>CM034297.1:52754613-53367270 GCA_019925795.1 Dendrobium chrysotoxum
TGACACGAAATGTCCTAATGAGCTAGGTTTTTTTCCTCTGTATAAGCTTCTCCTTTGCATTCGTATGATCGTGTCTCAGCCGTCGGATGTGACTATAGTTGAAACAACCAGCTATAAAAATTGAGGAAAATTTGGAGGTTGAACTATCGGTTCGAGTGATTCATTACCGGTTGTTCAACCAGTTTAAATGTGAATTGTAACTAGCTAGCCGACTGGCTGGTTCATGGTTCAACTGGTTGAACTAGCTATTTTCGGTCCAATTTTAAAAGCCATGATAAATAGTGTGCTTGGCCTAATTAGACCTTTAAAAATAGAATATAAAAGGTAGAATATAGTGAGTATGAATTGATGAAGATATTATGGATATGGTAGTTGGCATTTAGTGTTATGATTACCATAGCATCTTTGAATGGATTTTCATTCATCAGCCTATCCACTTCAAATAAGATGAGAGGGACAATATTAACCTTTTGCACTTGTAATGCGGTGATTGAGTTGACCTCTCCTATGTGAGGTCTCTAAAGTCTTGCCTCTTGAGATTTCTCTACTCTATCTCATCTAAGAATGATAGGTGAATGATAGGTACCACCTCAATAATGTGGAATGCAAGGGTAGGAACAAGCTCATTTCCCTAATCTTTGATGGGTACCCTCTTGGGCTGTCTAATTGGGTTGATAAGGATGAACTTTTTTAGTTTCACTAACTTTACAAGATTTTCCACCATGTTATAGATGGGCCAAGGAGTGCTTGCCAGCCCCTTTGATCCTTAATAAAAGGTGGTTTGAACAAGGTAAAACCATACCATGGTTAGGCCAAACTACCAAATTAGCCATATGTTCCTACCCATAGGGTTCTTAGGCAAATTTTAACTATTTAACCTTGGATTTAAATTTGAATGACATAAACCCACCCAAGGGTGAATTTAATTCTTCCTTAGCCCATGGTCAACCCATATTAACACAGGTTAAGCCAAAATGTTCAAACCGTTAAGGTATATCCTTTACATTTCATAGGAATAATCTATCCAAACTTCAATCAACCCATAAAAACTTTTATCAAAGCTACATAATATGCTAATTAAACTTCCTTAAGTAAATAAACCACTTGGGCTAAACAAAATGGACAAATTGAAGCAACATAAACTAGCCTAATAAGCTAAAGTTTGTTTTAGTCTGACCTATAAATCAAATAAATTTGAAGCTTCCTTAGGAATTTTAGGACATCCTAAAGGCCTTCCAGCTCAGTCGGCCAACTGGCATTGCCTGACTAACCTATTCAAGCCATTGCATAACCTTCATGTGATGTAATCCCATGGAACGACCTTGCCACTTTAACTCTTTCCCTTATAATGATCTAGGACACTTAGAAACACCTCATTAGATACTCCCTGACCACCTATGCCAACTCAGGCTGCTTATTGTGGCTATATTCCCATCCAATTCAATTCCAATCATCTATAAATAGGGATTCTTTGTGTGGAAATTCATACTTTAACTCTAATCCCTAAAACTCCCCAATATGAAAGAAAGTGATCCTAGTGCTCCCCAAGCATTCAATCCTTCTCTGTAAGCATTAAGACCAATCTTCAATGAGCTCTTCACAATTAGAACTCAAGTGGTGATCCAACACTTTTCATAACAAGGTATCTTCAACAAACTTCTTTGTTGAGGTTAGGTAAACTTATAGTAATTCTTAATCAAAAGGAGTTCCTACTGAATAGTGGTTTGTTTGTATTTTTTATTACTTAAAATGTAGTTTCATGCATTATGAAAGGATTTTGTAATCCAAGGATATTTTGCTATTGGATTGCAAATATATGAGGTTATAATCCTCCTAAATTAGTTAGGTTCAAATCTTTCTTGATTATAAACGATCAAGGAAATCCATGAATAATCTCTATTAGTAGCTAAAGGAAGAAGATATAATCAGAGCCATTCATTTTTTTTTTAAATATGAATGGCTATGATTGGTTATACTTAGTTTTATTGATCCTTTTATTTTCCCACATAGATCAATCTAGTTTGTCCAATCCATGATTGGATGGCTAATGATAAAGCTCATGTGTCGTGTGGATTCACTATTATTAATAAGGGACAAAGCATGTTGAATCAACTAATGTTTAATTAAATCCTTTTAAGATGTTTAATTAAATACAAAAAAAAGATTCTAAACTTTGAAAATTTCTTATAAATTCATTTCAAATCCAAAAAATGCAAATGAGCAATCTATGCATTCATAAAAGAGTGAAGAAAAATATTTAAAAAAATAAAAAGAAAATAGGTTTTTTGGTTAGGCTTGTACATGCTTTTAGTTAAATAAGCCAAATTAGATGATTAATATCTCTAATCACCTATGATTGATCTCAAATTTAATGGGAAGGTTCTTTAGGATGCCAAGGATGTCTTAGAATTTTCCCAAGTTAGTTTGAGTTCTTTTCAAGCCCTAATTAATTTTCAAAAAATATTGGGCCATTAAATAGTCTTGAATTTTAAAAAAATTATTAAAATTTACCCCTCACTCTAAATAAAATGAAATTTAAGCTAAAACCTCCTATGAAACAAAATTCTAGAGGGTAATCTTCTCTAAACCTAAATAAATTTCTTGAAATTTTCATGAGATGTTAAGAGGTCATTATTGATCTAGATTCAGTTTCATAAAAAATTGATATCATTTATATAGAAACTTTCAAAACCCTACTTCTAAGCTAGTTTAGGTCAGCCCATGGACATAGGAATTTTCTTAATATACAAATAATTCTATTAAAATTAAAAAAATTAAAGCAATTTTAACTTAATGTAAACCAAATCAAGAAAATAAGAGAAATTAGAACAAACCATTTTAACCATAGAAATTAGGGTTTCTTAATTTCTAAACAGAATACCAAAAAGAAATTCAATAAATCACTTTCAAATAAGCTCGAAATTTCAAGTGTTGGTCCTCAAGTCAAGAATGAGATGTGGTTCAAATTTTATGAAAATTAGAGTTTATTTAGTAGGTCAAATCTTAAACACTAATTTGAACCCTTGAAGAAACCTAAGTTCACCTTAAAAATTTGAAAATGCATTCTATAAAATCAGAAAAAAAAAAAAAAAAAAACTAAGTTTCATTGAACCATAATAAACTCAAGAAATGAAGAAAAATATAATTCATAAGAATTTAATTAGAAAATTAAAGGAAAATAAATAAAAAATTTAAAATCAATATATCATTAAAAAACATAGAAAATTTCAAATAATAAAAATTTTTGATGAAACTTATATGAGTCATCCTTGAGACATATGAAAAATTTCAGGAAATATCTCATTTATTCACTTAAAACCTAAATCCTGATTTCAATCTTGAAAGAAACCTTAATTTGACCTAAAAACTTTGAAAAATTATAATTATAAAAATAAAAATAAAAAATGTAATAAAATAACTCAAACTCATTAAAAAGCCTAAAAACTAAAGAAGAACAAATTCAGGATGATATGAAATTAGAAAACTTAAGCAAATATTAAATTTTAAAATTAAATGAAACTCAATAAATCATAAAAAATCAAAGAAAAGTCAAAATGGCTTTAAATTCTTATGAAGTAATCTTTTAGTCATCCTTGACTCATAAAAGAAGTTTCTAAAAAGTTTGAGCCTATTTACTTATGAAAAAGCTAAACTCTAATTCACTAGTGCATTAGGGAATAATTTAAAATTTAGAAAATTTACTAAAAATCCAAATAAAAGTTTAAAAATTCAAAATAAAATTTCTTGAAGTTTGGATGATTACTGAAATCAGTAAGGATCGAAATTTTAAGAAATTTAAATAAACAAACATACTTTAATATTTCTTTAATAAAATACACTATCAAAGAAAATAAATTATAATAAATCAAGAGCAATTCAAATTAACACCAAAAATTTATAGGTTCATCATAGGGTTATTCTCCACTCTTGTGAGAAGTTACAATAATATTGGATTTGGTTTAAACATTGAACAAAAATAAGATCATTAAAGCAAATAAAAATTAAGAAGAATTAGAAATAAATTTAAATGGGTTAAAACTTTTATTGTAGGTTTTTGAGGTTCCCCAAACCCTAAGAATTTTCTCATAATGTTTTTAGAACTCATTTAGATATTAATTTGAATTTTCATCAATGAAATCATTTAAAAATAATTAAAAATTTAAAAAATCCATAATAGTTTCAAATTTTTGTGTTATTCAAACCTCAAAGAATTATTTCATAAATTCTTGATGTTATTCAAACCTATAATAAAAATTAATAAGTTCCAAGGTTATTAAAAATATAACCTAGAAGTTAGGAAATTCATTAAAAAGCCAAGAAAAATTAGAAAAATACAAATAAATTTCTATAAACTTATAAAAATATATAAGACAATAAACTAAATAAATTGGAATACTGTAAGATCAAAACTAAATCTCCATACTACAAAACTTATAATAGTAGTGTGACTCCCACATGACCTAGTACATACTACATGCTAGATAAGGACACTAAGCTTTAGACCTTTTTAAGGATAGGATGTTTATTTTTTGTATATTTATACTTTCCTATATTTTATATTCAACTTTATGATTCATTGCCAAAAACTAATAAAAGTACTACGATTATTACTTTTGACTAAAACTTTGAACTGAAACCATAGTTAAGTCAAGAAATGATTGACACTCAAAACATGAACAGCATTTCAAAACTTCTAATTCTACACACTTTAAACTCATGATTTATACACAAAAATCAAACTAGTGTGATTTATGGCACTTGCATGCTTGATCATTGGAGTTTATGATTTTTATTTTGACATTAGGTTTTTTAGAATCAAAATTATTTGTAAGAAATAAAAGAAATAAGATAAGAATAACTAGAAAAAATATCTATGAATTAAAATAAACAAAAAAATAAAAGTTCATTTAAGGACAAAATAAAAAAAAATAAAAATAAAATCTGCATAAGCTATACACATCTACATACCCTTTATGTTTCGACAGCTTAGCTTGGTGGCTAAGTTGTAAGGCCCAATTCCTAAAATAATATTAGCCTAGCTTATTTTACACTACAAAGAAACCGTAATTGCATGATTTTGAAGTGATAATGTGGGTTTAGCTATTAATCCTTTCCATATAGAATTGTAAGTTCATAAGAGTCGAGCTTTCTTAAACCCTTAGTGTGTACAAGTTGTAAGTTCCATTGTATTTTAGACCTAAGCTCAAGTTACTACTCTGAAGTACTCATCTTAGTTTTAGGGTTTGAGGCTAATTTCCTATCCTCACCTCTTAGGCATTTTCACAATCTAATGTTTGATGAAATATAAGCCCCATATTTTCAAATAAAATGAGAAACTCAAACAATAAATTTTAAATTAAAAATTTAAAGCTCAATAAAGGATATTTTGGAGTATTTCTGAGCTTCTCAAAATTCAATGCTCCCTACTCTTCCTCCTTTCTCCTTTAGAAAAAATTGTTCCAATTTGAGCCAAGCCCATGCGAATTTCTAAAAGAATATCCTTATCCTAAATTTTGGAATCTTAAAAATATGCCACTTCGTTAATCAAGAGTATTATCAAGAGGTTCCCCACTCTTGTGATTTAATTAAGCATAAGTGCTTACAGTAAGGATGAACCTATACAAACCCAACCCCCCCGCCGCCTCAAAGGAAAAAAATCTTATTTTTATGAGATAAGAGAAAATCTCTAGGATTGTGCACATTTTATTTTTTTAATCATGATTATATATTATTATGCAACTAACATATTGACTCTATTATAGAATGTCATTTTTTTTCTTTTGAGAAAGTATACTATTCTTAATTCCATATTGATCATAAAAATAAAAAATTCAAAATCATTGGTTTATTTCCCATAGATTCTCCCTAGAGCATCTTGGAGCATCTTGGAGCATCTTGGTGACTCTTTCTTCCATCTCCACTAAGTCTTGGTGGGTTGTGTAGTTTTGGTTCTGAAAGTTCGTGAAGGTTGTTAAACCTAAAGGAACCAGCCCGAGGCTAACTAAGAGGGGGGGGGGGGGGGTGAAATGGTTATTTAAAATTTTTCTTTAGCAAAAAGAAAAATATTTTTATAACCTTTTTAATATCTAAATACAAACACATTAATTCCCATTGCGGAAGTGAATAAATTCACAATAATAAAACAAATCAGAGTTTTCAACCACACAATAAATCACAGAAAAATAAAAGTGCAAAAAATAATAAGAACAAACACATCAAAATTTATAATGGTTCAATCTAACTTGACCTATGTCCACTCTCAGGAATCCTCCATTCCAGGTATTGCACTAAACCTTTAGTGACTCTCCTTTAGTCCCCACAGCTAGGCAGAGAAGCCCTTACACCAGGTGCGGTAGAGGACCTGGAATCCTTTTTCACCCTCCTAATGAAGGCAGAAAACCTGGAATCCTTTTTCACTCTCCTAGTGAAGACAGAGAACTTTGAATCACTTTCACCTTTCCCAGTGTGGTGGAGTTGCCTGGTCCTTTGACACCAAAGAAATTTTCTTCTTCCCAAAACTTCCCTCAAGATAAACCTTGACAATGATTGTATTTAGTTGTAAGTTCACCAAAGCAACCGTGTGAAACCCCCTCCACACTCTCTTGAAACCCACAAGGATCTTCTCTCTCTCAAACTCCACCCTTTCCTCTCTCCCTTTAAAGGCTCTCTCTTCAAGTTTTCTCTAGAAGAACTAAGTCTCAATGCATGCCAAAGAATCTTATAAACTATTATGAGAAAGCTTAAATAGAGGGCTTAAAAAAACCCTAAACATTTAATTCAACCATCAAATATCCTACAGTACGATCGCAGGATCGTCTAGTACGATATGCATAATTTGAACTGTTAGTACTGTATGATCACCAGTTAGTATAATACGATCAGTTTAAATTTGCCTGTTAGTGTTATACGATCATTAATATGAATGACCAATTGTACAGTACGATTAGTTCAACTAAAATACATTTTGTCTAGGAAGAATCATGGGATGACCAAATATCGTCTTTATTGATTATATAGTACGATCCAATTCATACAGTATGATCAAAATATTAAAATTAAGCATATTCGATTGATTAATCACAGGATTAAATTAGATAATATTTTAAACATCATACAATATGATTAGGTTCGTACAGTATGATTAGAATAACTTTTTTCAAATCAAAATTTTGCCAAATTTAATCAACGTCGGGGTTTCCAATCGTAACATATCATCTAGTTCGATGTGGTGTTCATACTGTACAAATTGTTATATTTTAAATTTTTTTTAAGAAAAATTAATATTTTATTTAATTTTTTTACACTAGATCATACAGTATGATCCATATCGTATAATACGATGTACAAAAAAATAAAAATATTTTAAATAAATTTTGCTCCCCTTGTGGGTTTGTTGCACAGTCACGAGGCTAGCATGCACCCTTACAAGATTTGACTCAAAAAATTAAAATAAATAAATAAAAATTATAGAGACTTTCAACATAACCTATTATACACAATCTTGAGCCCTAAATATTTAAAGAACAGTGCATGTTGTACCTAAAATATTAGTTAACACACAAATAAATATAGAATGTATATATAAGGAGACATAAAGATGTGAGCCACAATATTTTTTATCATCAAAAATATAAACTCGTGAGCTCGAGTTGCAACAATCTCCCCATTTTTTATGATGACAAATATTACTAATTGAATTTGTAAACTAAATATTTTCTCCTAATCTCCCCCTCACTAGGATAATTATATTAAAAATAAGGGAAAGCAAAAATTTTTTTTTTTAATAAAACAAAAAACATTTAGAAACTAAATAATTGGTAAACTAATTCAAATGCAAGATGAACATATGCAACTTAAACATAAATACAACCAACCAAATATATTCTCCCCCTTTGACATTATCAAAAAGAAGAGAAACAGAAAAAATAAGAACGGAACAATCATAACAAACTAAAGATCATATGGACACCGATCAGGTGGAGGTGGTGGTGATGTTTAAAAAGAATCAATTAATTTCAGCAAATTTTCTCGAAATGAGAAAGTTATCTCTTGATTTTTTTCAAAAGCTTAGTACGAAATGGATTGACCTCACCTTTGTTAATCCAGCTTAAGCTCCTTATAGGCTAAAGTCCTTTTTAAATAAAAATCTAATTCAAAAAATAAATTAGAAAGAAAATGTAATCTTTTCAAACTTCTTTTTAGAAAAGTATCAAAGAGAATAACATTGAATCAAAAATCATGATTTTCAAATTTAGGTGTGGATGATATAAATTGGCACATGGATTTGTCTAAGATTTAAAGATTTGAAAGGAAGGGAAGCTAACTTATTATAGTCTCATTTTGTTCCCTTTTTATCCATATTTGGTGCACTTTGTGCATCTTTTAATTTTTAATATACTTTGTGCATCTTTCAAATTTTGGCATTTATTGTACATCTTTTCAGTTTTTTGGCTCATTTTGTGCCACTTTTTTATTTTTACAAATTTGCTTCCTTTCTAAGTTTTTAAAGACTCTTAATTGTGAGATTGTCGTCCAAATATAAGAGATGAAGAACTCACTCTCTGATATAAGGAAGAGTAAACCTTAAATCAAAATCGGATCCAACTGATATAGACAAACAGCTTGATTAAGAAAATTTGAAATAGATTCATTGATTTGGAAAAATATTCAAATGAGATAGAAAACTATAGGAAGATGAAACAGATCTCTATTTCTTGGTATAATTTTTAATTTGAAATAGATTTTGATTCAAAAAGAGCAATAGTCCCATTAAAAAAGTGAGATGGAGAGACATAATCATGACTTTCCCTCCTTTAACTATTTAGAAAAGTCAATCATCACTTACTAAAAATTTTAAGTAAAAAGGAGGTAAATTTTTTTTTTTTTAAATGTGATTAGAGAGAAGTGATTTGATTCTCTTATGCATATATGAAAAATAATGTAATTTGCGTGTGCTGATTATAGAGACTAAAAAAATATAGAAAATAAAATAAAAGATCACAAATAAAAATAACTTTCTATAAAGCAAAAACATAAAAAAATATAGAAAATAAACATATTCATAATGAACTAAAAATATATACACATGCATTAACTATAAAATACATAAACACACAAACAGAACTTTATACCTCATCATCTTGCTCCTAGTTTGATGATTCAGAGGCTAGGTCTGTCCAAGAGATTTTTTACTTTTTATCATTTTCCCTTATTACAATTGACTTATTTTTTCCCTTTTTCCTTTGTACGAAGAGTTTTTAAATTATGGCACTTATTTTTCATGTGTCTGAATTTTTAACACCCAACGCAAATAATGTCAAAAGAAATCTTAACATTATTGTCAGTTTTCTAAAACTTAGTTTTTGAATCCCGCTTTGATATCACTTGAAAGTTTGAGATATGCCGAGAGGGGGTGGGGGGTGAATTGGTACTTTAAAGAAATCCTAAGCAGGAATACTATTTTTATAGATTTCTTAGAGTTTTGAAAAAAGTAATTTAATTTCTCGATGCGCAAGCTAACAAGTTAACAATGATTTCAATAATGATGATGAAACTCTAAATTGCATAATAGAATATTTATCTCAGATTTTTACCAAGTAGTTATCACAGAAAAGTACATAAATTAAAATGCAAAAATGTAAAAGATTGAATACACAAAAATTTATTGTAGTTCGGTCCAACTTGACCTACGTCCACTCCCTGAAAATCTCCATTCCAAGTATTGCACTAAACCTTTTGTGACTCTCCTTTAGCCCCCACAGCTAGGTAGAGAAGCCCTTATAAAATCTCTTCCACCAACTTGGTGGGGCAGAGGACCTGGAATCCTTTTTCACCCTCCTAGTGAAGGTAGAGAACCTAGAATCCTTTTTCACCCTCCTAGTAATGGTAGAGAACCTAAAATATTTTTTCACCCTCCAAGTGAAGGCAGAGAACCTTGAATCACTTTCACCTTTCCTAGTGAGGCGGAGTTATTGGGTCCTTTGACACCAAAGCGATCTTCTTCTTCCCAAAATCTCCCTCAAGACAAACCTTGACTATGATGGTACTTAGGTGCAAGTTTGCTAGAGCAACCGTGTGAAACCCCCTCCACACTCTCTTGAAACTCATAAGGATCTTTTTCGTCTTAAACTCCACCCTTTTCTCTCTTCCTTTTAAGGCTATCTCTTTAAGTTTTCTCCAGAAGAACTAAGACTCAATGCATGTCAAAGACTCTTATAAAGTCTTAAGAGAAAGCTTAAATAGAGGGCTTCAAAAAACATAAAAATTCAATTCAACCATCAAATATCATATAGTACTACCGTAGGATCGTCTAGTACGATGTGCAAAATTTGAACTGTTTGTATTTGAAAGTTCGATAGGGATGTTAAGCCCTAGTGAATTAGTCCCGAGGCTAACCAAGAGGGGGGGAGGTGAATTGGTTATTTAAAAATTTCACGAGGAACAGAAAAAATCTTTTCGATATATTGCAGCGGAAACAAGTAAACAAGAACGAAAAGATCGATCACAGATATTCACCCAAGCAGTTAATATCAGAAAAGTAAAGTGCAGAACAGAATCAGAAAAGAAAACCAAATTTTATAGTGGTTTGGTCAACTTGACCTACGTCCACTCCCTGGAGCCTCCCCTCTGGGTATTGCACTAAACAAAAAGTGTCTCTCCTTTTGCTCCCACAGCAAGGTGGAGAAGCCTGTACAAAACCTCCTTTTCACCACACGGTGAGGCAGAGAATCTGACCTCCTTTTGCTTCCACCTGAAGCGGGTAGAAAACCCCGGATCTTCTTGCGAACGATCCTCCCACAATGAACACCGACTAGATGAAAGACGACGAGCGGAGAAGACGACTCTGATCCATGCTTGGAGCAACCGTAGTGAATCCCTCACTAACTCCCCCTCACAAGATCCTCTCTCTCTCTCCCAAACTCTCTCTCTCTAGGGTTTCTCTTGGAAGGAAAGTGGCAAAAGATTTTTCTTGTTGAAAGAAAAATATCTTTTATAGGAGGGCTTAAAATTTGCCCTAAATCTCAACTGGTCGGCCACGATCATCCAGGACGATTGGTAGATCGTCCTGTACGATCAGTTCAAATTCAGCTAATTCAGCCTAGACGATTTGGCTCTTCTGGACGATCAGTAAAAAAAATTGATCATATCGTTCCGTACGATCCTGAGATCATCCGGGATGATTAGTGTAAATTATGGAATATCGTCCAGAAGACAATTCAGGTCGTCCAGAGAAACCTGTGCTGGACGACCAAAAAATGACTTGATCGTCCAGGACGATAGGGACATCGTCCTATACGATTAGTTCAAAAAGTGCCCAAATCATCCTGTACATAGTTCTAGACGTACAGCTGAAATGCACTAGACGATCCTGATCGTCCGGGATGATCCTGCGATCGTCCAGGACGATATGATCGTATCAATTAAATATAAATTGCTTTCCTTAATTACCAGATTTAAATTAGGCATGATTGTACTGAATCGTCCAGGATGATACATGTATCGTCCGGGACGATCAGACCAAATAACTTAAAATAAAAACTTGCCTAACTTGATCTGGCGTCTGAGAATTTTTGATTTGAGCATATCGTCCCGTACGATCTAAAGATCGTCCAGGATGATCTGCTTAATCAGACCGTCTTAACTTAGTCGCCCTAATTAGGGTTTCTGTTTTTACCTGATCATCCAGGATGATGTGAATATCGTCCAGGATAATCTGAATAAAAAATAAACAGAAACTCTAATTCACTCAAGCTCTCCCCCTGAGTGTGTGTGTGTAAGGTTACTTAGCTGGGGGATTAGTTACATTACAATTGACTCAAGAAAAAGAAAAATAGTACATTGGACACACTTGGACCCGATCTTGAGTTGGCTTGAGTGGCTCGTGATCTTTTGTGCCCGAAACGGGTTAGCCAAGCAAAACACACTGGAAATATGTTTATCATCATCATAACCAGATTTACAATAATCTCTCCCTTTTTTATGATGGCAAATATTTGTACAGTAGTTTGAAAATAAAAAATAACTAGGAGATCGAAAAATAAATATTTTTTCAAATTTTCATTTAACAATCAAACTAATACAGAAAATATAACACATAACATAAACAGACATGACTACAACTGACTCCCCCTTTTGACATCACAAAAAGGAGGAGGATAAACCAGAACAATGAAACATAAGTACAAACCATAAAGGAAAACAACTACAAAATAGAAAACTAGAACAGAGGCGGATCCTGATCGGAAGGAGGAGGTGGCGGAGGTGGCGGAGGTGGGTTGAAGTAGTTGTGAATGGCTTGAAAGTGGGCTCCAATCCAGGCAATGTCCTGGTCATGCTACTGTTGCTGCTGCGCAACATAGTCAGTGAAACGCTGGATGTCCTCAGTGTGCTGTTGCTCCTGGGTAGCCACATAGGAGTCAAATCTGACCTCCTACTGATCGAAGCGCTGCACCAGGTGGTCAAAGGGAGAGGCAATGCGAAGGGGAGCAGGTGCCTTGGGTGCAGCAGGAACTGGAATAGCCTCTTCCTCTTCCTCCTCAACATCCGGGGCGGGCTCCGGATGTAGTCGGGTGCTGTGTAGGACGTGGAATGAGTTGTTTGTAAAGAAGGAAGGAGGGACATCAGGAGGGACAGGATACTGAAGGTCATATTTTATTTCTAAGGCATAATGAATGAGATGACCTAAAGCTATATTTGGGTGACGCCTGTGACCCGGATCTCTAATGGTGGTTAGGTGTTCTATGTATCTGATAATAAGATCAAAGGCATTAAACTCTCGACGGGCCATGATGTAGTATGTGGTCAAGGACAGTAACGGGGTGATGTGAATTCGATCCCCCGCCTTTGGAATGATGAAGGAATAAAGGACGTGTTGAATGGTCCGTACGTCCTTGAGAAGGGAAGTGCAAGCGTTGTCATGATAGGGTGCATTTATA
Organism: Dendrobium chrysotoxum; assembly: GCA_019925795.1. Taxonomy (NCBI): domain Eukaryota; kingdom Viridiplantae; phylum Streptophyta; class Magnoliopsida; order Asparagales; family Orchidaceae; genus Dendrobium; species Dendrobium chrysotoxum. Next base: position 52,767,549 of record CM034297.1, read on the forward strand.
TTACGAAGGAAGTGATTGGCGACACTCCAATCATAGTCAGGATCGGTTATAAGCGTGTGGAGTTTGTTGCCAGTGACAGACAGGTTAAGAATATTGTAAAAATCTTGGGTAGTTAGTTCCATGGGACGTTGATTGACGTATGAGTGAAGAGTGGAATAGTCCGTGGAAATGCGCAAATTGGCAAAGAAAATTTGAAGGAGTGCAAGATTAAAAGGAAAGGCTAAGGTCAGGATGAATGTGAGGGAGGTGTGTGAGAACAGATCAAGAATAGGATAAGTGAGAGTGCGGGGATTTATAATTTTATAATGCGTGATCCCCACGTCATGATAGCACTCAAAAGTAGCCTGATCGACTGCATTTGGAAAGCGAGGATCAACATGTCCCCAGGAGGAACTCATACCCTTTTGCCGCGAGTGTTTGCCACCAGCCATTAGAAATCAAGAGTGAAGGGAAGTAGAGGGGGTTTGGAAGAAAGAGTGTGGAAAATCCTTAAGAAATTGACGGTTTAAATAGATCTTGGTCAGATCGTCCCGTACGATCGCTAGATCGTCCAGGACGATCGGTGCAATTATTACGTCCTGGATGATTGGTCAAAAAGGCGGTCCGATCGTCCAGGACGATCAGAGATCATCCAGGACTATTAAACACAGACGATCATCCCGAGGAGTTAGGTTGGACAACCGTTGACAAAAAGGTATCATCCAGGATGATTAGGTGGATCATCCCGGACGATGTGCAATAAGTGTGTCGGACGGGCCGAATTCCAATCGTCTAGCGGCTGATACGTGGATCATCCAGGACGATGAAGTGGATCATCCAGGATGATGGACAATAATTGGTGCAATGCCAGCCGTTTGATCAGATCAGGAAGATATGGATCATATCGTCCAGGACGATGTAAGGATCGTCCAGGATGATCACCAATAATTGGAGTTTTTTCAGCAGTAGGAGTAGTGTGGGGACAATTTTGAATGAATCGTCCAGGACGATGTTGGGATCGTCCAGGACGAAGAGGATCGTCCAGGACGATCGGGGTATCGTCCAGGATGATGTGAAGAAAACATAAAAAGATGGAGGATGGAGGTGACAGATCAGGATCCTAAAAATATAATCACGAAATTAAAACAAAACAAAAACGAATAAAACTCACAGCAAAAACACATAAAAAGCACCATTTTTTTTGGATCAAGTTGCTTGAGTAAATCAGAATTTTTCCTTGATTTTAGATCCAAAAACCAATAAGAAGATGATTGACAGCGCTGAAATCTAGAAAAAGCTGGAAAAATTAACTTTCGTAACTCCCACCTCGGGTACCTTATCGATGCAAATCTCTTTCAAACCAAACATCCAATTCAGAAGAAAAGAAATTAGATTCGAAAAGAGATCCTTTTAAGCCTTGTTCCAGAAAAATATCTGATATAATAGTATTTCAAAGTAAACAATTAGAAATCAAGATTTTCAAACACAAGCTTTTGAAACTATTAAGTGGCGCACAGATTTTTCTAATACCTTTAACGATTTGAAAGGAAAGAAAGCTTGGTTGGGCTCATTTTATGCCTCTTGTTCAATTTATTTGGTGCTTTGCGCATCTTTTCATTTTTGATACACTTTGTGTATCTTTTAGTTGGCGACATTTCGCATCTTTTCAGCTTTGGGCTCATTTTGTGCCTCTTTTTCAAATGATTTGGTGCACTGCGTATTTTTTGTAAGCTTTCTTCTTTTCATAATTGTTAAATAGTCTCAGCTGTGAAATTACCTTCTAGATATAGGAGATGCTCTCCACGATAAGGAAGAGTAATTCACAAAGCAAAAGCTAGACGTTATATGATAAGTGCAATCACTTGGTTTAGAAAATCAAAATAATGACTCAAGACTTTGAAAATACTATTGATATGAGGTAGATTACTGTAGAAAGATAAAATAAATCTCTATTTCAAAAACTAAAATTTTAATTTTGAAGAGAATATTTATCCAAAAGAAACAATATACCAGCAAAGGAGTTAGAGGAAGAAAAACAATCATCTATATTTCTTCCTTTTAACAGATCCAGTGGAGTCAATCACTGCTTACCAACTTCCAAACAAAAACAAGATAAAACTCCCAATCAAAAATTCAGATTATCAGAAGTAGTGAGCAGTGATCAGACTTTGAAAAGTATAAAATAGTAAGTGCAAGAGATGAACCAGTGAATAAAAATAGATAGAAAATCATATTGAAGTAAATACTCAAATCATCCTAATAACAAGGCTAACACAGAAATTAGCAAAAGAAATAAAACCAACTGAAAGCAAATAATCAAATCAAAACCAAAAACTAACTAACAGAAAATAGAATAACAATCAGAATAATCAGAAATCAACAGTCATCAGAATCAAGCATTTATATCAATCACTCCTAATCTGGTTCTCAAAATGCTGAATGAGTCAAAGGCCAGTGGTTTAGTGAATATGTCAGCCAGCTGATTTTCAGTTGCTACATGATGTAGCTCAATGTCCCCTTTTGTAACATGGTTCCTAATAAAATGATGCCTTATATCAATGTGTTTGGTCCTAGAATGTTGGATTGGATTCTTAGAGATATAGATGGCACTAGTATTATCACACAGAACAGAAATTGTGCCAACAGGTAATCCTAAATCCAAGACTTGTTGCTTCAACTAAAGAACTTGGGCCACACAACTCCCTAAGGCAATGTACTCAGCTTCAACAGTGGAAAGTGCAACTGAGTTCTATTTTTTATTGGACCAGGAGACTAAAGACTGTCCTATGAATTGACAAGTTCCAGAGGTGCTCTTTCTATCCACCCTACACCCCGCAAAGTCAGAATCAGAATATCCAATGATCTTAAAAGAGGTGCTGTGCCTAGGGTACCAGATTCCTAGGTTTGGGGTTCCTAAAAGATATCTAAGAATTCTCTTAACAGTAGTCAGGTGGGTCTCTTTAGGATCAGCCTAAAATTTAGCACAAAGACAGACACTAAACATGATATCAGGTCGGCTAGCAGTCAGGTAAAGCAGTGATCCTATTATTCCTCTATACTTCTTCTGATCAACATATTTTCCACTTGAATCCTTATCTAACTGACCAGAGGAGCTCATGGGAGTTTTGATTGTCTTGGCTTTGTCCATTTCATATTTCTTCAAAATGTCCTTAGTGTATTTAGATTGATTGAGAAAGGTTCCATCATCCGTTTGCCTTATGCTAAATCCCAAAAAGTAGGACAATTCTCCCATCATACTCATCTCAAACTCCTTACTCATTATTTTAGAAAAATCATCACATAAATATTTATCAGAAGATCCAAAAATGATATCATCAACATATATCTGGACAATGAGTAAGTCATCCCCTATTCTCCTCAGAAAAAGGGTGGTGTCTACGCTCCCCTTAACAAACTCTCTTTCTAACAGGAATGTGCTAAGCCTCTCATACCAAGCTCTGGGTGCCTGTTTCAATCCATACAAGGCCTTTTTTAATTTATAAACATGATTTGGATATTAGGAACTCTCAAAACCTGGGGGTTGTTCTACAAAAACATCTTCTTTTATTACCCTATTTAAAAAGGCACTCTTGACATCCATTTGAAACAGCTTGAATCCCTTATAACAGGCAAAGGCTAGTAGCACTCTAATGGCTTCCAATCTAGCTATAGGGGCAAAAGTCTCCTCAAAATCAATCCCTTCTATCTGATTATACCCCTTAGCCACCAATCTTTCCTTATTCCTAACCACCACACCAAAATCATTCATCTTATTTTTAAAGACCCACTTAGTTCCCATAATACTTTGATTTCTAGGTCTTTCTACTAACTCCCAAACATCATTCCTTATAAATTGATTCAATTCTTCCTGCATAGCTAAAATCCAAAATTCATCTGAGAGGGCTTGATTAATGTTGGTGGGTTCAGTCATCGAGATAAAGGCAGAATGGTTTACTTCCTTCTTAAGTCCATGCCTAGTCCTAACACCTTCAGAAGGGTCTCCTAAGATCAGTTCTTTAGGATGACTCGAAGAATATCTCCAATCTCTAGGCAATATGATTTGAGGTTCTACCCTTTCCTCCAGATTTGTATTTCTAACCCCTTGGGTAACCTCAACAATCTCTTCATCTTCTACTTCAGATCTAGACTCCTTAGGATCAGATTCATCAAACACTACATGGGTTATTTCTTCCACCACCAAAGTCCTCTTATTGAACACCCTAAAGGATTTCCCCACACTTGAATATCCTAAGAACACTCCTTCATCAGATTTGGGGTCAAATTTTCCTAAGGGTGATTTTTCGTTGTTCAGAATGAAAACCTTACAGCCAAAGACATGGAGGTGGGACAGATTTGGAGTTCTATCCTTAATGATCTCATAAGGTGTCTTGTTCAGTTTGACTCTCACATTCACCCTATTTAGTACATAATAGGCAGTGTTCACCGCTTCAGCCTAAAAGTATTTTGGAAGTGAATACTCGACAAGCATGGCTCTAGCGGCTTCCACTAAGGTCCTGTTCTTCCTTTCAGCTACCCCGTTCTGCTGAGGGGTCCTAGGAGCTGAAAAATTGTGACTAATCCCTTGCTCCTCACAAAAACTTCCAAATCTTTCATTTTCAAACTCCCCTCCATGATCACTATGGATGGTAGTAATCTCACATCCTAACTTCTTCTGAATCCAAGTAGAGAAAGATCTAAACTCATCAAATGACTCAGATTTATGTGATAAAAATTTCACCCAAGTGAACCTCAAATAATCATCTACAATCATAAATCCATAGACTCTCCCCCCTAAGCTGGCGGTGTTAATGGGTCCAAAGAGGTCCATGTGAAGAACTTCTAAAGGTCTAGAGGTGCAAATATCCTTAACAGAGTTAAAGGAGGACTGGACTTGCTTCCCTAACTGACAGGCATCACACAGGTGATCCTTAGTGAACTTAAGCTTGGGCACACCTCTAACTAAGTCCTTTTGGGTGACTCTCCTAAGGGTTTTCATACTGGCATGACACAATCACCTATGCCATAACCAAGACTCATCAGCAGCAGTTTTTAAGCAAATTGAATTCTCAGATTTAATGCAACTTACATCCAGCTTGTAGACGTTGTTGATCCTTTGCCCCTGCAAAACAACTTTATCATTTAAGCTTAAAATGCAGCCAGTGGGCAGGAATTTGATGCTGTTTCCTTTGTCACAAAGTTGACTGATGCTCAGCAAGTTGTGTTTCAGTCCATCTACAAGTAAAATATTATCAATCATAAAATTCTTTGAATCACCAATTATACCTGAGCCTACCACCTTCCTGGTGGTGTTATCTCCAAGTGTAACCTTGCCTCCAGCCCTGGCCTCCAGCAAAATGAACTGATTTGCATCTCAAGTCATGTGTCTAGAACATCCGCTGTCCAGGTACCACATGCTCTCACGAGGTCTTGTGTGAGAGCACCCCTACAAAAATATCAAACGTCAGTCTTAGGAACCCAAACAGGTTTGGGTTCCTTCTTATGAAAAGAAGAATGCAATGCATGCATGCTGTGCTGTGAAACAGGCAGTTTGGGTCTCCACACCCAATGTGTACTACGGTGAACAGTACAGGTGTGGGAAATATGTCCTAACATGCCACATGAAAAACATCTAGCACCAGGAAAAGGGTTAACTAATCTACGTGGGTGATAGTGCCTCTTCCTAGATGTATATGAAACATGCTTTGATGAACTTGCAACAGATTTTTTAAAAGGTGGCGGTGCATAAAACTCTTCAAAAGTAGGTGGTTTTTTATTCTTTTCAAAAGCAGCAATTTTCACTCTTAAAAACTCATTTTCCTTGTTAAGACTAGCAATCTCAAAAGTTCTTGCGCTTTTATTACTTTCTAGATCACATGCCATATCTTTCAATTTCTTAAAGGTAGCTTCTAATTCAACATGCGATATTTTTAATGCATCATGCTCAACACTTAAATCAGAATGCTTTCTATTCAGTTCATCAAACTCATCAAGTAAAGATATGTGATTGCTATCAATAGTGGAATGATCTTTAATCAAAACATCATGCTCTTTTTGCAAAGTCAAGTAATCCAATTTCAAATTAGCATGGGTTTTCTTAAGCTTCCTATACGATGCATGAATTTTTTTAGATACTTCAAATAATTGATCATAAGTAAGCTCACATACCTCTTCCTAGTCCGACTGACCAGGGTGATCATCAGCCATCAGACACAAATTTGTTTCCTCCTCTTCAGCTTCAGTCTCAGAGGAGTCAAATGCAGAGTCTGCCCAGAACACCTTCTGTATCCGCTTCTTGTCCTTTCTGAAATTTGGTTTCTCCTCACCCTTGTCCTTGCTTGGGTGAGCCTTGAGTATAGGACAATCCGCCTTTAAGTGTCCAGGCTTCCTGCATTCAAAACAAACAGATTCAGATGAAACTTTAAAGTTTCTATTGGTCTTACCTTTGTTCCACTTTTGAAAATTCTTATTCTTCTTCCTTAGAAAGCTCTTAAATTGCCTTGTGATTAAGGCAACATCATCGCTATCAGACCTTGAAGTGCTAGCATCTGAATCTTTGGCCTTTAGCTCCACTATCTTCTCCTTCTTTCGTTCACCTGCATCAAGTTGTCTTTGGTTCACCCCTTGCTCATAAGCATGAGTGATCCAAGTAAGCTATCAATAAAGTAAGTATTTAAATCTTTAGATTCCATGATCGCAGTAATCTTAGCATCGTAAGAAGATGGCAAACATCTAAGAATTTTGTTCACTCTTTCATAATTAGTTAATTCTCTTCCTAGAGCATGCAAAGAGGTAACGATTTGAGTGAACCTTGTGTACATTTCTGAAATCGTCTCACTAGGTTTCATGCGAAAAAGTTTGTAATCATGCAACAAGATGTTTAACCTAGACTGTTTGACTTCAGTTGTACCTTCATATGTTATACACAATCTATCCCAGATTTCTTTACCCATTGTACAAGTAGAAACACATATATAGTCTTCAGATTTTAAAGCACAAAAGAAATAGTTCAAATATTTTGCATTTAACTGTGCTAAATCATGATCATCAAAAGTCTAATCTGCAAACATGAGTTCAATTTTCACATTGTTAATCAATCTAAAAGGTGGTTCGTATCCATCCTTAACTAACATCCACATGCGATAGTCAATCGATTGAAGAGAAGTAGACATGCATGATTTCCAAAAAACAAAAGGAATATTATCAAACAACGGTGGTCTTGTAATAGAATAGCCTTCAGCAGTATTACGATTGTTATAGTTCACCATGGATCAAATTCAAAAGTTTTTAAACTTAAATTTTTAATCCCGCTTTGATACCACTTGAAAGTTCTATAGGGATGTTAAGCTCTAGTGAACTAGTCCCGAGGCTAACCAAGAGGGGAGATGAATTGGTTATTTAAAATTTTTACGAGGAACAGAAAAAATCTTTTCGATACGTTGCAGCGGAAACAAGTAAACAAGAACGAAATGATCGATCACAGATATTCACCCAAGCAGTTAATATCAGAAAGGTAAAGTGCAGAACAGAATCAGAAAAGCAAACCAGATTTTATAGTGGTTCGGTTAACTTGACCTACGTCCACTCCCCGGAGCCTCCCCTCCGGGTATTACACTAAACAAAAAATGTCTCTCCTTTTGCTCCCACAGCAAGGCAGAGAAGCCTGTACAAAACCTCCTTTCACCACATGGTGAGGCAGAGAACCCGACCTCCTTTTGCTTCCACCTGAAGCGGGCAGAGAACCCCGGATCTTCTTGCGAACGATCCTCCCACAATGAACACCGACTAGACGAAAGACGACGAGCAGAGAAGATGACTTTGATCCGTACTTGGAGCAACCTTAGTGAATCCCTTACTAACTCTCCCTCACAAGATCCTCTCTCTCTCTCCCAAACTCTCTCTCTCTCTAGGGTTTCTCTTGGAAGGAAATTGGCAAAAGCTTTTTCTTGTTGAAAGAAAAATATCTTTTATAGGAGGGTTTAAAATTTGCCCTAAATCTCAACTGGTCGGCCAAGATCATCCAGGATGATCGGCAGATCGTCCTATACGATCAGTTCAAATTCAGCTGATTCAGCCTGGACGATCTGGCTCTTCTGGATGATCAGTAAAAAAAATTGATCATATCGTACGGTACGATCCTGAGATCGTCCGGGATGATTAGTGTAAATCGTGGAATATCATCCAGAAGACAGTTCGGGTCGTCCAGAGAAACCTGTGCTGGATGACCAAAAAATGACATCATCGTCCAAGATGATAGGGACATCGTCCTGTACGATTAGTTCAAAAAGTGCCCAAATCATCCTGTACATAGTTCTGGACGTACAGCTGAAATGCACTAGACGATCCTGATCGTCCGGGACGATCCTGCGATCGTCCAGGACGATATGATCGTATCAATCAAAAATAAATTGCTTTCCTTAATTATGAGATTTAAATTAGGCATGATTGTACTGAATCGTCCAGGATGATACACGTATCGTCCGGGAGGATCAGACCAAATAACTTAAAATAAAAACTTGCCTAACTTGATCTGGCGGCTGAGAATTTCTGATTTGAGCATATCGTCCCGTACGATCCAAAGATCGTCCAGAACGATCTGCTTAATCAGACCCTCTTAACTTAGTCGCCCTAATTAAGGTTTCTATTTTTACCTGATCGTCTAGGACGATGTGAATATCATCCAGGATGATGTGAATATCGTCCAGGACGATCTGAATAAAAAATGAACAGAAACTCTAATTCACTCAAGCTCTCCCCCTGAGTGTGTGTGCAAGGTTACTTAGATGGGGGATCAGTTACATTACAATTGACTCAAGAAAAAGAAAAATAGTACATTGGACACACTTAGACCCGATCTTGAGTTGGCTTGAGTGGCTCGTGATCTTTTGTGCCTGAAACGGGTTAGCCAAGTAAAACACACTGGAAACATGTTTGTCATCATCAAAACCAGATTTGCAACAGTATTGTATGATCACCCGTTAGTACAGTATGATCAGTTTAAATTTTCCTGTTAGTGCTATACGATCATCAGTATGAATGTTCTATCGTACAGTATGATTAGTTCAATCGAAATGCAGTTTGTCTAGGATGAATCATGGGACAACCAAATATCATCTCTATTAATCGTATAACATGATCTAGTTCATGCAATACGATCAAAATATCAAAATTAAGCGAATTCGATTAATTAATCATAGGATTAAATTAGATAATATTTTAAAGAGCATACAATATAATTATATTTGTACAGTATGATTAGAACAACTTTTCCAAATCAAAATTTTGCCTAATTTAATGAACGATGGGGTTTCTAATTATAACAGATCGTCCAGTACGATGTAATTTTCGTACTGTATGAATTGTTCTATTTTAAATTTTTTTTTTCAAAAAAATTAAATATTTTAATTAAATTTTTGTAACACAAAATCGTATATTACGATCCATACCGTATATTATAATGTATAGAAAAATTAAAATATTTAAAATTATTTTTGCTCCCCTTGTGTGTGTACACGATCACCAGGCTAGCATACACCCTTATAAGACTTGACTCAAGAAATTAAAATATATAATTGAAAATTATAAACACTTCAACATAACCTTTTATACCCAATCTTGAGCCCTGAATCTTTTAAGAATGGTTCATATTGTACCTAAAATGTTAGTCAATAGATAAAAAAATATAGAATGCAAATACTATGAGACATAAAGATGTGAGCCATAATATTTGTTATCATCAAAAACCTAAACTCATGAGCTCGAGTTGCAACAGGTTCTCCAGAAGGGCTTGCCTTTATGGTGAATGCTTACCCCATACTAAAATAAACTCTATTATTTTTACATGAGATGGGAGAAAATCTCTGGGGAATGTAGACTTTTTTCAAAACTCCTTTTTTACTTTTGAATCTATTATAGAATATCATTTTTTTCTTTTAAGACAATATGCTATTCTCATTGTCATATTTGATCATAGAAATAAACTTTTAAAATGAATGGTTTATCTCCCATAAACTAACACGAGTGCATCATGGATCATTGTGGTGATTATTTCTTCCATTGCTATTAAGACATGGTGGATTATATAGTTTTTATTCTCCATATTTATAAATGACTATTAGTTTTATTATTTATTTCAATGTGATTGTTTTCTAGTCACAAGATTCAATTCATGTCAACCACATCTTAGAGGATGATGGATTCAAATTTGTTTGTGTATGACCTTACTAATAGGTTATTAGCAGTTAGAGCTAGAAAACTACATAAGCAAAATTATTGAGCATGTATTATCTCTATAAATATTTTTAATTGGATGAACCTCAAGACAATCCCCTTCGCCTTTTATTTATAGGTATCAAGGGGCTACAAGAAAGGCTGCACCCATAATAAATGAAAAATAGTACCTAATTTGATCACAAGTACATACTGATAAAAACATGTAAACCAACTAGATAATGTACATGCAGACCTCTATTTCTAACATGGTCCCTTCCTCTTAGGTGAGTGCCTTAGGTGAACCATTTGGGGCGAATGTCATGGCAAGTCTTCAAGATCTAGTAAGTAGAGTGAATCTCTAGGAACTAAAGTTTGAGTCCCTAAGAGCGAGCTAGGGGCGAGTCCCTTGGATTGAAGTGGCTACAAATTGGGGATGAGCCCAATTGATGAAGTCTTGGTCATAGGCTTTTATGGTGTGTTCTTATTGTAGCTTTGATCTGGGATGCCTGTTGTAGACGGGTAGCCTTAATCATAGACAACAACTATGAGTGAGTTGATTCTATTGAGGTGAGTAATCCTCAGGGTATGGTTTAGTCTAGGCGGGTCATTTGGAGGTGCCACCAATGATGATTGCACCTGTTATCCAATCTTCAAGAGTGAGTTTGCACACTATGATTTCCATAGAGGAGAGCAATTGTTTGCTCATGGGCCGGTGCTAACTATAACTCTGTAGGATCACGCTTTCTTTGGCCAAGTGCAATTTCAATAATGTGATAGTCAAGTTACCTATATTGGTTATCTTTTATATAAAAGGATCAATTTCATTGAATATATATGTATGTATGTATGTGTATGTATGTATGTATATATGTATGTATGTTTGTATGTATGTATATAATTACAACACTAATGCACGTAACATGTATTTCTACCTAATATAGAATATTGGCTATGAAATAAATAATGTACATCAAAAATTGTAATTGGATAAAAATATATTTTCTTAGAAAATTAGTTGATGAGTTTTACAAAGCTAGCTTTTGGTTGCATTGTCTGAAGCAATAGGCTAATAACTTATAAAATATGTTTGTAGTTCAATTTTAGTTGCAACTTCTATCCAGTAAAGAATGGTATTTTTTTATTAAAGTTAAATTACCTTTTCTTTGATTGAAATTCTTACAAAATATGATTAAATCATTTCTTGAAATATTATCAAGTTGAAGATTTTCATAGTGATATAGAGAAATTTATAAACATAAGCTTTTTTTGGAATAGCTTTGTTATTATTTTCTAAAATAATTTTTTATACAAAAATTTTTGCACTAAAATATTTCTTTAGAAAATAGTAAAAAAGTTGTTCAAAACAAAAACTTTGCATTGAATGAAAGCTCACACAGTTTCAAATAAGTTGTGAGAAGTTCCAAAGAAATAAGAATTTTCATGTGAAAAATTTTTTAAAGGAAAAAAACTGCGTGGCCTAGCTCATTTAAAATGATTCAACTAGTATAGATCAATGATTACAAAGAGCCTTGCATATACTGGACTGAAATGAAAGTTTATGAAGGTTGTTAAACCTCTAAGAATTAGCCTAAGGCTAACCAGGGGGGGGGGGGGTGAATTGGTTATTTAAAAAAAATTTTAATGCAAAAAGAAAATTTTTTTGAAATCTTTTTGAATATTTTAAAACAAATAATTTTATCCTATAATGCAGAAGCAAAACTAATTTCACAATAATAAAAATTCAATACAGAATAAATCACAAAAAAATATAGAAATTAATTGCAGAAAAGTAAACAGAAAGAATACACCAGAATTATAATGATTCGGTCAACATGACCTATATCCACTCCCCGAAATCCTCCTTTTCAGGTATTACACTAAAAGTAGTGTCTCTCCTTTTACCCCCACAACAAGGTAGAGAAGCCCTTACAAAATCATTTCGTACAGTACGATCAAAATATTATACGGCACGAACAATATAAATTTCTTCTATTCATTTGGGATGATACCTGGGACGACCAACTTTGTACACTGTCGATCATCCAACACTGTGGCATCGTACAGTACGATCAATATAAAAGTCATAGATTTTGTTTGGTATGATCTCTAGGATGACCAAAATTGTACTCTATCAATCATATGGTATGAACAATATCGTACAATATGATCGAGGATAATAATTGTCCATGATTTGATTGCCTGATATTGAGGGGTTAATTAAGAAAGATTTTAATTAGGGCGTACAATATGATCCGTACTGTACGATCAATACATAATTAGTATGTTCCTTGACCTCTGGCAGCTAGGATTTTGATAAAGCACAACATATCGTATAGTGCGAATGAAGTCGTACAGTACGATTTACTTAAAAATAAAACTCTCAAAATATTTTTTTCTCTCCCTCTATGTGTGTGCAAGATTACTTAGCAATGATATCTACCCAGTTACATGATATGACTCAAGAAAAGAAAAAAATATAGAATAAATTGAAAATACAAACTGTAACCCTTATCTACCTTATCTTGAACTGATCAAAATTACATGTGAATGGTGGACTGAATTCTTGAAATCTTAGTACACACAACAACAAAAAAATATCATAGAAATAGGAGAAAGCAATAACAAACACAATAATATTTATTTTCATCAAAATTACAGTGCTTGAATCAGATTTGCAATAAATTCCCCCTTTTTGATGATGGCAAACATTATTATTTATGATTTTCAAAAAAATACTTTCCTCTAAACTCCCCCTTATAAATGACAACATGGAAAAAGGAAACAATCAACAAACACAATTCTCCACAAAAAGAGGGAAATAACAGGAAGAAAAAAAAAAGAAATAGAAACAGACACAGGAGCAGAAACAGAAATAAAAACAGAAACATAACTAGAACTAGAAAACAAACATATTTAAAAAGACTAAAAACTCAAGGTAAAGAAAATATCACAACTTTATTAACTTGCGTGGGCATTTTCAGAATGTAATAAACTTACTCTACAAATAGAAAAAGCTCAAATAAGACAAGTGTTGACTTTATTGTAACCAAAGGATTTTAATTTTAGAGTTTGCACACCCAGCTTAGAATGTTCATAGGCTAAAGTCCGTTGTTTAAACAAAAAAACTAACTCAGGAATTACAATTAGATAGGGAAACTTAAACTTTTCAGACTACTAGCATGAAGTATATGGAATAGAATATTACTGTAAAAGTGATGAATGAAGGACCAAGATTTTCCAAAATCAAGTATTAAACATATTATGAAACACATAGATTTTCTAAGATTTAAAGATTTAATAGAAAGAAAAGCTAATTTAAGGCTCATTTTGTGCCTCTTTTATCAGCTTTTGGCACACATTACGATCTTTTATTTTTGATACACTTAGTGCATCTTTTACTTTTGGCATCATTGCACAGATTTTAATTTTAGGCTCATTTTATGCCTCTTTTAATTTTTTGTAAATTGCTTCCTTTCTAAATCTTTAAGAATCTCTGTTGTAAGGTTATCTTCCTAATAGAAGAGAAGAATAACTCACTCTCTTATATAGGGAGGAATAATCTACAAAGTAAACCCGAGCTTTTTAATAGGAATAAATAGCCTAATGAAGAAAATAATGAATTTCATTCATCAAATTACAGAATATATCTATGATATAAAAACATGTAGTAGAGTGAATACGTTTTCATTTCAACCATCTTAATTCCAATTTGATTTAGATTTTTAAGTATATACAAGGAATTATCATGCAAAGGATATAAGAAGGGATATGTAAAGTAAAGAATTTTTATCCTTTTAGTTTTTAAAAAAGTCAACTATTACTTATTCAAACTTTTAAGTCAGAATAAAAATATTTTTATTACACACAACAAAGAGCATTGCATTTAGAGTTAATTCGTACAGTACGATCGAAGTCATATAGTACGATTTAATTCGTATAGTATGAATACAAGACGTACAGTATGATCAACAGAAACAATATTTTATTAGTCTGAAAATTTCTAAAGCAAAGAGCCCAGAAAATATCCCATTATTAAAAGAAATATAGAATTACTAACAACTTTTTTTAAAGAAAAAAATTTGACTATAAAGAAAAAACAACACAGGAAGAACTAAAATGAAAATTCATTACAAAATAAAGTAAAAACAAACAAACATAGATAAAAAATAAAAAAATAAAAAGAAAAATACAATACATCAAAAACAAAATAAAACTAAAACAGTGGTGGATTTGAATCATGAGGTGGCTGTGGAGGTGGTTGGAAAAATTGACTAATGCTATCATACTGCTGCTAAATTAAGGTGAACTATTGTTGGATATTTCCAAATTGCTCCCTGAACCAACCCATATCATTATCATGTTGGGTTTGCTGTTGATCCAGGCGAGTCTCAAGTCTGTCAAAATGATGAATCAACTCCTCATATGGGTAGTGGTGAGGAGGTGGTGCAGGTGCAGGATCAGCTATAGGGGCAACATCTCCTTTTTTATCAAATAGTGGGTCTTTTGGCTCCTGATCCCTATGAAAGACCATCCAAAAGGAGGCATCCGAAAAGAAGGTTAGAGTGTGGTCAAGAGGAGTAGGATATGCGATATTGTATTTTTTAGCCAAGATATATCCAATCACATGTCCTAGGGCAATGCTTTGTTTCCTTTTAGTGGTAGGGAGTGGAATAGAAGTCAGATTTTAGATGCAATCAATTAACATTTGAGCTTCATCGATTTTGGTGTTTGACATTATGAAGTAAGTAATAATTGAAAGTAGGGGAGTGATGTTTACCTGGTCTCCAGCATTAGGGATGATTGATGTTATGAGAACATGCTGGATAACACTAGCATTTTAATTAAGAGTATGAACCAAGGGTTGGTGGTAGTTCAGAGCAGCATTTCTAAGCAAGAGATTTATAGCACTCCAGTCAAAATCAGATCCAGAGGCCATAGCAAGGGGTCTATTTCCTTGGGTGTTTAGCTAAAGATGAATTTATAAATCCTCTTTGGTTATTTCCATATTCTGACAACAAACTTGAGAAGACATTACAGTTGCATCCCCACTGATCCTAAGATTTACTAGGAATTCGTAGAGGAATTCAGAGTGGAAGGGATATACTAAAGTGAGGAGAAATTGGAGTGCAGTGGAATTGAAAAAGTTTATTACCGAAAAGCTTAAGGCCTATTGGTTGAGAAGTCTTGAAGGAGTGATTTTGACTTCTTTGTATTTACAGTAGGCAGCTTCATCAGAATTTGTTAGAAAATAATCGTAGGTAAGGTTGCGAGAGAAGGAAGCACCTTGGGTTTGGCGACTACATTTTCCATCGCCAGCCATTGCACAGATTGGGATTACAAAAAGGAGTATTAGAAGGATTATGTGAAGAATTTAAATGAGTTAGGGCTATTTAAAAAGAATTTTAATGGATTGTATAGTATGATCATGAGATCATATGGGATAATCGTGAGCAATCAATTTAGCCAGACGATCAGTCAAAAAGGTTTTCTGATCATATAATATGATCAGACATCGTACAGGAAGATTAGAGACATGGAGATTATCCTGAGGAGTCAAGCAATACGACCCTTGACCAAAACATTCATACAATAAGAATAGCTATTCGTATAGTACGATCAATAATAAATGTCATAACAACCGAAATGAATTTGTCCAGAGACATGTGTATCATCTAGACGAACAAGTGTTCATATAATATGATTGTTAATCATAGATACAATTTGGATCATCCATTAAGCCAATGGTTATGATGAAGGTAGTGCTGCGTAGATCATATAGTATGAATATGGTTAGTACAGTACGTAGAAGATGAAATTTTTGCTTTGCAGGAAAAGATAGTGAAGTTAAGTGAAGTGGTTTGTGAGATAATTAGGACACAATCATAAAGCACGATAATTAGTTAAAATAAAACCAAACAGATAAAAATAAAAACAACAGAAAATAAAAAAATAAAAAAATAAAAAAATAAAAAACCAAACAATAAATGAAAAATAAAATTACAAAAAATACAAGATAACTAAAATAAAAGCATAAAACACAAACACTAAGCATAAAAAAATAAAAATAACAGAAACAAAAAGTGTCAGTTTCAAGCATGAATATCGATCACACCAAATTTGGTTCTTAAGGTGCTAAAGGTTTCAAAAGCTAGTGATTTTGTAAAGATATCAACAAGTTGATTTTCAGTGGCTACATGTTGCAGCTCTATGTCTCCTTTAGTAACTTGGTTCCTAATAAAATGGTACCTTATATATATGTTTGGTCCTATAGTGTTGGATTAGATTCTTTGAAATGTAAATGAAACTAATGTTATCACATAGGATTGGAATTGTTTATATAGGTAGTCCTAAATCCAGAATTTATTGCTTTAATCAAAGGATCTGTGCCACACAACTTCTTAAGGTTATGTACTCAACTTCAGCATTGGATAGGGCAACTGAGTTATTTTTTTTACTGGATTAGGAGACTAAGGACTATCCTATAAATTTATATATTCCAGAAGTGCTTTTCCTATCAACTCGACATCTTATAAAATCTAAATCAAAATATCCTATGATTTTAAAGGAGGTGCTGTACTTAGGATACCAGGTTCTTAAGTCTTGGGTTCCTAAGAGTTATCTAAGCATTCTCTTAATAGTAGTCAAGTGGGACTCTTTTGGATTAGCTTGAAATCTAGCATAGAGACAAACACTAAATATAATATCAGGTCTTCTACTAGTAAAGTAAAATAGTGATCCTATTATTCCTCTGTATTTCTTTTGATAAACAGATTTTTCATTTGAATCCTTATATAATTGAACAGTGGAACTCATGAGAGTGTTGATTGGATTGGCTTTATCTATTTTATATTTCTTAAAGATATCATTAATATATTTTGATTGCCTAAGAAAAGTTCCATCATCCTTTTGCGTTATACTAAATCTAAGAAATTAGGTTAGTTTTTCCATCATACTCATCTCAAACTCCTTACTCATTATTTTTGAAAATTCATCACAAAGACTTTTATCAGAGGATCCAAATAAAATATCATCAACATAAATTTAGATAATCAGTAGTTCATCTCCTACCTTTTTAGAAACTGGGTGGTGTCTACACTCCCCTCAATAAAGGTTCTTTCTTGTAGGAATGTGTTTAGCCTTTCATACCATACTCTGGGTGCTTATTTTAGTCTATATAATGTATTTTTTTAATTTGAATACATGATAGAAAATTGTGAATTTTTAAAGCCTGGGTTGTTCTACATACTCATCTTCTTTTATTACCCCATTAAAAAAGGCGCTCTTAACATCCATTTGGTACTGTTTGAATCCCTTAAAATAAATAACGACTAGTAACGCCCTAATAGCTTCCAATCTAGCTATAGGGGCAAAGGTCTCTTTAAAGTCAATCCCTTTTATCTGGTTATACTCCTTAGCCACTAATCTTGCTTTATTTCTCACCACTACACCATAATCGTTTATTTTATTTTTGAATATCCATTTAGTTCCAACAACACTTTGGTCCTTAGGTCTTTCAACTAGTTCCTAAACATCATTTGTCACAAATTGATTTAACTCTTCTTGCATGGCTAGGATCCATAATTCATCAGATAGGGCTTGATTTATGTTGGTGGGTTCAGTCATTGAGATGAAGGTAGAGTGGTTTAGTTCTTTTTTATTATTCCTAATTCTAACACCTTCAGATGGGTGTCCTAAGATCAGATCTTTAGGATGACTTGAAGAATATCTCCATTCTCTAGGCGGTGTATTTTCAGGTTCTACCCTTTCCTCTAGATTTGTAGATTCTACTCCTTGGATGACTTCTACTACTTCTTCTTCCACCCTAGACCCTCCAGAATTATCAGATTCATCAAATATAATATGAGTGGTCTCCTATACTACTAGTGTCCTTTTATTGAAGACTCTATAGGATTTTTTAACATTTAAGTAACCTAGGAACACTCTTTCATCAGATTTTGGGTCAAACATTCCTAGTTGAGACTTCCCATTATTCAAAATGAACACTTTACATCTAAAGACATGAAGATGAAAAAGGTTGGGTGTCGTTCCCTTAAGGATTTCATTGGGTGCCTTGTTCAGCTTGGATCTAACATTAACCCTATTTAGAACATAAAAAACTGTATTCACCGCTTCTACCCATAAGTATTTAGGAACTGAGTACTCAACAATCATGGCTTTAGCGGCTTCTATTAGGGCCTTATTCTCTTGTTCAGCTATCCCGTTCTACTGAGGGGTCTTAGGAGCTGAAAAATTATGATCTATCCCTTACTCCTTACTATAAGATTCAAATTTTTCATTCTCATATGCTCCACCGTGGTTACTAAGAATGGTTAAAATTTCACAATCTAGTTTCCTCTGAATCCAACTGGAAAATGTCCTAAACTCCTCGAATGATTCACTTTTATGCGATAGGAATCTAACCGAAGTAAACCTCAAGTTATCATCAATAATCACATGCCCAAAGATTTTCCCTCCTAGGCTTGCAGTGCTAACAGGTCGAAAGAGATCCATGTGAGGGACTTCTAAGGGTTTGCTAGTGTTAATGTCTTTGATTAATTAGAAGGAGAATTTGACTTACTTTCCTAATTGACAAGCATCACATAGTTGGTACTTAGTGAACTCTAATTTGGGAATTCCTCGCTAGGTCTTTTTGGGTGATTTTTCTAAGGCTTTTTGTACTTGCATGACACAATCTTCTATGTCATAATAAGGATTCATCAGCAATTATTTTTAAGCAAAGAGCAATATCAAATTTAATGCAATTTAGATCAAGCATGTAAGCATTATTGATTCTCCTTCCCTACAAAATAGTTTTTTTATTTAAGCTTATTATGCAGCTGGTAGACAGAAATTTTATGCTAAAGCCTTTATCGCAAAGTTGGCTGATGCTGAGCAGATTATATTTCAATCCATCTACCAATAAAATATTTTCAATAATAAAATTATTTGAGTTGCCAATTATATATGATCCCACCACTCTCTTGGTGGTATTATCTCTAAGTGTCACCTTGTCTCCTGCCCTGGCCTCCAGTAAAATGAATTGATTCACATCTCCAGTCATGTGCCTTAAATATTTGCTATCAAGGTATCATATGCTCTCACGAGACATTTTATGAGAGAACTCCTACAAAATAATCAGTGGTCAGATTTGGGAACCTAAATAAGTTTGGGTTCCACCTTATAGAATGTGGGATGAAATGCTTGCATGATATGCTGTGAATTATGCATATTTGGTCTCCACACCAAATTTGTTTTGCGGTGGATAGTGCAAGTGTGGGAGATGTATCTTAGCATTCCAATGTGGGTTATGGTGCCTCTTCCTAAGTTTGAATGCATGTTGTGATGGTGTGTTATGAAATTGTGTAAGTGTAGGAAGTGTTTTATTTTCTTTGAAAGCAATTAGTTCACATTGTAAAAACTTGTTTGCACTTTCAAGAATTGAATATTTTACTTTCAATCCATTATCCTTATTATCAAATTGAGATGTAAAAGTTTCTAATTCCTTGAATGCATTTTCTAATTCAACATGTAATATTTTTAAGGAATCATGTTCAGTAGTTAATTCAAAATGCTTCTTGTTTAAAATATCAAATTTATCTAACAAAGCCATGTGATTACTATTCAGAGTGGAATGATCTTTCCTTAGGCATTCATGCTCTTTTTACAGAATTGAAAAGTCATATTTAAGGCTGGTATGTGATTTTTTAAGCTTCCTATATACAGTATAAATTTTTTTTGAAACTTCAAATAATTAATCATAGGTAAGCTCACATACCTCCTCTTGATAAAAATGATCAAGATGATCATCTGCCATTAAGCATAGGTTGGTTACCTCCTCTTCTGCTTTAGTTTCAGAAGAGTTTGATGCTGAGTCTGCCCAGAAAGTGTTTTAAGTCCTTTGCTTACCCTTCTTGAATTTAGGTTTTTCTTCACCCTTTTCCTTGCTCGGGTGAGCTTTAAGAGTTGGGCAATCAGATTGCAGGTGCCCTGATTTCTAGCATTCAAAGCATATAATATCAAAAGAAATTTTAGAATTTTTACTATTCTTACATTTATTTTATTGTTGATGATATTTTTACTTTTTCTTTAAAAAGCTCTTGAATTATCTAGTCATCAATACAATGTCATCATCATCTTATCCAGAAGAGTCACTGTCAGAATCATTAGCCTTTGAGGCTATAATTTTCTCTTTTCTCCTCTCACATGCATCAAGCTGCCTTTGACTCACTCATTGCTTGTAGGCAATAAGTAACCTAAGTAAGTTATCAATGGAATAAACATTCAGATCTTTAGATTTAGTAATGATAATAATTTTTACATCATAGGAAGAAGGTAAACAATGAAGAATTTTGTTAACTTTTCATAATTTGTAAGCTCTTTTCCAAAGGCATGCAGGAAGTAGCAATCTGAGTAAACCTAGTATACATTTCAAAAATTGATTCACTAGATTTTATGCGAAATAGTTCATAATCGTGAAGCAGAATGTTCAGCCTAGATTAATTTACTTAATCAGATCCCTCATATGTTATGCATAGTTTATCCCAAATTTCTTTTTCAGTTGAACAATTAGAGACACACATGTAATCTTCAGTTTTTAAAGCACAGAAAAAATAGTTCAAATATTTAGCATTAAGTTGGGCTAAATATCTATTTTTTATGCTCCATTTAGAATAGGGAAGTTAAGTTTTTATGTTATTTACTAATCTAAAGGGTGCATAATATGCTTCTTGAACTAACATTTACATGCGATAATCAATTAATTATAAGAAAGTAGACATGCAAGTTTTTAAAAAATCAAAAGAAATATTATCAAATAAAGGTGGTCATTGTGATTGAGTATCCTTCCATAGTATTTGATTACCAAAATTAGCCATGGATCATTTTTTAAAAGTTTTCTAAAACTTAATTTATGAATCCCTTTCTTATACTACTTGAAAGTTTGTGAAGGTTGTTAAACCTCTAAGAACTAGCCCAAGCCTAACCAAGAGGGTGGGGGGGGGGGGGGGGGTGAATTAGTTATTTAAAAAAAAAATTTAAGGAAAAATGAAATTTTTTTTGAAATCTTTTTGAATATTTTAAATTAAATAATTTTATCCCACAATGTGGAAACAAAACTAATTTCACAATAATAAAAATCAAAGATTTCAAACATAGAATAAATCACAGAAAAATATAAAATTTAAAAAATAAATAAAAAGAACACACCAGAATTATAGTGGTTCGATCAACTTGACCTATATACACTCCCCAAAAATCTCCTTTCCAGGTATTACACTAAAAGTAGTGTCTCTCCTTTTGCCCCCACAACAAGATGGAGTAGCCCTTACAAAATCTTTCCACCGACCTGGTGAGGCAGAGTACCTTAAATCCTTTTACTCCCTCCAGGAGTAGGCAGAGAACCTAGAAATCCTTTTAATCCCTCTTGGAGTAGGCAGAGAAACTTGGAATCTTTTTTCACCCTCTTAATAAAGGCAGAGAACCTGCAATGCTTTATGGTGCAGAATGTTGGCCATTAAAAGAGAAGCACAATACTAAGTTATGTGTTACGGAGATGAGGATGCTTAGGTGGATGAGTGGATTTACTCTTAGAGATAGTATACGAAATGAGCATATACGTGAAAAGGTTGGAGTAGCTCCAGTGGAGGATAAGATTAGAGAGAGTCGCCTTAGATGGTTTGGTCACATAAAACGGCGACCTTCCGATGACCCAGTTAGGAAAGTAGAGGTATTAGATTTGACTTATGTTAAGAAAGATAGAGGTAGACCTAAAAAGACTTGGTTAGAAAATATTAGAAATGATCTTTCTTTATTAGATTTAAACGAGAATTTGACTTTGAACCGAACACAATGGAGAAAAAGGATTCATATTGCCGACCCCACGTAGTGGGACAAAGGCTTGATGTTGTTGTTGTTATTGTTGTAATAAAGGCAGAGAACCTAGATCTGATGCTGATGAAAGTCTCCCCAAAGCCACCAAGAAACTAAGAAAGCAACTTGAAGAAGATGATGGAAACCTTACTTGGAGTAACCTTCATGAATCCATCACAACTCCCCTCACAAGGATCTCTCTCTCTCGCCCAAGCTCTCTCTCTCTTCCTTCTCTAAGCTCTCTCTCAGATCAACTCCACAGTAAAAGATTTTCTAATAAGAGTATTAGAAATCCTTAAATAGTTGGCTTAAGAGAACCCTAAATTTTAAAAGATCCATCTTCTATTCGTACAATATGATACAAATATCATACAATATGATTAGTGTAATTTATAATCATCTAGCAAGTTCGTGTATACAAACTATTCAAATTTTAACCATTTTGCACAATACGATCAAAATATCGTACGATACAAACTGTATAAATTTCTTTTGTTCTTTTGGCATGATACTTGGGACGGCCAACTTCATACACTCTTAATCGTCCAGCATGGTAGATATCGTACAGTACGATCAGTACAAAAATCATAGATTTTATTCGGTATGATCTTTGGGATGACCAAAGTCGTACTCTGTTAATAATATAGTATAAATAGTATCATACAATATAATCAATGATAATAATTATCAATGATTTGATTTCTTGATATCGAGAGGCTAATTAAGAAATATTTTAATTAGGGTGTATAATATGATCCAAATTGTACTGTATGATCAATATATAATTAGTATCTTCCTTAACCACTAGCAACTAGGGTTTTGACAGAGCACAACATATCATACAGTACAAATGAGGTCATATAATATGAAATAAGTCATACAGTACAACTAAAGTCATACAGTATGATTTACTTCAAAAAAAAACTCTCTCAAAAATATTTTTCTCTCTTTCCCTATGTGTGTGCAAGGTTACTCAGTAATGATATCCACCCAGTTATATGATACAACTCAAGAAAAAAAATACAGAACAAATTGAAAATATAGATTGTAACCCTAGTCTACCCAGTCTTGAGCTGATCAGAATTGCACGTAAATGATGGGCTAAATTCCTGAAATGTTAGTACACACAACACAAAATAAAATATCATAGAAATAGGAGAAATGGTAACAGACACAATAATGTTTGTTATCATCAAAATTACTGTACTTGAATCAGATTTGAAACTTGAAAATCATTTTACAAGAAACAATTAGAGGCTATAAAGGGAGAATTGTAAGGTGAGAGATTTTAACCAAAAGAGTTATTTTTAGATTAAAAGGCGGATAAGGAGTTACAAATTTTCTTTTATAAATTTAAGATAATTGGGATTTTTTCATATGTTTTGGCATTTTTTTACTGGGATATTAAATGCAAGTATTTAAATTTAAAATCTTTTATTAAAGAAACTAATATGAGAAAAAATTTCAATGCATCATGCGACTAGCAGACAAAATTAATAGGCAATGCCACGCATAACTATAGGCCTGGTAGATTAGAAGCTCAATTTTCAGTATTCTACATTAAATTTTGACATTTTTAAAGCTCAATGGTGCTTCTAAAATTACTTTTGAGAAAATATGAGAACATTGATGCAAAAAATTTTACTAATTTGCACTCATATTGATGTGCTAACTTCAATATAGGTTGAAATTTTAATTTAGAAGAATTTACTTAGTTCACATCCCTAAAAAGAGATTTACATTGACATCCAAGGAGTGCCACTACCCTGCAAATTTTTTAAAACCATAATTTTACATGAAAACATTTTTATGATTTAATTTATTTTTATATGACACATACATTGATGTTTGAAAATAGTGGGCAAATAAACATTATAAAAAAATCTATTGATTAAACATAATCTTGATGTACAATTTAAATTAGAAAGGTTAGGAATTAAAGTTGGGACAATAATACTTCAATATCAAAAAAGTTATTACTAAACTTATTTTCTCAATGAGATGAACCTAATGACACCAAAATGGTTTGATTAACAACAAATGACTCATATCAAGCACTAAAAGTATAATTGAAAATTCAATGACATTAAGGCTTCATTTGGGATAGCTTTCTTGTTCTTTTCTAAAGCAATTTTCTAGTGCAAAAATTTTTAGTTTAAAAAATTTTGCACTAAAAAACTATTTTAAGTAGTAAGAAAGCCTTCTCAAATGATGCCTAAGTGGAGGAACAAACAATTATTGCTTATAATAAAAGTAAGCATCTTGGTGAGAAAATTATAAGAAGCCTAGTATCACTCTTTTTTGTGGTCATTAAGACACCTAAATCTTAAATGAACATTATAGGAATCAATATAAGTCATTTGATGGAGCATTTTGAGATTTTGGATAAATTTACTAAAATGCTACTCTAAAAAATATAAACAAATTAACTTTCATTCTACACATAAAGAGGATTCTGACTTGAATTTAGAGTGAGCTTAGAGATCTAAAGAATTCTAAACCCTTGTCTGACACTCGATGTCGACAATCATCACTAGGAATTATGTTGTCAAACTATCATTTACTTGACTGTCACTATTCAATCATTATCAATTGATTGCCATAATTTTTTTTTTATAATTTTCTTACTACCATCTCCTGACCATAGTCCTAACCATGATAGCTCATCCTTTATTTATCGACCATCGTAGCTCATGTGTTGTCATCCAACCACTATTATTTGACTTCCCTCACTATACCATCATTGCTCAACAGTTATTGCCTAATCATTGTCACCACTCTTCATTAATCTCTAGAATTCTCCACCACATTCATAAGAATTTAAGCTTGTGTTCAATAAATCTCTAATTAAGGGGAAACGCATAATCATGTAACCCCAATTATAGACTAAATTATTTTAATTTGTTCTAGGTCCTATGATTCTTTTGTCTTCTTGGATTGTAAAAATTCTGATTTTTCTTCTGTTATATGTGTGATTTTTGTAAAAGGCTAGGATGTACAACTCTTACTTAGAGAGAGAGAGACAGAGTCTCAACATATTATGCATGCATGCTATTTTAAAGAGAGCTTCCCTAACATTATAAATTAAATTACTAATATATTTATAATTAGACATAAACATAAGCTTAATTTAAATTTTTTTTAGGTAAGATGAATTTAATAATTTCTAACTCACCCTTGAAGGTTCACTTTGTAGCTTTTGTGGTGAGATACAAGAGATTAAACATGTGATTACCCTACCCATCACTGAGGATGAGGGAAATTGCTATTGTACCAAGGAGCCAAATTATGTAGTCATGGACACATATGGTACCTATAATGAAATATTTAGACAAACACTCATGAATATATTTAGAGTGGTCATATCAATGTACCATGTGGTTAGTAAGTTCTTAGTAGGGGGTCATAAAATCATGACAAGAGGCAACCTCACGTACGCAATTATAGACCTACTACTCAGAAGTTTTATGGAAGGTGGTGACCTCTTCATATGGGTTTCTATAGTTAGAAACAAAGAGAGGATTTGGGTTGGAGACCACTAAGGATATGGAGGAAGTTTAAGTAATTAAAGGTGATTAAGAGAGAACCTTATGAATAAGTTTGTTCTTTAGCTAGTGCACCGAGGCAAACTCATCCAAGCACTCCTTTGCTTGGATGGAAGCAAAGATATCAAGGATAAATATTGATGTGATTTACCATTAGTAGAATGTCAAGAAGGAATCTTATCCCATCAAATAAAAGATAATGAATACCACATTCATCCAAACTGAACCCATAAAGCAAAAAGTCTGGAAACTCCCAGATGCTGATTTCATTGGGGAGGCGTAATGCCGTAACTGGATATCAGATGTAATAATAGTTAATGAGGTAAGTGAAAAGTGAATAATGTGTGTTACGTTGGTATTCTAAAAAGGGATTCTCTGTTAGGGTTTTTCTCTCTCTTGCAGACTAGTTCCCGCAACTTCTTTCTTCCCCCTCCTTCGGCTCCTACCTGAGGACACCACCTCCATACATGGACCCTTCTTCTTTTCCTTTAGACTTTCCTCCCCTTTTTTATCCACTGTTGGTGCATGCCCTACCTCACACTGAAATTGGAAAAGTATCTTTGTTTCTAACATTTCTTCCTCAAATGACTTTTCTCTTTCCTTCTACCCTTATGAACCCAAAACTATAGCTTTTACTAGGGAAAAACTGTCTTTTGGAGCTCAGGAATGGAGCTTGTGTCTGGTTGGCTACTCTATTGGAAGGAGATCTTTTTACAAAACCCTACTTGGTGCCGTCCAAAAAACCTAGTCACTGAAAGGTTTATTGCATATCCTATCTTTAAGTGATTGTTTCTTCCTGTTGCGATTCTCCTCTTTAGAGGACTATGAAATTGAATGGTCATGAGGGGTTTGGTTTCTACTTGGTAAACCTTATATCCTTCAAAAATGGCACCCTTGTTTTTGTCCTAAATGTGAAAATTTTTCATCTATTCCTATATGGATTAAAATCTATGATTTACCTTTGGCTTGTTGGAACTCAAAAGGGATATCCAGGGTTGCGAGCACAGTAGGCATTCCCCTTGCTATTGTGAGGCCAAGTATCCTGAAAAAATTGCTATTTCTCTAGATGGGGTAACTTGAAGGTTCAATATGAATGGAGACCCTCGCTGTGTGAACAATGTAAGTCTCTGGTTCACTACTCCTCTTTGTGCCCATTACAACCTACTGTGCCATCAGATCAACCTGGAATCCCAATGAATCTATTAGAGGAAGGAGCACTAGTAGAAAACTGAGAAGCTGAGCTCTCTCTAACCCTTCTACTGCTACACACATTCAAAAATTTGTAATTAAACACCTTGGCCAGTCTTCAATAAACATCCATGCCCCTGCTTGCAATAACACCACCTCATCTACTTAAAATTCTCCTCAGGTTCAAACCTCCACTCTAGCCCCACACTCAAATCAAAATCTTGATGCTTTCCCTCCATTATTTACCCCTTCGATGGCTAACTCTTCTTTCCCGAATTCAATAAATCCCCCCACCCTACCACCGATAGCTATAAATGCCTCTTCCCCTAACATTCCGAACCTTAACTCACCCACTGATGTTGGTGAGTCTTCAACTAGTACATCAAACATACTAGATTAGACTTCTCATTTTGGGGTGCTCTCTCCAAACTAATTTGGCATTTTTACAACAGCAAGGGGATGCCCAGGATGCTTCCTTTTCTATGGTAGTATATGACTCTAATAGTTTAGTCCACACACAACATTTCTCTAATCTTATGATGCTAAAAAAATCTTATAGGGGGAAAGGTTGAAAACCTCTACAACCCCCAAATCTTAATGTTTGTGTCATCCATTGCAGCCTGGAATATCAGAGGCTTTAATAGCCCTGATTAGGTGGTATGTTGTAAGTGCATGGTTGAATCATTCAAATTGGATATGTTATGCATATTGGAGAATGGGATTCAAGCATCCCCTCTTATGGACCCTTTTTTCAATATATCTCATTTTGTTTTTGCTATTAAGGAAAGTTGTAATAACTTTGAGTTCTCTAAGTCTTGCCATATTTGGGTAAAGTGGAATTTTAATTAATTGAGGTTCTCCCCCACTTTTAAATCTGAATAGCTAATATCTGGTTCTATCAATTTTGGAAGCCTTCCCCTCTTCCAATTATCTATTATTTATGCCTCTAACAGCACCTCTGATAGGGTGGCTCTATGGGATCAAATCAGGCATTTAATATTGACCCATAGCACTCCTTGGATTCTTATGAGAGACTTCAATTGCTGTAGGTTTTAGTTTGAAAAGACTGGTGGTGTTATGTTATCCCAAAATAACCTCTGAGAGCTCCATTCTCTGATTTTTATGTTAGCTTAAAGGATTTGCAATCGATTTGAATTAATTAGAGTTGGTTCAATCAATAGCTTGATAATCCTATTCATATTAAGCTGGACAGGGCTCTTGTTAACAAGGATTGGCTAAGAACTTTTCCAAGCCCTTTTTGTTCTTATCAAAGCCTATCTTGTTCAGATCATTTCCCCCTCATTCTTCATACTGGAATCTCTCAACGTATAAATCACCGATTTCTTTTTAAAGCTTATGGGAAAAGCTTGATAGTTATTGGGAATTGGTTATTGAGGTTTTTTAGCCCCTTCTCTGGGAATCCAATTCTGGATTTATATAATAAACTTAAGCTGTTGAAAGGAGATATTAAAAAGAAAGCTTGGGCCAACTCCTCCATTATTTAAAACTCATCTTGCCGGTCTTCACCAACTGTAATCTAAATGCCTTGAGAGAATTAATGTTGACCCTCTTAATGCCTCTTCTAATGCCACCCTTAAAAATATCAATTCCAAAATTGCTGACTTCATTAGCATGCTTGCTTCGTGGGTTATTCAGAGATCTAAAGCCAATTTGCTTTCACATGGTGAGGATGATCTGAAGTTTTTGTATGCAAAAATTCATAAAAGAAATTATAGCAATAAAGCTACAATGAATCTGGGCTCTACCATTCCTTATTATTTGAGATTAGAGGTTATAAATTCAATCATCAATCATTTCCAAGGCCTTTACAACCCAACCCCTCCCACCTATACTAACAAGGCCATTTTCCCAGTTGGGAACACTCTTCTACCCACCTTGTCCCTCTCCCTCACCTAGCAAGTCTCTAATGACAAAATAAAAAAAATAGTTTTCTCTGGGGCCTCCTCCTCTCCTCTAGGGCCGGAAGGTTTCAACTTCCATTTTTACAAATCCAGATGGCACATTTTAGGTCCGATTATTTTCATGGCTGTCAAGTCTTTCATCCTTAAGGGATACCTTCCTAAAGGTGTGAAAGCTTTAGCTCTTGTCCTTATTCCCAAAACTAATCATGCTAGTTACTTTTTTGACTTCAGACCAATTGCATTACATAATGTTATCTACAAAATTATAGCTAAAATTATAGCTAACAGACTCAAACCCATTATGCTATTGATAGTCAGTGATAATCAAGCTGGTTTCATTAAGTCTAGAGTCCCTAAGGATAATATCATTCTTACCATAGAGTTCCTCTCCATTGCTCATCGGGGGGAGGATAGATGTTTTTGTGCCAAGTTAGATATTCACAAAGCTTATGATACAGTTTTGAGGGACTTTCCTCTTGCTAAGTTGGAGCAGAATAGTTTCCCTAGTAGATTCATTCATCACCAATTGGAGACCACTCAGACTAGGCAGATGATGATGCAGGATTGCTTGCTTAAAGTTAGACAGTAGATAGGCAACCTTCAGTCTAGACTTTGAAAGCTTTTTTTGGCTTCATTCTAGTATGTATATATGCCAGTATTTTATTTAATTTTCTCCCTTTCTTTTATTAAATTAGCATATTTTTAGACTTTTATTCTTTTATATTTGATAAAAGTGGCTCGACCCTTAGGTTTTGTGAGCACATAAAGTGTTTAGAAGTTCAGTTTTCTGGACTTGTTGAATTTATATTTATTCTTCAAACATTTATATTGGAATTGAAATTCAGCTCATAACTAAACATGATACTGCCACTAGAAATATTTAAATGTACAAAAAAGATATATAACCAATAGCTAAAATAGGTGAAGCCAAAGTGGGATAGGTACCCATACCACCTGAGAGCAAGATCCAATAGTGTAGCCTTTGGTGATACATCTACCTAAGCTCACTGAAGCTTACCAAATTCACGAAGAACCAACACCAGAGATCATAAAAAAGTGGCACCCATATGAGGACTTAAGAGGTAGATAAGGCAAAGTATAATAGTTATTAAAATAGAGGAAGAGGGATAATCATCAATTTCTCTTCCTTTAACTATTTAGGGAAGTCAAAAATCACTTACCAAAAATTTTAAGTAAAAATGAGGTAAATTTTTCATTTTAAGAAAAAAAAAGTGATTAGAGAGAAGTGATTTGATTCTCTTATACATATATGAAAACTAATAATGATTTTAGTGAACCTAGCATACATATATGAAATCAACTCACTAGCTTCATTAGTGCCTTCATAGGAAATACAAAGTTTGTCCCATACTTTCTTACTACTGATACAAGTAGAAATGTGCATGTAATCTTTAGATTTAAGTGCACAAAAGAAAAGTTCAAACACTTAGCATTAAGTTGTGCATGTTCTCAATCTTCTAAAGACCATTCAGTAAAGGGTGTGGATAAATAAAATGTTAAATGATGTTCCACATGATTCACTTTAATATTTCTTTAGCCATATATGCATAACATAACATCATTCCATCCAAAAGGATAGACTAATTCTTGACTATCAATTTAAAAATAGAAACAAAATTTATTCTCATAATCAAACACAGTATAAGGAGTGCTCAATTCATCTTGAAGGATAAAAGAAAAATTAAACTGTCATTTTAACTATAAAATTAACCAAAGTATAAAGCTAGTCCACGTTCACAGGATTTTTCCCCACCTTAAAAAGGAACTAAGATAGGGTTTATTATTTTTATTAGGTTCTAAATTCCCTAGATAGGCCAGCACCTATATTTAAATACATCCCAAGATAAGCCTAGAGAATACTATTGATTAAAGTGGGGAATAGACTTTCAAATTTATAAAGGTGTGATCAAAGATTTGAGTTTAATAGTTCTAAAGATTTATTTATATTTGCATTAAGATCTAAAATTCATTTAATTTTTGGATAACCCTCTCGAGGATGAAATTTTTTATGTCAACTTTTTTATTATGATAAATGGTGCTTTGGAGGGCTACTTCTCCTCTTCCGCTGGTCTTAGACAAGGATGCCCGCTCAACCCCTTCCTTTCTGCATTATTATGGATGCTTTATCTGCTCTACTAGATGATGGGGACTTCACTGGTATAAACATTGATGGATTTAAATTATCTCATTTGCTCACACTGATGATCTGTTGGTTTTTGGTAGACCTGATATAGACAACTGTATTAAATTGACTAATTCTATCAACATTTTTGCAAATGCTTCGGGATTGCTTGTTAACTTTGATAAAAGTTCTATGATGATCCATAAAAGTCTCCACAATCAGGAATCTATCTATTATGCTTTCTCCATCTCTAATGTTTGCACTCATATTACTTATATGGGATTACCTCTCTCTTTCAAATGACATCTGTGGTTGACTTCCTGCCACTGATGGAAGGGATCACTAGAAAGCCATCTGGCTAGAAAGCAAATCTCCTTTCTTTTGCTGATCGATTGCACTTTCTTAAATTTAACATTTTGAATTCTATTGCTTATTAGATTATAGGATCCATAATACCTAAAATTGTCATTAAATTCATTAGGAAATCATCCTCTAGCTTTCTATTTTTGGGGGACTCGGGTGCCTCCAGGAAGTTGCGTCTTGTTTCTTGGGACAATGTTTGCAAACCAAAATCTTTTGGTGGATTGGGTTTTTCGTATGTGTTGGCTCTTCAATTTGCCTTTAACTACTCTATGATCAGTAGAATGTACAACCGTCAATCTCCATTATCATCCTGGCTGATTCACATATACTCTTCTCCTTGGCACGTTGCTTCATCTTATGCCTCTACTTTATAGAAATTGATTTGTAATACTGCTGCCTTGGTTAGAAACACATTTGAGTTCAGATCCACTCCTTCTCCCCCCATTTCTTTGTAATGGGATCATTAGTGGGGAGGTTTTACCCTTGCTGACTCCCTTGAGGGAATTATTCTTCTTTAAGCCTATGGATCGAATGTACAAGTTAAGAATTTAATATTGGGGGGTAATTGGCACCTACCTGGCTCTTTGTCTTCTACTGTTGTTAATGCTATTAATGCCATTCCTATCTATGATAGCTCAATTTCCTATTTAATATGGGGGAATTCAGCTGAAGGTTTTTTTAGCTAATATGTCAAGGAATTTTATAAAGACATGCCTCATTGCTCTTGGCCTAACCTTATTTTGCACAAGCACCACGTTCTGTGATATTCTTCATTTGCTTGGCTTGCTTTAGTTGGTGGGCTTAAAATGGTAGATGCTTTGCTTAAAATAAATATCCGTACAGACATATCCTGCAACTTATACTATTCTTCTATTGAAAGCATCTCACACTTGTTCTTTGAATGCAACTACCCTTACTCTATTTTGTCCAATCTTCTGTCGGGTACCTCTGTCCTGCTTCTGAGACCTACTATAACTCACCTGTTTGAATGGTTAAATGATCAATAACATACTGAAGCTTCTGTTATGAACCTACACCTTCTCACCACTTATTGCATAATTTACCATATCTAGAGGGAAAGAAGTAAGTGGCATTTTGGGGGTTCTATGAGTAGTCTTACTAGTAGTATCATCAAAATTAAGAAAGAAGTTCTTGCTAAGATATGTAACTAGAAAAACTCTAAAGTTATCTTAAATATTCTTTAAGATTTGGCATTTGAAAGGCTCTATTTGCTGCTGCTCTGGCATTGTGGTCTGCTTTGTTCTGGATCCTCTATTACTCCATGATTTGCTACGGTCCTTTTGGGCTGTTGGGATGTTTTGATAGCACAAACATTGATGTCATCCCTTTCTCAGACTTCCCCTTGGAAGTTCTTCGGGCAATCATGGATTACGTTCTTCTATATTAGGGACCTCCGAAAGGAACAAACACCGCCACCCCGCGGGGGGAGACAGTATCGCCAATGGGAGGGAAGATTAGATCATGCATATGATTAGCCATTGAGGATAACGACTCTCGCCAATGCACCCTGATGGATAATGACATACACGACCTGATCAGAACAACGGGTTTCCCCCACCCGATACATCAGCTCGAGTGAGGTTTATTTGATAGTAGAATTTGGTTTCCCATGAACGCAAACCCCCGTGGTTAATTACATCTCAAGCCGGGGTTTGAGAACACTCTCGATTAAGGATTCTACATTATACTTTCAGATGGGATTGGCACATAGATGGGGAGACTAGGAAGTCCTACTCAAAGGGGGGAAAAATGGTTCAAATTGGCTTAGTCAACATACATGGCTCAGATTAACATCTGGAGGGACTAAGGTAGTGAGAAGAAATTGGATAAAAAGAAAATCATATACTCGAAGCATACAGGAGAGAAGGATGGAGGTGGCGTCATCCAACAGGATTTATAGTCTCTAAAGGATAGAGAACTTACCCATCGATGAGGCGTACTATGAGACACCGATAGTAGTAGCCTTGAACGCTAGATCTAGAGTGGGTCTGGTATTCTACACAACACTAACACCCGTAACCTGGCTAATATAATACAAAACCTGGACTTACCCTGGCCTAGATTGGGGAGCCAATTAACCACCTAGTCGCTTCAAAATCATGAGTCCAGTCATTTTATGAAAGATGGGTAGGTAGGTTACAGTTCTTTGGAAGTAGGGCCGACGTCTAAAGAGTTTTCTAATTAGCCCGACTTATGTGGGGTAAATGCTCCTAAAACTAATGCAATTAAAATTTTAATTTAGTTAGTTTCTAATGTAATGCATGCTAGTTGAAGTATCCAAATCAGGTATGCATGGATTTTAAAAAGGCTTATAAAAATAGATTTTTAGAAGTAAACTAGGCTTCCCCAGGTCCGGCACCTCATCCTCATAGACTAGATTATCTAGACTCTATCCGCAGGCGGGGAAGTGTCTTACAGAAGGAGTAAGAGATTGCATTAATATGCTGCAATCCCAGATGAATCCGACAGTTTCCTAGGTTGTTAGGTTTCTATGTTAGTTAAACCTTAATATTTTAAATATTAATTATGAGTAGAAAATATTTTAGTCCTTAGAGAGCCTGACGAAGTCCAAGCTAAAACAAAAATGGCATGGTAATCATAAATAAACTAAGAAAATCAGGAAACCCTAAAGGCACACAATCATAAATAAAACACATCAAAATAATCAAACCAATTAATAAATGTCCATAGGCCAACTGCCCTTAATTACAAACCAGGGTTTGCAGAAAATTAAAGTGGCCGGGCACCACTGCCAACAACCTGAATTTCTAATCCTAGAAATGATGCAAGTAATTTTGAGTGAGATACTCTTAGTCTTCAGTTCTTCAATCTTCTTGGACTTCCTCCTTGGACTCCTGGATCTTCTCCCCTTCGAGCACCTTGGATTTTTCATAGCTGGATACCCAGGGTGGAGAAGAAAACCCTCTCCCAAAGGAGATGTTATTCTTTCTACCTTGGGTAGTAAAATGATCCAAATTTGGACTCCCTAAGTAGAAAAGGATTATCCTCATAATGGGTATCCTTTCCTCTCTGAGAATTCAACCTTTGGATCCGTGTATCCCCACTCAAAGTATACTTTCACAACTCTTGACCAATATTACAAATAATTATATTAATATAAAGCAGTAAATTCTAGACTCTCCTGCAAGGTTATCCTAATAAAATCATCCCAAGCAGTTTATATAAAAATAAAAGTACTCATTACAGCCACGCTTGGCCATGGTCTTAATTATTTTGAGGGCTAAGCAACTCTGGAGCATCTGTAGTAATTATATGATAATTTGTTATTTTAGCCCTCATTTATCTAGGGGCTAAGTAATTTTTGAAGTGCCTGCATAAAACAACCTTAGTATTTAAATCATGATCATGGCCACCTACATTAAACATCATTAGTATCAAAATTGATCCTAACCTATGGGTAATCTATCATGCAATCACATCAATTCCCAGAGTGCAGTAAAAGTAAACAAATACATCAGTATCATTCCAATCACAATATATAGTGAAAACCCAAAAAACTTGGCACACAGTAGTAAAGTAAACACCGACCTATCCTATGTCTAGAAGTGGTGCCCTAGAAAACCATCTAAGTGTGTGTAAAAGGCTGTGTAGCTGAGATAGATCCTAAGCTGGGTAGTTAGTTGAGGTTATCTAGTGTCCAAGTTTGTTGAAGTTCCCCAAGAGAGGTTTAGGTTTGAGTTTAAGTATTAATATGTTAAGGATCAAATTAGGTATATTTTAAGGGTTTATTGATTACTACCTTTATTTCACACCGAGGCCGTGAAGCTTATTTCACCTTCCTTGGGGCTAAGTCAATAGCCTCGTAGGCTTGGGTTACTATTAGCGATCATGGGTCGATTAAATTGATTTAGTTTTAGTTGGTTGGAGATTAAAGAAAAGGGTGTATAAAGTGATTTATTATCAGGTTAGGATGTTAACTAAAAGCTTAGGATAATATTTTCTGAATTTTAAGTTGAGTCAGTGAGTTATTAGAAGGTCCGGCGGGGTCACCTTATCCACTAGGTCAAAGGGGTCCAAAATTGACTTTTTGATTAAAGGAGATTTGTGGATACTTAGTATTTTTATAAAATAATAGATCTTAACCCGATCAGTTAGACTATAAGCATGCCCAATTTGAACTCTTCTGTCCAAAGTTATGAATTTCTGAAGTTTTAGCCTTCTTTTGATCTAAGTTTGACCAGATTGTTGACTTTTTTATTTAAGTTGATTTATGGAATTCTAATATTTTCAATAAATACTAGACCCTAATGTGAGTTGACTTTTTTATTTAAAGATTATTATTGATGCTAAGGTTGTTAACATTATAAGTGCTTATGCTCCTCAAGTGGGTTTGGATATGGATTCAAAATTAAAATTTTGGAATGACTTAGAAGAATTAATGCAAAAGATACCTCTTGAAGAAAGAGTTTTTATTGGAGGAGATTTAAATGGGCATGTTGGTAGAGAGGTAGATGATTTTAAAAGCATTCATGGTGGCCATGGTTTTGGAACGACAAATGAAGGTGGTAAGTCTATTTTAGATTTTTGTTTAGCTTATGATTTTTTAATTGCTAATACCTTATTTAAGAAAAGGAATGAGCATTCATTACTTATAAAAATGGATATAATACAACTCAGATTGATTATTTTCTTATAAGAAAATTAGATCGTTTAGATTGCAAAGATTGTAAAGTTATTCCGAGTGAAAACTTATGTACCCAACATCGTTTATTAGTTTTGGACTTGAAGATAATGGGGAAGAAAATAAAAAATAAAGTAAAACGATTTCCTAGGATTAGATGGGGGCATTTAAAGAATATTAACAAAAATATTTTTGAGAGTAAGATTTTAGATCTTAAGATTTTGTCTGTGCATGAGGATGCTAATGTTATGTGGGAAAAAGTGGCTAGTTATATTAAGAATATTGCAAAAGATGTGCTTGGAGTTTCAAAGGGAAAAGCTCCTAATAGTAAAAATAGTTGGTGGTGGAATCCAAATGTGCAAGAAAAGATTAAAAATAAGAAGATTTGTTATAAAAATTGGTTTAATTGTAAAAATTCTGATAATTGGAAAATATATAAAGAGGCACGTAAGGAATCTAAGAAAGCAATATGCGATGCAAAGAGTTTAGCTTTTAGTGATTTATATAATAGATTAGATACTAAGGAGGGAGAAAGATATATGTATAAGCTAGCCAAACAAAGAGATAGGAGTAGTAAGGATTTAGTTCAAGTGAAGTGTATTAAGGATGAAGATCAAAAAGTACTTTTTTTAGAAGATGATATTCAACAAAGGTGGATGAGATATTTTGCTAAACTTTTTAATGAAGAATGTGAAAATAAAATTGACTGTAGTGATCTTAGCACCCTAAATGAAAATAAAGATTTGTGTTTTTATCGGCGTATTAGTAAAACCGAAGTTAGAGAGGCTTTGAAGAAAATGAAGGGTGGAAAAGCTGTTGGACCTGATGATATTCCAATAGAGGTGTGGAAATGCTTAGGAGATGAAGGAATTTCTTGGCTTACTAAACTTTTTAATACTGTTTTGAAGACTAAAAAGATGCCAGATGAGTGGAGAATGAGTGTGTTAATCCCTATTTTTAAGAATAAAGGTGATGCACAAGATTGTGCGAATTATAGAGGAATTAAGTTAATGTGTCATACTTTAAAACTATGGGAACGAGTTATGGAGCATAGGTTGCGGCGTGATACTAATGTTTCTCAAAATCAATTTGGATTCATGCCGGGTAGGTCTACTATGGAAGCCATACATTTATTAAGAGGTTTGATGGAGAAATATAGAGAGAATAAGGAGGATTTACATATGATATTTATTGATTTAGAAAAAGCATATGATAAAGTTCCAAGAGAAGTGCTATGGAGAGTTCTTGAAAAGAAAAGAGTTAATAACGCTTATATTCAAATCATTAAAGATATGTATGCAGGAGCTATTACTTGTGTTCAAACACAAGGTGGTTTGACCAAGTATTTCCCTATTTCGGTTGGATTACATCAAGGATCAGCCTTAAGCCCATATCTTTTTGCTTTAGTCATAGATGTTCTCACTAGACATTTGCAAGAGGATGTACCTTGGTGTATGCTTTTTGCTGATGATATTCTTCTTGTTGATAAGACTAGAGAGGGAGTTGAAGGTAAACTAGAATTATGGAGGTCAACTTTAGAGTCTAAAGGTTTTCGCTTGAGTAGATCTAAAACGGAATATATGGAGT
The DNA here is from genome assembly GCA_019925795.1 of Dendrobium chrysotoxum. NCBI lineage: Eukaryota > Viridiplantae > Streptophyta > Magnoliopsida > Asparagales > Orchidaceae > Dendrobium > Dendrobium chrysotoxum. The sequence continues at coordinate 52,805,016 of CM034297.1, forward strand.
GTAATTTTAGTAATAATAGACCTAGTGAGGGCATTGTGACTTTGGCCGATCAAGTCATTAATAAGAGTACACGTTTTAGATATCTTGGATCTATTGTTCAGAGTGATGGTGATATAGATGGGGATATTATCAGCAGAATCCAAGTTGGATGGTTGAAGTGGAGGAATGCATCAGGCTTATTGTGTGATAGAAAAGTACCTCTCAAACTTAAGGGAAAATTCTATAAGATGGTGGTGAGACCTGCAATGCTTTATGGTGCCGAATGTTGGCCATTAAAAGAGAAGCATAATTCTAAGTTAAGTGTTGCAGAGATGAGGATGCTCAGGTGGATGAGTGGCTTTACCCTTAGAGATAGGATACGAAATGAGCATATTCGTAAAAAGGTTGGAGTAGCTCCAGTGGAAGATAAGATTAGAGAGAGTTGCCTTAGATGGTTTGGTCACGTAAAACGGCGGCCTCCCGATGACCCGGTTAGGAAAGTAGAGGTCTTAGATTTGACTTATGTTAAGAAAGGTAGAGGTAGACCTAACAAGACTTGGTTAGAAAATATTAAAAATGATCTTTCTTTATTAGATTTAAACGAGAATTTGACTTTTAACAGGACACAATGGAGAAAAAGGATTCATGTAGCCGACCCCACGTAGTGGGATAAAGGCTTGAGGTTGTTGTAGTTATGAATTTTCAAAGTTCAGGTTATTTAATGAATTAACGAAATCATTTAATTAATGGGCTATTTTGGGGATTTTGATCCAAATCAGTTCCAAACTACTTGGAATCACCCCCAAAGGTCTGGAATGACCTAAAGGAGTGTTCCCAAGTGTTTGGGAGAAATTTAGAATTTTAAATAATTTTAAATTATTTAATTTAATTAAAAGGTAATTTTTAATCAAAATTAAATTAAAGTTCAGATTGAAGTCCAATTAAAGGAGTTTTAATTTTCTTGGATTAGGGACTAAATTTTGGAGATTTTTATATATTATGAGAATTTTTTTGATATAATTTGAATTTATTAGAATATTTTGAAGTTATCGGGTCCTAGTTAAGGGGCAAATTAGGGTTTGTTAATTAAGGGGTTTAATAAGTCCTAAAAATTCCTAGAAAATTCCATGGGGTTTTTTATGTCACTAAGTTCATATGGTTCAAGTTTCAAGTCAATCAAAGGTGAATCCTAGCTCTTAGAATTTCTCTAAGTCTGCTAGATGGGTCCTTAATTATTGTCCTTAAGGTATCACTATGTCAGATAGGTCTTGAATCAATGTTTGGAACTAACCCTTGGAGTAACATAAAGAAAATGTAATGCAAACATAAACACACCATGTACTTAGATTTATGAGAGCCTAAACTAAGTATTTGTGCATCCTACACATACAAGGACTACGAAACACTAAAGAAAATAAGACTAACGAAGTGATTAGTGAATGATTGAGACCCAATCATCCACTAATCCTCCCCACATGAATGCTGTTCATAAGCTTAGTCTATGTTTAAAATTCCAAGGAAGTAGATCTCTCAAAGTTTTGGGAATTTAAATAATTTATAATTTTTAAAACAATTTTAAAAATACATAAGTATTGATATATATATGTGCATATATATAACTATGTAGGTTTAAAAGTAAGGTAATTGAAAGTAGTTCAATGTATAGACATGAGAGATCTACTGGCCACCACAAGAGGGTTTCAAAAAAATTTGTATTTGAAAGATAATTTTTTTTAGTTTTAAAATAATTAAATAATATTTAAATAGTTATGTAATTAGGTAATACAGAAATAATCCAAAAAAGACAGATTTGGGTTCTAAAAATAGTTTCAAATTAAAGTTTATATTTTTTTGAAAGAACAAGGAATTATATGCAAAAATCTAATTTAAAATAAATTAGTTATGGAATTTTGATGTTTAAAGGGTTTAAAAATAATTTTAAAATAATTTAAATTAATTAATATTTGAAAATAATTATTAAATTAAATAAATATATAAAAAAAGGTTTTTTGATTTTAAAGTAAATAAATAATAAATAAGAATAAAATATCAATAATAATGATATAATAATAAAAATATTATAAATAATGATAATAGATTGAAAATAATAATGATAATAATAGTTAATAATAAAGATAATAATTATATTTAAAAAAAGATTAAAATAATAATAATAATAATAATAATAAATATAAATATGGTAATAATAATAATAATAATAATAATAATAATAATAAAAAATAAAATTTAAATAATTTAAATAGCTTTAAAATAATTATAAGGATTATAATTTAAAAATAATGATAATAATAATTAAAATGATATTAGTAATAATAATAAATAATAAAATAATAATAATAAAAATAATAATAATAAATAAGTTAAATAATAATAATAATAAAAATAATAATAAAACAAGTTTAACAATAATAATAATAATAATAATTATTATTATTATTATTATTATTATTTTTTTTAAAATTATAAAATTATAAATTTTTTTTTTATTTTTTTTAAATAAATATTTAAACAATATTATATAAAAAGGAATTTAAAATAATAATAATAAAAATTTTAAATCGGCGGCGGCGGCGGTCAGCCACGTGTTGGCCCGGGATTGGCTCTGCGGTCCCGGGCCATAATTGGGAAGAGACCCACGGCGGCGGTGGTTGGGTGGCCACGTGTCGGATTCAGAGTGGCTCCATGGTTATGGGCAATCATTGCCAACGATTGAGCCGCCGCGCAATCATTGGCAATAATTGCGCAGAAAATTGCGTGTTACTTATTTGCGTTAGCAATCGCTCTCGACCGTTCGATCCTCCGTGGTTCGACTGAATGGCTGTGATGAAGCCACGTAGATGGAGTCTCCACGAGATCGAACCCCGTGGTCGTTCTGAACCGCGGAACGACCAGATCTTGACCGTTGATCGTAAGATCAACGGTCCAGATCTCGCACAGTTACGCGGACATAACCTTAAACTCTAATGGGTTTTTTGACTCATTCTCACGATCAGGTGTATGAAATCTTATGAAATTTTAAACCTAGGGTCTAGGCATGAACAGAAATCATGTGGATGTGTTCTTCTGATCTAAAATGTGATGTGTAAAAAGCTATTTAGATCTAGGTGTGGTGAGCTAGGGTTTCAATTTTACCTCAATCCAATGAATGAATTCAGGAGATCTTTGTATGGTTGAGCTTGTTGACTGTCCTTGTACAATCTTCTAGTTGAAGTCGTGGCCAAATGAGCTTCGGATCGAGCGAGGCAAACCTTGGAAGGAGTTGGGCTTGATCTCGTCAGAAGATCATCGCCGGCGGGTTCTTGACTGCGGGAATAGGTCGAGAAAAGTGGGGAAGGTCTAAGAGAGCTCACACACAAAATCCCTCGGGCTTAGGAGGCCTAGAGCAAGAGAAAAGAGCAAAAAGTCCTCTAATAACCCTAATTTCTCCTATTTAAGGCCTTAGACTCTTCATGGACGTTTGGGATTGAATCATGGTCTAATTAGGAGGGAATCCTATTTGAATTGGCTGTGGTTTGGGCCCAAGGAAGATTAGGAATGGTTTAAATGGCTCAAATGCCATTAATTTAACCTAAGTAGGTCAAAATTGACCAAGGGAGACTTGGGTTGACCAGGTTAAGAGTTGACCTGGTCAACCCAGTCAATTAGGTCCAAGGGGTGTGGGGTAGAGTCCAAGGATGGGGCTTAGATTGATTTGAATTTGATTTGGATCCATTTAGGCCTAATGGGTCAACCAGGTTGACCCAGGACCAGGGTTTAGGCCCAATGGGTTGGGTTTGACCCATTGAACCCAAGGGAGGAGAGAATTGGGCTTAGGGAGCCCTAGATTGGATTTGAAATGAAAAACAAGTGATCTGGGTCAATTTGGTTTGACCCAGGACCTGGGTCTGGGGGAAAATTAGGGTCAACATATATGATTCCTTTTGATCTGACATTAATGAGTCCTAGCTACGACTCCGGCTTTCTTTTCGGCATTTTGGCTCTGTGGTTCTCAGCTTCGGCACTATTTTTTGGTCTCTATTTTCTACAGTTGTTTTTTTTTTGTCAGCTGGGTCTATTCTGTGTTCTTAATCTCTTTCTCAGTTGGCATTTTTGTCTTATTAGATCAGCTTTTTCTTCTTTTTAGCTCCCCTAAGCTTGCTCCTTTTTCAGGTGGAGCATCATATTTTGTATTTCCTTTTTGTGGTTAATCTATATTCGAGCTTTGCCCAATTTACCACAAACCAATAATAATAATAATAATAATAATAATAATAATAATAATAATAATAATAATAATAATAATAATAATAATGTGTGTTGAATTCAAAATTTTCAACTCGGTAAGCCCAAAAGGTAAGTATCTACTTTATAGGATCAACTTGAAGGTCAATGTGGATAATTATATTTTGCTAGTGGATTTCAATTTATATTTTTATAATAAAAAATGTATAGTTAACTACATATCATCGCAAAAGATAAAATTATGTTTCACTATCATTTTGAAAATATAAATAGAATTTATTTTCATAATCAAACATAATATAGAGAATATACTATTGATCTTGAAAATTAAAATGATATTTAACTATCATTTTTAAAATGAAATTAACAATTGATAAAACCTTATCTATGTCTAGAGATTTTTTTCTACTTTAGCACACTAAAGCTTGGTTTATTTTCATACTTGGTCTTAAGTTCCCCATAGAGGCTGGTTAATTACATCTAAAGATAAATCTAGAGAAAACTCTCTATTAAAGTGGTGACTAAACTTCTTTAAATTTACAAAATTTTTAATAAGGGATTTTGAAGTAGACCTACCAACCAAGAAATGTTCAAAGTTTGAACACTTCTTGACAAAATCAAAGGATGGTAGAGAGTGATTGAGATTCTAAAAAAACCAGAAACACTCTAACCTAACCTATGTTTGGGATTTACCAGTTTATATCATGATTAAATTTTAGGTTTATGTTGTCAATTTATTAGATGATCGGGATAATTCTGTTGGTGTAATTTCCCAAGAGGTCTCCCATCCCAAGATTTCTTTGGGATGAGCATGCTTAATTATAGAGTTTATTAATGAAATTATAACCATTACACCAAAAGGCCCCTTCGATGTTTAAGAGTTTAACTTCTTATACTTAAGGGGTTTCACAATATATGTTCAGCTTTCTAAGAAAAATCCAATAGTATAACAACCCTATATCAATAGGAATAGCAGACTCAACCCTATCGCTTAGGCTATCGCTTGTTGTAGGCTTGTGTGTGTTATTTTGTGTACATATAGCAAGAATTTAAAATGCATGCCATGTATAAAAGAAATGTAAAGGTGTTGGGGTTTAAAAGTATAAAGAACATAGAGTCCTAGGAGCCTAGCATGTATATTCAGGCCAAAAATATATGCACCATCAAGAAACTTAGGTAAATCATACAATTTCTAATCTTAAAGTATATGCAAGCAAACATATAATCAAAGTAAATATAAAACAATAATGTGCGGGAAAGTAAAGACTCCTAAATAGTTGTCCTAGAGAGCAATTCTAAAGTGTGTGCTAAGAGTGTGACTTGGATGTATCCTAAATAGATTTTTAATTGAGTTATCTACATATTTAATTCATGCATTACAGGCCAAAGGGATTTAATTTAACTTTAAGTTTTATTACTTTACTATTTTTTAATGTTTATGTTATGTACATTATATTTTAAAGAATCATGTTAATTAATAACTTCAATATGCATGGAGTTATTAATCAACAAGTCATAGGCTTCTAAATGAATGCATTTGTTTCAGCTTAAATGATAAAACAAACAAATAAAGTCTCATTTTATTTAATGATTTATTTAAGGTTCATTTAACTAATTGAATTCATTTGAATTGATTTATTCAATTAATTGAATTTACCTAGATTTATTATTTGAAACTATTTGATTTAAATCTTTTAATCTTTATTTATTATTCTCTAAATTTTACTTTATTTATTTAAAATTTTTTTGAATTTGATTTAATTTTTTTATTTATTCAAGTTGGATTACTTCATTTTTATTTAATATTTTTATTTAATTTTTTAACTTTTATTTTATTTATTTTATTTAAATTTATTTAATTTTAATTAATTTCTTTTACGTATAAAAGTTTGATTTATTTAATTATTTTATTTTATTTTTATTTATTTCTTTCTTTTTTATTCATTTTATTTTTAATTTTATTCATTTTTATTTATTTTTTTATTTATGAAAATGATTTAAGTTTTTTAATTAATTGAATTTTATTTATGATTTATGATTTAAAATTTATTTTTCATTTTTATTTATTTTGATTTGTTTCTAATTTAGTTTTATTTTTAAAATTTCATTTTACATTTTAGTTATTTATAATTACTTTATTTATTATTTATTTAATCCTTTTAAAAAGGTTTGACAAAACATTGAGTTTTTATTTTAATTGGAATTTTGAAGCTCATTATTTTTAATGAATTCTATGATTTATTTAGAATTTAATACAATTTAATTTTTTTTTAGAATTTTTATTTATTTATCTATGATTTATTAAAATATTAGCTTTGTTAATGGATTTATTTAATTAAGGTGTTTAGGGTATTTTTGTTTTTTATGCCAAATCAACTCCAATCATAATGCAATCATCTCTATAGGTCAGAGATGACCTAAAATGAGATCCATGACATTTTGCACCCATTCAAAATTTTATTTAACTTTTTTATTATTTTATTTATTTAATTATTAAATTTCTGTAAGCTTTAATTATTCTTATTTTTGAAGTTTTTATAGGGGTTTTACTTTCCCTTGATTGTATATTTGTTTTAGATATTATTGTAATTTATTTTATATTTATTTGATTTTTATTTAATTTTTAATGATTTATTATTTTTTTTTGGGACCCACAAAGGGGCCTACGTATTTAAAGAGAAAATTACAAGTCCTTAAATAACCAAATGCTCTCTAAAAATTACAACATTTGAAATAAAACAAAGGAGCTGATAGTTCTACTTATTACAAAATTAGAGCAAAAGGAAAAAAGCTAAAAAGAAAATCACAAGAAGGAAGAAGGAAGCATCAGACATCCACTTGAATTGAAGCCCCAGAATCGAATAGGAACCTATAAGAGAGACACAAAAATACACCTGCAAAGGAAACAGAAGACAAGAAACCACCAGCCAACAGACAGACAACAAAAAAATCAAAGCCACTGATAAAATGAACAACACATAGTCTAGCCAACAACCACAAAACTGACCACCAGCAACCCACGAAAACTGCCCAACAAACAAAGTAGGGACAAAACCCACAATATAGCACGGAGCATGACCCGGGACACCCACACCCAAGAGAAATAGAAGGGCAAAATATCCCAATGCAAATAGACACCAACAACAAAAAAAGAGCCAAAATCCAAAAGAAAGGTTATTTCTTTTTGGATTTTCTCCTTTTATGCTTACCAAGTTTTTTGAAATAACCATCCTCGATAAGTTATCCCGGGAATCCACTTCTTGCACATCCATTTCCTCCCCAGTATTCCAATTAGCTGATGAATCTCCATCAGCTAACTAGTCACCTTGAATCTCCTCATTATCCTTTGAATTAAAAGCTAAATGAGTTAACAAAGCATCAGTTGATACATTATAAATTGGAACTTTGATAAGAGGCACTTGAACATTCTTAGCCATAGGATTAACAACATCAGGAGTAAAAACACTAAGACGAGCGGTAGCCTCCAAAGCAATACCAACATCACCACTTTCAACATGCACAAGCACATCCAAAGGGCTAACAACTTCATAGACCCTAGGATCCAGTCATCAAAAATTGCAATTTCATCATCACCAACACCAATATTAAAACTTGGAGATGCAATGGGATTAGAAACCAGGTTGATCATGTAAGGGTTGGGGTTAAAAACCTCAACAATGCCCTTTCTAATTTCATATTAAGAAGCTGTAGACAAAGCAGCTATCGACAGATAGGCTGTCACCACAACATTATCGCCAACCCTAGTGTTACCATTGCTATTATCCATAGTATAAGCAATTTCAACACAATTCTCCCTATCAACCACTAATTCAAAAATCATATTAACAGGAGTTATAGTAGGGATAGAAGTATCCATAGTTCCTACAACAGCCACAGTTTCCACAACAACATTAACATTCCCATCAGAAGTAATATGGTTATCTGAAACAATCACTAGAACAGATGATGAAAGGGAGCAACATTCACCCTTCAAATGCCCTATAGATTAACAATGAGCACAAAAAAGGAGAAAATTCCACCATCATAACTTATAGAATATAACCATAATTTTTAAGACCAAGCCACACTTTGTTAGTAAATTTTTTTGTAATGTCAAGCTCAACCAAAACATACGCAACCGAGGGATGGGAAACAACAGGTGTCACATGATCCACTTTAAGTGGACAACCAAATAATGAACCCAAACCATAAAGCATAAGGGGGGAAAATAAGTGAGGCCACAAATTAGAAAACAAAATCCAAATAGGTATGATAGGGGACTCCACACTAATATCTAAAAGAGGAGACCATTTGGTTAACTTCATATAATAGTTGTTAACAAAGTAGAATCTATGAGAGAAAACTCTGATATAACCTCGGTCATTCACCAACTTAATTGACACAAGCGAATGATTCAACAAAGTTACAGAGAAATTACCATTAAGCTTAAGAGCGAAAAAGAGCTTCTGAATAGAATCGAGACTCGATCACCTAGAAGGAAAAAAAAACCAACCAACGTGAACTTCAGAGGAACCACAAGTGCAAGAACCTCTTCCTTCGAAATCCAAAGTGAAGGTAAGCCACGAAAGGTAGAAGGCTTGAGATCAGAGAAACATGCATCAGTGGAAGTACCATAGATGACATCAACAAAAGAATATGATTTGATCAACCCATCCATAAAATTAGGATCAACCCAATGATCCACTGCCATTCTGACCACAAGGGCCAGAGGTGGATGAACTAGGAAGAAAAATGAAAAAAACTACAAAATAACTAAAAGGAGAAGGAGGAGAAACTTCCCTGAGAGCACCACCGACACACCAGGCATTGGCCAAAGCTGTAGAGGGAGCTACGAGAAAACCCTAACACAGCGAGAAATGAGAGCTATTTTTTATTGAATTTCCTTTTTTTGGGGGAGGGGGGGGGGGGGATCCACGGAGGGGCCTATGTGTTATTTGAAAATAGAAATTACAAGGACCTTAAAGGGGACTATTAGCTCTCTAATGCTCAAAAGAGCTACAAAATAAAATAAAATAAAACCTATGAGCTAAAAGTCTCCACTAAGCCAAAATACAAAATGTCACAGGTACATTCTATGGCGGTCAGGAGCTAGTACCAAAAAAGAAAGAACAGAATATATGCTTTCAGCAAAATCTTTCTGCCAAAAAATGATAACCTACAACAGGCTACATTAAATAGAACCACCTGCAAAAACTAGATTCTGCACCACAGAATAATAAAGCAAGCAATAACAGGGTATTCAATAGCAAATAATAAAAGTTTATAACAAAATAACAGACAAAAATCTTAATTTCATAAAGGTCAAATTCAATAACAGTCCAAGTAATCTTGTACCACCTAAAAAGATTTATCAAATCGTTAGCATTGTTAGTAATAAAGAGCAAACAACCACACCCTAACCAAACAAAAAAAAAAAGACAATGAAATAACCCTTAGTTGAATCAGACTGCACCAAAATAATCAAACCCATCAGCATGAAATGACTCAATGAGTGAGTTGAATTCAACAACAAAGTATGAGTCGAGTTGCAGTAGTGAACTAGAACCAAATACCCAGCTAATCCACAAAGCCACTAGCCTAGGAAATGCATTAAGCCTTGTAATAACAAATAGGGTATGTTCACAAAAAATGAATAAAAAAGATAAGTGTAAAGCCATCTCATTAAACAATTGATATTAATCCAACAAAAGAGACCCAATGCATTAAATAAAGCAATAATTGAAATAACACCAAAACTATGGGATAAGAAACAACATCCCACAAGAAGCAACAAATAATTAAACCACCTAAAGGCTATAATCATAGCATAAAAAGTCCCAATTCGAATGATAAAATGGCTCAGGTGTATAACATCGAGAGTATCATAACTAATATTAAACACTTGCTGCTCAAATCTAAACCACCTCTAATACAAATAACGTAAACAGCCAATGGAATAGGAAAAAAAAGCCAACAGGATCACAGGAAAGCAAAACAATCCAGATCACCTGATGGATGACATTGATCAAAATAAACAGAGCCCCATTAGCAAAGCAAGCACTAAAATGATTATAGAAACATCAATTCCTTAGAAAAGTAATAAAAGGATCATGAAAATCCATATTAAATTTCCTTTTTTTAAACAATAATTTTATTCAATTGATGAAAAAAAAAACTTACAAATAAAGGCCAAAAGAAGCCAAAGCAAGGAATAACAAAATCTAAAATACCATAATAAGCGAGAGATTCCACTACAATCTGAAAAGTGAGAAATAATTCAAAATTAGGGAAATTAAAAAGGTCCTGAAGCCAGTCAGACTCAGAATGCCACCTGGATGTGAAGCTTGGACCATCCATTAGAGGAAGAGAAACAACAACAAGAAGTTCCAAATACCCATCAAAGACCAAGCAGATGAATCAACCAGCAAGGTTTCCAAAACAAGCCCAGGCCATCCAAGGAGTGTGTAGGAAACAAGCCTCATCATTGTTCACAAAAGAATAGACATCTGCGCACAATCCCAAGGTAGGATCCTCCATAGCCATAAGTAAACCCCAAAAAGCCAATAAATAATACACCTGGACAATAGGCCCATTGGAAAAAATCAAAAGCATAAAAATCCATAAAGAATGGAAAGGGAGGCCAACAGCTAGACCCCACCCAAAAATAAGCTCCAGCCAGCAGATGATCTAATTACTACCTTTTAGCTTTTCTCCTACCTCATTTTCCACCTCTATAATAAAAAGCTTTTTCAAGGATCTGACTAACATTCAAACTATACATTTCATCCACTGGATCATCCAATTCATCCCAAAACTCTCGCAAGGAGAGAAAGTATCCAGGTCATCCGAGCGAACCAAAGAGGGATCCATCAAATTCTATGACAAGTCATCTTTCAAGTCTTCATTTGAGTAAAAGAGATCGGTACATCTTTGAAGGATGCATGTTTGGTTTGTAGTATTAGGTGATAACTCCTTATCAGAGCACGATTGAGGGACTCAAGATTAGCATCAGAAGAAGATCCATTCACCACTACCAAGTTAACAAGACACAAATCATTTTCACCAACAATAGGTGAAGAAGGAGGTGGACAATCAGTAGGAACTAAATCCATGCTATCAATGTCCACAAGACTCAAATCGATAGGCACGGATGAATGCCCACCTGAACAGAGGGCTAAAGCCATACATTAATTTTGCAACAGACCCACAATAGCAGCATCCACATTATCATCCAAAGTTAAGTCAACACCACCATTGCCTTGGCCATTATCATGCACTTCATTAGAAGGCCCATCACCCAAATTAATAACAAGATTAACTAAGTGCAAATCCAACTTGTAACTAGCAATGATAAGATTTTCCTTAGATAATGAATGCTCCTTAATTAATTGAGGATGAAGGCGAGCACATTCTTTTATACCATGACCTAAAGATTTGCAATGTTCATGAAAGGAAGGAAACTCTTTCATCACAACACTTTGAACATAGCCAAATTTTTTTGGGCTTATCCGAACACTTTCAAGATATCATTTTGTGATATCAAGCTCCACCAACACTCTCGCAACCAATGGATGGGAGCCCACCATTGTGGAAGTATCAGTGTGAAGGGGATGACAAAAAATAGAGCCCAGGCCATGAAGAATATGGGGAGCAAAACAAATGAGGGTGAAGGTTCGAGAAAGAAATCCACACCGGAATAATGGGGGATTCTTCCGCAATGTCCACAAAGGGAGTCCACTTAGTCAGTTTCATAAAATAGTTACTAACAAAATAAGATTGGTGAGCAAAAACTCTACAATAATCCATGTCACTGTATAAATTTATTAGAACATGATGAGAATCCAACAAGGTAACTGAGAACTCACCCGACAATTTTAATTTAAAGAAAAACTTCATAATCAAATCCAAAGAAGGCATGTTATGCTATTAGGGAAATAACCAACAAGAGAGAATATAAATGGGGTAACAAGAGCTAACACTTCCTCCTTAGAAATCCATAGAGAAGGCATCCCCCTAAAAGTGGAGGTTTTAAGATCCGCAATAGAAACTGATGAAGTATCCCCAGACAAGGCATCAAGGAAAGAGCGAGAATTGGTTTTGCCATTTAGAAAACCAGGTTCAACCAACTTAACATGATTAACCACTGTTCATCAGAGCGAAGGTGGAACAAATAAGCGAGAAGAATAGTGCTTAAGGAAAACAAAAAGCACTAGGAATCAGGAAAGAAGGAAACTGCTCTGAGCGGAGAGATGAACTTTGAGCATAGAAGCAGACCCCTGAAGGGGATCAGATGGTGACAAAAACCTTAGCCGAGGTGCAAGGATCAACGCCAACCAAGCGTTAAGCCCTTGAGATGCATAATGACGAGCTCAGCACCTCACCAATGAGATGGATGAAATCACTTTGGGGGGGGGGGGGGGAGGGCAGCTAGGGTGATGCCCTAGCGGAGCCCCAAAAGTATCAGGGGGAAAGAGGAACAAGCCAAAATTAAAACAATCCTTAGCAACAAATAATTAAACCATATTGAATTTTCTTTTTTTCTAAGAAAATTCCATTAGATAAGAGGAACAATACACCACAAGGCCAAAAGCTAGCCACAAAGAGCAAGATTATAGCCAGAGAAAATACAATAAACATCAGGGCCAAACAAACTGAACAAAAGAAAGAAGAATACATCCCCACAATCAACTAGACTGAGAATGCCACCTAATTGGGAGGCTTGGGCCATCCAAGGAGGTAATGAAGTTAACAGTAGAAGCTCCAAGTACATTATGTTCTCAAAAATCAAAATCCACTAAATCTGATAAGAAAACAACCACCTAGGTTACGAACCAAGCCATGGTTGTTTGAGGTAAATACAGGAAACCTGCTTCATCATTGTCCTAACCCGATTCCATCACAGCAAATAAAAACCACATACAAGCAACTTCCAACATCCATCTGAACTGAAACCCACCATAATAGGGAAAGAACCAAAATAATAGAGGTAGAGCTCATAAAAAATAATCAAAATCGACCTGGTATTACCACCAAAAACAAAACCAACAAAAATTATATCAGAACAGCCCAACCAACAAAACAGAGAGCACCATCCCCAAATTTCCAAAGGAAAAAGCCTGTTGTAAAAAAGCAAACACCAAAAGAAAAAAGAAGGCCAAATCCAACAAGAAGAATCGTTTCTTTTTGGATTTATTTTTTCTATATTTACCACTATTTTTGAAAAAACCAACTTCCTCAATTTGAAGAATACTTAAGTCAAAGTTGTCCCGAGCATCCAAATCTTTCTCATTAATTTCCTCCCCTTCTGCAGAAGAATTGGCATCCTCTAATTATTCACCTTGCCACACCACATTATCCCTAGCAAGGTGAGCTAGCATATTATCACTTGAAATAACGAATATAGGTACATCAAACAAAGGCAACACAACTTCATCACTACCCTCATAATCCACCATAGTATAAATAGGTGAAGTAAGCATCCCTGAAGCCACATCATCCAACTTACCCATCTCCCCCGAAGCTCCACCACCCTTGCCAACTAAAGAAATCGAATTGTCACCTGACTCCTCCACATCATCATCAGAAGTAGGACTAGTTATAAGGTTAATGCAACAATTATTGGCATCCATGTTAACATCAACACCTTCTACACCATCGATATTAATACACTCGATATTCACAGGCATGACATTAGCTAAAGGTGCAAATTCCTCTCAACATAAACTGGATCATTCAAGGGTGAGATAGAAACCAAAGGACCATCAACTTCCACCGAGAGACCAACATCATTCCTAATAATAGCATTAATAGGACCTAAATCCTGAGCCAAGTAATTGGCAACACAAGAAACATCATTACCCACCCTAACCCACTCACAACTAACATCAATATTGAGTGGTTTAGAGGCATTAGGACAAGCAGTAGGTGGGGCAGGGGACAGAAGAGGCCGACAATTACCGCTCAAATGCCCTATACATTTATAAGAAGCACAAAAAATGAGAGGGGGGGGGGGGGGGGGGGGGGGGGAGAGGGGAGCCTCCATAATAACTTGTTGAATATAACCTAATTTCTCAGGGCCCAACCACACTTTATCAGGATAAGTTTTCATCAACAAGAGGAGACCATTTGGTCAATTTCATATAGCAATTGTTAACTAAATAAGATCTATGATAGAAAACCCTACTATAATCAAGATCATTAATCATTTTAATCAAAATATGGGATGGATCAGGCAAGGTAACCGAGATTTCACCAATAAGCTTAAGGTTGAAGAAGAACCTTCGAATGGAGTCAAGAGAAGGTCGCTTAGAGGAAAAAAAAATCTAACAAAAATTGAAAAGGAACCGCTAAGTCAGTGATCTCCTAACACTGTAATCGAATAAATTTTTAGCTATCTCGACACAGTTGCTTAACCATATTGAATTTCTTATGCTAATTATGCAATTTAAATTAGGGTTACCTAATTGATAGACTAAATAAACTCCAATTGACATGCAATTTAAACTGTGGGTCAGTGATAACCTCAGGATCAAACCATATGATTTTTAGACCATCAAAGTCACCTTTGGATTTAGTATGAATTTCTAAGGTAAATACATCTATATTTTAAAAAATTCAATTAAAGTTATCTAGATAGTGCTTAGATTGAAATCAGTGGCTAACCAACCCTCAATAATATATCTAACAGTCCACAAAGAACATACAAAAATTCTCTATGGACTCTTTTCTATCAATTTTTAAATTTCTAGGTTAAATTCTAACCTAGAGATTTGAAAATTTAATTAAGGCCATACCAAGATTCGAATCATCATGGAGAATTTTAGGAATGTGTATAATAACCCACATAACATTACCTAAAAATTTAAATGCAATTGGATCCTTCTATATGAAGTAATTAAATTTATACAGTGGATAATATTTGATAGATCTCCTCAAGCTGAATCTACAGAAAGTTTATTCACGCAAATTGGTCAATTGTGTGAAGATTTATTAATTTTCAAAGTTTTGATCAATTTATCTAAATTAAACTATCTTGACTACGTAGTCAGCATGCACTTCAACATGTAGTAATTCCTAATTGGCAACTTAAATGGTGGAGGGCCCCTCCGATAGTGTGACATTAATAGCAGCCATGATTTGTTGTGTTTTTTTTAATTTTATTATTGGATTTAGGGTATGATTTTAAATAAAGTGAATTTGATAATTTTTAATTATATCAGATTTATTTTTGTCTGATTTTTGGATTCATAGCTAGTTTAATTCATTTTAGTTTGCTTTTTTTCTTCTACAATTAATTATGTTTTTTAGAAAATTTAAGGTTTTTTTTTTTGTTAACAGTCTTTCCGACCTATAATTTAAGGATACAATTAGGGTTTGGTGTTTGGCTAAACAAAAGAATTCTAATTTCCATAAAATTTGCACCATAGATCATTAGTGACCTAAGGATAATTCAAATAAAATTTAACTATTTTGTGGTGCTTTGAATTTTGATAATTTATTGATTTTCTTAATTGGATTATTACTCAGGAATTATAAAACACTTAAGTGTTAAAATAGTTTGATATGATTTTTCCGAGCTTCTTGATTGTTTTAAGATTCTTTTGCAAGTAGTTTTACATTTTTAGGAATTTTATTATATTGTTTCTCATAAGAAAATATTCATATGTCCATGCGTATCCTAATTTAGCCCAAAATTAGATGATCTCAAATTTTCATGAAATTATATCTAGAGGTTTGTGATATTCACAAAATTATTTTCTTAAAATTTCAAGTGATTTGGATTTCTTAAGTTCCTAGTGCACATACTCTGAATTTCCTAGAGCACATACTTCTAATGAATTATTTAGATTATATACAAAAGGTTTTAGTATTTGAAAAAATTCCCCTATGATCTTGAAAGATCAGAGGAGTTTAATTTTAAAATTTCATATGATTTTGATATATGGATAATTTTTAATAATTTTTCAAATTTTATGGTCATTTAATGATCTGAAAATTTTGAAAAATCAACTAGGGTTTGAGGAGACCTCAAGTTGACTTGGGAAGATTCAGAAGTGTTCATGATATCCCAAAGAACCTCTCTAATGAATTTGGGAGCAATCTTAGATAATTAGGGTGGCCAATTACCTAATTAACCCTATGCATCGATTAAATGAAATCATGCATAAGGTTAACGCAAAACCCTTACAAGTTTATTTTTTTAGGTTTTTCTACATGCTTTGTTGAATCCATATAAGGTTGAATCATTAGAGTTGGATAAGAAGTGGATTTATAATAATTTATAAAAGTTTTGAACGTTTATTTAAATTAATTAAATTGATTAATTTAATTTAATTAAAAGCACGTTGATATTATGGGAAAATTACACATGGTAGCCTATTATCAGTTACTATTCAGATGATGGGTCTCACACACCATGCTAGATGGAAGTATAAAATACCATTCAGCTTCATTGGGGCCATCCATTTTAAAAATATAAAATGGACAGCGATCCCTTCGTCTTCTTCCTCCTGCCATATAATAGTAACCATTAACATTTTTATTTCTTATATTTCTCTCTAGAATGAGCAGATCTCTTGATGAATTTTCTTCAAATTGATTGAGAAGGATCAGGGAATCATAACAAGCAATCCAATGGTCGGATCACGTTAGATTGCATGTTGGTTCCATAATGTGTGAAACAAGATTTCATTCATGCTAGGGATTAATAAATTATTGGATTCAATGGTTTATAGATGCAACTGACTAATGCTTTGAGTTTGTCTAACCTTTATGAATAATATTGCAAAATTCTACGAGCTGAGAAGCACTGGATCACAAAGTCACACTCAGGTATAAAGAGCTCGTTGGAGTTTGGTCTCCTCGTATGCATAGTGCAAATTGAGGGCAAGGGAAACAAGGGATCACTCAACACTCATTGTGGAAGGAGAGATATCTCAAATAACATGACATTTTCATTTGGATGCATAACTATTTATAGATTTTTTAAAATGTATTTAGATAAAATTTTGGCCATCGCCAATAGCCATAGCTGGCAAGGCAGTTATAGGTTATCCAATGAAGGTCCTCCAGCTATCTTAGATCAATCACAAGGCCTATGGTAAGCTGGCAAGGTCATTCAAATGACTAATCTCACTTGGGTGGCTTACCTTGGCTTGAGTAGGCAATCCAGGTGGTTCCACTGGCTATGTGAGCTAGAATAAATTTTAGAGAGTTCTAAGAGTATAAAGAATTCCTTGGGCTAAGCCAATTTAGCTTGAATTTGGGTTTTAAGTATTCTAATGAGTCGGGTCAGCCCATTTGACCACTTTAATAGCCTTAGTGGGTTGGGCTACCAAGGGTGACTAGGCTATGGTCTTAGGGAGCCTTGGCTAGTGTTTTGTGAAGTTTGAATAGAGAGAGAGAGAGAGAGAGAGAGAGAGAGAGAGAGAGAGTTGTCTCAATATTCAAAAATTATGGTTAGCATATGGCATAAATTTAGGATCACCTAAGGCTACGCAATGCTTTGGGGGGGGGGGGGGGGGGGGGGGGGGGTTAATTAGTTTATTTAAAATAATTTTTTTTTTAAAAATAAGAATGATAATTTGCAGTAGGAATAAATTGAATACTTGATTTTAAATCTTTAATATCAATGCACTTGAAATTAAACAAACTTAACAAAATAAATTCAAAGAGAAATTTAATTTGAACATAAAAAATTTAATACTTTTTTTATTTTAAAATAAATAAGGTTGTAATAAAATCAGATCTTAGTAATAAAGATAAAATATATAAGAAGTAAAATAATGCAAAAAAGAAAAGAAAAAGTAAAAAGGAGTTTTATAGTGGTTTAGTCAACTTGAGTTATGTCCACTCCTAAAAAATTTCACTAATCACTCCTTTTGTTCCCAACAAGGTGGTGAAGTCTTTATCCTTCACAGGGATCATAGAACACCATTACACTCTTCTCTTCCCGATCCTTTTTGCAACCAACACAATTGAGATGCCTCACCACTAACCTCCTGCTAGCATAATAGTCTCTCTCAAGACTCTCACAAGCTCTTGGACTTAAGAAACCTTACTCCATCACAACTAAGGAAATAAGGATACAAAGAAGGTAGAACAACCTTGTCGACCCCAATCTCTTGAATACCCTATCAAGTGGTCACACTCTCTCTCCCTCTCTCTCTCTCTCTCTCTCTCTCTCTCTCTCTCTCTCTCTCTCCCCCTCACAAAATAGAGTAAGACACTCAAAAGCTCTCTCGCAACCTCCTTGGTCTCTCATAAGAAAGTTTGAGATGTTCTCTCCTAGTGCTCAAAAGAACATAAAAGAGTATATATATTAATCTCTTATTCAAACCCTGAAGATCCTAATTAAGTGAATTTGAAGGGTTGATTATACAATCCAATCCAAGATCGTAGAGTGTGATATGAACAACTTTGGTGACTTATGGAATAAGATCTTACTGTCCAAATCAAGTTTGTTCGAATAAGCTCTCATTTTATTTGGATTGTATGATGGGTATTATATAGTACGATCTTAACAACTTGGATCATTGGATCAACTTGCCTGACCAAATTTTGGACAAACATGCTCTTTGTTTGTTTGTACTGTATGTTGTTGATCGTATAGTACGAAATTAACTCTTATTCGTATCGTTAATTTCAAGTTCCAAAATAGGTAATTCATTATATAGGGTGTTAATATTTGTACTATATGAATGGGTTTATCTAGTACGAACAATTCAAATTTTGAATTGACCTATTTTTAGAAATTTAGGATTTAAACCATTCACATTTGAATAGTTGATCATTTAGTACAATCTTTATAGAACTACACGATTAGTTATGAAAATTTTTAATTTTGACTTCAGGTTAATTAATCTCACTTTATTTTAAAGAATTTTCAAAATTTCCTCTTATATCGTATAGAACAAAATTAATCGTATAGTATGGACTTCTTAAAAAATTAAATGTTCTAACTAACACTATTTTAATTTTAAATTATTCCTTAAGTGTATGTGATTGTTCAACAAGCTCTATGCCTAAAAAAAAAAACTTAAGAAAAAGAAAAATGGTAAACCAACACATACACTCTACTTCTTAGTCTTCATAGGTTTGGCAGATTTTCTTTACTTTGAACCTTCTAGCCTTTTTTTTCCTTTGAACCTTCTAGCCTTAACACACCATTTTGCTTGAATCTATCACTTATGTTCTTCCTGTAATTGTTAGAGGTAAGGAATTCCTACACATACGGCTTGACTAGCAGTTAGTATCTCTAATAATATTTGTAATCATTACTAGTGTAAGTCAAGCTCATAGGGTTAAAAAATCTCCCCTTTTTGATGATGAGAAATATTTTTGAATGTTGGAGGAAAAATTATTAGATACAAAAAAAAAGAAAAATTACATAGAATATTAATAAAGGCACATGCTATTTTCAATTAATACACAAAAAAAGAAAAAATTACACAGAATATTAATAAAGGCACATATTATTTTTAATTAAAAATAGCAAGTTAATATAAATAAAACCAGCCAAACTCATCTCCCCCTTTTATTATGACAAAAAAGAGGAGGGACTAAAAACACACACACACACACACACAAAAAGGAATGCAAGTACATAAAAAGAACACTATAAAACATAAAAAAGTATAACTAATATCTAGAGGGTCCTAGATCAGGTGGCGATGGAGGTGGTTGAAAATAACTATAAAGAGGAAAATTACACCAAGATCCACTCTCAATCATCCTAGTGCAGATGGTGTAAGTTATCCCACTCTTTACTACTCTTCTCAATATGTTGATCCACTTTAAGCTCGAGTAGAGCAAAGTGGTTAGTCCAGACATCCTGCAAACACTGATACTGATATGATGGCGAAGGAGGTGGCTAGGTTGGTCGGGCTCCCCTTCTTCTTCCTCTTCATGCTCTTCCCTTAAGTGGACCTACCTACGCCACACATTATAGATCAGGTGGAAAGAGTTATTGATAAGTAGGAACATATGTGATTAGGTTGTGCAGGATAGGTGAGATTATATTTATACTCTAACACATAGGTAATGGTATATCCAAGTGCAAGGTTTTTCTTTCTACGGGATCTAGAACTCGAAATTATAGTAAGATTTTTAATGTATTGGATAATCATATTTACACCATTAAATTCAATTCTAATCATGCTAAAATAGGTAACAATAGAGATAAGGGGAGTGATATTGATTATATCCCTAGCTTTAGGAATGATAGTGTGTTAAAGTATGTGTTGTATAACATGAACATTCAATGCCATCATATTTACTAGAGGCTGGTACTGAGGTAAGGGTGAGTTCCTAAGAGTCATATTCATAATGGACAAATTATAGTGCAGGTCCACTATAATATCATGATAGTTAGTGATGGTATTGAAAACATGTAAGTGATCATGCAAGTCTTAGCCTGTAATGGCTACATGATGGTGACATACCATGGACTGCATGGGTGACATATCGCTAATAATGTGAAGGTTTGCTTAAATGCTAAAAGAAGCTCAGTGCGGTAGGGGAAAGAGAGAGTGCGATAGGGGAAAGCGAGAGAGATAACAAATTAAAGGGTGGTGGTAGCAAATAAGTTTAGAACCTGGTAGCCTAATTTCTCTTTATCCAAGACCTCAGAATCAGTAATGGAAGCTTCCTTATAATGTCTATAGGGCTCTTCATCATCATCACTTAAGATTCTAGCCTCTCTTTGGGATCAAAAGCTAGGGATTATCCTTTCTCTATTGCTTGCCATTAGTGGACTATGAGTGAGTGTAGTATTAGGAGGTTTGAGGTTTGCAGTGATTTGAAATGAAAATGGCCTCTGTTCTTATAGCCAAGGGTAGATCATATAGTTTAAAGGGGTTCATTTAGTATAATTAGTCCACAAAAAACACTCCCATCAATTTTTGTACGATGATCGATGAAATCATACTATTCAATTAGGATTGTATAGTACATTCTTTAGCTTTAGATCGTCCTTTCATATAGGTGGCCGAATCTCTGACCAAGTCAAATTATATAGTATGATGAGGTGTTCATACTGTATGATTTGTAATAATGGATCATACCAAACAATTAATATTGTAATTATGAACATTAAAATATCTGATTCCAATAGGTATCAAATAGTATAAAAGAGTTTCATATAGTACTATCATCAATAATATGTATCTTGTACTATAGATTTTTTTTTTTTAACTTAAGGAGTCGTACTTGACTACTAATATCGTACAATACAAAGTGGTTCGTATGATACAAATTACCATAAGTTTTCTCATTTTCTAATGATCAGGGCCTTTAGTTACATGTAAGAAACATATGTCATTTACACTAATGCAAAGAACAGACATAATAATTATCACAATACAATACATGCACATGAAAATAGCAACAACAACAATATCAATGACAATAAAGAAATAAAAACATAAATGTAGAAACAATTTATAAATATCCTCAACAAAATTCTAAGAACTTCAATCTAAGATTCCTAATTTTGTCCTATGTGCACTGAATCTCTCAAGATGCAAAGGTTTGGTAAAGATGTTAGCTAGTTCATTTTCAGTTTCAATAAATTAAACATCTACATCTCCCTTTGATATATGGTCCTTAATAAAGTGATGGTTTATATCTATATGCTTGGTGTATGAGTTTTGTATAGGATTTCTAGTGATGCATATCATACTTGTATTATCACACATTATGGGTAACATGTCCACCTTTAGTCCAAAATTAAAAAGTTATTACTTCAATCATAGGACTTGGGTAACACAACTTTTCTGCAATATATTTTGCTTTTGTAGTGGATAACAAAACCAAGTTTTTCTTCCTACTTGACATGGAAACTAAGGAACATCCTATGAACTGGAAGGTTCCTGATGTGCTCCTTTTATGTACCTTACATCTTGCAAATTTTGAATATGTGTATCCAACTAATTCATATGTTAAAGTATTCCTAGGATATTAGAAAACTAAATTATGAGTTCCTATAAAATATCTTAGGATTCTCTTAATTATGATCATGTGTGATTCTCTAGGATCAGCCTAAAATCTATCACATAGGAAAAGCTAAATATAATGTCAAGCCTACTTACATTAAAATAAAGTAATGAGCCTATTATTCCTCTGTATTTATTTTAATCAGTGGGCTTTCTATCCAGATCCCTATCTAATTGGGTAGTCAGGCTCATGGGTGTGTTCATACTTTTACATATTTCTATATCAAATTTCTTTTTGATTTTTTTATGTACTTTATTTGGCTTAGGAATGTGTCATCTTCTCTTTGTTTGACATTAAACCTGAGAAAATACATCATCTCACCTGTCATACTCATTTCAAATTCACTACTCATAGTTGATGAAAATTCTTTACATAAATTATCATCGGTTAATGGAAAGAGAATGTCATCCATATAGATCTGAACAATTAATATATCATCTCTAATTCTTTTAATAAATACTGTGATATTTAATGTTCCCTTAATAAAAAAACTTCTAAAAAGAAAGGCACCAAGTCCATCATACTATACTCTAGGTGATTGTTTCAATCTATATAGTGCCTTATTAAGCTTTGACATGTGATTAGGAAATGTTGAACTCTCAAATTCGGTGGTTATTTAATATAAACATCTTCACTTATAATCCCATTTAAAATAATCAAATGCTTAAAGTACCCGAATGGACTTTAACATACCTACTATGCAAAGTTTTTCTTAAAATATATCCACACCAATTGATTATAACCCTTTCCAACTAACTTAGCCTTATTCCTTACAAGTGATCTAGAGTCATTCCATTTATTTTTGAATACCCATTTTGTTCCTACAACACTCTGATCAATGGGTATAGCTACAAACTCCCACACATCATTTCTTATGAATTGATTTAGGTCCTCCTTCATTATTATATTGCAATATCCATCCTTCAAGGCTTGATTTACATTTATGAGCTTTACCATAAAAATGAAGGTAGTTTGGCTAACTTCTTTTCTAAGTCCATGCTTAGTTCTAACTCCTATGGATGGATCTCTTATGATTAGCTCCCAAAGATGGCTATAAGAATATCTCCACTCTCTAGAAAAGGGCTGCTAAGTCTCTTCTCTATTATCTAAGCCTATAGTCTTAATTCCGTTAGTCATGTCACCCTCTTCTTCTTCTTCTTCTTCTTCTTTTTTAGGTAGTGTATCCTTATAGGTCTCATAAAAAACTATATGGTTTAACTCTTCTACTATCAATAATCTTTTCTTAAAGATCTTTAAGGATTTTCCTACTACTAAGTATCTTAAAACACAGCCTCATCAAATTTTACATCAAATTTCCCTAACTTGAAATTCCCATTATTTAACACATAATATTTACATCCAAAGACATGCAAATGGGAAAGGTTTGGTGTTCTACCCTTCAAAAGCTCATAAGGGGTCTTATTAAATTTAGATCTAATATTCACCCTATTCAAGACATAATAAGTTGTGTTTATTGCCTCATCCCAAAAATATTTGGGTAATCTATATTCATTTAGCAGCCTCAATTCATTTAGCAACCTCAACTAATGTCCTATTTTTCTCCTCTGTTATGTCATTCTATTGGGTCATTTTAGGTGCATCAAAATTGTGTTATATCCCTACTTCTTGGCAAAAGAATTGAAACCTTTCACTCTCAAACTCTCCTCCGTGGTCACTATGGATGGTAAAAATGGTACATCCTAATTTTTTTGAATCTATGGTGAGAATATCCTAAACTCCTTAAATGAGTCACTCTTATTAGCTAAAAACTTGACCCAAGTGAATCTAGTGTAGTCATCTATGATAATAAAGCCATATGATTTTCTTCCATATTATTTTCCAAATACATCCATATAAGAAATCTTAAGTGGTCAACTGATGTTAATCTCCTTGATTGAATGAAAAAAGGACTTAACCTGTTTGCCTAGCTAACATGCATCACAAAGGTGCTCGTTATTGAATTTAAATTTTTGGTACTCATCAAACTATGTCTAAGTGAGTGATCTTATTAAGTTTTCTCATGCTTACATGATGCAGTCTCTTGTGCCATTGCTATGCCTCATCTACAGTGGTCTTTAAACAATGCACTTGGCTAGACTCATTTAAACTCTCCAAGTCAATCATATAAACATTATTTTCTTTAATACCATGCAAAATAGCCTTATTATCTAATAAATTAAACATTTATTAGAAAAAAAATTTACATCAGAACCCTTATCAAATATGTTGAATCCCATTTTGTTTGGTGGATAATGTTGAGCCATACTTTATGTCATGCGTGAGCTTAGAACCATTTGCAAGAATGTAATGAAGCTCAATTATAAGGAAAGGAGAAAGGATTTGAGATTAAGAGATGCATGAAATTTAACAAAATATTCATCATCCAATCTAAAAATACACGAATGATGAAAATAAGAGTTCACCACTATATAGCTTGAGCTATATAAGAGAAATAGTACAAATTCTTCAAGAACATTTCTTTAGAGATTATAGATCTTTATTTTTATCTTGCCTCTTTCTCACTGTATTTTTGATGCACGATCTTCTCTTGAGGAAGAAGGGTTCAAGGAGTTGCAGAAGAAGAATGAAGCGTTCAAGACTTCTTCCTAAAGTATCAGTAGTATCTTCCTCCCTTTCCACCTCTCCCTTTTATAGGGTTCAGAAGGATGCATGAGTTTAGTCTTTGTATGTAGCTATCCCATCAATAGATAGTAATAGCTTGTTAGTGCCGAGCTATTCTGCAACTAGAGAAGATAAGCTGGATGTGGTTGGATGATAGTCAGTAGTCGCACCGCTAAGATGGAAGGAGACAAGTGTCATCTAGTTGCTATTGATGGGAGATGATAGAACAATCTGGGTCACCTTGTTGAAGTGGAAACATGAGTAACATCTCAGTATGGTCTTCAGGCATATGTGAGATGCAAATCTTTCAGAGGGGTAATATGTGTCGAAGTCTCCTTAACATATTGAGCATGAAAGTCTTGGTTCTAGCTTAGATGGATAAAGAATTAACTTGCTGAGAGAGAAACTTTGGAGGTTGCCTTTCCCTAAAGGGAGAATACTACCTGAAGGATGTAAATGGACTCGATCCAATGTGCTCTAATGTTAAGCTCCTTCCAGCACCTGAGCAAGTCCCTCGAATGAGTTATTTTAAGAATGGAGTGTGTCCTTCTATTGCTTCACCCAAATGTAACCTACAAGACACCTGTGAATGGGTACATGCATAGGTATTAATGGGTGTTCATTTAGTTCCATGATTTATGCAACCCTTTAAACATTGGATACCAAAAAGGTTGAATAAATGAAGAAAAAATCATAAAAGATGGAATGAATAAATATAAATTTACTGCCCTAAATCTTTTGTGAATTTTGAGGTATATGTTTCCCTGGAGGTCAGGCAGCCTCGTGGTCTGGTTTCTCTATAAATATCAGATTTGTGTCAGATGCAAATGTGCCCTTTCCTTCCAACTATAAGCCTTTCTTAGCTTTAGTAGAATGGATTCTTTTGCACCCCAGGTTACCCGAAAAGCTGCTTATAAGAAAGTGCATACATTCTTGGAAGCAGCAAATACAGAGGGAGATGCATTGAGTAGGCTAATCTTTGGAGAAGAAGGATGTGTGTTTGTAGAATTAGTTAATTTGACTACTGGTTCCTTGTTGAAGAGTAAGTGAGTTGATAATGGGGAGCCAATTGAAGATGATCGATTACTTGGTAGTGATGTGCAGATGGAGGGGATGAATGCTCATGTTATTTTTCATGGCGGGAGGTATAATGAAAGGATTTGAAGGTCTGGAGGATGAAGGAAATTATATGTTTCTTCCTTGAAGCATGCAAGGGAACTCGAGTAAATGTCCCTAGTAGGGGGCAAGTATGCCCGAGTAGGAGATGGTCCCTGAGAGGACTATCGCTGCTGTTGAGAAAGCTATCAGAGAGGTGACATAGAAGTGGGATTATCACACCCCAAGATCTAAAGTGAAAGAATTTCTTTTCTTTTTCTCTATTATCTTCTTTAATTCCTTAACACCCAATAATCATTAAGTTATAACCCAATCAATTTACATCCATAGCTGACAAATTACATGTATAGAAATATAAATAGATAAAAATATAATTATATTTCTATAGTCAAAATTTACATTCAACATCAAGAGTTCAAAATAATATGTATAATAGCCAGCACAGACTATAAATTAATACATAACCAAATAACTTAAAATAAAACTAAAATGATTATCACTATCTAGCCTCTTACTATAGGCTCTTGACCTTCACATGAAAGCATGTAAAATCACATAATAAGCATATAGCCCAGCAAGTAACCAAAATATCACAGCTGAAATCAAAGAAAGACAAAAGAGAAATAATATGATTTAAGTTATATATAGCAATCTACGAATCAATATATATATATATATATATATATATAATACCGATCACCTGTATCAATTTATCAATTTATAACATATCACATATCAGTCTATCAATCATCAGTCTTGCTCATGAATTAATCGAATTTAGTCAATCAATCAATCACTCTATCTTAACCATTCAATCAAGTTCATTCAATTAGTTAATCATCTTGATATATAATTCAATTACATATATAATAGTACTATCAATACTCTCCTCATGTATTCGATATTTAGATGAGGGCGTCTTAATCTTGCTTATGCCCTTACGACTCTTATATTGATCTCCATCTCCTTATAACTTCCAATCAGTGAGCTCCTTATAACTCTTAGTTAGTTAATCATTTGGATCAATTGGCCTAACTTCTCATGACTCTCAATTATTCTCCATCTCCTTATGACTTCCAATCAGTGAATCACGTTGATCTTGAGGGTCTCACATGAGATTATCATTTCATATATATGATATTAATTAGTGCGTCACTTCTATTAGATCAATATTTGTTTAGTACATTATTTCAATACATATTAATCACATCAGTTATTTTAGCCTAAATCACCTTTCATTATTATCATATAAAATAACAATATATTACTTATCAACCCATTTTTGGTATACCCTTTTCTTATGCATTTTATATCAAAATTCTTATACACATATTTAACCAATAAAATTATAATAAAATCATATCATTTTATTCAAAATAATCAAATCTATAATAAATCAAAAGTTTACGGTGAAAGCTCACCAAATAAGGAGATAATGCATTTTTTTGCACACTTAGAAGAGATAAAATATGTAGAAATCAAAATCATCGAAAGTATGAGTAAGAGTTTAGTCACTCAAATAGGACAAAATCCATAACATGAATGATGGACAAAAATGACCTTATGACCTTTCTCTCTCATCTCTCTCTCTTCCTTCTCTTCCCTTCCCTTTCTTCTTCTCTTTCGGTTTCTTCCTATCCAAGCAAATGAGAGTGGAGGAGGGAGTGAAGGTGGCAGGGTTCTTCATATATATATATATATATATATATATATATATATATATATATATAGTGGCCTAGCCCTGTATCGCTCAAACCTAGTGCCATAGTGCTGCATGTTAAATTCATAATTACTATAGAATAAAGCTTTCAATACCATAGCGATAACGTCTGGTGCCGCTACACTCACATACTATCACCACAGTGCTCAAGGGTATAGTTCCATTACATTTCAGTTCAGACAAAAATTCAAATTTTTTTTAATATTATTTTTAAAATTTTAGGTTCTTCCAATCTCCCCACCTTTAAAAAATATTATTCTTGATATTTCTATATCAATATGGGAAAAAGTATACTCAAAACAAAATTTTTTAAACCAAATTGTCTAATCAATATTCAAATAAATATAAATTAAAAATCATATCAAAATTGATTCGACATTTACATCAAAAAGCTTAACTTATAAAATAACAAAAATCATAGCGGTCGTATTCTCAAGCACTTCAAAAGCCTCTTTCACTAATTCTAATAGAACTTATCTTTGCCAAAGTCCAGGTAATGGGCATTCTACCATTTTATGCCCATAATCACCACACCTCAAGCATTTCTTGTCACCCTCTACCAGGGTTCTAAATGTCTCCTCCCACACCAAATGCATTACTGAGTGGAAGGTGCTTCAACAATCATACATGTTCTTTTCTTACTACTTTCACCCATTTTCTTATAAATCTATCCAAAATATTTTGCTAATTTATTACTCACCATTTGAGTGATCATGTCAGCAAACTTCATCATATTCTTAGACAATATTAAAGTGCTTCAGTATCAGGTTCATACTTTTTTGCATTTTTCCTTTGGATCCATTTGTCTGATCAATAAACAAATCTCAATATTAAAAAAAATTCTTTTGAACAAATCTTAAACATATTCTAATTGATAAATAATGCAATCAATAATGTAGCTCTGATTATAATCAGATTCTTTCACAAAACATTGCTCTGATCCCACTTTTGTCAAGCCCCAAGATCTAAAGTAAAATAATATCTTTTCTTTTTCTATGGTATATTCTTTAATTATTTAACACCCAATAATCTTTCAATTACAACTAGATCAATTTGCATCAAGAGCTAACTAATTGTGCTCACAAAAATATAAATAGTTTATTTTCATAGTCAATATTTGCATTCAACATCTAGAGTCCAAAATAAATATATATAATAGCCAATACAAGCTACAAAATAATGCAAAATCAAATAACTTAAAATAGAACTAAAATGATCATTATTATCTAGCCTCATGCTGCAGGCTCTTTACCTTCATCTGAAAGCATGTAAAATTACATAATGAGCATGTGGACAAATAATTATGCCACTGATTTGCTTTATGTTTCTTTAATCAAATCTGCATAGCCAACATTATACTACCATGAGAGATAGACTAATGCTTCACTATCAACTTGAGAAGAGAAATAAAATTTATTTTCATAATCAAACTCAACATACAGAATGTTCAATTCAACCCAAAGGATAAAAGAAGCATTCACCTACCGTTTTGAAAATGAAACTAACCAAGGATAGCTTTAGTCTTTATCCAAAAGATTTTTTCTCTATTCTAGCAAACTAAAATAGGATTTATTTTATTCTGACTCCTTGGGCTCTTATAGAGGCAAGTCTCTATACTTAATTATATCTTTGATGAGAAAACTTTCGATTAAAGTGAAGATTAGACTTATCTTAGATTTTAAATTTAATAGAATCGGTTTAAAAATTTAATAATTTCAACCAATTATTTTGGAAATTTTTGAGAGTTTATAAGCCTCATTTCGAGATCAAGATAATCCTCTTGGAAGGAAGTTTGATAGTGCAAATGCGTCTCAACTTATGCTCGTTTGGTGGGCCTGCCAGCTAACCAACAAAGCACATAATTTTAAAACCATAATTTCTATGTATAATGCATATAAGTAAGATAGATTTTTTTAATATTAAAATCAAGGATTCTGCTTCAGATTTATAATCAGAGCTTAGTAACATGAATCATATCAAATGCATCTAACTAATGTAGTTTTGATGCAAAGACACCCTAAACTTTAAGTTTAATTTTTAGTTAATAGTAAATTTTGTATGTCCAAATTTTCTTAAAAATTCCAGAAGCATAATGACCCTAGCCCATAGGAAAACTATAACATAATCGACCCTTAGGCTCCTCATTCCTTATCGTTGGCTTATGTGCTGGGCTAGTGTACATTATACAAAGTAAAATTCATGTATGTATGCATGTCAGGGAAAAGGTGTTCATATATATATGGTATAGTTACTGTATCATCCTAGAACTAGCATACATGTTCTTACAAAGTCTAAAACATGCACATTGAAAGAGAACTATGAAAAAGGCTACCCTCTAATATAAATGTATTACCCATATGAATGTAATGCATGGAATATGAAGTAGTTATAAAATAGCAGTATGAAAGAAACATCTTTATTTATTTATTGAAAAAGAGAGATATAACCCAGGGTCTATTGAAAAGTTAGGTGGCCAAGCTCCACCACAAAAGGCTTGGATTTCTACTCCTATGGATATAGGTTTAAATGTATTTGCTTATTATCTTTTAGCTCCATATCTTCTGTAGGATTCTAAGAGAAAATACTTCTCGAAGGAAGTGAAAACATTTCCTTTTGGAGTCCTAATCAAACACCTTTAACCTTTTACAACTCTTTGAACATTCTAGACACTTTACATTTGAACATTTGACTTTTATATTTATATTGAGAACCTATATACATTCCAAGGAATCCGTACTGTAAGCAATAAATAAAAAGAAATGATAAGAAATATAAAAATAATGCAATCCTATATGCAGCTACTAAACATAGTGCAGTGTGTAGGTAAAAGTGTGTAAACATGAATAATTATACAAAGTACTTAAAATAAATAAACAAACATAAGATTCCCTCCAAGCAAGGCATCTTCAAGCTTACCAAGATAACAACTAGCCTAGCCTAAGCTAAAGACAGTTGTCTTAGCAAATCATTTATAATATCTACAGAAGGTTGTTTGGCTTTAACATGTCCAGAGGATTTTTATTGTTTAAGTTGTTTGGATTTGAAGTTATTTGTTTGTTAGAGGTTAAAGGGAGTTTTATTTTGGATTCAAATATTAATTATTTAGTATTTTATTATTTATGTTATAAAGTGATTGTGTTTGATTATTTAATTTTAAAGAATCATGTAAGCTAATGACTCCAAAGTACATAAGCCACTAACCACAAGTCCTATGGCTAATAAATATAGTGCATTCATTTCCCCATATATGATAGAATGATTATATAGAGTCCTTGAAGTTTGATTTAAATGTTTTAATTAGTGATATAGGAGATAGTTATTATAAAAAATGTGTTAATTGAAATACTCCAAATTCCTTTGAATTACTTAATCCCACATCCTAAGCCTTGTGAGTCCGATGCATGCATGCCCTTCAAATGGAATCAAGCATATGCATAAATGGCTTCTTAATTTGGTTTAAGTATTTAATTAGGTGCTTCGATATTTTAACTTTAAGTTAATGTTGTTTAGTTTGGTTGACTTGAGTGAGATAATTTGAGTGATTTGGTTTGATTTTAATGTTTTAAATTTGATTAAGTTCTCTAATTTTAATTTATTCTATTTGAATTATTTGTAATTTATTATTAATTATAATATTTTATTATTATTTATTTAATTTCTTCATTTTAAAAGGAATTTTTTTTAGTTTTAATTTATCAAAATAATCTTAAATGTTCACAAGATTGATACCATTGGTTAAGGATAACTCATGGATCAATCTTCAAAAATTTGGGATTAATTAGATTAATATTTAATTTTATATTAATTTATTTAATTAATTATTATTGAAGATTTAATTTATAATTAATTTAATTTTAATTAAAAGGAGGGGTTGGTTATATGATTGATTTGGAGTTATTTAAAATTTATTTTATATTTTTATGATTTCTATTTTATTATTTATGAGTTTTTTTAAGTTTCAACCCTAAAGTAGGGGTTGAATTTAGGATTTGTTAATTAACTAACCAAATGAATTCCAATTAAGATAAAATTAATCTGTAGGGATCATCATGTCACTAGGTGTTCTAGGTTTAAGTTTCACTCCTATTGGATGTCAATGAAATTTCTTAAAATTTTCCTTAGTTGTCTAGACACAACCCTTAGTTAATTTACCTAGTTTTCCTCACTGTTTAATTGGACTTGTAATCAATGTCAACTAACCCTTGCATAAATGTAAAAAATCCACACAAATTTGGTGAAATAATTCTACATACATTGAGAGAATTAATTTTCCAAAGTTTTAGGTCAAATAATGTCCTAGGACTTTGAAAAAAATAATACAAAACTAAGGGGTTTTACCATGCCTAAGAAAAAATTACTTTGATTTTCTTTTTAAAATGTGGATCTCATCAACCTAATTCCATAGAGCCCAAGATCATAAAATTTAGTTCAAAAATAAATTTTCTATGAATTTTTGAAGTTATAAATATTTTTTAATTTAAAATTTATTTTAATTAAAAAAGGCGGTAGCAGCAACAATGACATTGGTTAAACGACAGTCACATGTGTTGCGTGTGGATTGGCTGGACGGTTCAACATAATGATTGGCAATCATTGGCGACTTTTATGGTAGTACGGTGGTAGTCAAACAAGCACCGACATTCACGCAGTTCACTTAACCACGTCTGATCAGATCAGAATGTTCAATTCATTTTATTTAGAATGGACATTTGTGATCCAGTTGAACAGACGATTTATCTGTTCCATGTCGGATAATTTGTCTTATAAGATCTGGACCATCCACATGATTTGGATGATCTAGATTTCATCTTCTTTCTTTAGAAGGAATTTGTTAAGGAATTTTCATTTGCTTGCTATGGGTTATTTATTGAACCAAATTTAATGAAATTTTTAGGGAATGTTTATGTCATATGAAGCCCTTATAAGTGAATTTTGGGGCTTCATATGACCTATTATGAAAGTTATTAGGAACATTAATTTTGGGATTAAGGTTTGAAAAACACCTCTATCCAATGGATCCAGGGGCTATTCTTGGTCTTGTTCACTTCTTTTCAGCTTGACAAATAACTTCTATGAAGGACTCACACATGGAGGAAGCCCGGATTGAAAGTTGAAAAACCTTCAATAATGAAGCAATGGATCACCCTTAGATCTCCTCAACAAAAAATTTTCAAGGCTTGGAAAGATTGGGGAATGAAGAAGGGTTCTCTAAGAGTAGAATGGAGGAAATGGGAGCTCTAGAGATGACTAAGAGTTGAGATTTATTAGATCTCATCTCTAGATGTTTTCCATGTGTCCCAAGTGGTTAGGGGATCAGGAGTTTTCCAGGAGAGGACAATCCAAGGTGGAAAGGGTTTTTTGGCATTTTGTGTAGTTGGGACCACTTAGAGTTGGTTTAGGTGGAACCAAGGGTTTGGGCTAGATTTAACCATGATTAGGAAGGTTTTTGAATGGACTTAAATGGTTCAAACTAGTTGGTATTGAGGAACTTTACAAATTTGAAAAGCTTTGACCATTTTGACTATTTAGGTATTTTTGAAATTTTTAATTAATTTAACCAATTTGACTGATTATATTTGGTCAAGATGAATAGGATAGACTATGGGGAGTCCCTATAAGCTATTTGGATTGAATGTATGAGGTTTGGAATTTAAATTTAGAAATTAATTTTGAATGGGTTTTGACCATTTTGACTAAGTTGATCAAGTCAACATAGTTAAAGGAGGTCTCCCAGGGTATTGATTTATCAAAAGTATAAGGTGGTTTGGATTTGAAGTTTTAATGGATTTGATTCATGTGAATTTGAATATTTGATCTAAATTGACCAGGTTTGACCATTTTTAGATAGAGTTGACCAAGTTAACTATTGATTAAGCTAGGTTGACCAAACATATTCAATCCATTTGGAGCTAAGTTTAAGTGAATTTGGTGATGTTAGATGTGAATTAGGGTTTATAAAAGTTCAATTAAGGGGTTTAATGAATTGAGCTAGGTTGAGCTAGCCCAACTAGGTCAGATGGGTTAGGCATCGGGTTAGAGAATTAGTGTTGGTGAGTTTGACATATGAAGCTCCAAATGGTGAAGTTTGAATAGTAAATAAAGTTACGGAGTCAGTACACTATAGAGAGTAGTGCACTAAGCTTGTTGATTATGATTTAAAGTTTGAGTGGTTAATTGATCTCTGGTAAAAATCAGATCAACATAGCACATAGCCTAGTAAGGAACTAAAATCTCTCTGGGTATTGCACTAAAACTTTAGTGTCTCCCCTTTATCCCCCATAGTAAGATGGAGAATCCCTTACACAATCTCTTCCACATACCCAATGTGGTAGAGTACTAGAATTCTTTTTCACCGTCCTGGTGAGGCAGAGAACCTTTGAATCCTTTTTCACGCTCCTAGTGAAGGTAGAGAACCTTTGAATCCTCTTTCACCCTCTTGGTAAAGGTAGAGAACCTAGGAATCCTTTTTTACCCTCCTAATGAAGGTAAAGAACCCAACGATCTTCATCCTTGAAGCTTATCTCCCTATAGTAACCCCAAGAGATCGACAAAACCACGGGAGGAATCAAGGTGCAAGCCTGCTTGGAGCAACCATGTGGAATCCCCTCATACTACTTCTCCCTCCCTCCGAACTTCACCTTCTCCTTCTCCAGTGCTCTAAGACCTCACAAAGCTTTCTCTTAGAATCCATTTAAGAGCCAAATATTTTTCGAAAGTCTAATAGAAAAGCTCTTATACAAGGCTTCAAAAAAACCTAAAATTTTAATTGACCCGACTCTGTTCGTACAATACGATTAGTTTTAAAAACTAGAGTTTATTTAGTATAATGGAACAATCGTAGGAAGAACTGTTCAAGTTTTGTATACCGATTGTATAGAACGATTAGTGTAATTGTCTTAAGATTATACAGGACGATCAAAAATCATCTCTAATAGTCGTCTAGTACAATTGTCACAATACTGTATGATTAGTTCAAAAATTAAAGTTTTGTCTAGGATAATCAGCGGGATGATCAAATTTTGTCTCTACCTATCGTATGGTACGATCTAAATTGTATGGTACGATCTGTTATATTAATTAACACTTATTTTGATTAATTAATTAAGGGGATTTATTTAAGTAATTTTTTCAATTATCATACCATATGAATAAATTTTTATAGTACGATTAGTTTAAAAATTAAATTTTAAAATACTTAAATTTGACTGGTGGCTAGGGTTTTCAGGTTAAACTTATTCTACAGTATTATCATATTCATACAGTATGATTAATTTGAAAATATTAATTATAGAATTGATCATACAGTATGATCTGGATCATACAGTATAGGTTATTTTCTAATAATTGATCATACAGTATGATCTGGATCATACGGTACGATTAGTTTAAAAAACTTTATATATTATTTTCTCACTCGCTAGTGTGTGTTTGCATAGTCGCCAAATCAACATATACCCTTACATGACTTTGACTTAAGAAATAAAAATTAACAAAATAAAGATTATAGAGTCTAAAAAACATCATCCTATTTTATCCAATCTTGAGCCATGAAAGTTCTTAGATGGTGTATGATATACCTAAAATATTAGTACATACAAAAAATAGATATGCAATAGAAATGCTAGAAGAAGAAGAGATTCAATCAATAAGGTTTGTTATCATTAAAATCATAAATTCACGATCCCAGATTCTAATAATCTCCTATTTTTTGATGATGGTAAACATTTATTGTTAAAAGTATAAGTTAATTATAGTTCCTCCTAAGCTCCCTCATATTAAGTGAAGTATTTTAAAAATAGGGGAACAAATCATTTTTTATTTATTATTATTTTATTATTTATTTTTTTTATAAAAATCTAAGGAGTAAGATTATATTATTTTTATTAAGTTCTTCCGCTTGTGTTCATAATTAGTTTAAAAAATCAAAATATTTTTTATTGAGTGAATTTTTAAATAACCAATTTACCCCCCTCTTAGTGTGCCTAGGGTAACTCAACAAGGTTTTACAACCTCACTTGAACTTTTAATTGGTATCAGAGTAGGTCTCAGAATTAGTGATTTAAAAATCCCTGAGAAAAGATCAAATGGCACATTTTAGAAGTAGAAATACTATAGAGGGTTATTCTATAACTCATCCACTGTTGGTTGATTGGTATACCATTTAACTTTTAAAAAATTTGCATGTCTACTTTTTAATAATCTATTGATTTTCGCATTTATCATATGATTCATGAAGCTTATTTTACTCCATTTAGAATTTTGAATGGCATGAAAATTGAAACACTATTTAATGAATAAAGTCATGAGGATCGATATCTGGCACAACTTAATGTGAAATATTTAAATTATTTTTTTAGTGCACTCAAATATGAAGATTACATAAGGGTCTATACCTGTACTACTGGCAAAGATATCGAGGATAGGTTATGCATCACTTACTAGGGTACTAGTGAAGTTAAATAATCTCAGTTAAATATTTTATTACATGATTATGAACTCTTTCACATGAAACCAAATGAAACTATCTCAGACATGTATATTAGGTTTACCTAGATAGGGATATCCCTAAATGCCCTAGGTAGAGAACTACCAAACTCTTTGAAGGTCAACAAAATTCTACGTTTTCTACCTAGTAGCTATGATGCTAAAGTTATTGCTATATGTGATTCTAAAGATTTGAATATTTATTCTATTGATAATTTGCTTAGCTCACTTATTTCTACAAGCAAAGCGTGAGTCAAAGATTATTTGATGCATGTGATAGGAACAAGGATAGGAAAGTGAAATTAAAAGCTAATGATTTTGAAAGTGATAACTCTGCAGCTGAAGAAGATGATGAAATAGCACTGATGACCTGAAAATTCAAAAGTTTTCTAATGTGAAAACAAAAACGTCAACAATAATGGAATAAAGGTAAATCAAGTAGAAATTTAAAAGTTCATCTAAAATTGTTTGCTTTGAATGTAGGAAATAAGGACACTTAAAGTTCGACTGTCCCAATTTGAAAACTCACTCGACTAAGGAGAAGGGTGAAAAGAAAGCATACTTTAAAAAGGGGAGGCAAAGGACATAAAAGGCCTTTTAGGTAGACTCTACCTCAGATTCACTAGAACACAAAATGGAGGAGGTAACAAACTTGTATCTTATGGTAAATAATAGTCTTGATTATTTTGATCAAGATGAAGTATATCAATTGTCTTATGATAAGTTATTTATTATTTTTGAAAAACATCCATGACTCATAGAGGAAATTAAAGAAAATACATGCTAGTTTGAACTTGAATTTTTTTTGAATTAGAAAAGCAACAAGATAGTCTTAAAGCTGAAGATATTCTGTTAGATAATTAGCATACCACTTTATTAGATGAATTTTATGAATTTAACAAAAAGCATGTTAAATTAACCAAAGCACATGAATTCTTAAAAATGAAGCATACTAATTTAAAAAAAATAATTCAAATAATTAAAAACACTTACAATTGAATTAGACTCTAGTGAAAATGCATTAAAACGTGAAGTTCAAAGCTTTCAAAGTGTAAATAAGTTTTTGAAAGTAAAAATTTATTCACTCCAAAACAATAAACCACTACCTACACTAGCATAATGGTATAACCCAAAAATATAACATGCATCTCATATCCATAGAAGGAGGCACTATCACTCACATAGGTTAGTCAATTTGTTTTTAGGTGTTAGGTGCTATTCTTGTGGTATGGTAGGACACATAGCCCATACTTATACTATACACTATAGAACACATCTTATATGGAGGCCTAAATCAATTGCATCATAGCATAACATGTATATCATTCATTCAAATCAGCATAAGGTGGAACCTAAACTCACTTGGGTTCCCAAATCTAACCTATGATTGACTTTGTAGGGGTGCTCTCATAAGAGGCCTAGTGAGAGCATGTGGTACCTAGACAGCAGATGCTTATGGCACATGCTAGAGATTTAAATCAATTCATCACATTGGAGGCCAGGGCAGGAGGCAAAGTTACATTGGGAGATAACACCACCAGGAAAGTGGTGGGCACAAGTATGATTGGCAACTTAAAGAACTTTATCATTGAAATATTCCACTAGTATATAGTTTGAAATACAACTTATTGAGTATTAGTCAATTGCATGATAAACGTTTTTTCATTAAATTCATGTCTACTCAGTATTTGATTAGCTTAAATGGAAATATAATTTTAAAAATAAAAAAAATAAATAATATTTACATGCTTAACTTAAACTATGTTGATTATTCTAATTCCTTATATTTAAAAATTATTATCAATGAATCTTGGTTATAGCATAGATGACTATATCATGTATGCATAAAAACCCTCAGGAAGATTGCCCAAAAAGACCTAGTTAGAGGCACACCACAGTTAAATTTCTGTAAGGACCACCTTTGTGATGCATACCAACTAGGAAAATAATTCAAATCATTATTTCATTCTATTAAGGACATTATCACCTCTAGGCCACTAGAAATCCTGCATATGGACTTATTTGGGCCTATTAGTATAGCCAGCATAGGTGGAAAGACCTTTAGGTATGTGATTATTGATAATTACTCTAGATTCATATAGGTTAGATTCTATCTCCTAAAAGTGAATCATTTGAGGAGTTTAAGACATTCTCCACTTAGATTCAAAGAAAATTAGGATGTGAAATTTCAATTATCCATAGTGATCATGGCAGAGAATTTAAGAATAATAAGTTTGAATTATATTGTAAGGAGCTGAAAATATAACATAATTTTTCTACCCCTAAGACCTTCAGCAGAAAGGGATAGATGAAAGAAAATATAGAATCTTAGTTGAAGCTATGAGGACTATTTTAGCTGAATATTCTCTCCCAAGATATGTTTGGGAAAAGTAGTGAATACTGCTTATTATGTTCTGAATAGGGTTAATGTCAGATCCAAACTCAATAAGACATCCTATGAGCTACCTAAGTGTAGGACACCTAATCTTTCTCATTTATATGTCTGGGTGTAAATATTTTGTTCTCATTAATAATAAATCTCCTTTAGGAAAATTTTGTCCAAAATTTGGTGGAGTCTTCTTAGGTTTTTCTTCTATAGGTAAAGCCTATATGATCATTAATAAGAGGACCTTAATGGTAGAGGAGTTCACCCATATTATTTTTAATGAATCTGATAGAATTGTTGAGCCTAGGTTAGAAGAAGAAGAAATAGAGGTTACCCAAGGAGTATAATCCATTTATCTAGGAAATTGCAAAGAACCTAAGGAGCCATTGCCTTAAGAATGGAGATATTCATCTACTCATCCTAGAGAACTTATCTTAGGAGATCAGGAGTTAGGACTAGGCATGGACTTAGAAAGGAGGTTAATTATTCTATATTCATCTCTATGGTAGAAACCACTAGTATAGATTAAGCCTTATCTGATGAATTTTGGATCATTACTGTATAAGAAGAGTTGAGCTAATATGTTAGGAATGATGTATGTGAGTTAGATAGTAGATCTAAGGACCAGAGTGTTGTAGAAACCAAGTGGGTGTTCAAGAATAAGATGAATATCTCTGGAGTAGTGATTAGGAAAAAGGTCAGTTTAATAGCTAAGGGGTATAATAAAGTTAAAGGTATTGATTTTAAGGAGACTTTTTCCCCTGTTACTAGGTTAGAAGCCATCATGAAAGTTCGAAAGGGATGTTAAGCCCTACTGAACTAGTCCCGAGGCTAACCAAGAGGGGGGGTGAATTGGTTATTTAAAAATTTCACGATAACAACAACAATCTTTTCGATACTTAGCAGCGGAAACAAGTAAACAATAACGAAAAGATCAACCAACGATATTCACCCAAGCAGTTTATATTGAAAAGTAAAGTGCAAAGCTGAATCAGAAAAGCAAACCAGATTTTATAGTGGTTCGGTCAACTTGACCTATGTCCACTCCCCGGAGCCTCCCCTCCGGGTATTGCACTAAACAAAAGTGACTCTCCTTTTGCTCCCACAGCAAGGCGGAGAAGCCTGTACAAAGCACCTCCTTTTCACCACACGGTGAGGCAGAGAACCTGACCTCCTTTCGCTTCCTCCTGAAGCAGGCAGAGAACCTTCGAACTCCTTTTGCTTCCACCTGAAGCGGGCAGAGAACCTTCGAACTCCTTTTGCTTCCACCTGAAGCAGGCAGAGAACCCCGGATCTTCTTGCGAACGATCCTCCCACGAAGAACACCGACTAGACGACAGACGACGAGCGGAGAAGACGACTCTGATCCGTGCTTGGAGCAACCTTAGTGAATCCCTCACTAACTCCCCCTCACAAGATCTCTTTTCTCTCTCCCAACTCTCTCTTCTCTCTAGGGTTTCTCAGGGAAGGAAGGTAGCAAAAGATTTTTCCAAAAATTAGAAAAAGTTCTTTTAAAGGAGGGCTTAAAATTTGCCCTAAATCTCAACTGGTCGGCCAAGATCATCCTGGACGATCGGAAGATCGTCCTGTACGATCAGTTCAAATTCAGCTGATTCAATCTGGACGATTAGGCTCTTCTGGACGATCAGTAGAAAAAGTTGTTCATATCGTCCCGTACGATACTACGATCGTCCGGGACGATTCGTGCAAATTGAGGAAAATTGTCCAGAAGACAGTTCGGGTCGTCCAGAGAAATCTGTGCTGGACGACCAAAAAATGACTTGATCATCCAGGATGATTGGTACATCGTCCTGTACGATTAGTTCAAAAAGGACCAAAATCGTCCTGAACACAGTTCAGGTCGTACAGCTGAAATGCACAAGACGATCCTGCGATCGTCCAGGACGATGTGATCGTATCAATTAAACATTAATTGCTTTCCTTAATTACCAGACTAATTTAGGCATGATTGTAGTGCATCATCCAGAACGATACACGTATCGTCCGGGACGATCAGACCAAAATACTTAAAATAAAACTTGCCTAACTTAATCTAGCGGCTGGGAATTTCTGATTTGAGCATATCGTCCCGTACGATCCAAAGATCGTCTAGGACGATCTGCTTAATCAGACCCTCTTAACTTAGTCGCCCTAATTAGGGTTTTTATTTTAACTGGATCGTCCAGGACGATGCTACTATCGTCCAGGACGATCTGAATAAAATTTTAACAGAAATTCTAATTCACTCAATCTCTCTCCCTGAGTGTGTGTGTGCAAGATTACTTAGCTAGGGAATCAGTTACATTACAATTGACTCAATAAAAGGAAAAATCATATATTTGACACACTTGGACCCGATCTTGAGTTGGCTTGAGTAGCTCGCGGTCTTTTGTGCCTGAAACAGATTAGCCAAGCAAAACACACTGGAAACATGTTTGTCATCATCAAAACCAGATTTACAACAATCTCCCCCTTTTTGATGATGGCAAACATTTATAAAGTAGTCTGAAAATAAAATGAAACTAAAAGATCAAACAAAA
Source organism: Dendrobium chrysotoxum (assembly GCA_019925795.1). Taxonomy (NCBI): domain Eukaryota; kingdom Viridiplantae; phylum Streptophyta; class Magnoliopsida; order Asparagales; family Orchidaceae; genus Dendrobium; species Dendrobium chrysotoxum. The sequence goes on from CM034297.1 coordinate 52,846,099, forward strand.
CAAACATTTTTTAAATTTTCATTTAACAGCTCAAATAATATAGAAAACATGACTCAGAAAATAGAAACAGACACGACTACAACTGACTCCCCCTTTTGACATCACAAAAAGGAGGAGGGAAAAACAGAACACTGAAATAAAACATAAAATAGAACAACTACAAAATAAGAAAATTAGAATTTTTCCTTGATTTTAGATTCAAAAACCAATTACAGGACGATTGACAGCACTGAAATCTATAAAAGGTTGGAAATAATCAACTTTCGTAACTCTGACCCCGGGGACCTTATCGATGCAAACCTCTTTCAAAACAAAAATCCGATTCAGAAGAAAAGACATTAGATTTGAAAAGAGATCCTTTCAAGCCTCGTTCCAGAAAAATATCTAATATAATAGTGTTACAAAGTAAAAAATCAGAAATCAGGATTTTCCAGACTCAAGCTTTTGAAAATATTAAGTGGCGCACAGATTTTTCTAGGACATTTAACAATCTGAAAGGGAAGAAAGCTTGGTTTGGGCTCATTTTGTGCCTCTTTTTCAACTCGGTTGGCGCTTTGCGTATCTTTTGATTTTTGATACACTTTGTGTATCCAATTTGGCAATTTCGCATCTTTTCAGTTTTGGGCTCATTTTATGCCTCTTTTTCAAATTATCTGGCACACTGCACATCTTTTATAAGCTTTCTCCTTTTCATGATCATTAAAGAGTCTCAGCTGTGAGATTATCTTCCAGACATAGGAGATGACTCTCCTTGGTAAGGAAGAATGATCCACAAAACAAAAGCCATACACCATATGATAAATGCAATCATTTGGTTTTAGAAAATCAAACTAATGACTCAAGACTTTGAAAAATACTATTGATATGAGCCAGATTACTGTAGGAAGATAAAATAATCTCTATTTCAAAAACTAACATTTTAATTTTGAAAAAAAATTTTATTCGAAAGAAACCATACACCAGTAAAGGAGTTAGAGGAAGAGAAACAATCATCAATGTTTCTTCCCTTTAACAGGTTCAGTGGAATCAATCACTGCGTACCAGCTTCCAAACCAAAATAAGGTAAAAACTCATAGTTAGAAATTCAGATTTTCAGAAATAATGAACGGTGATCAGATTTTGAAAAACATAAAAACAGTAAGTGCAAGATATGAACTAGTGAATACAAGCAGGTAGAAAATCACATCAAAGTGAATACTCAAATCAAACTAACAGTAAGGCTAAAACAGAAATCAGCAGAAGAAATAAAATCAATTGAAAGTAAATAATTAAAGCCAAAAACTAACTAACAGAAATCAGAAATAAAAAAACTAAACCTAACTAACAGAAATCAGAATACCAATCAGAAAGATCATAAATCAGCAGTCATCAGAATCAAGCATTTATATCAATCACTCCTAATCTGGTTCTCAAAATACTGAATGAGTCAAAGGCCAGTGGTTTAGTGAATATGTCAGCCAGCTGATTTTTAGTTACTACATGATGTAGCTCAATGTCCCCTTTTGTAGCATGGTCTCTAATGAAGTGATGCCTAATGTCAATGTGTTTGGTCATAGAATGTTGGATTGGATTCTTAGAGATACAGATGGCACTGGTATTATCACACAGAACAGAAATTGTGCCAACGGGTACTCCTAAATCCAAGACTTGTTGTTTCAACCAAAGAACTTGGGCCACACAACTTCCTAAGGCAATATACTCAGCTTCAGTAGTGGAAAGTGCAACTGAGTTCTGTTTTCTACTGGACCAGGAGACTAACGACTATCCTATGAATTAACAAGTCCCAGAGGTACTCTTCCTATCCACCCTACACCCCACAAAGTCAGAGTCAGAATATCCAATGATCTCAAAAGAGGTGTTGTGCCTAGGGTACCAAATTCCTAGGTTTGGGGTCCCTAAAAGATATCTAAGAATTCTCTTAACAGCAGTCAGGTGGGACTCTTTAGGATCAGCCTGAAACCTAGCACAAAGACAGACACTGAACATGATATCAGGTCGGCTAGCAGTCAGGTAAAGCAGTGAACCTATTATCCCTCTATACTTCTTCTGATCAACAGATTTTCCATTTGAATCCTTGTCTAACTTAACTGAGGAGGGCATGGGAGTATTGATTGGCTTGGCTTTGTCCATTTCATATTTCTTCAAAATGTCCTTAGTGTATTTTGATTGATTGAGAAAGGTTCCATCATCCGTTTGCCTTATGCTAAACCCCAAAAAGTAGGACAATTCTCCCATCATACTCATCTCAAACTCCTTACTCATTGTTTTGAAAAACTCATCACATAAATATTTATCAGAAGATCCAAAAATTATATCATCAACATAAATCTGGACAATGAGTAAGTCATCTCCTATTCTCCTCAGAAAAAGGGTGGTGTCTACGCTCCCCTTAACAAACTCTCTTTCTAACAGGAATGTGCTAAGCCTCTCATACCAAGCTCTGGGTGCCTGTTTCAATCCATATAAGGCCTTTTTTAATTTATAGACATGACTTGGATATTGGGAACTCTCAAAACCTGGGGGTTGTTCTACAAAAACATCTTCTTTAATTACCCCATTTAAAAAGGCACTCTTGACATCCATTTGAAACAGCTTAAATCCCTTGTAACAGGCAAAGGCTAGTAGCACTCTAATGGCTTCCAATCTAGCTACAGGGGCAAAAGTTTCCTCAAAATCTATCCCTTCTATCTGATTATACCCCTTAGCCACCAATCTTGCCTTATTTCTCACCACCACACCAGAATCATTCATCTTATTCTTAAAGACCCACTTGGTTCCCATAATACTTTGGTTTCTAGGTCTTTCTACTAACTCCCAAACATCATTCCTTACAAATTGATTCAATTCTTCCTGCATAGCTAAAATCCAAAACTCATCCGACAAGGCTTGATTGATGTTGGTGGGTTTAGTCATTGAGATAAAGGCAGAATGGTTTACTTCCTTCCTAAGTCCATGCCTAGTCCTAACACCTTCAGAAGGGTCTCCTAAGATCAGTTCTTTAGGATGACTCGAAGAATATCTCCAATCTCTAGGCAGTTAGTTTTGAGGTTCTACCCTTTCCTCCAAATTTGTATTTCCAACTCCTTGGGTAACCTCAACAATCTCTTCATCTTCTACTTCAGATCTAGACTCCTTAGGATCAGATTCATCAAACACAACATGGGTTGTCTCCTCCACCACCAAAGTCCTTCTATTGAACACCCTAAAGGATTTCCCCACACTTGAATATCCTAAGAACACTCCTTCATCAGATTTGGGGTCAAATTTTCCTAAGGGTGACTTCCCGTTGTTTAGAATGAAAACCTTACAGCCAAAGACATGGAGGTGGGACAGATTTGGAGTTCTACCCTTAATGATCTCATAAGGTGTCTTGTTCAGCTTGACTCTCACATTTACCCTATTCAGCACATAACAGGCAGTGTTCACCGCTTCAGCCCAAAAGTATTTAGGAAGTGAATACTCGGCAAGCATGGCTCTAGCGGCTTCCACTAAGGTCCTGTTCTTCCTTTCAGCTATCCCATTCTGCTGAGGGGTCCTAGGAGCTGAAAAATTGTGACTAATCCCATGATTCTCACAAAAACTTCCAAATCTTTCATTTTTAAACTCCCCTCCGTGATCACTATGGATGGTAATAATCTCACATCCTAACTTCTTCTGAATCCAAGTAGAGAAAGATCTAAACTCATCAAATGACTCAGATTTGTGTGACAAAAACTTAACCCAAGTGAACTTTGAATAATCATCAACAATCACAAAACCATAGACTCTCCCCCCTAAGCTGGCAGTGCTAATGGGTCCAAAGAGGTCCATGTGAAGAACTTCTAAAGGTCTAGAGGTGCTAATGTCCTTAACTGAGTGAAAAGAGGACTGGACTTGCTTCCCCAACTGACAGGCATCACACAGGTGATCCTTAGTGAACTTAAGCTTGGGCATACCTCTAACTAAGTCCTTTTGGGTGACTCTCCTAAGGGTTTTCATACTGGCTTGACACAATCTCCTATGCCATAACCAAGACTCATCAGCAGCAGTTTTTAAGCAAATTAAATTATCAGATTTAATGCTACTTACATCCAGCTTGTAGACGTTGTTGATCCTTTGCCCATGCAAAACAACTTCATCATTTAAGCTTAAAATGCAGCCAGTGGGCAGGAATTTGATGCTGTATCCCTTATCACAGAGTTGACTAATGCTCAGCAAGTTGTGTTTCAGTCCATCTACAAGCAAAACATTATCAATCACAAAATTCTTTGAATCACCAATCATACCTGTGCCTACCACCTTCCTGGTGGTGTTATCTCCAAGTGTAACCTTGCCTCCAGCTCTGGCCTCCAGCGAAATGAACTGATTTGCATCTCCAGTCATATGTCTAGAACATCCGCTGTCCAGGTACCACATGCTCTCACGAGGTCTTGTGTGAGAGCACACCTACAAAATCATCAAATGTCAGTCTTAGGAACCCAAACAGGTTTGGGTTCCTTCTTATGAAAAGAAGAATGCGATGCATGCGTACTGTGCTGTGCAACAGGCAGTTTGGGTCTCCACACCCAATGTGTACTACGATGAACAGTACAAGTGTGTGATATGTGTCATAACATGCCACATGAAAAACATCTAACACCAGGAAAAGGATTAACTAAACGTCGTGAGTGATAGTGCCTCTTCCTAGTAGTGTATGAAACATGCTTTGATGAACTTGCAACAGAATTTTTAAAAGGTAGCGGTGCATAAAATTGTTCAAAAGTAGGCGGTGTTTTGTTATTTTCAAAAGCACTGATTTTCACTTTCAAAAACTCAATGTGTTTGTTTAAACTTCCAATTTCAAACGTTTTTGCACTTTCAATACTTTCTAACTCAGATGCCAAATCATTCACTTTCTTAAAAGCAAGTTCTAATTCACCATGCGATGTTTTTAACAAGTTATGCTCAACAATTAAATCAGAATGCTTTTTATTCAGTTCATCAAACTCATCTAGTAAAGACATGTGATTGCTATCAATGGTGGAATGATCCTTAATCAACACTTCATGCTCTTTTTGCAAAGTCAGATAATCTAGTTTCAAACTAGCATGGGTTTTCTTAAGCTTCATATACGATGTATGAATCTTTTCAGAAACTTCAAATAACTGATCGTAAGTAAGCTCACATACCTCTTCCTGGTCGGACTGACCAGGGTGATCATCAGCCATCAAACACAAGTTTGTTTCCTCCTCTTCAGCTTCAGTCTCAGAAGAGTCGGATGCAGAGTCTGCCCAGAACGCCTTCTGAATCCGCTTCTTATCCTTTCTGAACTTTGGTTTCTCCTCACTCTTCTCCTTGCTTGGGTGAGCTTTAAGTGTTGGACAATCAGCCTTAATGTGTCCAGGCTTCCTGCATTCAAAACAGACCGATTTAGATGAACCCTTAAAGTTTTTATTGAACTTACCCTTGTTCCACTTCTGATAGTTCTTATGTTTCTTCCTTAGAAAGCTTTTGAATTGCCTTGTGATTAAGGCAACATCATCGCTATCAGACCCGGAAGTGCTAGCATCTGAATCTTTGGCCTTTAGTGCCACTGTCTTCTCTTTCTTGCGTTCACCTACATCAAGTTGCCTTTGGATCACCCCTTGCTCGTAAGCAATGAGTGATCCAAGTAAGCTGTCAATAAAGTAAGTATTTAAATCTTTGGATTCAGTAATAGCAGTAATCTTAGCATCATAAGAAGCAGGCAAATATCTAAGAATCTTGTTCACTCTTTCGTAGTTGGTAAGTTCTCTACCTAAAGAATGCAAAGAGGTAACAATCTGAGTTAACCTTGTGTACATTTCTGAAATAGTCTCACTAGGTTTCATGCGAAAAAGTTCATAATCATGTAACAAGATGTTTAACCTAGACTGTTTAACTTTAGTTGTACCTTCATATGTTATACATAATCTATCCCAAATCTCTTTTCCCGTTGTACAAGTAGAAACACGCATATAGTCCTCAGATTTTAAAGCACAAAAGAAACAGTTCAAACATTTGGCATTTAACTGTGCTAAATCACGATCATCAAAAGTCCAATCAGCAAAGGGCAGTTCAGTTTTAACACCATTAACAATTCTATGTGGAGCTTCATAGCCATCCTTAACTAACATTCACATGCGGTAATCAATAGACTGAAGAAAAGTAGACATGCGTGTTTTCCAAAAATTAAATGGAATGTTATCAAACAACGGTGGTCTAGTTATAGAATAACCTTCAGCAGTATTACGATTGTTACAGTTAGCTATGGATCAAATTCAAAAGTTTTTAAACAGAAATTTTGAATCCCGCTCTGATACCACTTGAAAGTTCGAAAGGGATGTTAAGCCCTACTGAACTAGTCCCGAGGCTAACCAAGAGGGGGGGGGGTGAATTAGTTATTTAAAAATTTCACGATAACAACAACAATCTTTTCGATACTTAGCAGCGGAAATAAGTAAACAATAACGAAAAGATCAACCAACGATATTCACCCAAGCAGTTTATATTAAAAAGTAAAGTGCAAAGCTGAATCAGAAAAGCAAACCAGATTTTATAGTGGTTCGGTCAACTTGACCTACGTCCACTCCCCGGAGCCTCCCCTTCGGGTATTGCACTAAACAAAAGTGACTCTCCTTTTGCTCCCACAGCAAGGTGGAGAAGCCTGTATAAAGCACCTCCTTTTCACCACACGGTGAGGCAGAGAACCTGACCTCCTTTCGCTTCCTCCTGAAGCAGGCAGAGAACCTTCGAACTCCTTTCGCTTCCACCTGAAGCGGGCAGAGAACCTTCGAACTCCTTTTGCTTCCACCTGAAGCGGGCAGAGAACCCCGGATCTTCTTGCGAACGATCCTCCCACGAAGAACACCGACTAGACGACAGACGACGAGCGGAGAAGACGACTCTGATCCGTGCTTGGAGCAACCTTAGTGAATCCCTCACTAACTCCCCCTCACAAGATCTCTTCTCTCTCTCCCAACTCTCTCTTCTCTCTAGGGTTTCTCAGGGAAGGAAGGTAGTAAAAGATTTTTCCAAAAATTGGAAAAAGTTCTTTTAAAGGAGGGCTTAAAATTTTCCCTAAATCTCAACTGGTCGGCCAAGATCGTCCAGGACGATCGGAAGATCGTCCTGTACGATCAGTTCAAATTCAGCTGGTTCAGTCTGGACGATTAGGCTCTTCTGGACGATCAGTAGAAAAAGTTGTTCATATCGTCCCGTACGATACTACGATCGTCCGGGACGATTCGTGCAAATTGAGGAAAATCGTCCAAAAGATAGTTCGGGTCGTCCAGAGAAATCTGTGCTGGACGACCAAAAAATGACTTGATCGTCCAGGACGATTGGTACATCGTCCTGTACGATTAGTTCAAAAAGGCTCAAAATCGTCCTGAACACAGTTCGGGTCGTACAGCTGAAATGCACAAGACGATCACGATCGTCCGGGACGATCCTGCGATCGTCCAGGACGATGTGATCGTATCAATTAAACATTAATTGCTTTCCTTAATTACCAGACTAATTTAGGCATGATTGTAGTGCATCGTCCAGGACGATACACGTATCGTCCGGGACGATCAGACCAAAATACTTAAAATAAAACTTGCCTAACTTAATCTGGCGGCTGGGAATTTCTGATTTGAGCATATCGTCCCGTACGATCCAAAGATCGTCCAGGACGATCTGCTTAATCAGACCCTCTTAACTTAGTCGCCCTAATTAGGGTTTCTGTTTTAACTGGATTGTCCAGGACGATGCTACTATCGTCCAGGATGATCTGAACAAAATTTTAACAGAAACTCTAATTCACTCAATCTCTCTCCCTGAGTGTGTGTGTGCAAGGTTACTTAGCTAGGGAATCAGTTACATTACAATTGACTCAATAAAAGGAAAAATCATACATTTGACACACTTGGACCCGATCTTGAGTTGGCTTGAGTAGCTCGCGGTCTTTTGTGCCTGAAATAGATTAGCCAAGCAAAACACACTGGAAACATGTTTGTCATCATCAAAACCAGATTTGCAACACATCATATTTCTATTAGCATTTACATATTTTAGAGACTTCAAACTATATCAGATGGATGTTAAAAGTACTTTCCTAAATAGGGTTATCAAGGAAGATGTATATGTAGAACAACCCCATTAATTTTAAAATTCAGCCTTTCCTAATCATGTTTATAAATTAAAAAAGTCATTATATGGATTAAAGCAAGCTCCTAGAGGCTTAGCACGTTTCTTTTAGGTAGATCCTTTGTTAATGGTAATGTAAATACCACCCTATTCCTAAAGAAAATATGAGATGATTTACTCATTGTACAATTTATGTGGATGATATATTATTTGGATCTACAAATGAAAATCTTTGTGATGAATTTTCTAAAACTATGAGTAAGGAATTTGAGATGAGTATGATGGGAGATCTTACATACTTTCTAGGATTTATTATTAAATAAAGAGATGATGGAACCTTCCTTAGTCAAAGTAAATATGTCAAAGAAATCCTAAAGAAGTATGAGATGGCAGGTGCAAAGGCAATAAATACACCCATGAGTTCTACCATTCAATTAGATAAGGATACAAGTGGAAAATTAGTGGATCATAAAAAATATTGGGGAATAGTAGGATCACTTCTATATTTAATTGGTAGCCAACCTGATATAATGTTTAGTATATGTCTTTGTGCTAGATTCCAAGCTGACTCTAAGGAATCCCGTATGATAGAAGTTAAGAGAATTCTTAGATACCATCTAGGTACCAAAAACTTAGGTATTTGGTATTCTAGGCATAGCTCTTCCTTTGAAATCATATACTATTTAGACTCAAATTTTATAGGGTGTATGATAGATAAAAAAAGAACCTTAGGAACTTGCCAATTCATAGAATAATCATTATTTTCTTGGTCAAGTAGAAAGAAAAACTCTGTAGCCCTATCCACCGCTGAGGAAGAATATATAGTTGTAGGAAGCTCTATTGTTCAAGTCCTATGGATAAAGCAACAAATCCTAGATTTTGGACTATCTGTATAAACCATTCCTATCATGTGTGACAACATTAATGCCATTTATATTTCTAAAAATCCAATTCAACACTCCTATATCGAGCATATATACATTATACATCATTTCATTAGAGATCATGTTGTTAAGGGAGATATAGAACTGCATCATGTAGCCATTAAAAATTAATTGGCAGACATTTTCACCAAAACCCTAAACTATGACACCTTTAGCATATTAAGGACTAGACTATATGTTATTAATATTCATGCTTGGTCAGGGGTGAAAGAGAAATCATAAAACACTTGTAATCATCTATTTTTTGTGTGCTTAATTGTGTGTTAAATTTTGTGACTTATGTTTATTCATTTTTGTTGTTTGATTTGTTTGTTATACTTTTTATAGTCAGTAGTCATTCATTAATCTTCACACACCAATTTATTTTTCAAACATAAAACAAAAAAGTAAAACAAAAATTTGCTTACATCATACTGTACGAACATTATTCATACTGTACAAACTTTATTTGTATACTATGAACCTCATCATATTGTACGATATTGACATCTGCACATCCTCTCCACTCATAAAATCAATGGCCCTGATCTATCCAATAATTGATGATCATATAATATAACCAGCACTTTGTATTATATGATCCACATGTTAACAATTGTTGGATAAATTCAAATCGATCAATACGATAATAATTACACTATCATACTTGACGAACACATGTTTGTACTGTACTATATGTTAGTCAAAAAGTAATCCACGATGATCCTGATCTTAGTATACAATTTGGCCACCCTTGTGCGAAAGTCATCCAAATGATTTAAATTTGCTTGATCATATTGTATGATCGAAATAATACTGTATGATATATTAAAAATTTAATATAATAGGAGGGGTTTGCAAAAATTCAATCACTCAATTTTCTTCCTCTTTCCTTCACTTGTATTTTATAATCTTAATCTTCTAAATGGCTGGAGGCAATAAGAAAGCTCACTTGACTCAAATATCACGTCATCTTATGGATGATAGATTTTAAAATGCTGAAGACAAGGCCACCTATCATCAATACAAAAATGCTCACATTACACCTTGTCTCCTAGACCAGGCTGCCCTCAGCTATCAGGTCATGAATCTTTTTGCTTCTACTACCTACACTTTCTCTTGACCCTAGCTATTCCTTTCAATTTTGAACTCCTCTTTGAGTTTTTTTCTATCCTTAGGGTCAATGCTGAATTCTCTTTAATACGTTCATATTTCTGTAAGAGACCTGTAGAAATCACCAAAGAGGATCTAACCTAGTATCTTCACCTATCCAATGAAGGCCCTAAACCTCATTTTTTGTCCTCTAGGGGAGATTATGATTGGACCATTGTGAACCTAACACTTAGAAATGCTCCCTTAAATTTACATCTACTTCTTGTCTATTCTCTCAAATACATGAATCATCCAACATGTCCTCAGAACTTCAAATTCTACCTAAAGCTTGGAATCAAGTTAATATCACCCTAATTTTGTCTTTAGTCACATATTTCATTATGTCTAACAACCATTTTGATGTGGCTCACGTGATTATCAACTACCATCACCACCTCACTTCTATCTGTCTACCTTCCACCAGACAAAAGCATAATATTGCTTTAGGACATGAAGTAGCTTATGTCCTCAACCAAAAATATCAACTTATTTATCCTAAGACTACAGACTACTTTCCTACCTTCTATACCGATAGCTCATTTCACATTCTTTTTTGTTGATACCAGGAAAATGAGCTAGCTAATGAACCAGATTTTGGTGAAGAAGGGGGAGATCTTCCTGCTCCACCACCCGCACCTACACTAGCTCCTGCAACAGCCCAGTATGATCTCTACAACACCATGGTAACGAGCCTGAATACTATGATCACATAGTATGTTGATGAGTACAATCGGTACTGAGGAAGATATGCCAGCAGAATGAGGCCCTTTTACAGTGGCACCAATAGTTATAGCAGCAGCATGAGGCAGATAGAGAGTGGTTCATCGAGCAGTTTTCTACTCTTAGTCAGCTCTTTTTACCACCACGACCACCTGATTAAGGGCCATCAGACTTTTAGGAGTACATTTTTTTATCGTTTGGGTTGGTGTTGACCTTTTCTATTTTATACGTGTATTTTCCTTTTCTCTTTTTCATTGTTCCTCTTTTTTTGTGATGTCAAAAAGGGGAGTAGTATTTGGTTTGGTTAGTTGTAGCTCGTTCTTATTCTATTTAGGTTTATTTTTTTATGATTGTATTCCTTTCTATTTCCTTTTTTGGTTTAATAAAATAAAATTAAAGAATATTATTTTCTCTCTCCCCAGTATGTGTGTATGGTTACCAAATCAACATACACCCTTACATGACTTTGACTCAAGAAATAAAAAATAAAGAAATAAAGATTACAGAGTCTTACAAACATCATCCTATTCTACTCAATCTTGAGCCCTAAAGTTTTTGGATGGTATATGATATACCAGAAATATTAGTACCAAAAAAAGTCATGCAATACAAATGCTAAAAGAAGTAGAGATTCAATCAATAATGTTTATTATCATCAAAATCACAATTCAGGATCCCAAATTCTAACAAGAAAGCTGTGAATCTTAGATATAGTAATAGCCCTCGGCCAATTAATAATGACATGAACATCTTGGGAATCTATAAAAATATATGTACACTCACTATGTGCCCCAAAAATGAGATACTCTTCAGCTAGAATTCACACTTACGAGAACTTTACATGCAATAGGTGTTGCCATAATGTCTTTAGAATAATTCTCAGATGAGCTGCATGATCCCTTCAAAAGCTGAGTAAACCAGAATATCAACTTTAAACATGATAAAAAATTTATCCACATGATTCTAGAATATTATGTTCATTAAATCCATAAAAAATTCAAGCGCATTAGTCATTCCAAAAGGCATGACTAATAACTTATAATACCCATTTTAGGTATTGAATGCAGTCTTCACCATATCTTCTTATCTTACGTATATCTGATATTCATAAATAGAATAGGTGATCCCCGTAGAGATACACTAGCATGGATCAAACATCTATCAACCAACTTTTGAAGTTACAACCTTAGCTCTTGAATCTCTTTAGGTGCCATCCTATACTAAGCCCTGCATATAAGAGCAGTATCTAAAAACACATCAATATAAAACTTAATATCCCTATCAAGTGGACTCATCAACTTCTTAGGAAAGGCATTAAGAAACTCCTACACTACCAAGACAACTGATAGAGATCTAGATTCCACACTCCTACTTGAAATAAATTCCAAGAATAATATATACCATTTCATCTATAATATATTCACTTGAATAACAAATATTAGACATGATAGAACTCATATAACTCCCTAAATTAAGTAGCTCTTGCTACCCAAAAAAAAAATAACATAACCCACTTCTTTACATAATCAATTTGAGCTTTGTATCATCTTAATCAATCCATACCCAAAATAATATAAAACTAAAATAGAAAGTATGATCAAACCAGACCTCCATTTCTTACTAGCATCTCTATATCATAGAAATGTACCCTAGTGGCTACCATGTCATCCCTAGGCGATAATATAACAAACAAAGATAAGGTAATATTATGAAAGGTAAGTGAAGTAAATTAAAGTATCTCTCAGAAATAAATGAGTGGGGTGCTCCAAAATAAAATAAAAAGCTACAAGATAGGTTAGAAACATAAGCCGTACATGTAACCATATTTAAATCATCTTTGGCCTAATGTTGAGTCAAACTATAGACACATGTTTAAACTTAATATGGAGTAACATAGCTACCACGCTCTCTCTGACCACACCCAAATGGTCTCCCTACCTAAGAACTAGAGTCACTACCTTTGCTAGATAATCCCTTAGTAAACACATGAGGTGGAACTATCCTTAGTCTCCCTATCAATCTATCAAAACTCTCACAACTGGGCTCAAAATGTCGAGTAGGTCTTGCCTACAAACAGTTAGCCACTCTATGTCCAATCTGACCACAACAAAAGCATTGACCAATATATCTCCTACCAGAACACCAGCACATAGGCGCCCCACTAAAAGAATTTTAAGAACTTGTAATACTATCACCACTAGAAATTAACATAAACTAACCACCTCTCCTAGAGTATCCAGGTACAAACCTACTCCTCTTCCCACAAAATTTACTATTTGAAATCTTGCTACCAAATATCTTCCTACTAATGGCCCACCAATGTTGAGTAGTCAACATATCCTTCATTAGTAGATGATCCCTCTCTACTAACTCAGAGAAATAAGTAATATGAAAAAGAACTAGTGGCTACCTCAGATTGTCTTGGAGCCCTCTAAAAAACCTATAACATTTTTCCTTAAAAGTGCTAATAAAATATATATCATACCTAGCTAAGGCAATGAAATCTATCTCATACTACATTAATGTTATGCTCCCCTGAAATAACCTTAAAAATGTCTCCTCCATCTGCTTACATGCATACGGAGGTACAAATCAAGCTCTAAAAAATTTTGGAAATTCCTCCCAGCTAATTAGGAAATTTAGCATTCCTTAAAACTTCTCCCTCTACTAGCCCAACCATAGTTGCTGGGCATACCCCTCTAATAAAAATACAACCAGAGGCTCCTTCCTCTCAAGAGGAGACTTTATACTATTAAGTAGAAATTGTGTTAGTTTTTCTTGCATTAAATTTTAATAAAAATATGTATTTTAGTTGATGTTTTGCAAGAATATCTCAGGAAAAACACTTAAAAATGCAAAGTTGGCACCAACATCATGGTGCCCAGAATAGTAACACTGTAGCACCTTCAAACACCTAGTGCTTGAATAGAGCATTGCAGTCCTCATACTCAATCATTTTTCCAATTAGTTTAGCACCTCAATGAAACATCATGAAGTGCAATAACATTATAAGCATCACAAGACACAAAAGGAGCATCACTGCACTATTTGCTCTGAGCATCACTGCACTATTTGCTCTATTATTTTTGCAAATAAATTAGTTCCCCAGCGCTAAGAATGGAGCACCGCAATGATAAATTATGTAATCTAGTGTTGTGGTGCCAAATACCATGTAGCATTATAGCATGAAAGTTAGAAGCAATTTACTGGGGAACATCACATTGGGTCAGCACAACACCACAACAAAGATAACTCAAGAGCATTGAGGTGCTAGTTCATCAGTGTACCACCATGATACCACCCTATCAAGAATCGAGTGCATGAGTTAGTTTATGTGTATAAATATAAATATATATTTCTTTTTGTCTGAGGAGAGGAGAGGAGAATAGTGGAAAGGTTGGTTGTGTCTAAGTAAACTAAATAGCACTTAAGAGAAGAGATGAGCGGAGAGTGAACATGCTTAAGGGAGATCACTTCAAGAAGTGTTCGTTGTTTTGATTAGCTTATAAACACTTATCCAGGTGATATTTTCTCCACTATTCTTCTGTATTTGTTTCTAAATGTTATTAATAGAATCAATTTTAAATTCAATAACTTCTATGGCTGGTTAAAATTACATATTTTAGGCTTATGATATGAATGAAGTGTATTATTCCTAATATAGACTCTTATATGTGAAATTATTTATGGTTGTTAACAATTACTCCAAAACTTTATTTAATTTATGCAATGACCATGTATGAAATTAAAATCTAGTGTGATACAATATCTCAATGGAGGAATATTGAAATAATTAGGAGAGTTTAGATAGAAAATTTTCATGCTTAGATATAGGATGAATGAGATTCTAGAGTTCATGGAGATACAATCATTGTAGAGAGGTGAAAGCCCTTCATCACACTCTTACAAGCTCAACAGATATCTGAAGGTGCAATTAATCCGGTTCATAATAACCTAGATTAATCTACTTAGGAAAACACTATTTTGTTCATTATCATGAGTCCAAGACATATTTATTTCTAATTATTCTCATCTTTTCAGCATTTTTAGTAGATGTAGGACTTCACCTTCAAATTGCTTTAGTAAGATAACTTTGTAGCTTGAGTAGGTAGTATTAGAGACATTCATAGGGTACACTATGTATGGTGGGATCGATAATCTTCTCATTCACTTTATTACTTAATTTACATGTGCATTTACGTTGCTAGAATCACAACCTTCTTCACATACCATCAATAGTCTTCTCTAGTCTCATCAGTCAATCCTCCACTACTCTTGACTCAACTATGCCCTCAAACATGAGAGACTTCAACCTTAAAAACATTTTTAAATGCATTCCTACATCATCAAATCTAACAGAAGTAATCTTACTTTAAGCCTCACTCATTAATTATACTACAAACTGGCAAAATGAGTCATCAAATCAGAACTAATAGTTGAAGCAGTACTCTAGACTAGTGTTATCTTACTAGAACTATGCCCATCTATCATATTTGGGTCTTGCAAAACCATCAATCAATCACACAAGTGGCACATAATTAAACAAACATGCACATGAAAACAAGAAAAAATAAATTCTCAATACTACCCAGGGCTACCTCAGTTGACTATATATCAATTCCCATAGCTCTATTTTATAATCAGTCATCCAAAAACTATTGCTCTAATACTAAAAAAGGATTGTTATGACCCAACCCAATATGACCCACAAATATAACTGGTCATATCATGTTTAATGGATATAAACCAAGCCCAAGATCTAGTTTTGGAGACTTTTCAAATTTTCTTAAATTCAAGATAGACTATAATGCTACTAATTAAGTTCCAGCTAAATAGAAAGTAAACTCATCCATAGATTTTATTTAATTCATAATCAAAATGTACATATAACAAAATCTATATACTATAATATAAGGCTACATATCATGATAGAGTAAAAAATAAATAAATAGCCATGATTATACAAATCTATAAACCAGAAAGTATCTAGGCCGACTAAAAAAAATCAAAACATGTAACCTCAGCTACTCAACTAACTTCTTACCCATTTCTTGACCTGAAACAAAATGCAAAATAGATGTGAGCCAATATAACTTAGTAGGCCACACCTACTGATCTAATTTCTTAATTATTAATCCATTATACATTTAATTGAATATCAAAGAAGTGAATAATTATTCACTATGTTGGGCAAAATAATGTTTTCAGGTATTAAAAATTTAATAAATAATGCATAAAAAATAAATAAATAAGTACTTTATATATCAAAGAAAAAAATAATTTATTTCTCTCAAGCTCTTATACCTCCCATCAGAAATAGATATCAGAATTCAGACCCTTATGACTCTCTATGCTAGAATATCAAAAAGTAGTTCTTATGCTCCTAAATGCTTTAAACATATCAAATATTCATAATAGACCCTTATAACTCCCTATGCACTCAGTTCAATAAAACTTCTGCCAACATCAGAGCTCCAAAGAATCACAAAATTCAAGCAGATAAGTGTAAATATAATTGCATTATGATAAAAGAAAATTAAACAAACTAATTTTAAAAGTTCAAATGATGCTTACTGGAAGACAACAAATTCAACAATTGCACAAAATTTCACTAGTTTAGAATCTCACAAGATAATAGGGATTACTTAGAATATATTTTAAAGCTTTACTTGTACTATAGCCTTAATTTTTGAGATAAAAATTAATTTCTAATTTGTTAAAAATATTATATTTTTCAAAATAACTTGTGGAAATGTTTCAAAAAAAAAACCTAAATGTCTAGAATGATTGTATCTACAATATATATAAAGTTACATGGTGAATGTTTAATGGGTACAAAGTTATCCTCATTTTTATGCTATGAATTTATAAATTTTATCAAAAAAATCCCAAAATGCTCATATTTTTAAAAATTGAGATAGGTAGAATGTAACCTACCTCAATTTAGATAACTTTCTAAATTTTTCAAATAACAAAAAATGGATCGAATCACCTATACCTAATTTTTATTTCTCTAAAACTATCCCTCTCTCTCTCTAAATGACAGTTAGGGAGTTTTAATTTTTAATAAAATGAGGAAAAAGTGGAAATTTATACCATTTTTATAAAAAATTGATTTGGTGTTGCGGTGCACCAGATTAGACCACTGTACTGCTCTAGATAACGCCACCGCAACATTAACCAACCAAAATCTTAGCACCACAGTGCTTAAGTCCACCGTCACAGCACTCCCAAGGGAAAATTTTTAATTTTTCATTCATGCACATAGATCCCTGAGATCCACTTCAGAATAGATTTAGACACTCATATGCACATAAAACACTCGTATACACATGCAACAGATGTAAATGCAAAATTTCATTATAGCACTATAAAGGTGTCTCACCATTAGCCTCCTACTAGGACAAGAGTCTTCTTCCAAGATTCTTACAATCTCTTGCACTCAAGCCAAGAGCCCTTACAAGATCACAACCAAGGAAATAAGAACACAGAGCATATACAACAACCTTATGGATCCCAATCTCTTGAATAACCTCTTAAGAGATCATTCACAATCTCTCCTCTCACACTCTCCTCTCCCTCACTAAATAGAGTAGGAGCCTCTCAAAAGCACTCTAACAACCTCCTTGATCTCTTACAAGAAAGTTTGAATGTTCTCTCCTAGTGATTAAAAGAACATAAAAGAGTATATATATTAAGCTTCTATTCAAAACCTAAAAATCCTGATTAAGTAAATTTAATAGGTTGATCCTATAGTTTGACCAAAGATCATATAATATAATTTGAATAACTATGTTGAATTATAGAATAAGATCTTATTTGAATGAAATTATTCTGAATTAGCTCTCTATTTGTTTGAACTGTACGATATGTATCCTATAGTACAGTCTTAAAAATGATGGCAACACAGAGCAATGGGTCATCCTATCCAACTAAATATTAACCAAACATGCTTTCTATTTGTTCAAAATATATGATTTAGATTATATAGTACCAAATAACATTGATTTGTACCCATCATTTTTGGTTCCAAAATAGGTAATTCATAATATAGTGTGTTAATATTTGTATTGTACGAACAAGTTTGCTTATAACTAATAATTCAAATTTTTAATTGAGCTATTTTTAAAAATTTAATTTTTAAATGGTATAAATTTGAATATCTCATCATTGAGTACGATCTGCATCATATTATACAATTAGTTATGTAATTTTTTAATTTTAATTTTAGGTTAATTAATCCCACTTGATTTTAAAATTTCAAAATTGCCACTTATATCATACAATCAAACTACTTAGAAAATCAAATATTAAATTAACACTATTTTAATTTTAAATTATCCCTTATGTGTGTGTGGTTGTTCAACCAACTTTATGCCTTAACATATAAAAAACTCAAGAAAATGAAATATTACAATTACAAAATTAAATAAACACTCTATGTCTTAGCCTTCAAAGGGTTGATGGATTTTCAATTCTTTGATCATTTTAGCCTTAACATGCCATTTGGATTGAATCTGTCACTTGTGTGCTTCTTGCAATTATTAGAGATAAGGAATTCCTACACACACAGGTTGATTAGTAGTTAGTATAACCAATAATATTTATAATCATCAAAACCTTACTGTATGCTAGGCTCATGGGGTTCAACAATATACCTTACAATCTAAAAAAATAATTTGAGATAACCATAATCCTTGGTTGTAATCACCTCATCTTTATTTTCAAACTTACTATTAAGCTACCTTGGGGCTACTAACTTGCCTAGGCAATTCTTATTCCATTTGCCATATTTCTTGCTAACAATCTCAAAGTATTAGAGATACTTGAAGAAGGATTATTATGATCAAATGAACCATTATATATTCTTTACTTAAATAGGTAAATTCAAGTTTGAACATATTGTACTATACTATATATATTGGACTGTATGATTATCTATGAGATTACCAATTAAACTCAGGAATTCAGGATAGTAATATATATATATATATATATATATCATACTATATGAACCATGCATACAATCCAAACAAACAAAGAACATGTTGGTATGATCCAAAATTGTACAAACCTATTTAATGACTTATAAACAAAAAATTGAACTAAATATACTATACCTTCTTTATCCTATAGTTTGATTGAAGAAAAAGGGTGTTTTTCAGCAAGCTACTTGTACCAATCATACTATACAATTAAGTTGGCAATCACAATAAACATTTTTTTTAAGGTTTCTAATCAATCCCCCTTAATAATACTATTATTTATGATATTTTAAAAATAGAAGGATGGAGCTTTCAAGGATTTGCAAGAGACTTTTAAGATATTTGAGAGACCTATAACGAATTTTCTTAAGAGATTTATTGAAGAAACTTATGTGGGGTTTCACTTTGGTTGTTTCTTAAATCATATTCTTCTTTTCTTCTAGTTTGAGCATTGGAAGCTTTTGGTAGAGATCTTTTTTAGTCTTTTTGTTAAAGGCTATGGATATCTCATGGAGATCTTATATACCACATGGATTTAGCTAGAATGGCTGGGGTTGTATACTTTTTCAAGGAGAAAGGGGGAGTAGATGGTGTCTCCATTTTTGTGAAGGAGGTACGTGTCTCTACCATATTATGATCAGAAGGAGAGAGTAAGAACAAGAAGTCAAAGGCCACCATTATATTCGTTAATATTTGCATTTAGACGAAAAATTCCAATCAAAAGAATGCAACCTCTAAGTTGGTAGTTCCCAAAATTTGTTGGAGCGCAGTTAAACGTCTCTTTTAAAAGGTCTTGGACTTCCTTATATCGATATGTGTGAAAAGAATATGCAAACCAGGAGGAGAATTCGCTTTCATTTCTACAAGAGATGTTAAGATAGCCTGTAAAACATGAAACTGAAACCCCATGTTATAGGACACAAACATATTGTGTAAAGAGTTTCTCCATCACCTTGCTAAGGAGAGAAGATTCCCTACCTTGCTGAGAGTAGAAGTAGAGAGCGCTAAGGAAATTTCTGAGTAGAGGACTTGGGGAGTGGTTGCAGACCAGTTAAACAAACAACTATAAATCTATTTATGTACATTAAATTTTCCTTTATTTTTTGCATGTTATTTTTATTTATTTGCATTACTATTTCATTTATTCTTATATGCATTAGAATGAAGATTATAATTTTTCTTAAACTTGCTAAGTACCATTAAAAAGTTCTTTTTATTATTCTAAACTTTTTGTGCATAATTTGTTTTAAAATGTTTTGATATATTTACTAAAAAATTAGTCATGTATTTTATATTTCTCAAAGAGGATTTAAATATTAGTATTTAAAGCTTCTGCTAAATAATTATAATTTTTAAACCCCTCTAGCCCCTCTTAGTTGTGTCATTTATTATTAGTTTGTGAGTAGCTTATTAAGAGTAGAATTTGATTGGCACACAAATCTTCTGGATGGAACAGCTCAGACTTTTGTTGACTTAAAAAACTTGCTCATGAATATATTTACTAGGGTACATCACAACATTAGTTTTGTCAACCTGCTAGTTAAGAATAAAAAAGTTAAATGAGTCATTAATGGACTATATTCTTAGATGGAGGAATTTAAGTATAAAATGACAGGCTTAATTTCAAGACTGGCATGCAATTGAGATTCTTCTAAAAAATATTCATAAGTAATGGCATTCCTCTTGAAGAGATTTAAAATTAAGAAATTTGAGAAATTACAAAGTAAAGCCTCTAGCCAATAAGAAGTAGCCTCCTAGTTGACATTCTTCAAAGAGCTGTTGGTACAAAAATACATAAATAAAAAACCCCATAAAGTCTTCAGAAAGAAATCTTGGATGGTTTTAGCAATATATAAAGGGAAATAACTAAAGAATATTTAGGTTAAATAGTCTCCACCTTAGTAGTAGTAGTGTTAGTAGCAGCAGCAGCAGCAGTAGTAGCAACAATCAACACATAGGAAGGAATTTTTAGCTCCTTTCAAAAAATAAAAATAAAAATAAAAACACACTTATTCTTTCAAAAGGGAGGTAGTTAGAAGGAGTTTTGGGAACTTATGAAGAAGAATAATTTCAAGCTTCCCAAGCCCAGGAAGCTAGAGCATGTGGATAAGGTTGATGAGCCCAATTTATTTCCCTACCACATGTTCTTGGGCATGAAATTAAAGATTGTTATACCTTCAAATGTTGGTTTAAAAAGGAATTGCAAATCTAGACCAGTGGTGTTTCCCAAGGAATTTTAGTAGATTCTTGCCAAAAGCCTATCAAAATCAGTTGGGTGAGCCTTCAATCCTTCTACAATTTCTAAAGTTCAATGATGGATGGGACATAGCCTTATTTTATTCATTAAAGGAACTTCT
This sequence comes from Dendrobium chrysotoxum, assembly GCA_019925795.1. Lineage (NCBI taxonomy): Eukaryota > Viridiplantae > Streptophyta > Magnoliopsida > Asparagales > Orchidaceae > Dendrobium > Dendrobium chrysotoxum. The sequence goes on from CM034297.1 coordinate 52,867,345, forward strand.
GAATAAAACATATCAACTATCCCTATAGCTGTCCAAGGAACCTAAGAGACCATTTATCTAGGTTGATCTATAAGTTCCCAAGGATAACATTGGGATGTCGTCATATCTAGATCTTTTGGAAACCTTAGTTAAAGCTCAATTACTTAAGAGAAAAGCAGGTTAAAAACAAAACAATATTCATTGTGGATAGGAGAGTGAAACCCATTGTGGTGCTCACCTTATTTGACTTTTACTTTTGTTTCTTAAGGGATAAAAGGATCAATAAAAAGGATTATATATGTCTTATCTATTTTATATGAAGATGAAATGGATGACTTAAACAACATAACTAATAATAATTCACAAATTGAAATTCTTATTTCTAAAGAACTTAATGAATCTCTTTAATATGTTTTTGTTAGTCTTGCACTTGTCTTTAATTTTTAGGATATACCTATTAGCATGGAAGTTATGTTATCATATTCTGATTGCTCATTAGAAGATAAGCTAGGGGCTATTAAGGCTCGGTTAGATATCCCTTTATTCCCTCCTTCAGAAGAGATTATACAAATTGTGCTACTCAATGGAAAAGTATTACCCCTCTTGATGGCTCACAAGGATAAAGGAAAATAATTCATGAAATTTCCTAAAAATTTACTCCCATCAAAGTATACTCCTTCTCAGCATACTACTGATGATGGAATTCCTAAGGTTAAATATAATTTTCTCCTACTCTTAGGAAGCTAACAAAAAATTAGAGTATATACAATACTTTGGTTCTTTCTAAGGAGATAAGGGATTCCTTAATTAAGGTTGTACTTAATCTTGAGATAATGTTGATGTTTCCTAATGAAGCTCTTTACTTCAAGCAAGCTCCTAGAGTTACATGTTTCATGAAGACATACTCTTAGGAATTTTTATCATAATCGTCCACTCTAAATTTCTATACACATGGACAAGTTCATACTCTCTCTCATATGCTTGTTGATTTGAGTGCATCATTCAGCATCATGACCTTGAGAACTCTCTCTAATTTAAAAGTTGAAACATGTTGACTCAACATAGATAAAATGATGTTGTAGGGTTTCAATGAAAAAGGTGAGAAGGATCTAAGTCTCTTGGTTAAAATTGGTATTCTAAAAGTAGAAGCAAATTTTGACAAAAATGATTGAGAAACCTCCTTCAACACCCTTCTAGGTAGACCTTGGTTGTATGAGCATAGGATGGTTTATTCCTCCCTTCACTAGCACATTAAATATTCTTAAGGTAACATCAAGCACATTCTCAACGGAGACTTACAACCATTACTGAATTATAAAGTTGGGACCTATGTGGATGCAACATATAAACTACCCAAGAAACAAGTTGTCCTCTAAATACATCGATACAACAAAAGTGCAAGTGTAGAAGAAAAGGTAAAGTAAGAAAAAGAAGAATAAAAAGAAAATAGTTTAAGCATTGGATACTCAATTGATCATCTCTTCCCACTTTTTTGCAACTAGGTGGTAGGAAGACCTAGTGAGCTCAAGGAAGAAGATGAGAAAGAAAAAAATGAGAGAAAAGAATAATATGAAAAATGAATAGGTGCAAACAAATAAAATTAAGCAATGAAGAATAAAAAGAAGAAAAAAAAGCTTTAAATACCCATTTTATCATCCTCCTAACCCTTATGTACAATGAGGTGGTAGACCTAATGAGCTTGAGGACTAGATGATAGAAGAAAGAATGAAAGGAGAAAATAATATAAAAATGAATATGTACAAAGAAAATGCTTAAGATATATTTTAATTTAGAATCTAGCTTGAAAGATGAATCATATGTAATAAAAATATATGAAAAGGCAGAAATAGAATCAAAATAAATGCAAAAAGACCAATATTCTATGCATCACTAGAGTAAGACAAAAATGAGGAAGAAGTTACGGATGATTCTAAATTTTCTACTTTTGAGAAGCTTAAGCAATATACTAAAACTATGAATCTAACCCAGCATCTAAAGACTATGTAGTTATGTTGGCAATTAAAGTTGCTCCTAGTCTATATAAAAATTAAATTAAAGTGTTTAAGTTTTTCATTTCTTCTTAATTTTTAAGCTTATGAGTAAACGTAAAGCTTAAAAATCTCCCTATGAATGAAATAAAAGAACTCCATTTTTATTGGTAGTTAAGAATCTAACTAAGCAAGGTTAGACATAATTTTTCTTGACTAAGGGTGAAGCTCAACACCTTAAATATTTATGAAATAAAAAATACATCAAAATTAGAAGCTAGGTTCGTCTTTAGTCCTATAAGTCCAGTAGATTATGATCAATATTATCTCTAATAATCTGGACCCTAATAGTTTATTTATTAAGGGTGTTGATTCATCTAACATATTTTATTTTGATACTTTGGTTGATTTGGATGACTCTAATTTTAGTGGTGTACCCCTTAAACTTAAAGAAGAAATTAAATCAGTAATTGATGAACATAAGAAAATCAACCTTGGTGTCCAAGAAAATCCTTGTCTGACCTTCATAAATTATTTATTAACTTAAGATAAATCAAATGGTTTAACTAAATTATTTTATGAGTTCAAGGACTTTTTCTTAGCAAAATTAAATTCCTGGATTATCAGCTTATAAAATAGAAAGTTGGAATTAGAATTGATTACATTGCCTTTGAAAGGGTCTGACATCATTATGGGAATGGATTTGTTGAGCTGACATGGAGCAAAAATAGATTGTAGCTAGAAGAGAGTTTTATTGTGTGATAAAGAAGAAGTATTTTATTTTTCAAGGTGTTAAAGGTGTACTATCCTCCCTTATCTCAGCCTTACAAGTAGACAAGCTATGGAGAAAGAGAAATTTTGTATTTCTAGCATATTTAAAGGATGAAAGTAAATATGTCAGAAGAATTGTGGACATCCCAAGGGTGAAAGATTTTTGTTGGCATATTCCATATGAGCTGGTGAGTATGCTTCCTAAAAGAGATGAAGAGTTTTGTATCAAATTGATGCTTGCTACATCTCTAATTTTCAAATAAACCTACAGAATAACACTGAAGGAGTTTTGGGAATTGAAAGTTCAATTATAGGAGTTATTGTGTAGAGGTTCATTAGACCAAGTGGATCTCTATGGGACAAGCGCTCCTATATTAATTATGAAGAATGATGGATCGATGAGAATGTATATTAATTATAGAGAGTTGAGCAAGGTGACTATTAAGAATAAGTATCCACTACCCATGAATGATAATCTATTTGATCAATTGGAAGGTAAATTTGTTTATCATTAATTATGAGTTAAAGTAGAAGATGGAGCAAAGGCAGCCTTTAGTACCAGCTGTGGGAATATGAATTTTTTGTGATGCCTTTCGGAGTAACGAATGCACCATTTGTATTCATGGATCTAATGAATAGGGTATTTAGGGAGTATTTAGATCAGTTATTATTATATTCATTGATGACATTTTGGTGTAGTAAATAATTAAGGATGATTATCTAAAATATTTAATGCTAACTATGGAGACCATAAGACAACATAAATTATATGCTATATTTTTTAAGTGTGAGTTCTAACTGAAGTATGTGGTATTTTAAGGACATATTGTAAGTAAGGAAAAAATATCTATGCAAGGCATGGTAGATTGGCCGAGGCTGACTTTGACGTTAAAAGTTTATAGTTTTCTGTGTATTGTTGGATACTATTAGAAGTTTCTTAAAGGATTTTCATATATTTTGATTTCTTTGATGAAATTAACTCAAAGGTATGAAATTAACTCAAAGGTCATGCCATTTGATTGAATACCTTAGTGTGAAGATAGTTTTCAAAAGATAAGATTTGTTTAGTGTTAGCTCCTATGCTAACTATTATGTTAGGTGTTGAAGGATTACAAATAATCAATTATTCTTCTTTGAAAGGCTTGGGATTAATGCTACAGTAGAATGGATAGGTGATTGCTTATTCTTCTAAGAATTGGAACTCATATGAGAAAATTTATCCTACTCATGATTTGGAGTTGATGATGATTTTATTTGAATATCTAGTGATATTACCAATATGAAGAAAGATGTGAGGTCTATACCGACCACTAGAGCATGAAGTACATTTTCACTCAGAAGGAGCTAAATCTGAGATAAAGAAGATAATTGGAGTTGATCAAGGATTATGAACTTAATCTTAGTTATCAGCCTGGAAAAGTGATGGGGGCTATGGAGTAAACTTTTGAATTGTATAAAAATCTAAGTTTCTATCACTCCAAAGCAATGCTTAGGTTTCCATTGATATAAAAATAGCAAACCCCACTTAATATACATAAGTATACGTGTTGAATTAAGTAATAAAGTATTCGAGTAGAGTGACGAACCCATGATGAAGTATGCTTTCTTGCAACAAACTACTACTATTTATTCTTATTGCAATAATTATCCTTCTTAAATGAAAATGATATTTTTGGAGATTCTATCACTGAATAAAATATTAAAATATTTGATATAAATTTTAATTAAAGTGTTTTGGATTGAGGAATTTAAATTACATATTTTTTTCCTAAAGAGACTCTTCATGATAATGTGATTCAGAGCATATGCATCCCTAGATCTCTATCGAGCTTGTAGGGGTGAAAAGGATATTTGTTGATCTCCTACAATTATAGTATCTTCTTAAAAACCTAGAACATTTTACATCCTACGTCTAGGCATGCAAACATTCTATCTCATTACTCATAGTTGTTCTTGAGTTCCTACGTCGTGTCTATACATCTCACTAAATTTAATAACACAGATGGCCACTATGTGCATTAAATAAAGAAAGGAATAATATTGAAAACCTCTTTTATCAGTTATAGAACAAGATTCTTCCTTAGTACTCAATATGCATTTTACTTCATCAATCCAAAAGAAAAGAATTAGCAAGACAATGAATAAATAACAAGCAAACTCATTATCATTAAACTCATGGAAGAATAAAATTACAAGAGAGTAATATCACTATAAAGGATCAAAGTATCTCCTCTATAATCCTTATCCCTTTAACTTATAGAGTTTCTTTAAGAAATATAGGCTAAACACTTCAAATGGTTGTATCTTGTACTTCCCTGGACTCTCTTAGATTTTACTTTAGAAAGTACTAAATTTTACACAAGTGATTGAACTCCCCTACGAACATAACATCATAATTATTTATAAAAAAATAAAATGGTATCTCGCATATAGCACTTGAAATAATGGTGCCGCGGTGCTCTTGAAATGAACTAGTGCCTTGGTACTAAAGCTTTTGGACCGTCGCGATGTTGATTAACATGGATTGTTTACTTGGTGAACAGTCGCATTTCTTCACTAATAGAATGTGGCCCTTAGAATTTATAACTGCAATGACACCGTGCTGTGGATATTGGAGCATTGCAGCGCCCAAGTGTAAAATATGGCACCAAGGTGAGAGAAATGTGTGGCTCCATGACATTTCAAAATAGAGAATTTAATGCCTCCAAGCTAACTTTCTGATATCACTGCGTTGATAATGTTGCAGTGCTATCTGTGTTTCCACTGTACGCTTGCAAATAGAGAACTCGACACCACAATGTCAGAATTAGGGTGCCTCAACGGTAATGAAGGTAGCATCATAGTATTGTTTCATATGATGTTGTGGTGCTATAGGCTCCTTAAAATTTCTGTCATTTTGAGTTTTTCCAGCACAAAAATAACTAAATAACATATTTTTACTAAAAAATAAAATACATAAAATAATATGTAATTTACACTGATCAAAGTCTCCCCAACTTAAACTCTTGCTTGTCCTAAAAAACTAAAGAAATCTATAATTCTGATTAATCAAATAATCAAAATAAAAATTGATAATTTAAAATTACTAAAATATAAGATAATATATCATGGTCTAGATGAAGTGGAAATGAACAAAGTTATAATTTTAGTTTAAAAAATACTAATAATTATCTTAACCAGTCATCCTTATTATTGCTTAATTTGAATTTATATGTTATAAATATAATCATTGGCTTTTGAATTACGAATTGAATAATATAGTTTGATTAGATGTGTTTATAGTTAAAATTAAAAATTCATAAGTTCACTAACATTTATACTGGTTCTTCTATCTTATCCTTTATGAATTTAAGTATAAGATAATAATCATACACTAAGTTTTTATCTGATACCAATTTTTTATTATACTCACTTTTTTTCTTTTTTTTTTTTACTTTTTTTTTTTGAGTACATAGTTAATGATTTTGAACATCAGTTTTACTTAAATCTTCTAACAATCCTAATAATTTTAATGTAAGAATTTAATAAGATTGCTGATTCCAAATTTAGGTTTCTTATGATTTTAATTTTAATCTACTCATATCTATTCTTTAACCTTAATTATTCTTCTTCAATTCAAAGGTTAATGTATAAATATATAACTTATAAATTCAAGTTAAGTTAATAATTTAAATGATCTAAGTTAGAAAATTATTAATCTTTCTAATCTACGAATTATAAAACAATATTCATTTGAATTATGATCTAGGATTTTATTATTATCCTAATTTTAAATAATTTTTAATTAGAGTTAACTAAATAATTAAAATGCAGAAATACTAATGGAAGACAATAAAAAATTAAGCATAAGGAAAATTTAGTCAAATGTAAATAACAACACACATAAATATTAATAAATAACAAATGTTTATTTATGAATAATAGAAAGGTATAGAATATGTGATACAAAATAATCTAATATAATATAAGATAACTAGTGCATAAGCACCATCACACATTCAATGGCTATCAAAGCCATAACTAATCATTAGATCAGTACAGTACTATAACATCATAATGTTACTGGGATCGCCCCAAACAAACAAATGAAAAAAAATAAAATAAAAATATGCTACAAAATAAAAGTAGCATATAATCTCTCTTTCTGTCTGTCTCTCTCTCTCTCTCTCTCTCTCTCTCTCTCTCTCTCTCTCTCTCTCTTTCCTCAAGCCAGGAATAACTCTTAACTAGCCGACTCTTGGTCTTCCTCATCATCATCATCATTTTCTCTCTCAACAGGCTACCAAACAAAAGGATCATAAGATGGGGCAGATGGAAACTGAAGCTGATTAGGATGCTTCACAAAAGGACTACTTCTAAACATTCTACAAAAGCATCATTAAAGTTGGCAGTGTATCTGTGACGCTTTTCTTGATGATCATATTGTGAGCCATCCTCATTCTCATCTTAAGCTGACAATCTTTTGAATCCTCACAAAATTGTGTCACCTTTTCCATCTTCTATTTATGTTTAGCTACCTGATCTCCCAGAGTTATAGGAGTTCTATTACTTCTACTGCTACTACTGGGCCTCTCAAACACCCTAGGCTCACTGAGGTCTCCTTCCTCTTCCTCTCTTTCAGCTTGCTTTAAGCCCAAATATTTTCTTTTAGTAAGGACTACAATGGGGAATAATTTTTCTTCATTTTGATCCCCCTTACACCCATAGCAACACACAAAGCATAAAATAGAGAAGGGTGCCCTAATCCAACAGAAATGGTTCCTCTAATGATGTACATAAAAGAGGAGAAAAAAAGTTTCCTTAGACCAATGGAATACCCCATTTGAATAACATAATTTAAAAGGGAACAGTCAAGGGTAACTTCACTAATGTTTCTACTAGGTAGTATACGGGCTAAGATAAAATAGTGTCAGGCCTTAGGGGATTGGGTCAGGTAGGTGGTAGGGAAATTGATACTTTTATTTTCTCCCTTTTTTCAACTCGCTCCTCTATTGGGTCCATATAATATATTCAAATAACATGGCAATCTATAGGTGTCCCAATAAAAGCTGTGTATTCATCAAATTCAAAGTCCCTAAGTTTGTAAATTTTGTTTATAGCCACAGAATCAAAAGGGACCCACTTACCCCTAGCGTAATATTTATTTTTCACATCCTCCTTTCCATTTACAAAAAATTCTCTAACAATATTAACAATTATGGCAAAAGGCTCTTCACCAAAAATACTCCCAACCTCTACTGATAATGATTTGCATGATTTGGTGACTAGGATTTGAAAAACTCCTCTTTGGTATTAGCTTTTTGGTAATAACTAAATTGGCAAACCTAGATTTAGCATCTATAGATATGAATTTGTTCTTAAGATAAGAGGAAGAAGCCCTCTTCTTTGCAAACATCTTTGGGGCCATCAAGCTAGACTGGATTAGAAAAAAGAAGAGTTTGAAGGATTAGTTATACTATGACTTAAATAAAAAAATAACACCCCACTCCCTTTTAATAACTTAGTTGAGCATTGCGTCACTATGGGAAATGATGTTGCAATGCTCAATCTATGAACAAAATGAAAAATGGTCAAACTAACAAACAATGCAATAATCCAGGCCATGTGGCGCAGTGGCGCTAGTGCTCAAAAATTAAAGTGTAACCTTGGCATTGGCTACCACTGCGGTGTTTGACACATATAAATGCAATGGCATTTGTAATAGTAACCATTATGGCACTATTAAAGAAACAATAATCAAAGTACAAATGGTGTTGCAACATCAATTACCAGCGCTACAATGTTTAACAAAATTTCATAATTAAAGTTATGATAGTACATCTTCTTTTTGACTTGGAAAAACCATGCTTTTCAATTAATTAATTAGGCACTACAGTGCTAAAATAATCGGTTCAGTGACAATTAATTAACCAAGCAAATGATGGTTCAAAATGCGCATTACCCGAGGTTTAATATTGCAACGCTTGTTTTCAAAGCAATAGTGCTTGGGAGAGTAGCGCCATGCCGTTCAATCACAAATCATTGTTGTGCTCACTTAAATTTTTGCTCATTCTTATTTAATAAATTTTGATTATAACTTTAGTTATTAAAACAAAATAAAATACAAAACATGATAAGAACAACAACATATGCAATATGACTTATGTAAATTTAAATAAATAATATATCACTCTAAACATAAATTTGGGTTGCCTCCCATACATCATTAAGTTTATAATCTTCAGCCAGACTTGCCTAAATTTATCAATTTGGCTAAGGTACATTGCTACCAATCCTCAAATAATTATCACTTGGATCATTTTCTTTTTCATTTAGGTTAACTAGTATTGCTAGGCAATGATCCAAGAGGTCTACTACTGACTAAAATTGTAAGCTGACTTAATTAGGTTTCCAAATTTTTAATAGAAGCAGCTTGATTTTGCACTTGAGTTCCTAAATGATCACTACATCTTCTAATGGTGATGTTCTACTTTCAAATTGTTTTCTCTGATTAAATCCTGGATTATATGTAAGTCTAGAATTTATAACAGGTTGCTGAGGATTACTCCAATTTACTCCTTAATTATTTTGAATAGAATTTCATTGATTGTTCCCAACAATATTATTTGACCAATTAAGATTATGATGGTTCCTCCAATCTGGATTATATGTATTGGAGTAGGAATTATTTTATCTTCCAATCAAATTAATATTTGTAATCCCTTACACATTAATATTTTCAATTAACTTTTGATCCTCCAATTGCATAGATAATTCAGTTCCAAATTCTGCATTTTCTCCTATTTTTCTCAACTTCTTAGAAATGGCTGCAACTTATGCACTCAAAGTTAACAAAGCATCAGATTTATATACTCATGCTACTCTCTTAGGATTTACCTTATCAGAGGGCCACTAAAAATTATTAGTATACATTTCCTTTATTAATTCAAATACTTTCATAAATAGCTTAGATATTAAAGATCCTCCTACTGTAGCATTTATAATTTCTCTAAGAGATCCTACTCATCCATTATAAAATATTTGAATAACCAACCAATCCGGTAAAGAATGGTGAGGGCATTTCTTTAAATTTCTCCCAACTCACATAAATCAATTATCCTTTAAACTGGGTTAAGGAAATGATAACATTTCTAAGTTTAGCCATCTTTGAAGGTGAAAAATACTTAATAAGAAATTATGAGCCAACTCATTCTAAGTGGCTGTGGAGCTTAGGGATAAAGAATTCAACAACATCTTTCTTCTGTCTCATAGAGAAAATGGAAACAATCGAAGTCTAATAGTATCATCGAAGGCACCATTATACTTAAATGTTACACAAATTTCTAAGAAACTAGCTAAGTATAAATTGGGATCTTTAACTAGAGTTCCCCTAAACTGGGTTGAATTATGGCAAGTTTTAATTCAAAATTATTTGCTTGGATTGTAGGTCCATTAATGCTCTAATCAATTCCATCTACAAAAGGGTTGGCATAATCCCTAAGAGGTCTAGATTGATCTTGATCATATACAGGTTCAACCATTTTCTCTCATTTTTGGCTTTTTGAATTTTTGAAAGGATTTTTTCTATTTCAGTGTCAAATAAGAAAAGTTCCTTTCTATGTCTATAAAGCATGGAACCATGAATATGCAATCAGTAAATAAAATAAAGTAAAAAGTATAAGTAGGTCTAACTATGCAGTTGATTCAGCAATAAAATTAAAATTTGTAAATATAAAAATACTTCCCTGATAACGTTCCTAAAAACTTAATGGGGGCTATGTAGTGAAGTTGTGAATTGTATAAAAATCTAAGGCTCTATCACCCTAAACAATGCTTAGGTTTTTTTTTATATAAAAATAAAAAACCCCACTTAACATATGCAAGCTATGTCCTTAATCAAGTAATAAAGTGATATAGTGGAGTGTCGAACCCATGATGAAGTATGCTTTCTTGCAACAAACTATTATTGCTTACTCTAATTATAATAATTATCCTACTAAAAAAAAATAATATTTTTGGAGATTCTATAACTAAATAAAATAGTAAAATCTTTGATACAATATTTAATTAAAGTATTTTAAATTAATTAATTTTAATTATATATTATTCCTAATGAGACTCTTCAAGGTAATGAGATTCAGATCATATAAATCCCTAGTTCTTTGTCGAGCTTGTAGGGGTGAAAAGGATATCTGTTGACCTCCTATAGTTATAGTATCTCCTTAAGAACCTAGAACAATTTACATCCTATATCTAGGCATGAAAACATCATATCTTAATAATCCTTATTGTTCATGCATTTATCTGTCGAGACTATACATCACACTAAATTTTAACTACACATATGGATACTATATGCATTAAATAAGGAGCAAGATAATATTAAAAATATCTTTTATTAGTTATAGAATAAGAGTATTCATTAGTACTCAACATGCATTTTACTTCATCAATCCAAAATAAGAGAATTAGCCAGACATAAAATGAATAACAAGAAAACTCATTGTCATTAAACTCATGAAAGAATGAAAATACAAGTGAGTAATATCAATAGGAAAGCTCAAAGTATCTCATATACACTCCTTCCTTTAACTTATATAGTTGCTTCAGAAAACACAAGCTAAACACACCAAATAATTATATCTTATACTTCCCTAGCCTCCCTTAGAGTTTACTCTAAAAAGGGAACTAAACATGTACTCTAGAAAATACTGAATTTTACATAAGTGATTGAACTCCCCTACAAATATAACATCATAACTATTTGTAAAAAAATATAAAAAAGGCATCTGGCACTACAGCGCTTGAAATAATGGTGCCACGATGCTCTTGAAGTGAACTAGCACCTCAACGCTGAAGCTTTTGCACCGCCATGGCGCTTACTGATGTGGATCGGTTACTTAGTGAACAGTCGTGTTTCTTCATTTATAGAATTTGGTCCTTGGATGTTACAACTGCAACACCGTGGTGCTATGGATATTAGAGCACTGTGGCACCCAAGTGTAAGAAATGGAGCCAAGGCTTAAGAAATGTGTGGCATCGTGACATTTAAAAGAGAATCTGGTGCCACGAAGTAATTTTTCAAACTCCATTATATTGATAATGTTGTGATGTTATCTATGTTGCTGCGGTGGAGCTTGCAACTAGAAAACTCAATGTCGTAATGTCAGAATTGGGGCACCTCTATAGTATATAAGGTAGCATTATGACAATGTTTCATCTGACATCGTGATGCGTAGGCTCCTTAGAACTTCTACCATTTTTTGAATTTTTTCTGCATAAAAATAACTAAAATAATATATTTTCACTGAAAACTAAAATACATAAAATAATATGTAATTTACACTTATTAGAAAGCCAATGTGGTTGTTGAAACTCTAAAAAAAAGTTTGTGGGTATAGCCACCAATATGACCTCTAAGCAAGCTTTGATCTAAGAAATGGAGAGATTAGAATTGGAAGTTTTGTGTCCATCTAAATTGAAGGCAGGAGTAGTCTCTTAGATGATTATTCAAGCATCGTTACAAGTGACAGTTAAGGAATCTCATAAGCAAGATGACTAATATGTGAAAGAGGTTTGAACCAAAAATACATGATCAAGTTATAGTGTCTTATGGAAATAAATTATAGGTTCCTATTAGTGGTGAATTGAGGAAAGAAATTTTACAAGAAGCCCACTATTTTGAATACATAATTCATCTAGGTAATTGTAAGAAGTATCATAATTTGAAATTGATGTCTTGGTGGCTTGGATTGAAGCGAGATATAGTAAAATTTATTTTTTTTAGTGTGAAACATATTAGATGGTAAAAGTTAAACATCAAAGGCCAAGCGAATTATAGCAACCTTTATTTATTCTAGAATGGAAGTAAGAGAAATCACTATGGATTTTATTATGGGGTTTCTTAGGTCTTAACAAGGTCATGATCCAATATAAGTGATAGTAGATCTATTCACTAAATTATTTCATTTTCTCCCTACGAGATAAACACACTTTGTAGAGAAGATGACACTATTGTATGTGAAAGAGATTATCAAATTGCATTGGATGCCCAAGGTGAACATTTTAGATCATGATAATAGGATTACATCTAGGTTATGGAAGGGTATTCAAGAAGGCTTGGGGACCAAGTTAAGTTTTAATACAACTTGTCATCCCCAGATAGATAGACAATTTGATAGGACTATACAAATATTAGAAGATCTATTTTGGCTATGTGTACTAGACTTTGGAGGAAGCTAGGAAGAACATATGCCATTAATTGAATTTCTTATAATAATAGTTTCCAAGAAAGTATTGGAATGGCCCTATATGGATCCCTATATCGTAGAAGAAGCAAAATACTATTATCCTAAATAGAAGTAGGTGAAAGGAAATTAATGGGTCTAGAATTGGTAAACAATACTACTGAGAAGATCAGATTAATTAGAAAAATGCTAAAATCAACAAAAGATAGATAAAAGAAGTAGTATGACCCAAAGCATAGTGGTTTTTTTCCCTGAATGTTAGCCCCATGAAAGAAGTAAGTAGGTTCAGCAAGGACAACAAGTTAAGTCCAAGATTTCATAGACCTTTTGAAATTATTGAAAGCGTTAGGAAGTCTACTTACAAACTATTACTAACGGATCACATGTCATTCATTCAAAATGTATTTTTATGTGCCTGTGCTAGAAATGTGGGTTTTTGATCTTGTGTAGAGGATCACTAAAGATGAAGTTAAAATATAGCCTAATCTGACCTATAGAGATGAACCTAATACATTCTTGTGAAGCAGCTAAGTAAACAAATTCCTATGGTCAAAATCCAATAACGAAAATTGGTCAAAATAAAAGGCAACCTAGGATAATGAAGTAATAATAAGACAACTATATCCATACCTATGTTAAGTACTTACTTGTATATAAATGCTGAGGATGATATTTTTTTGTAAGGAAGGGAGAATGTGATAATCACTACCATAGGAATAAGTCAACCTGAATAAACCTAGTAAGAATTTTGTGTTTGCCTCTATATATGTTAAATTAAATTAATTTATTCAATATTTATATAAAGTATGCAAGGGTTTAGAATCGAATTAGAGAGGTTAGAGATGTTAGGGGAAAAGTTCCCTAAAAGCACTATGTCACTGTGCTTCAAAGTGATATGACACTTCCCTCTTTGTTGGGTAAGAAAATTGTATGGGAGCATAATGGTACTATGCATGGTGGAGTCGTAGTGCTTCCCTCTCAGTATTGGGGTAATATTTTGGGGACTAATGCAGCTTTGGTGAGGTACGCTATGGCGTTGTGCACTCTATTCGGGAGAATCTACAATATTTGAGGGAGCACCGTAGTGTTGTATTGAAAATGATGTTTTTTAATACAAAAATCTGAAAACAATTTCACCCTCAACTACCAAAGAAGTAAGATAGGAAGAAGAGAAAAAGAGAAGAGGAGAAAGAGGAAAGCTGGGTTTTGAACACTCTAGAGAGGGATTCATCCATTAGGCTAGTTATAGGAATCACTCGTATTGAGGTAGGCTCCCAATATCCTATTTCTAATTTAATTTCAATATTTATACCAGTATATTACAAATAAAATATGGTTTCATAAGTTTAAGAAACTTTACATCATGTAGTTTTTATTATGTTGTAGAATAATTTATTCTAATCATTTTAATAGTAAGGAAGAAAATTTTCATCAATTAATATTTTTGTGTAAAATATTGAGTGTTTTATGATTTATGTCATATTTCTAACATTGGTTATAGTTCACCAGTTGCTTCAAAATGATGCTTTAAATGTTCCCTATGAATAGTTTTCTGAATGGAAAATATTGAGTATGTATGCAAACTTTACATGTATTCTCTTCTAAAATGCCATACATGTAACAGTTCATGCATATGTTCATGTTATATATTAAATAAACATGTTAAGCATTTAATATAGGCACATGCATTTCATGTTAATATGGCAAATGTTATGAATGTGGAAGATGTTCAAGTGCACTATAAGTAATGTTATAAGGGCCCATAAATGTTTTTATTTATGTTTTTATATCCATTTCTTTTTCCTCCATCTTCCTTGTGTAGCTGTGAAATGATCAAGTTGAGTTATAAGTGAAAGTGGAGCTATAAGAGGAATCAGGCTAGGTCTACTCTAGCTACCTTATGTAGGTGTGGGCCGACCAAGGAGGTATAAGCGGTAGTGGAGTTATAAGTAGACATCAGGACATGTGCATATCATATTTCACATATTGCATTTCAAGTTCATCAAGTAATGAATATTGACACTTATGTTCAAAGTGAAGTTATGTTAAAGTTTCCAATATTAAAATTCAAGTTCAAGTAATGCCAAGTTATGTTCAAGTTCATGTTTTTGAAGTATGTCCTAATTCAAGTAATGTATATATCATCCTTCTTATAAAGTTAAACATACAAGTAAAAGCAAATCCAATGTTGATGTTTTATGAATGGTAAAGTTATTCTCTTTCACATCTATAAATGTTACCTGTAGGGGTGTAAATTTTGGGTCACAGGTCGAGTTTGGGTCGAACCCGAAACTGACCCAGCACTATTTTGGTCAACCCAAACCCGACCCATTTTAGCAAATGGGTCATTTTTTTGGATCTAAACCTGACCTGCTTCGGGTCCAGGTCAACCCGACACAACCCGAATGACCTGAGGCCGACCAAATAACTGCTAGTTTTCAGGTCCCAAATGGGTCAATCTCTACTTTTCGGGTCAAAACGGGTCGAAAATGGGTCAATCGTGGGTTGTTAGGTCAAAAATGGATCAATTTCAAGTCAAAGGGTTAACCCAAACCCGACCCGACTTTAGAAATGGGTCAAATTACTGAACCCGAACCCGACCCGTTCCGGGTTCGGGTTGACCCGAACCCAAAATTTTTGGGTCGGGTTCGAGTCGCGTTTTCGGGTCGTGTCAAATATTGACACCCCTAGTTACCTGAGTAATTTGTAAAATCATTTATTATTATTTTGTATGATTTCTTAAATGTAAATGTGGACTTTAATTTCTTTGATAGGATTTGGGATAGCCTGTTGAGAAAGTAGTTGCTCACTATATAAATTGCATGTTATTCAAAAAAAGGAAAAGGTCTAATAGAGTAGAAGTTGATAAGGTTGTAGTTCTTAGGAGCAAGTTCATTAGACCTATTATTTTGGTATTCAAGTTTTCATTTATGTATTTTGATGTTTTAAAAGTATTCTAGATTGTTGTAAAGGATCATTTCTGGAGGACATGTAAATTTTGATTTTGTATATCTATTTATTTTCATATAATTTGAGATGTTTAGTGGCTCTGGTGTATATAAGTTTTGGTGATGAGTTAAAAAAAGCCTAGGTAATATTCTCCAATTAGATCCTAGAGCATGATTGGATCCACATGGTATATTTCTCTATATAGATAAAGGGTTTGTTGTAGTATATTTTCACAACTTTATGTTCAGTTCACTTTGTGTTCTAAAATTTGAGTACAAGTAGGTTTTGTTCATCACCTGGGTGCAAGTTTTCCAGTTCCCTGCAAGTTTTATGCAAATCATGAGATGACCATGATAATATCCTCATGTTCTTAGCTATTAGAATCTCTTCCTTAATGTAGAGTGTTCCCCATAGAACCTTTATAGGTGTGTTACTAATCATTTATCATTGACTAGCCATAAAAAATGTAAAACCCTAAGGTACCCTATACTCGATAAAGGACCATTGAGACCCTTAATCTAGGTTAACCCTAATTTTCCCTAGTTGATATCCATGACCCTTAGGAGTCTAACCTAGACCACCTAATCCATTTTAAAACCTCTTTGATGATTCACAAACCAATTTATGAAGGGTTTACTAAAAAAATAAAATCCAAAATAAATAAAAAACTTAGGTGGGCCCATTAGTTTAACTAGAACATTCATGGTCTAATTAATCTGAAACTAGCCTAAATGCTACCTATGGGCCCTAGGAAGCTCCTTAGGTAAGTATTGGGACCCTTGGTAAAACTTAGGTCAACCCCTAAGTCAAACCCTAAAACCCCAAGTAACCCATGGATTTTAAATTGTAACACTTACCTTAAGAAACCCATGACCCATGGATTTTTGTTAGGGACCCTTAACTTTCTTTAACCATTATGGATCAAAGATTCTTAGCCAACATATTTAGCCCATGGTCAAATTGGATTTAACTAAAATTGCCCTTTCACTCTAAATTCCATAAACTCAAGCCCTAATGCCAAATTCAAACCTAATGGCTTTGGCATTAAGTCCTAGAAATGACCTTTATTTATTAGATTTAGATGAGAATTTGACTCTTAACAGGACACAATGAAGAGAAAGGATTCGTATAGTCGACCCCACATAGTGGGATAAAGGCTTGTTGTTGTTGTTGTTGTTGTAGGTTCATGCTTGGCCAATGATCAAGCCCCCCTTTGACCACATGTGTTAAATGACCTATTATAGTTCACATAAGCCAAAACCAATAGAATTAAATCCAAAATTCCTCAAAATTGGCCACAATCTTAATAAGACTCTAAGGTATGTACCCAAGCTAGCCCAATTCATCTAGACTCTCTCAAAGGCTAAACATAAATGAACTTGAGTTGCTCAATAAACTTAAATTAGAAATTAGGCTAGTTACACCCATTGATTTTTCTTTTTCTACTATCTCAAAATGTTTTTAGTCAATCCCCACCCTCCATTATGGCATAAGGTAGCTAATCACTATCGGATAAATCAAGCCATAAGATTACCAAGGTGGCAACTTGTCTCAACCTTAACTAACTAACTAGTTGTCCAAAATCCTTACAACATTCTAGGACACCTAACAACACCTTAGTGGGCTATCCCTAGTGGTTGGAACACTTAAATTACCTTAATTCCACTAAACCAAGTAGGAATTGCCCTAGGACATGTCTATAAATAGCCATTTAACTTATTTTATTCAAAATTCTCTCACCAACATAACTCCAGTAATTATCTCTAAGCCTTCCCTAGGCTTATTTCCCACTTTAACCCCAAGAAAGACCAAGCTCTAGTGAGGTCTTAATAGTGTAGTGACCCTAGTTATTCAAGTACTCTTAGTTCAAGACTCTATTAATAAAGTTGGTCATCATTTTCAGGTGAATCATCTCAAACCCTCAATCTAAAATAAAGCCTTTTGAATGGTAATCTCAACCCAAATAAATATATAAAAATATATGTTGATCTCTTTAATGAGGTTGACAACATCCTCATGTGCTTAATCTTAACTATTAGGATCTCTAACTTAGTGATGAGTGTTCAACATAAAGCCTTAATAAGTGGATTCATATGGGGTTAGCTTTGATTAGCCATAGAAAACCTAAAATCCTATGGTGCCCTATACTCTACATAGGATCCGGAGCCTCTTAAGTTAAGGTAACCCTAATTTGTCATAGGTGGTTCCTAAGAACCTTAGGTGAATACCTTAGACAACACCCCTCCCTCACAACCCCCCCCCCCCCGCAACCTAATTTAAAACCCATTTGTAAAGGGTTAAAGATAAATATGAAATCTAAAACACAAAAGAAACCAGAGGTAGACCCTCGGGCTTAACTAGATCAACAATGGTCTAGTAAACCTTGGACTTTCCTGGAAGTTACTTAAGGACCTTAGGACACTCCTAAGTCCCCAAGGTAGGCCATAAACCCCCTTATGTCAATCATAGTTCAACGTTAGGTCATACCATAAAATCATAACAATTCCTAAAAAATCCCAAATCCTAGGACTATTCCTAGGTAGCCCATAACCCTAGAATTTTTCCTGGGGACCCCTGCCCTTTTTCCCTTCCAATGGGTCAAAGAGTTTTGGTCAACCTATTGGACCCATGATCAAATTGGGTTTGACCAAGATCATCTTTTACTCTAAATTCCTTAAAATAAGTCCAGACACCTAATTCAAAATTAACAAATTGGGCATTAAGTCAAAATTGTATTAAACCATTTTAAGGTAAAATAAATGCATTCTTAACCCTTAGTCAAATCCCCTTGACTATGACCAACCCAAGTTTTTCTAAATCTTCCTTTAGCCATAAATTCAAACCTAATTGACCAAACAAGATCAAAAGGCCTTACCATTAGATCTAAATGATTCTAACCCATTTCAAGGCCATTATGGTTCATTCTTCACTCATGGTCAAGCCCCCTTGACCATGGTAAAACATAATTTGACCAAATAGATTAAATGACCCATTAAGGTTCACTTGAGCCAAAACTAATCAAATATAATCCGAACTTCCTAAAATTTGGCCAGACCATTAGTAGGACTCTAAGGTAGGTAGCCAAGCTAGCCAAGCCATTTGGACTGGCCTAAGGGCTAAGCCTAAATAAATCTAATTTAAATATTTAATTAAGTTAAAAAATCTCTATATCTTTGAAAAATTATAACTAATTCATTTTTTATCCAAAGTGAGCAAATAAGCTTCTACAGATTTAGAAAAGCGAATAGAATAGAATAAAAGTATTTTCAAAGGGTCTTTATAAGTTATCTTAAATTGAATGTGTAAGGTTAGTTTAATAATTACCTCTGATTAATCTCAAACTCATATGAGAAGCTCTTTGAGGTGTCTTACACACCCAGAAATTTCTTCATGGTGATTTGACCATTGCTTAAAGCTTTATTTGGGATAGCTTCTTTGTTGCTTTCTAAAACGGCTTTCTAGTACAAAAATTATAGAATTAAAAACTTTTATACTAAAAAATAGTTTTATAAAGTAGCAAAGAAGCTATCTCAAATCAAGCCTAAATCTCAAATAAAATTTTCAATTAAAAACTCTCAAATAAACCCTAAACTTGAACAAATTAATTATACATCATTAACTCTTAAAATCAAACAATCAATTTTTTTTTTAAATACTCCTCTAACCTTGTAGATTAGAAAGAAAAAAATTTAAATCCATTTTAAAAAATCAAATATATTTAATAATTCATTAAAGGTATTAAACCTAGATTTTTTATAAAAAATATCTATAAAATTCTTTGTACTTTCAAACGACATCAAATTTTCCGTGATTTCACTTGAAAATCTTTAGTTTTTATTTTTGAGACTTTGAGATCACCTGCTTAGAAAATTTCTAAGCCCAAATTCTAAGATATCATAACGCACCTACGGACCTATAAAATGGACAACATATAAATAATTTTTTAAATCATAAAATTATGAAATAAATTACATTAAAACTCTAGTAAATCAAAGAATTTAGTCATATATCATCAAAAAATTATCTTGATCGGGCACGAATCCCAAGGCAAAATCAAGTGGGAAACTTCAAAAATTAAATTCAGGACCATCTGAACTCCAATTTCAGCAAAGTTACAGTCGAACTGAACGTCTCGAAAAGACGGACCCAACGACACCAAATTCGACTCAATCCGAGTCTAAATGGATCCAAATCAAAGACATGAAGCGCATTTGGAAGGTTCAATCCACAATTTGGATTACCAAACAATTTCCAAACATGACATGTTTATAGTCGAATCGAGCGTCTCAACGAGACGAATCTAACGAGCCCAAGAACGCCTAATTTTGATATCATCAAGACATTCAAATGCCCAAAGAATGGTCCACGATCAAGGGATTCAACATTGGTCATCCATTCAAACCACTCCCAATTTACCCTTGATCTTCCTCCTATTTACTCGTCATGCCACTCTCAAATAACTATAAATAGACCGCTCATTTCTCATTGAAGGAGGGAGAAAAAGGGGGCTAAGGAAGAAGAGAAGGAAGAGAAGGAGTTCTCTTGCCACCAGACTCCTCCTCGACCACCGCCAGACCTCTGCTCGTCATCGGATTTATACCAAATGCCGGACTTCTTCCTATCATCGGACTTCTGCCCGTCGCCTAAATTTCGTCGAACTTATACCCAATGCTAGACTTCTGCCTGACGCCTAACTTTCATTCCATCTCCAGACTTCCGCATGTCACCGAATTTTTGCCCATCGTCGGACTTTTTGTCACACTTCTACCCGACGCTGAACTTTCAGTCCATCTCTGGACTTCTGCCCATCACCGGACTTTTGCAAGTCACCAAACTTTTTGTCAGACTTCTACCTGACGCCGAACTTCAATCCATCTACGGACTTCCGCCAGTCACCAGACTTTTGCCAGTCGTCAGACTTTTGTCAGACTTCTACCCGATGCCAGACTTCTGTTTATCGACGAACTTCCATCCGACATTCAACTGATGTTGGACTTCTACTCGGGACGCCAAACTTCTGCTCGGCCACCAACTAACGCTAGACTTCTGCCCGGCCACTAATTGACACCGGACTTTCATCGCCCACCGACTATAGTCTTCCCAACCTTCATCACCAGCCGACTATGGTCCTACCGACCAAACGAACAAATCAATTCTGATTCTTCCAATTTACACCATGTAATACAATCTGTATGGTGTATATTTCTACATCAAGCCAAGGCCTTCCCCCCAAGGAAGAGCCTCATTTGTAATCGACTACAAACACTAGTGGATTCATTCAAACTAAGCCAGGCCCCATGGTTTTTCCCCTTTTCAAGGTTTTACATGTAAAAATTTTGGTATCTCTTAAGAATGTTACACCCTCTCTATTCTATCTATATGCGTGATGGATCTTCGTACAAAGCTAAAACGATAAACTTTATACTTCTCTACCGCCGCTAATATTCCAGGATGCAACAGTTTGGCGCCATCTGTGGGAACATCGTTCCTGACTGAGGAGCAACTATTGTTCCCATTCTCAAAAGATGCTCAAGTCCACATCCTGATATTAGCCATTGATGCATTAATTCCATATGAATCAGATGCGGACTGGGGGGCAACATTGTCTCCAATCGTGGTCAAAAAAATCCTCCAATGCTTTCAATATCAAGATGATATTTCAAGAAAATTCTAGTAAATTCAAGGACGCTTCCAATCAATTATAAGCTTAATATAGTCCCCTACTGGAGTTCTACTCCTTGGGTAAGGTCATAATCTCGACCTCAAAAAGGCAGTAACGGTCTAAACATAGACTATTCTTCACCTTTGATTCGGGATACACGCGGCGTTCGCTCCCTCCCAATCAAGGCAAAATCGATCCTAGGGGGATTCAATTCGACCTCTTCCATACAGGTTAACATCATCGAATAGGGCTCTGACATACAATCTCGGATAGGTCAAACATCCTAGTAAGATGTCAATCAAATCTTAAATTCTTGATTTAAGAAATACATAATCTTTATTGTGTCTCAATCACTAGATGATCAAACCCAAGGGGATTCGATCTCGACCTCTTCCACACAAGTTAACATCATCGAGTAATGCTCTGACATACAACCTCACATAGGTCTTACATCCTTGGTGGATTCTCTCGACCTCTTCCATATAGGTTAACATCATCGAGCAATGCTCTGACATACAACCTTGGATAGGTCTTATATCCTTGGTGGATTCTCTCAACCTCTTCCACATAGGTTAACGTCATTAAGTAAAGGCTTTGACGTATAACCTTGGATAGGTCATATATCCTTAGTGGATTCTCTCGACCTCTTCCACATAGGTTAATATCATCAAGCAAAGGCTCTGACATACAACCTTGGATAGGTCATACATTCTTGATGGATTCTCTCGACCTCTTTCATATAGTTTAACATCATCGAGTAAGACTCTGACATACAACCTCAGATAGGTTATACATCCTTGGTAGATTCTCCGGACCTCTTCCACAGAGGTCAACATCTCCGAGAAATGTTCTGAGTGGATGATATTCTCTCTAAAAAGATATCATGAAAGTAAGTGATTGATAAAGTCATCACTCATATAAAGACCTTAACAGTCTAAAAATGCCTCAAAAAATATGGGGGGCAATATATCAAAGCATGTCTCAAAGATGTATAAGTAATTCAGCTTCCTTCAAGGGATAAGTTCTCAACTTCATATACAATATCAATGGAGTTACATAAATTCAACATCAGATTCAAGTGTACATTTATTCTCACTAGAAGTTGAAATTAAAAAGTATATTGGCGACATTTGTACAAGCTATTATCATCAAACAATAAGCAACTTCAAAATGGTCAAATATCCTTGGTGGATTTAAGTGACCTCTTCTTTATTATGCATTAAAGCATCTCCTACAACTTCTTCTTCAAAGAAAGGATATAGCCAGATCATCATCAAGTCTCCACTCAGTTAAAAGTGTTAGTGTGTTGTCAGAATGCTGGCATAACACAATGCTTCGGCCCCTTGACTCAAGGATATCTGATGTCGGCACACTTTAGTATGGATGCATATTGCCTTAGCAAAATGTCACTGGACACCCACAATCATCGGCCCTTCATCTGATATCTGCCGGTGGTCTTTTACTTTGTATCAGTCATCATCGGCTTCTCGCTCAACCATTATTAGCAGTGCACCCTCCAACTCTCTCCTTCTGCTCTCCACTCAGCCGTTATTGCCAAAGGACTTCCACCTGATCATCTATCGTCGAAGGACTTTCGCTCAAACAACATCAAAATTCTCCCCATCTACTAATCACTTATGGTTCTTCTCCCGGATACTATTACAACCAGATCTTCTCAAATCACACTTGTATATAAGAAGAATTTAATCTTCTTCTGTCAATGATAGTTTAGTGGGAGAGTAAGCTCTCATCGTAACTTCTTCTACACAAAAGAGGGGCACTAAAGCTTGATAGGAGAATGCCGCCTATCTCTGACAATGGAATGCCTCCAATGTAAGAAGAAGATTAGAGGAGAAGCAAAAGAAACGGCTACAAATATTCTAACTTCTATACAAGGAGAGGGGCCCTGAATTTGAGTAGGGGATGCCACCTACAAAAAATAAGGGGAAGGCCTCAACTGTAAGAAATTTAGAATGATGAAGGAGAAAGAAAATGAATGACTGCAAAATTTCTAACTTCTACACAAGGAGAGGGGCACTAATTTTTTGTAGGAAAAGTCACCTACAAAAAATAGTGGAATGCCTCAACTGTAAGAAAGTTAGAAATAGAAGGGAGAAGATGAGAATGATCAGAAATTCCAACTTCTACACAAGAAGAGGGGCACTAATTTTGTGTAGGGAAAGTCACCTACAAAAAATAGTGGAATGTCTCAACTGTAAAAAAGTCAGAAGGAGAAGGGAGAAGGAGAGGAGGAGTAATTTTTCTTCCTACACGAAGGGGGGTATTTATAGCAAAAAAGAGGGGGAAACGATTTAAAATTTGGGGGGAAATTTGCCTCCAAATTGTTTAGATTTTTTCAAAAAATATTTCTAAAATTTTCTAAAAATTTATTGGGCCCACTTTTGCTATTTTCATATTTCTTTAAAAAAAATGGCGAGCCCCACAAAAGAAAAGTCCTAAAAAAATGGTGCGGGTATTATAGCAAACCGCAGTATTGTAGCGGGAGTGCGAGATGCTCAATACAAAAGTGAAAAAAAAATTATTTTGCAGAAATTATTGTAGCATTTACTATAGCGGCACTGTAGTAGTGCGTGTTACTGAAGCAATTACTGTAGCAATGCAGGCTACCGTAGGAACCGCAAGAAATAGAAAAAATTTATTTTATAAGATAACTGCACTCAATTAAAAAACTGATTGCCTTCTCTTACTGTGTGCCTCAAGGGGCACGCCCTTTCATCGCCGGCGGCGGCATCCACCTGCGGCTGGTCGGCTAGCCGCCAATATGAATCTGGGCCTGATTTTATGCTCGAAAAGTCCAAATTGGATGATTTTGGGATCCCTGGACACGTTTTTCGACATTCTAGACTCAATTTTGACACTTTTGGAGCTCAATGGGGACTCAATGATCAAGTTTGAGAAAATTTATATTTTTTGAAACTTAATTTTTTGCCATTCGACTAATGTAAAATGTTGTGAGCCTCGTCATCTAAAAATAGGGGGCAACTGATATATCATCAAAAAATTATCTTGATCGGGTATGAATCTCGAGGCAAAATCAAGTTGAAAACTTCAAAAATTAAATTCGGGACCATTTGAACTTCGATTTTAGTAAACTTACAGTGGAACTGAACTTCTCAAAAAGACGGAACCAACGACACCTAATTCGACTCAATCCAAGTCCAAATGGATCCAAATCAAAGACTTGAAGCTCATTTGAAAGGTTCAATCCATAATTTGGATTACCAAACAGTTTCCAAACGTGACATGTTTATAGTCAAATTGAGCGTTTCAACGAGACAAATCCAACGAGTGAAAGATCGCCAAATTTTGATGTAATTAAGACTTTCAAATGCCTAATGAACGGTCCACGATCAAGGGATTCAACATTGGCCGTCCATTCAAACCACCCCCAATTTACCCTTGATCTTACTCCTATTTATCGGTCATGCCACTCTCAGATAACTATAAATAGACCCCTCATTTCTCATTGAAGGAGGGAGAAAAAGGGGGCAAATGAAGAAGAGAAGGAAGAGAAGGAGGAGTTCTCTTGCCACCAGACTCCTCCTTGACCACCGCCGGACCTCCGCTCGTCATCGGATTTATACCCGACATCAGACTTCTTCCTATCGTCGGAGTTCTGCCCGTCGCTAAACTTTTGTCAGACTTATACCCAATGCTAGACTTCTGCCTGACGCCTAACTTTCAGTACATCTCCAGACTTCCGCCCGTCGTCAAATTTTTGCCCATCGTCGGACTTTTTGTCGGACTTCTACCCTACGCTAAACTTTCAGTCCATCTCAAGACTTCCGCCTGTCGCCGGACTTTTACACACCACCAAACTTTTTGTTAGACTTCTACCCGATGCCAAACTTCAGTCCATCTCCGGACTTCCGCCCGTCACTGGACTTTTGCTTGTCACCGAACTTTTGTCAGACTTCTACCCGACGCCAGATTTTCGTACATCGACGGACTTCCATCCAACAATCAACTGACGCAGGACTTCTGCTCAGGACGTCAAATTTCGGCTCAGCCACCAACTGACACTGGACTTCTGCCTGGCCACTGACTGATGCCGGACTTTCGTCGCCCACCGACTACGGTCTTCCCAACCTCCGTCGCTAGCTGACTATGGTCCTACCGACCAAATGAACAAATCAATTCTAATTCTTCCAATTTACACCATGTAATATAATTTGTATAATGTATATTTGCTTCATCAAGCCAAGGCCTTCCACCCAAGGAAGAGCCTCATTTGTAGTCGACTACAAACACTAGTGGATTCATTCAAACTGGGCCAGGCCTTGTGTTTTTTTCCCCTTTTAAGGGTTTTCTACGTAAAAATTTTGGTGTCTCTTAAAAATGCTACACCCTCTCTATTATATTTGTATGCGTGATAGATCTTCGTACAAAGCTAAAATGATAAACTTTATACTTCTCTACCGCCGCGAATATTCTAAGATGCAACATTTTGGAACATAAATTTAAATGTTGTTTTAATTAGAAAATAGTATTTCATAATTTTATAATATTAATTTAGTTTTTAAAATTAATAAATCATTTAAAATCTAAAACAACACTAAATGAGTTCAAGTTTTTAGAGATTGGTCCTTAGACCACCCCTTGTAACTAAAGTTTCATGAAGATTTCAATTCATTTAATGGGTTAAAATCAAACCGAAATTTCAATTCAAGCAAAATTCCTATAAAAGTATTAAAGCTGTTATAATTCATAATTCAAGAAAAAATCCTAAACATATAAGCAATGTTCATTAAAATCATAATGAACCCTATAATTAGAAAAGAAATAAGTTTAAATTAATTTATAAATAGTAAACACACCATATCAAAATTTTAAAAATAAATGATTTAAAAATTTTAGAGAGCGTTTTTAAGTTATCCTTGACTTGCTAGAAAAGTTGCATAAATGCTTGAGTCAATATGAAGGTTTAAAATATAAATCTGAATTACTCGGTCAAATAGGCTCCTTAAATAATCCAAACTTTTGAAAATTCGCCAAAAATATAAATATATTCATAAAAAAATAAATTAATTTTTCTTGATGTGTTGATGATTTCTGGGAATAGTGAGAATCAAAATTCTAAGGACTATATATATATATATATATATATATATATATATATATATATATATATAGATTATTGTTTACTTTAATAAAATGAATACATCAGTAAATCAGATAAATCTTAACAAATTAAAAACACATCCAATTCACTCCAAACTTTAGTTATATCATCATGCGACCATATTTAGCTTTTGTGAAAATTTTCATTAAATTTAGAGTTATTTTAGTTATAAAATGAAAACTAAATATATTACATAATTATAGCGGGCTAGAATATACACGGCGATAGAAATTAAATTTTACGTCTTAGCGTTGCACGAATATCCAGCTCACATACAGAGAACATAAGATTTTTACATGGAAAAACTTGAAAAAAGGAAAAGCCACGGGGCCTGGCCCAGTTGAAATGATTCCACTAGAACTTGAGTAGATTACAGGGGGCTGACTCACCTCCAAGGGCGATCAGATTACAAGTATCAACCGTAGGGTTAAAGTTAAGGGTGTGTGAAAGTCTGATGTCACACTTGTGGAACTTCGGGGTTGCCCGGTGATCTAGCAGAATTCCAAGCCCTAGGTGGTGGTCTGGTAAAACTCTTAGCATTATGCGGTGGTCCGGCAGAGTTGAGGATGTCAGATGGTGGTCCGACGGAGCTCAAGGCGTCATGTAGTGGTCCGACGGAGTTGAGGATGTCAGGTGGTGTTCCGGCGGAGCTCAGGGCGTCATGCGATGGCCCGACGGTGTTGAGGAGATCAGTTGGTGTTCCGATGGAGCTCAAGGCGTCACGCGGTGGTCCGGCAGAGCTGAGGATGTAAGGTGGTGGTCCGACAGAGCTCAAGGCGTCAGGCGGTGGTCCGGTGGAGTTGAGGACGTCAGGTGGTGTTCCGGCAGAGTTCAGGGCGTCAAGCAATCGTCCATAGAAGTTGAGGACGTCATGTGGCATTCCAGGGGAGTTCAGGGCGTCAGGCGGTGGTCCAATGGAGTTGAGGACATTAGATAGTGTTCCAGCGGAGCTCAAGGCATCAGGCGGTGGTCCAGCAGAGTTGAGGACATCAGGTGGTGTTCTGGCGGAGTTCAGGGCATCAGGCGGTGGTCCGGTGGAGCTGAGGATGTCAGGTGGTGTTCCAGCGGAGCTCAGGGCATCAGGCGATGGTCCAGCAGAGTTGAGGACGTCAGGTGGTGGTCCGACGGAGCTCAGGACGTCACGCGGTTGTCTGGTGGAGTTGAGGACGTCATGTGGTGGTCCGACGGAGCTCAGGGCGTCACGC
Organism: Dendrobium chrysotoxum; assembly: GCA_019925795.1. Classification (NCBI taxonomy): domain Eukaryota; kingdom Viridiplantae; phylum Streptophyta; class Magnoliopsida; order Asparagales; family Orchidaceae; genus Dendrobium; species Dendrobium chrysotoxum. The sequence goes on from CM034297.1 coordinate 52,895,268, forward strand.
GGTGGTCTGACGGAGTTGAGGATGTCCGGTGGTGCTCCGGCAGAGCTCAGGGCATCAGGTAGTGGTCCGGCGGAGTGCAGGGACTCAGGTGGTGGAGCAACAAAGTCAAGCGGTTGTCCGGTGGTGGTCGAGGAGGAGCAAGGAGGCAAGAGTGAACTCTGATCTCTGTCTTCTCTCCTTAGGATTAGGTGCCCCTTTTCAAGAGAAGAGGGGGCTCTATTTATATATTTGTGGGAGTGGCATGGCCCGTAAATACGGGGAAGATCAAGGGTAGTTAGGTAGTGGTCTGAATGGACGGCCGATGTTGAATCCCTTGATCATGGACCATTTGCTGGACATTTAAAGGTTTTAAAGATATCAGATTTTAGTGATCTTGGGCTCGTTGGATTCGTCTCATTGATACGCTCGATTTGACTATAAGCATGTCACATTTGGAGATCGTTTGATAATCCAAATTATGGTTTGAACCTTCGAACAGCGCTTCAAACCCTTAATTTGGACCCATTTGGGCTCGGATTGGGTTGAATTTGATGTCGTTGGATTCGTATTTCCGAGACGTTCAGTTCGACTGTAAGTTCACTGAAATCGGAGTTCAGATGATCTCAATTTTAATTTTTGAAGTATCAAACTTGATTTTGCCTCGAGATTTGTGCCCGATCAAGATAATTTTTTGACGATGTATCAATAATATAAAATTTCTTGAAAATTAAAATAAATTCAAATATTTTTAAATTTTATGGGAAGTTTCTAAGATTATCTCTAATCTCTGAGGACTTTTCTCATAATTTTATGATCTAATTAAAAAAAACTTAATATTATTAAACTTAGAATAATTACAAATAATTTTGTTTTTTAGGATATTTCTCAGGTTGTTCTCAACTTTAAAGAATTATTTTATAATTTTTAGATATTTAAACCTAAATTGAAAATTAACAATTTAATGTTTAATAAAAGAATAATTAAAAAATCTAAAAATTAAATAATTCAATAATTACAAAAAAATAAAAAAAAATACTACAAAAATTTCTATTTAATTCTAAAATTATATAGAATAATAAACTAAGTAATTTATAACTCTATTAAACATAAATAAAGTGTTCCTTTACAAAACCCCTAAATAAAACCTTAAATAACCAAAAACCATAAAATATAATTATTTGCTTCTTAGATAATATAAATTGACACCTCACCCATTGGGCGAGGTATGCACTTTCCTATGTCTAGAATGCTTTAAGTTAGGGCTGTCAAAAGTGAGTCACGGGTCGGGTTCGGGTCCAACCCAGAAATGACTAGGCAGAAATTGACCCGACCCATTTTTAGAAATGGTTCACTTTCTAGGACCCGAACCCAACCCACTTCAGACCCGGGTCAACCCGACATGACCCGTCAACCCAAGTCCAAAGCATTAAATAGCAGTTGTGCTTTTGATTTTGGTTCCTGGATTTTGCAAATGAAAATAGCCAAAAATCATTTTTTTCCAGTTATTTAACTGATTTTTGTTCCATTAAACAGCCAAAAATTATTCCACCAAATGATTTTTTTTGTTCTTGTGATTTTGGAAATGAAAATTAGTTTAAGAATCATTTTTGGCTCAACATTCAAACGAAAATAAATTTTGGAATTGAAAATCAGCATAACAAGTTTTTTTTTTCATTTGGAAACAGGAATTCCACACACCAGAAGTTCACAAACAATTTAAATGGAATAAAGGCAAATGACAGTATGCAATCCACTGACTGAAGATTGTAGAAAACTATAAATTAAACTTTGTTTTTCACAACCAATTCCAAATCAGTTTACAAAATACAAATTACAAAAGAGTTTACAACGAATATGACTAAGGAAACTATAAATTATACTTTGCTTATTTGTTCAATTACTCTTCCAGTGCTTCAGGAATGTCTTATAATTTGAATCAACCAATTCTAAATGTTAAACATCATGTCGAAAATAGATAGCACTGTTAAGCATAATGAAAGTAGAGTTCCATCTAGTTGGAACATTCTGACGCAAATCTCTTTTCCCATCTAGGAAACTTTGTGTTACACAATCAAGAAACTTTTGTTTCCTTGCCTGAGAGCCTTTGGCATACTTGATGCTCTCTCTTATTTTCACTATTAAACCATCAATCTTTTTGAAATCTTCTTGAACTATAAGATTTATAATATGGGCTGTACAATGGACATGAAAAAAATCACCATAACAGAACAAGCCACCATGTAAATTTAGATGATTCCTTAGATAATCAGCTGAAACATTATTTGTGAAAGCATTATCCAAAGTAATACTAAAAATCTTAGACTCTAATTTCCATTCTACCAAAAGAGACTGTAACTTCTCAAACAAAGCAATTCCATTAAGGAGTGGGGGGGGGGGGGGGGGGTGTGGCATGAAAGAAAAACTAACAATTTTCTTTTACAAGTGCCACTCATTATCAATAAAATGAGCTATTAAACAAATAAACCCATTGATAATTATAGAAGTCCATAAGTATAACGTTAAGCAAACCCTGCTAGTAGTTTTAGATAAATGTTCCTTTATATTACACTTCTCCCTAGAAAATATTTTCTTACAATCATTTCTAGCAGTGTTCTTAAAAATTAATTGTAAGACCCGACGAAGATATAACAAGAGTGATCGAACTCCAACCCACTTAACACACTGAAAGGGCAAATCGTGCATAATGATAGATGCAGTGAACAAGTCACGAAAATCTATGTGATCAAATTTATTATCGGATATAAACATGGAAGATTCAGAATTGGTTTATAAGATCAACTGCCCTAGATCACGCATATTTCTTTTCTTGTAATTTTAAATGTGGCGCCTTAGATTACCAGTTTTACTTTTGCTATCACATAAGTATTGTCATATTTCTTACATTTACATTTTTTACTTTCCATCTTTCGTATTAGGCAACATTTTAGTGGCCCCAAACAGCTGAAGTCATCCTTCGCCGCTTTTTAGTTAGTGCCCCCTCCATATAACATAAATCGTTAGGAGGCTCTATAACATTTTTAGAGGCCCGTACTTCTTCATTTTCATCAAAAGAAAAATTTTCTGGAATTATATTGGAATCCTCCATCTATCCAAAACATTAAAAATATATTACAGTGTTAAATCTTAACCATTTCTTAAATGTCATGTTTAAAAAAGATACATTGACATATTAACTAGTAACTACAATAACAATTTAACATTTAACACATTAAGTCTTTAACTCCTTGCTAATTATCACATAACTACTTATCCAACATAACCATAACAATATAACATAATCATTAACTACATTAACCACTATTCCAATATATGTATTAATGTAAATACTATAACAACATGAATCACTTGTATTAGAACATGAACATTGTAATAAATTAAGAATGAAGAAGCATGTATAACACATTAAGTCCATAGTTCCAATTAAATTCAACCAATGATAAAGGAAATAATCATCACCATGGATAAGGAAGTAAGCATCACAAGTTCATAACAACATGAACCTAAACCGGTTAACCCAATAATTTTGTGTTGAAGAATGAAAAAGCATGAATAACTTGTATTAGAACATTGTAATAAATCAATTAACTTCGAAAAAAATCTTAAAAAATAAAAATAAACTCTACAAAGTTAATCTAAAGGTACATTCACATCATAACATAAATCTATCTCAGTAAGATTAATGGGATTTCACGATAAAAGCTGAATTAAAACTTCTGTGAATGAGTTGTTGTATTTGGCATGAGTTGTATTTGGAAGCTCCACAATCATATTCATAACTATAAAACGACAAATTGAAAAACTCTAAACAAAAATCCATTCAGAACTTTGGAACTCGGAAATCACCAACAAATCGAAAAACCAACATTACAAAATACAGATACATGCTCATATATGAAGCTTCTAAAAGGATCAAATAAATAAAAAAGAAATACAAACAACTGTGAGGAGAAGAGCACGTGGTGAAGAGAAGAGCACGCGTTGAAGAACTTAAGTGAGGTGAACCCCTAGTGGCCTAGCCAAAGATCTGAGCCGAGAAAACCCTAGATGAGATCGAGGAGAAGAAACCCTAAACGACGCAGAGAAGGAGACGAGAGATGAGAGTTGAGAGACTTCTAAGAAGAGCACGCGACGAGAAGAGACTAAAATTTCAAATTAATCGCACTTGCCTAAAAGTGAGGGTCAATTCGTGTCAAATAACTGGTTATCGAGTTAATCCGGACCTGACCCAAAACTTCAAATGGGTCTGATTTGTAGATGCGAACCCTACCCATTTTGAAATTGGGTCGGGTCTAACCCGAATTTTTCGACTCGGGTTCGAGTCGGGTTTCCATGTCGTGTCAAATATTGACACCCCTACTTTAAGTGATTTGTTCACTTTATGGTAAATGTAATAAATTTAAGTAGTCTTTAAAACTCTAAAATTTATATAAAAGTTATAAATCATTAAGAGTTTAAATTGAAATCATCCTTGACCTAAATTGCATTATTTAAAATAAAAAATTTAAAATGAAATAAATAATACAGTGACAATCTCATAGCTTAACACACACTAGATGCTAGATAAGATACCAACCTTAGACTCTTGTATTTTCTTTATGATATTTTGTTATGTACTACTTTATATTTTTATTGCATTTAAATGTTTTAATTTAATAAATGTAAAACTTGAACTAAAATAAAACTAATTCCATTGATTACAATATTTGAATCAGAACTGAAATCTAAACTTATTTGGTTGCAAAACTTGACTTACAGTCCAAATTGGACCAACATTCAAAACTTATTTTACAACTGAAAAAAAAAATTGGTACACTAAATAGAACTTGCGTGCTTAATTTTAGAAAGCCAAGTTTCTTTTGATTATATATTTTTTAAAAATAAAAAATTTTAATGAAATAAAGAATAAAAATAAAAGCAACAAGGTCATGTTTGGGACAGCTTTCTTACTATTTCTCAAAACAACTTATTAGTATAAAAATTAAAATTTTTGTACTAAAAAGCTGTTTTAAGAAGCAGTCCTAATTTAATCAATTTATAAAATTAACATCCATCCGTTTTAGTAATAAAAGAACTAAGTTGCTAGGCTTGAACCAAAAATATATTTAATCAATTTATGAAATTAATTTTCAAATGTTGGAAGCAGTCATTATTATTTCTTTTTTCTTAAATATGCAGTCAAAATGGTGGTTCTTAAGGTAGAGGCACAAAATAGATGCTCAGTGATTCTTCATCGAAAAAGCTGTGACTTTACTGTTTGTAGATTACAATGTTTTAGGCAAAAGAATGGTTTCGGCGCATGCATTCCCAATCCGGGTAAAGCTAACAAGGAATGTTTTTGTGTTTACAACTGTTGATCTAATTTATTTTATACTGATGGCAATGTTATTTACATAAACAAATTAATAAAGAGGCCCTTTTTTATACGTGAGTTTTCTTGATCATATTATTCATCAAAATTCAAATTAATAAAGATGCAGGTGATTTTTCTGAGATTGGTTCAGTGGAGTAAGACTATGATGTAGTATGAGGCAGAGTTTATTGCTTTGGCCAAATACACTTCGCAGTTGATTAGCACTCTCGAGGAGAAGTGATACAGATTTCTGAGGGGACTCCATGATAATTTGAGGCATCCATTGGTTCTATTTCATATCTCTAATTTCTTTAAGTTGGCAAAGCAAGACCGTTTGATAAAGAATAATTTAATAGCTACTCAGCAGTGATGGATTACTAATAAGAGGAGATTTGGATGTGACATTCCTAGTAATAGATTTTCGAGGAAGAAGAGCAGATTAGGACCTGGAGAGTCAAGGAGAGGTGAAGATTCAATGTTTGTGGTAGCTCCTGATAGGGGCAGTGTTACTGGTTCTAGGAGTTTTGCTTGTTGGGCACCTGTGTGCTAGAGTTATGGCAAACGTCACTTTAGTCAAAGCTACTAGATGATAGGGTAGTGTTTTCGGTGTGTTGGTGTTTGAGGATTTGGAAAAGAGGATTTGAAAAAGGTTTTTTTTTTTTGGGGGGGGGGGGGGGGGATTTGATTGGGGATTTCAGTCTTAAATTTTAACACATCATTATGAATGATATATTACCCCAGGAGGCAAAGATATCATTCTCTAATGGGTTCAGATAATGAAGCTGAAAATTTCACCCTAATTGTAATAATCAAATTCAAGGAAGAAATACAAATGACCCCAAAGGGTCAAAATGAGGTTCTACATATATTTAATTATTATAACCTGGATGAAACATCATTATTTTTATATTCAAAATCACTACGATAAATAATATATCTCCCCAAGAGAAGAAGATATCACCTATCATCGATCATCCGAACATGACGATAATGATCGTTGTTGATTTTGATTTTTTTCCCAAAGAAGATGAATTGAGTTTTGAAAATCAATTTTAAAAATTAGATGTGGTCTCTAAGTTTCCTATGAGCACAAGCCCTCGTAGTTAATTACATCATAGGGAGGTTGAATTCCCTATGAATACTCTCGATTAGAATAACGGCAAAATTTTTTTTTAAATTTTTTTGAGGAGTAATATCAAAGGAGGTGAGTTTAGAATTTTAACTGGGATTGGATTGAGTTTTAGCACTTATTTTGGAGATCAAGGGAGGAAGGTTAGGAGGTGTTTTGGGATTCTGAAACACTTCAGAAATACCCCGGCTTATCTTATGTGTTAGGTTTTAAGTTTTGATTGAGAGAAGTTTTAATTTGAATTGATCGATTAATTAAAAAGTTGGGATTAGATTCTTGGAGGTTGGGGTTTAAGATTTTGAGTCTGCCCTAGATCTTAAATCTATTTTGGGCACTAGACAAAAGTAACCCAAACCTAGCTAATGTAATGTAAAATCTGGACGTATCGCGGCCTTGCTTGGAGAGTCAGCTAACCACCTAGGTGATTTAAAATTCATGAGTTTGATCTTTATATGAAAGAGTGGTAAGGACATTATTAACTTTTGAGGAGTTGGCGCCGACATCTAGTGCAGATCCTAATTGGCCCCTTGACTTTATGTAGGGTAAAAATATTTTAAAATGTAGTTAAAATGTTAGACACTTTTAAATTGATTTCTAATGCAATACATGCTAATTAACTCTATGGAATACATAAAATATATAAAGAAGTTTTAAAAAGGTTTTAAAATAATTTTTGTCTAGAGATTGCACAATATTTTCTTAATAGAACTACAGCCTAATAGGTCAGGTGGTCTGTCATAACCTGCAAGTGGGGAGGTGCCTAACAAGGAGGAGAAGTAATTAATATGCATATGCAAACTCTCGATGGTCCCAAGCTTACTTCTTAGAATGTTAGAGTTTTTATGTTAGCCTAAAAATTTTATTTAGATTTTGAGTAGAAATAGTTTTTAGCATACCCTCACATGCCTCCGCATATCCTGGCTAAAACAAAAGCGGCATGCAAGAAAAGAAATTGGGAAAAAAGTCAATCCAATGCGCAAACAAAGTAAATCACTCAATCAATCAATCAAATTAATTAAATAAATAAATTTCCATAGGCAAATGTCCTTTTAATTACAACCTAGAATTTACAAAAATTTAAAGTGGTTGGGTACCACTAATAATAACCCATATTCTACTCCTAGGACTGACGCAAGTAACTTTGAGTGTGATACTCTTTTATCTTCACTTTTTCATCCTTCTTCGAGCTCCTTGGATTTTTCAGGTCTGGATATCCAAATGAAAAGAAACTCTCCCTTAAAGGTATGATTTTTTTTTCTCTTTGGATATTGAAAATCATCCTAACTTTAGATGTCCAAGTGGAAGAAAACTCTCCCCTAAGGGATGTTTCCTCCTCTTTGAGCTCCAAGTTAGATGTTTGTATCCTAACTCAAGGAATCACTTTTAAAACTCAAGACTTAATCAAATTACATTACATCTCAAAAGTAAAGAAAATATAAACTCCTTCTAAGGTTATCCTAAAAAATTAAACAAATATAATTTATATCCCAAGAAGGTTTTTTTTTTTTTTGCATTAGAGTAAATCACATTGTCCACACTCCTTTTAATTTTTAAGGGTGCTTCAGCAATTAGCACATGCAGAAAACTTGGTTAATTTAAACATTCTTTCACACCTTCTATTTTAGCTCTATATGAGTGTGGCCACCTACAGAAAACTCTATGAGTAACTAGATCGTTCCTAACCTAAGGGTAATTTATCATCAATTACATTAATTCATATACTACATAATTAAATAAACACTCACATCAATCAATCAAATTTTAACCAGCATGCAGTGAAAATCACAAAAAATCTTGCTCACAATAGTAAATAAGTAAACACTGGCCTAACTTAAAACTAGAGCTAGTTGTCTTAGTAAACCATCTAAAGTATGTGTAGCTTGAATATGTCCTAGACTGGATAGTTTGTTAAAGTTATATAGTGTTTTAATTTTTTCAAAGACTTAAAGGATTTTAAGTTGAGTTTAAGTATTAATGACTTAATGTTGATTTTAAGGGTGTATTTTAACTATTAATTAATCACTACCTTTATTTACACCAGGGTCGTGAACTTTATTTCACTTTCCTTGGGGGTAATTTAATAGCATAGCAGGCTAGGGTTACCCGGTAGTAATTGATATTAATTTAGTTAAGTTAATTAGTTGAGGATTAAGGATTGATAAATTTTAAATCAATTGATTAATTACTGGTTTGAATGATTAAGTTAGAATTTTCTGAAATTTTAAGTAAATTATTGAATTTTAGGAATTTTTGGATTATTTTAATGCATTTATTAAAGGGTTAAAAGTTAACTTTTCAAATTAAAGTGAATTTTAAAGTTTCAAAATTTTTCCAAAATAATAGACCTTAAAATGAGTAATTAGAATTTAAGTTTCCTGGATGTGGATTTTTCTGCATTAAGTTATGATTCTTTAAAGTTTTGAATTAGTTTTGAACTAAATAGGCTGGAGAGTTGACTTTTGACTTTGACTGAAATTTGGAGGTTTAACATTTTTAAAAAATAGTAGATTTTAAGTGGAGTTCAATGGCTCTGAGTTTGTTTAATTTTGAATTTTCTAGAATTAATTATGAATTTTTAAAGTTTGTTAAGTAATTAAATTTTAAAATTATTTAATTAAGGAGAATTTCAGGATTTTGATCCAAATCAATCCCAAACTCCTTGAAATCAACCCCAAAGGTCAAAAATGACCTAAGGAGATAATTCTAAGTGTTCAAGGATTTTTTTTGGAATTTTTAATTATTTTTACTTAATTAAAATAATTAACTTTTATTAAAATATAGATTATGGTTGTAAATTAAGTTATCTGATAAGGCTTTTAATTTTCATGGATATCAGATTGAATTGTAGTCAATTTGATTATATTGAAGTTTTGAATTTCATATGAATTAATTATGATTTAATGAAGGCTCTATTTCAAATCTACGGGGTGATTTTGGGTTTCCTAATTGGTAGACCAAATGGGCTCAATTTTTAATGAAATATGGGCCATGAGTTCACCTGACCTCAAGGCCCAACCCCACTAAATTTGGGCCCAAATTGAATCCTCTAAGGAGGTTAACCGAACCACCTAAGGTACCCCTAGGGTTACCTTAGAACAATCATAATTCACTACCTAGAGTAATGGGGGGGAGGGGATGAAACCAGTGCCTCTAAACTCCCTATCCTAAGCACAATCAACACACAATTCCATTGGAAAGATCATTAAGTTAATTTAAATTTTGAGATCAAACCATAACCCCTAAGTCCAAATTAAACCAAACATGCCCTTAAATAATTCAAACAAGAGGGAGAAATTTTGGACATCTCAAAGACATGCCCAATTCAATTCCTCGGAGTCTCAAGCTGTGGTGAAATGTCCTTAAGCAATTATTACAAAAATAACCTTATGGCTATTACTAGAATTGACTAAATTTCATGCATAATCATAACTTGAAACCATAACGCTTTAATAAGTCTCCCAAACCCTTTCTAATGAGCCTAAGAACACCTAATTTGGCTAAGTGTGTGAAGAGTTATTAATTTTTAAAGTTCTGTGTAATTTTTGGAACTATTAAATAATGAATTACCTAGTCAGCCGCAATTTTTCACACGGAAGACATTTGATTGGCCAGCCAATCATTGGTGGCTGACTGGATAACACAAAATTAATCATGGCTATTGGATGGATGATCAAACGGTCCCAGTTAACAACGGCCCAAAATGACGAGATTAAATTGGAACCATTGATTGAAATCAATGGCTCTGATTTTCTCTACAAGCTCCCGCAGGACTCGATAATCGTGAAGCTTGTCTAGCATGATCTGAGAGATCCAGTCAGTGAACTTCCATAAAATTTTATAGAGTGGATCAGGATAATGAAAACTTTAAATCCAACGGTGGAACCCCATTGGATTAAAAGTTTTCTTCACACTTGATTGGACTACATAACTAGGGAGCTCAGGATTAAATTTTCACCTTATAGCAAGCTCCAACAAATGGATTTTTTCTATCAGGAAGCTTCAGGGGATGAAGGTGAAGACTTCTCCTTCAGACGTCATAGTCCAAGGACCACCAAAAGTATGACTTCAAGCGGAGTGCAGAGGGATTTCACCGGAGCTCGCTCGGGACCGTAGCTGGAAGGGGCTGGGAAGCTAGGGGAATGGAGAGGAAAGCTTAAGGAGCTTTGGGGAGGATTTTTGAAAGCTTGGAAGCGAATGAAACAAATTGGAATGGAGTGCCCTATTCAAGTGAACCTCACGGCCATGGACGGTCGGGATGGCTCGGCAAACCATGGGATGGCTGCCAACTAAAAGGGGACAACCTGGGGAGACCTCCTAAGCTCAAAAGAAGCAAATTTAGACCCTGGAGAAGGTTCTAGCCAGGGCTCATGAAAGACAGACCATCGGAGCTCATTTTGATTTGCTCCATCCGCTGCCAGCCACAAATTGGGTTAGGATGAGGTGGAAAGCTTGCTAGAGGTTGGGTGAGCTCAATTGAGGTTGGGAGAAGTCAATTGAACAAGTAGGCTTGGGTCAAAGTGGTTTTGACCATTTTAGGCTAGCCTTGGGGTTGACCCAAGTCAACTAAGGGTTGGGTTGACTAGGGTAGGTGAGTTGAACCTAAGGCCACCCAATGGAGGTGTTGGTTTGGCTTAGAGAGGCCTAGGTTGGGAAATGGCTCAACCCATAGTGGTTTTGACCACTTTGGGCTAGCCCAATTCTCAACCTGAGTTGACCCAAGGGTTGGATCAACTAGGGTAGGTGTATTGGCTCATGGGGCACCCAATAAAACTATTGGTTTGATTTTGTTTGGCTTAGGGAAAGACTTGGCTCATGTAGACCTCTCTTTAGACTCTTGGGTCAAGCCATAAGGCTAACCCAAATAAGCCCAAGACTTGGGCCTTGAAGAAGGATCTCCTAGGAACCTAATGGGTCATCCCATAAGTTTGAATGGGTTTGGGAAAGTCTTGGTCAAGAGGTTTGAAAGGGATAAAGGTGTATGTGTGTTTGGTCAAACATGGTTGACTTGGCTAACCAAGTTTTCCTAAGGTCAATAGTTGAGTCCATTGAGTTTGAATTGATCATTTGAATCTAATGGGAATGGTTCCAAGTGGATAGGAGTTCATTTGGGTTGAAATGGATGTTTGAAAACTTAAAGGGTAGTTTAGTCAATTATAGTTAACTTAGTCAACTAGGCCAAACCAAGGGTTCAGTTTGGGCTCAACAAATTTGAATTGATCAATGGAGACCAATGGACATGGTCCCATGCCAATAGGAGTTTATCTGGATTGAAATGGGTATTTAAACCATTAAGGAGCATTTTGGTCAATAAGGTCAAACCAAAGGCTAAGTTTGAGTTCCATGTGTCCCTAATGATGCTTAGGACACATTGGGATAGATTTTAGGGCTTGATATGGTTAAGCCATGTTGAACTTTGGGGAAAAGATCAAAAATCCCCTTAAAGGATATTTTGGTCATTTTGACCCCTAGTAAAACATGGGTCAAACTAAGCCCAAAAAAATGAAGTTTACTGGTCAACATATCATAATAGAGGTTATGATCATGTTCAAAGGTTTTGGGGACGGTCCCAAGGTCAATTTCTACTAAATAGTAAGTCTAGTTACATAGGCTATAAATATTTGAAGGTTTTACAGTCTTTGGAAATCAATTGAATTTTTGGGGCTAGGGGCCTCAAATTGAGCTCAAATTTGGAGGGTTTACCATAGGGACATGCATAATTAATATGTAATTGATAGATCCTAAATCAGAGGTCATTGAACTAGGTTTAAAGATGATAGAAAAATCACCTAGAAAAGGTTTTAATACCTAGGTCCCTAACCCTAGGATTTGGTCTAAAATCCTGGATTTGGATTTGATTTTGGATTTGAATAATTGAGCTTGAATTCCCCACATCAATGATAATAAAATAAGTGATTGAGATTGATTGGATATGATTTGAAGGTTAATTGAAGGTTGATTGAAGGCTGGACTAGAGTTTAGAGTTAAAAATTGGACTGGAAATTATATGGGAAAGTAAACTTAAATTCGATTAAAGATGTTAGAATTTGACTGGGACCTACATGATTGACAAGTGAACACTTGCCAATCATCAGGTCACTAGGGAGGAACCCAGGTAGGTCTTAGTGACCTTTTACAGAAATGAGGTCAATACAATGTGGGCAAGCTAGACCTAGGATAACTTATTGTCCACAGTTAAGATTTGACCGATGATCTGAGCTCAGTTCTGAGAGCTCAATCAGACTGATAGGGATACTGAGCATAGCTCCACTTCATATATTTTCTTAGAGATATTCTAGTAGAGATAATAGTTTTGATTTTGCAGCAAGCCCTATGGTAAGGAGGTCATCTGGTATAGGTTAAAAAGATCCTAATAATTATGTTGCTCTAGTTCTAGTTCAGGTACATTTTTATAATTAGACCTAACAGGAGACTCATTATGCTTTAGATGTTGTGATAAGTACAGCTTATATTTTTTATCAGTCATGTCAAGTTTTATTTGATTCTGAATCCAGTCACTCTTTTTTAGTATTATTTTGATTTACTACACTAGCCTTTAGTTTTATTACCTTTTTTCTTTGTTTGTCTCTTTACCAATTAGAGATGGTATGATAGTAAGTACCGTATATTTTTATGATATAAAGATCTCTGATAGGAAGTTAAATTCTAGTATAATTTTATTACCTATTTCTAAGTTTGATGTTATTTTGGGTATGGACTATTTGAGCCAGCATGAGTATCAGGTCAAAAGTGAGCCACTTTATTTCTGGGCAGTGAGAGTTATCTATTTCAGAGTGTTAGAGGTTTTTTGTTATTCCTGATCTCTGCTTTGAAAGCACGCATATTATGAAAGAAGGATATCATGGTATTTCTAGCATCAGTTTTGGATAATATGATGGATTCTAGTTCTCTTTATCATGTTTCAGTAATGTGAGAGTTTCCCAATGTGTTTCCCAAAGAGTTAATCAATTTTCCTCTTAACAAAAATATTGAGTTTTATCTTGATTTATTTTAAGGTACAACCCCTATATCTAAGGCTCCATATAAGATGGCACATAGGGAGCTTTAAGAGTAAAAGGTGTAGCTTCAAGAGTTTGTAGATAAGAGTTTCATTCATCCTAGTGTGTCTCCATGGGGAACACCTATTTTATTTGTTAAGAAAAATGATGATAAAATGTGTCTGTGTATCGATTACAGCGAATTAAACAAAGTCTCTATTGAGAACAAATTTCTCTACCTAAGATCAATGATTTATTTGATCAGCTCTGGATTATCTATATTCTCCAAAATCGATCTATTATCCGATTATTATCAAGTGAATGTGAGAGGGGATGATAAGATGAAGACTGCTTTTAGCACTCAATATGAAGATTATGAGTTTTTTAGTCATACTTTTTGGTATAACTAATGCACCAGCAATTTTCATGGATTTCATAAATAAAGTATTCAAAGATTATTTATATCAGTTTGTGATTGCATTTATAGTTGATATTTTGGTTTATTATGCTTTGATCATGCAGTGCACTTGAGGATTATTCTAGAGAGTCTGTGGCAATATCAACTATGTGCTAAATTCTTCAAGTGTGAGTTCTAGTTAAAGAGCATTTCTTTTTTGGGGTGCATGATGAGGAGTATAGATATTTTTTTAGATCCCTAGAAGATTCAAACTGTTGTTGATTGGCCGATGTCTACTACTGTATCTGAGGTATGTAGCTTTTTAGGCATGGTCAGGTATTACAAGAAATTTGTGAAAGGATTCTCTAAGAATTATGTGCCTTTAATTAGACTAACTCAAAAATTAATTACTTTTATTTGAACACTTGATTGTGGGCCATCTTTTAGAGACTAAAGAATTTTTTTACATTTGCTCTAGCTCTAACTCTTCCATCTAGTATAGAAGAATTTTAGGTATTCAAGGATGCTTCATTGCAAGGATTGGGATGTGTCCTGATGTAGCATGGGAAGGTTATAACTTATGCTTATATTTGCTTTGAAGATCTTGAGCTACTATCTGTATTGCATAAGGTGAGAGATCATAATAGATTGTCAGAGTTTATATCACATATTTACTCAAAATGATATAAACATGAGGTAAAGGAGATGGCTTGAGTTGATCAAAGATTATGATCTTAATATATTAAAGAAAAATATGGAAATTTTTATTTCAAAATATGAAGCCAGTTAGTTAGTGAAAGTAGAACATTAGCAACCAGGAAGATTTATATGACTACTGCCTATTCCAGAGTGGTCGGGGACAGTCTGATGAACTCAGCTCACTATGATTTCATGGTCTAATTCTGTGAATAAGAAGGCAAAAATATATATGTGTGAGATTATCTAATATGGGATACGAAAGGTTTAGTTTCTAATAAAGATATCAGTTAACTTCTATTTTTTATATGCCAGCATGGGATTTATAAAGGTCATAATTCAATGAATTATGTTCTGATTAGAGGTATAAGGGCCTAAGACAAATCTGTAACTTTTTACTCTAATAGATGAAGTACTTGTTTATTTACTTTCTGCATTGCTACTCAATTTTTTTATAACTACAAGCACTACTCTGTTTTGTAAAGTAGTTATTATATATTGCTTTTCAAATTCATCCGAATGATTAATAAATGATATTTAGAAATTTAGATCAGTAAGTGTGACCTACTGAGTAGTGTTGGCTCATAATTATTCTATAATTCTATTTTTAGGGTCAGGGAAAGGGATGAGCTAGTTGAGTAGCTGAGTCAGGATATGATCAGTATGAGTCTATATAGGTATTTTTTTTTCTATTTTTACACAATCATGGCTAGTTATTTAAACTGTTCATTTCCATGTTTCAATCTGTAGCGATACACTGTAGTATAAATGTTATATATATTTTTTGATGAGACATGAAAAGAAATTTATGGATGAATTATTTTTTATATATTGGCAATTATTAATAGCTTTACGATTTGTTATTTTTTTCCTATATTGTATTGGAAGAAAAATCTGAAAAAGTTTCACAAAGCTCCGATCTTAGGTTTGGCTTATTGCAATCTAATACAATAAGACATATCTCGTCTGTGAGTCTTATTAGGTTGGGTTATAACAAAATATAAGAACCTAAATATAAAATTACATATTTGAAGCTATATTGATGGAGATCAACCATTGCCCCAAGCTTTTTTTTTTTGTGTAGAAAAACCATATGATAGCTTCTAAAGGATGCTTTCAAGACCCTCTAACTTAGATGATTGCTTGCTCAGAACATTGACAAGCTTTCTCATAGATAAATCAATTCCTTAGCCTCTCTTAACATATGATATGATAGTTTTAAGGTTCATGCTAGTATCTGAGGATACAAACTTATCTTTGATTATATATTGAGCCAAAACTAAGCTTGATTATGGTCTTTAGATCTTACATGTAATGTACAAGTATGTTTTGATGTAAGCCTCATCATCTAAAAATAATTGAATTTGCCACTTTTTTTCTTGTATGTTTCACCAACATGTATTTGAAGAGTAATGGATGTACCATGCTTCTTTATCTGATTTCTTCAACTTAAATTAAAAGTTTTATTTCCATATATGTGTAACATCTACTTTAACTCATATTTTCTCTTAAATAGTTGTGCAACACACAATTCATCAAGTGACAAACTTGAGCATAATGCTAGTAAATTAATAAACATTGAGTTTGAGGTACTCTCTTATAGGTTGGGAGTTATCCAAGTATTCTTTATACCTTGAATTACTGCTTTTAGCCCAAATACATAAAATGAATCCAATGACCATAATTGTTTGCTATTTTTAGGTTAATCATAAACTAGGGTTAGCATTTCTAATTGACTCAAAAGATTTAAAACATTGATTGAATCACACTAACTTGCAGTTTGCACATCCACAATATTATCAATTTTTATGTGTAATGTTTATATCATCACCAACACCCATAAAGATAGTGAATTTACTGACCTTAAATCAACCTCATTTGCACAAAGAATTATGTTGAAATCTTCTTAGAATTAATGGTGACACATATAAGAGTCCAATGCTTAATGGATGAGTAAATCTCATCAATGAAAAATCAAGTTCATCTTCATAATTAGTTCAATTAAAGGAATCAACGATGCTTAGCCAAAGAGGTATATCACCTCCAATTTTAGATTAAATAATCTCCTCTCAACTTATGTCATCTTGCGTATAGTATTAATGAGATTATTAAAGAAAATAGTACTCTATATCTTCAATTCTTTGCTCTATTTCTCAGTGAATATCCAACTAACTTGCATGTCTTCCTTCCATTCTCATCCATATAATATAAAAATATTGATGCTTGATTTACCTATAGAATTAAAAATAATTAAATTAAATAAATTAAAAATCAAAATTTTGTTTTGGATTCTAACTAGGAGGGAAAAACCTAGAAGTGGTAAGGACCCTCAAAATTAATTTTAAATTTTCCCAATTCAAAAAAAAAAATTCCCTGAACTACTTTAAAAAAAAAATTCAATACCTGATTTGCCTTGGTCTACCCTGCTCATGTTCTCTCCAGGTCTCTCATTCAGCCATTTAAGCTAAAGAAGGAAGGTGTGCATTATCTAATTTATAGGCTTATTACCTTGGCATTAACTTTATCATATGATACTGCTATAGTGGAGAAAATATTTTTTGCAATGAGGATTGATGTCACCAGAAACTGCCTTGATTGAGCACGATTCTTGATGCATATCTGACTAGGAAACTTCCAAAATTAAATTGGGACCATCCAAACTCTGATTTCAACAAATTTATACTCAAACGGAATTTCTCAATGAGACAAACCCAACAGTTCCAAAATCGGTCTAATCCGAGCCTAAATGGACTCAAATCGAGGGCTTAAAGCATATTAGGGAGTTTTAGAGCATTAATTGATCCCTCTGACCTTCGTTGGCCTACTACGATTCCTTTAAACACCATCATCCATTGATTACGGTCCCTCCGACCACCATTACACGCTGACTACGTTGCCTTTAACCATTGTTGCCCGCCGACTAATTCCTCCGACCACTGTCGCCCGCCGACTACGATTCCTCTGTCACCCACCGACTACGCTCCCTCTATGGTCCCTCTGACCTCCATTGCTTGCTGAGTATGCTCTCTCTAACCTTTGTCCCCTGTCGATTATAGTCCCTTCAACCACCATCACCCACCGACTATGGTCCCTCCAACCTCCATCGCCCGCCAACTACAGTCCCTCCAACCTATGTCGCCCACCAACTAGGATCCCTATATGGTCCCTCTAACCTCCATCATGATAGTCCTTATTACCCCTGTCATCTGCTGACTATGGTCCCTCCGACCTCTTAGACCTCTATCGCCCACCAACTATCATCCTTGTAACCACCAATGCCCGCCGACTACGCTCCCTCAAAACTTGATATAGATTGGTTCATTTTTTTAATGTATATAAAAAATCCTTCAACCAAATCATTCAAACAAATCTAATGTGAACCATAAATCCAAGTGGGAGCGAGCAAGCCAGCGAGCCAAAGAGCAAAGGAGGGATAGCACGCAACGGGAGGGAGGAGGTCACAGGAGTCAACGGTTGTGGGGTCATCACATTCAACTTCTTGGAGCTCAAAATAGATGAATTTGCATTTCCTTCTTCTTCCTTCTTTCCTCAAATACTAATGGTAAAATCCTCAACCTGGAAATTATGTTTGATGATGGATTCTCTAAGAAAATCATTGATCGAGCTAGAAAAACCACTATACCCTCCCTTTGATTATCATTATTTATGTTGTATAGGCACATATGATTAACATTTTTTTAATTAGGATTTATTAGATAGCTTGATGAACATGTAATTGATGATGGATTCATAAATGTATTCAAAGTCAAAAAGAAAAAAGACCCTATACTACAAATGAAAATGACTCATCAAGAGTTCATCGTATCGAATAGTTGATCATTACTTCAAAATAGATGATGAATTATGATACGTGATTGAAATGTTTCATTCTGGCCTGAGAGCCCAGCTGGCACGGAAGTAGAGGGAGAGAAGAAGACAGGAACCAGAAGACAGAAAAGTTATACTGTATTCATTATGAAAAGAACTGTACAGACAAATTACTTAAAGATAAAGAATGATAAAGTGACCCTATATACAATATAACATAAGATGTACCACAGACGGTGTATATGTATGCTAACAGGCTCCCTCAAATTAATCATTCATCTGATGAATGGTTAATTTACGATAAAGATCTGTGAATTAGGCGGGCGGGAGAGGTTTGGTCAGAATGTCTACGATCTAATCTGTGGTGTTCAAATGAATAATAGAGATGGCACTAGAGTTGAGATGTTCCTGAATGAAATGATAATCAATCTCAATATGCTTTGTCTTGGCGTAGAAGATAGGATTGTGCGCGAGAGCAATGGCGGAGGTGTTGTCACAGTGGATAGTAGTGGGAGAGTGTTGAGGAAGGTGGAGTTCAGTAGCTAGACATCATAGCCAAAGGACGTCTAAAGTGGCAGATGCGAGGGAGCGGTATTCGTCTTCAGTGGAGGAACATGCAACGGTTGCTTTCTTCTTGATGGACCAATTTACAAGGTTGGATCCGAGAAAGGTACAGTAGCCAGAGATGGATTTCTTATCAGTGGAATCTGCGGCCCAGCCGGAATCCACATAGGTGCCGAGTTGAAGATCTCCGGGTATAATCGGTAGGCCAAATTGAGGCGTGCCTTTTATATAATGAAGGATCCTCTTGAGAGCTTTGAAATGAGAGACCTTCGGTTCATGCATGTCTTGGCAAACATAGTTTGTTGCAAATGCTATGTCAAGACGTGTAATGGAGAGATACTAAAGTGAGCTAGCTAATTTACGATACAGCTATGGGTCGGTGTAGAGTTGATCCATGGTGGAGCTAATTTTGCTTGATGTGGGTAACGGTGTTGGGGCTGATTTATAGTCGGTGAATCTGGCAGTTTTGAGTTGATTTCGGCATAGTGTTGTTGGTGAAGGAAGTAGCCCGTCGATGTTCGGTGAACTTGAATACCAAGGAACAGAGCAACTTCTCCGAGTTGCATGAGTTTGAATTGGGAATGGACTTGTTGAATGAGGTTTTGTATGGAAGCATCGTCGTTACCTGTAAGTAGGATGTCGTCCACATATATAAGAAAATATAATTGAACATTATTTCGATCAAAGAGGAGCGAACGATCGGAATGACTAAACCTAAATCTAAAGTTCTGAAGGAAAGTGGTGAGTTTCTGAAACCATTACCGAGGGGCTTATTTGAGGACGTAAAGGGACTTGTGAAGTTTGCAAATGTAATTTGGATTTTGTGAGTCGGTGAACCCAAGTGGTTGTCTCATGTATATGTCTTCTTGAAGATCCCTATGAAGAAATGCATTGGACACATCCAGTTGACAGATTTGCGCATTTTTGTGTAGGGAAAGAGTGAGAAGAAGCCGAATGGTGGGCATTTTTGCCGCCGGACCGAAGGTTTCGTGATAGTTGATTTCAAACTCCTGAGTAAATCCCTTAGCGACCAGTCTTGCTTTATGCTTGTCAATTTGACCTGCAGGTAGAAATTTAGTTTTGAAAGTCCATTTGCAGCCTAAAATTGGTTTATTTGTGGGAGGCAAAATGAGAGACCAAGATCCTTACTATTGAGGAGCAAGAAATTTAGTGGACATGGTCGAATGCCAGTGAGGGTGTTTAATCGCTTGATTGTAGGAGGTGGGAATATCTTGCAACAAAGTGGTGGTTATGGGGTCGTAAATCTGTTTGGGCTTGGTAATGCCCGATTTTAAATGGGTTTGCATGTTGTGAGATGGTCTGATAGGAGATAAATTTTAGGAGGCTTCAGATAGAGCGATGGGTTCCTCGTGAGGATTGTGATGTTGGGACGCAGGGATGTTGTTTGTAGGTGAGGTTGGACAAGTAGCGGGATTGGGTTGCTGTTGAAGTGTGGATGTAGGAACCAACAAATGTGGGGATTGATATGATTTAGAGGGTGTAGTGGTGGGAGTTAATGTTTTGAAAGAGAATTGTTGTTCGTAGAAAACTACATGCCTGGAGATATGAATTTTGTTTGTGTGAATATTAAGACACCTGTATCCTTTGTGAGAGGATGAGTAGCCCACAAATACGCATTCCTGGGAGCATAGAGCCAATTTATTTGGTGCGTATGGATGAAGCCAAGGGAAGCACAAACAGCCAAAGGTTCTGAGATGCATGTAATTTTGAATTTTCCCGTGCAGTTTTTGATATGGAGTAAGATGAGAAAGAGCTTTGGAAGGAAGATGATTGATTAGATAGTTTGTCGTAATGAGAGATTCGGCCCAGAAAGAATTAAGAAGATTAGACACGTGCAAAATAGTACGAGTTATATCTAAAAGGTGGCGGTGCTTGCATTCGGCAAGACCATTTTGTTCGGGGGTGTGCGGACAGCTTAGCTGATGATTTATTTCGTTTGCAGATAGGAATTCTCTGAAGTCATTGTTGATGCACTCTCCTCCTCCGTCAGTTCTAAGAGTTTTGGGTTGAGTTTGAAATTGATTTTTGATTAAGGCGCAAAGTTGTTTAAACTTGGAGAAGGTTTCAGTCTTGGATTGCAAAAGATAAAGCCAAGAATATCTGGTGAAATCATCAATAAAGAGCACATAATATTTGAAACCAAGAAAAGATTACTGAGGGGCTGGACCCTAGATGTCAGAATGTAAAAGTTCGAATGGTTTAGATGACATTGTAACTCTTTTATTAAATGGTTGCCTATGGCTTTTGCCACGTTAGTGTTATGATTTATGCAAATCAGCTTGTTCAAGTGAATTTTGATATAAATTATTTTTGATGATTACAAAAACTTATTGTTTGTTTTATTTTTCTCCTAACAAATATTGGGGTTTCTTTTTGTGTGTACTAACATATTTTTCAGGAAATTTACACTCCAGGCTGCTGAAGACTTCAAGTTCATTTGTCAATATTTATTGTAAGTGAAGTCTGTATTTTTTATTTTTTTTTTTGAGTCTGAGAGAGTGTGATTGTAAGTTGGATAACTGTGCACACACACACTGAGGGAGTGAAAGCTTAATTTTTAAAATTGATCGTATAGTATGAAGTTTACTTCGTACGAGACGATCTATGTTATTTTTCCTCTGCAATGAACCAGCCTGATTAAAATTTTTTCTAAGTACTGTTCAAACACTATGAAGTTCACTTTGTACAGAAGGATTTGAGGTATGAACGGCTCAGTTGGGTTCGTACGACTTGTTTGTACGGGATGAACCGTTGGTACGAACGGCTCGGTTGGGTTCATACGACTTGATCGTACGAGATGAACAGTAGGTACGAAAAGCTCGGTATCGTTTGTATTGGATCGTGCGGGATGAATCGTTCAACTTTTTCGAACTATTCGTATAGTATGAAATGGTCTTCGTACAAAAGTTTGTGGGGTACGAACGGCTCGGTTCTAGGTTCATATTGAATCGTACCAGACAAATATTTTATATTTTGAACTGTTCGTACAGTATGATATATGATCGTACGGGACGGTTGTATTGCATAAAACTAGAAATATTCAGTTTTTGAATGGTTTTTCTTGTCCTTAGTACTTAAGGGTCCTAAAAACATACTTGTGAGAGATCCTTCTGCGAAAAATCTTCTTGATAGTGAAAGGGAGAGTGATTGGGAGAGTGTTTGGGAGTGAGTGTTGTGAGATCTTTGAAGAGGAAATTATGAGGGGATTCACAAGGTTTTCTAAGTGTGAGGATCTCATTATTTGTACTTCAAGCTTCTTCCTAATCTCCTTGGAGGCTCTTGCAAGAAAGTTGTTCGAGAGGTTTTCGGTTCTCTGCTGTCACCAGGAGGGTGAAAAAGGATGAGGGTTCTCTGCTTACACCAAGAGGGTGTGAAAGGATGAGTGGGCTCTCTACCTACACCAGGAGGGTGTGAAAGGACGAGAGGATTCTCTGCCTTCACTAGGAGGGTGAAAAAAGATGACGATTCTCTGCCGCACCAGGATTTGATGAAAGATAGTTTTATAAAGGCTTCTCTTCCTTGCTGTGGGGGCTAAAGGAGAGTCACTTTGATATAGTGTCATGCCTAGAGAAGGAGTCTCTAGGGAGTGGATGTAGGTCGTGTTTGACTGAACCACTATAAAATCTGGTGTTCTCTATTCTTGTTTTTATTTTCTGTATTTTCTTACTGCATTGTACTTTTTTTTCTATTGTTAAAAAATACAAGATTTACTTCTGTTCGTATTATACGAACTTAAATCATACAGTACGATTTGCTTAAGTTTTTTGATTAAAAGTTTTTCAAAATTCCATGAGAATTTTTAAAAGCACCAATCCACCCCCCTCTTAGTTTGCCTAGGGACGTAATCAATAGGTCTAACAATCTATTCACACATTCAAGTGGTATCAGAGAATATTTCAAAAATTATTGT
Organism: Dendrobium chrysotoxum; assembly: GCA_019925795.1. Taxonomy (NCBI): domain Eukaryota; kingdom Viridiplantae; phylum Streptophyta; class Magnoliopsida; order Asparagales; family Orchidaceae; genus Dendrobium; species Dendrobium chrysotoxum. The sequence continues at coordinate 52,918,158 of CM034297.1, forward strand.
TTAGATTACTTTTAAAAATTCAATCATGGCTAATTTTAGAAACCAGAACACTTTAGAAGGTTGCTCAGTCACTAGGCCACCTTTGTTTGATAACATTCTATTTGATTTCTGGAAAACTCGCATGTTTACTTTTCTGTAATCTCTTGACTATCACATGTGGATGTTAGTTCAGGATGGTTATACTGTACCTACTAGACTTGTAAATAGAATTAGGGTTAAAACACTGTTTGCTAACTGGACTTTAGAAGAAAGGGATTTAGCACAACTAAATGCAAAATGCTTGAATAGCTTTTTCTGTGCTCTTAAATTTAAAGACTATATGCATGTTTCTACTTGTAAATCTGAAAAGGAAATATGGGATAGACTTTGTATTACGTATGAAGGTACAAATGAAATAAAGAAAACTAGATTGAACATTCTTTTGCACGATTATGAATTTTTTTGCATGAAGCCAAATGAATCAATCTCATACATGTATACACGATTTACACATATAGCCACTTCTTTGCATGCCTTAGGTAGGTAATTAACGAATGCAGAAAAAGTAAATAAAATACTTCGTTGCTTACCTACTACTTATGATGCAAAGATAACTGCCATAATTGAATCAAAAGATTTAAATGTCTATTCTATTGACAATCTTCTTAGATCACTAATTGCTTACGAGCAATCTATGACTCAAAGACAGATTGATGCAGGTGACAAGCAGAAGGAGAAGAACATAGCTTTGAAGGTGAATGATTCAGACAGTGATCAGTCACTACCTGAGGATGAGGAAGGTATTGCCTTAATGACAAGGCAATTTAGAAGTTTCCTAAGAAAGAAGCAGAAGAGACATCAACAGTGGAACAAAGATAAGTTCCATAAAAATGCTAAGGCTCCTAATAAAATATTTTGCTATGAATGCAGGAAGCCTAGACACATCAAGACTGATTGCCCTAATCTTAAAGCCAATCCTAGTAAGGAGAAAGTTGAGGAGAGACCAAAGGATAGAAGGGGTAAGAAGAGACTTCAATGAGCATTTTGGGTGGACTCAACTTCAGATTCCTCAGAAACAGCACCAGAAGAGAAAGTTACAAATTTGTACTTGATAGCTGACAATCTTGATCATTCAGATCATGAGGAGGTATGTGACTTAAGTTATGATAAATTGTTTGAAGTTTCTGAACGCATACATTCAGCATATAGGAAACTAAAGAAACTGCATGCTAAGTTGAATTTGGATCATTTAGAGCTGCAAAATGAATTTGAAATCCTTAGGAAAGACCATGCACTAATTGATAGCAATCACATGACTTTAATGGATGAATTTGATGATTTAAATAAACAGCATGAACTCTTAAAATCATTACACACTAAACTTAAAAATGATTTCAAAACATTTATGGATAAATCGGATAGTAGAGAGCATAACTTGAAGATTGAAAATTCAATTTTAGAAAGTGCTAATGCATATCTTGATGTTAAGTTAAAAGCACTTGAGGAAAATAGGAAACCACCTAGACTTGAAGATTTTCACAAAATTTACCACAAGTCAATTGGTTTTAAAATCAAAAAGAAGATTTTATAGTTCAAATAGATTGGTGAATCCTTTTTTTGCAGTAAAGTGTTTTTCTTGTGGTATGATTGGACATGTTTCCTACACCTGCACTATTCATGATAGAACATATTTAGTGTGGAAACCTAAGATGCATAAAATACAACATATTACACATGTATCTGTTTTAAAATTTCCAAGAGGAGAACCCAAATTTGTTTGGGTTTCCAAGTCTAACATTTGATAATTTTGTAGGAATGCTCTCACACAAGTCCTCGTGAGAGCATTTAGTACCTGGACAGCGGCTGCTCAAAGTATATAACTGGAGATGTAAATTAATTCATATCACTGGAAGCCAGGAATGGAGGCAAGGTTACACTTGGAGACAATACCACCAAGAAAGTGGTAGGTACATGTATGATTGAAAATTCAAAAAACTTTGTGATTGAAAATGTTTTGTTGGTAGAAGGGTTAAAACACAATCTGTTGAGCATAAATCAACTATGCAATAAAGGTTATCATATAAAATTTTTGCCTACAAGCTACATCATTAGTCAAAATGGGACTATTGTGTTGAATGGTGATAGAGTAAATAATGTTTACATACTAGATTTAAATTATGTAAAATCTTCTACTACTTTTTGTTTGAAAATTGTATCTAATAAGTCATGGTTATAGCATAGAAGACTTTGTCATTCTAGCATGAGAAATCTTAGGAAAATCACCCAAAAAGAGTTAGTTATAGGTGTACCCAAATTAGATTTTATAAAAGATCACTTATGTGATGCATGTCAATTAGGAAAATAAGTCAGATCCTCTTTCAGTTCAATCAAGGAAATTAGAACTAGAAAGCCCTTAGAAATTCTTCACATGGATCTCTTTAGACCCATGAGTACCTTAAGCTTAGGAGAAAAAAGATTTGGGTATGTAATTATGGATGATTATTTAAGATTCACTTGGGTTAGATTTTTAAATCATAAGAGTGAGTCATTTGAGGAGTTTAGAGATTTTTCCACTTGGATTCAGAGAAAATTAGGTTTTGAAATTATAAATATCTAAAGTGATCATGGGGGAGAATTTGAAAATGAATTGTTTGATGATTTTTGCAAATCTTATGGGATAGATCATAATTTCTCAGCTTCTAGGACACCTCAACAGAATGGAGCAGTTGAGAGAAAGAACAGGACATTAATAGAAACTGCTACAGCTATGTTGGTAGAATATTCACTTCCAAAATATTTTTGGGCTGAAGCAGTTAGTACAGTGTGCTATGTATTGAATAGGATATACATTTGATCAAAATTAAATAAAACACCCTATGAACTTTTTAAAGTTAGAATTCCCAACCTCTCACACCGACATGTTTTTGGATGTAAAGTGTTCGTACACAATAATGGAAAAACTCTCTTAGGAAAATTTGATCCTAAATCTGATGAAGGAATTTTTCTAGGATATTCAATTGTTGAAAAATCTTATAAAGTTTCTAATAGGAGAACATTGGTAGTTGAGGAGACTACTCATGTTATTTTTGATGAATCTAATAATACTAGAGGGTCTAGGTTGGATGAAGATGAAGTTGATGAAATATCCCAAAAATTTGAAAATGAAAAAGTTGAAGAAAATTTTGAAATTGAAGAAGAAAACCAATTGCCTAAAGAATGGAAATTTATTAGAAGCCATCCTAAAGAGTTGATTTTAGGAAAACCAAGTGAAGGAGTTAGGACTTTTATTAAATCATTCAGCTTTTATTTCAATGATTGAACCCACTAATATAGATCAAGCACTTTTGGATGAATTTTAGATTTTGGCCATGTAAGAAGAATTGAATCAATTTAAAAGAAATAATGTTTGGGAGCTAATTGAAAGGCTAAAAGATCAAAGTGCAGTTGGGACTAAGTGGGTGTTCAAAAATAAAATGAATGATCCAAGAGTTGTTATAAGAAATAAGGCTAGATTAGTAGCTAAGGGGTATAATCAAATAGAATGGATTGATTTTGATGAGACATTTGCCCCTATAGCAAGACTTAAAACAATTAGGGTTTTGTTAGTCTTTGCCTGTTTTAAAATTTTTAAATTATATCAAATGGATGTTAAAAGAGCCTTTTTAAATGGGGTGATAGAAGAGGATATTTATGTTGAGCAACCTCCCAGTTTTGAAAATATTAACTTCCCTAATCATGTTTTTAAATTGAAAAAAGGCATTGTATGGACTAAAACAGGCACCTAGGGCGTAGTATGAGAGGTTAAGCACTTTTTTATTAAAAGGATCATTTGTTAAAGGAAGTGTGGACACCACTCTATTTTTGAAAAGAATAGAGAATGAAATACTCATTATACAAATATATGTGGATGACATTATTTTTGGATCAACTGATAAAAATTTATGTGATGAGTTTTCAAAAATAATGAGTAGTGAATTTGAGATGAGTTTAATGGGTGACTTGAGTTATTTTCTTAGTTTTAGCATAAAATAAAATGAGGAAGAAACTTTTCTTAGTCAGTTTAAGTATGTTAAGGACATCCTCAAAAAGTATGAAATGAATAATGCTAAACCAGTTACTACACCCATGAGTTCCTAAGTACAGTTAAATAAGGACCCTAAGAGAAAATCTATTGATCAAAAGAAGTTTAGAGGAATAATTGGATCATTGCTTTACTTGACAGCTAGCAGACAAGATATTATATTTAGTGTTTTCTTATGTGCTAGATTTCAATCTGATCTAAAAGAATCACATTTGATAGTAGTGAAAAGAATATTGAGATATCTTCTGGGAACTCAAAATTTAGGGATTGGCATCCTAAGCATAGCTCTTTATTTGAAATAATTGAATATTCAGATTTGGATTTTGCAGGCTACAGAGTTGATCAAAAAAGTACATCTAGAACTTGTCAATTCATTAAAAATTCTTTAGTATCCTGGTCCAGTAGGAAACAAAATTCAGTAGCACTTTCTATAGCATAAGTAGAATATATTACCTTAGGTAGTTGTGTGGCATAGGTGCTTTGGTTAAAATAATAGCTAATTAACTTAGGATTTTTTTGGCATAATTCTAATGTTTTGTGAGAACACTAGTGCCATATGCATTTCAAAGAATCCTATTCAACATTCTAGAACCAAGCATATCGATATAAGGCATTATTTTACAAGAGATCATATAGTAAAAGGAGAAATTGAATTACATCATGTTGTTACTAAGGATCAACATACAGATATTTTCACAAAATCTCTAGCTTTTGATACCTTTAACATGCTTAGGACAAGGCTAGGTGTGATTGATCTTAATACATAATTAAAATTTCTACAAATTTTTTTTGTGTATAAGTGTATGTTTGTTTATGTCAAGTTTATGTATTTTCTTTTAAATAAAAAAATATTTTTGTTGCCATTTTTGCCTTGGGAGTTTTTCTGAGTTTTTTCCATATTTTTTTTCTGTTTGTACGGTACGAAATATTTTCATATAATATGAATTATGTAGCCCATGCATAAAATTCTATAGAGTTGAAGTGATGAAACTGTGTTTTCATAGTCTGATCGTACTGTACGATGACTGTAACGTACTGTACGATATGTACAGGTTCATCTATACTAATGGGTTAGTTTTACGGTTAGCATCAGTTATTATTGATGATCGTACGTACAAACACCTCATTCGTCTGTATGATCAATGTATTGATTCGGATAAGGATGAACCTAACCGTCGCCTAAATGATCTTTAATTTTCTGATCGTTTTGGATGAACACGTGATAGTCTGTACGATCTAGAAGTCAAAAAGCCTGTACGAAAGGATGCCTCAAGAAGGGTAGTTTATGAAAAGCCATTTCATTTTTTATCGTTTCCATTTGTCCCGTATGAAGTGTACTTCGTCTCGTATGAAATGTTTTTCGTACAGTACGATTGATCATTTTTCTATATAAAGGAGGGTCATTTTCGCTCATTTCCCTTCTAAGTAGTAAGTAGAGATGTCAGGAAGTAAAAAAAGAGTATAAAAATCTAGGGGTTCGTCATCCAGGCAGGATTGGGATGAAAATTTCTTAAGTGCACAAAATGAGGAGGCATACTATAGGTATTCTGCATCCAAAATTACCTCCTCTCGTATCCTACCACAAGAAAACATCCATTTTGCAATAATGCCTTTGTTTGATTTGACTCAATTTTCATTCATTCTCACCCTCATATATGCCTATAACAAAGATCTCTTTCATATTTTTCTAGCCAATATGAAATTTAATCAGGACTATACTAGGATCACTTCTTTCGTTCTAAAATAAAGGGTAGAAATTACTAAGGAGGACCTTGGATCATTTCTTCATCAAAAAATTCTGGGTATTCAGGCTCATACTCTTACCACTAGTGTGGACTATGATTGGTCCAATGTCAATCAAGTTCTTAGGGGTATAAGCCAACCAACTCACTATCCTAGAGTTGACTCTTTGAACCAAAATGCTAGAACTATCCAACATGTACTTAGGTCCTCCATCATTCCCAAAGCCAAAGATTAAGTAAATATGACCCCCTTCTTTCTACTGTTACCTATTTGATTATGACTGGTCAACCTATAGATGAAGCCCAATTACTCTTGGACTATCTTTATGCGTCTACCGATATTGGCCAGCCTAGTGTAAAAAGAAAGAAGAACATTGCCCTTGGTCATGTGATTTCCTTTATTCTTGAAAAGAAGTATAATTTGGTTCACCCTGACGGACCTTATGAATTGCCACTCTATCTTACTGATGCTTCTTTTTTAGCACTCTTTGGGAAAGAGAGAACTAGGGATAGCTCTGAGGAAGAACCTGTACTTGCTCCTACACCTGCACTTGGACCTAACCAAAACTTCTATCAGGATATGGTCCAGCATTTTGATCAACTTGATCAAAGGTTTGATAATGTGGAGGCACATTTGAGGCGGCAGGAAGATAGATATAATGAGGACAGGGGGTGGATTTGAGACCAGTTCGAGTCAGTGAACACCAACATTGTGACACTCAATAGCTATTTTGCTATGTTCACTACTCCTCCACCTCCTCCAGATCAGGGTCCTTCGGACTATTAGTGATGTCCTTCTGGTTGTTTTGCTTAGTCTTTGATTAGCTTTATTGTTTTGTTAGGCTTTGAGGGCTGTGGTTCTTGATATTATTGTTGGATTTGTCTATTTTTATTTTTGTATGGATGATGATTGTAAAAGCAAGCTTTATGTCTTTGTGGAAATTGATTTGAATGTAAAAGCTTGCTTTATGTTATGTTTGTTAGCATTATATGGAATGCAAAAAGTTTAGTTTTTTATGCATATTGTTATCTGATTGTGACTGTGACTGAAAATATTCTGAACTTTAACACTCGACCGTAGTTGATTAAATTTCTAAAATGTTAACTGAATTTGGATTACAATAGAAATTTCTGTGTATAATTTAATTTCTCAAAATATTTAGATTTCATTATGATTTGGTGTAGATTAGAAGATCTTACTTTATATGATTTTTAGACATATATCACTTAGCCTAAATTGTTGTATATTTGATGTCTTAATATTGCTCTTGATTTCGATATCAAAGTGTTCATTATTGTACTACTAATTAAGGAATTGTGTTGTTGGAAAGAATTTTATTTAGTCAAAATAAAAAGAGCAAAGCTGAAAAGATGCACAAAGCGTGTATATAATGAAAAGATGCGCAATATTGCCAAAATTATAAAGAGGCACAAAATTAGCTCAAACATTGACTAGGTATACAAAATGTGCCCCTTCATTTGAAAAGATGTGCAATGTCTTTAATTATTCTTTCCTTTAACATTTTCTCCAATTTTACTAATCAATGATCGTCACATTTGACTTAGAGATTTGGTAATTTTATTTCATCATTTGTGCAATAGTTGTGGTTACTTAATATGTCTATTACATTACTGCCATAGATCAACTTCTCTTCTCTTTATTATAGTATGTGATCTAAATTATTTTGTGTCCTTATTTTTTGTATTTGATTTTAATATTATAGTTAATCTTCTTTTAATATTATTGCAAATCTGGTTTTGATGATGACAAACATGTTTCCAGTGTGTTTTGCTTGGCTAACCCGTTTCAGGCACAAAAGATCACGAGCAAATCAAGCCAACTCAAGATCGGGTCCAAGTGTGTCAAATGTATGAATTTTCTTTTTATTGAGTCAATTGTAATGTAACTGATCCCCTAGCTAAGTAACCTTTCACACACACACTCAGGGGGAGAGCTTGAGTGAATTAGAGTTTCTGTTCATTTTTTATTCAGATCGTCCTGGACGATATTCACATCGTCCTGCACGATCAGGTAAAAATAGAAACCCTAATTAGGGCGACCAAGTTAAGTGAGTCTGATTAAGCAGATCATCCTAGATGATCTTTGGATCGTACGGGACGATATGCTCAAATCAGAAATTCTCAACCGCCAGAACAAGTTAGGCAAGTTTTTATTTTAAGTTATTTGGTCTGATCGTCCCGGACGATACGTGTATCGTCCTGGACAATTCAGTACAATCATGCCTAAATTAGTCTGGTAATTAAGGAAAGTAATTAATATTTAATTGATACGATCATATCATCCTGGACGATCGCAGGATCGTCCCGGATGATCATGATCGTCTAGTGCATTTCAGCTGTACATCCCGAACTGTGTTCAGGACGATTTGGTCACTTTTTGAACTAATCGTACAGGACGATGTCCCTATCGTCCTGGACGATCAAGTCATTTTTTGGTCGTCCAGCACAGGTTTCTCTGGACGACCCAAACTGTCTTCTGGACGATATTCCTCGATTTGCACTAATCGTCCCGGATGATCGTAGGATCGTACGGGACGATATGAACAATTTTTTCTACTGATCGTCCAGAAGAGCCAGATCGTCCAGGCTGAAACAGCTGAATTTGAACTGATCATACAGGATGATATACCAATCGTCCTGGACGATATTGGCCGACCAGTTGAGATTTAGGGCAAATTTTAAGCCTTCCTATAAAAGAACTTTTTCTTAAAACAAGAAAAATCTTTTGCCACCTTCCTTCCCAGAGAAACCCTAGAGAGAGAGAGAGTTGGGAGAGAGAGAGAGGATCTTGTGAGGGGGAGTTAGTGAGGGATTCACTAAGGTTGCTCCAAGCACGGATCAGAGTCATCTTCTCCGCTCATCGTCTTTCGTCTAGTTGGTGTTCATCGTGGGAGGATCGTTCGCAAGAAGATCCGAGGTTCTCTGCCCGCTTCAGGTGGAAGCAAAAGGAGTTCGGGGTTCTCTGCCCGCTTCAGGTGAAAGCAAAAGGAGTTCGAAGGTTCTCTGCCTGCTTCAGGAGGAAGCAAAAGGAGATCGGGTTCTCTGCCTCACCGTGTGGTGAAAAGGAGGTTTTGTACAGGCTTCTCCGCCTTGCTGTGGGAGCAAAAGGAGAGACACTTTTTGTTTAGTGCAATACCCAGAGGGGAGGCTCCGGGGAGTGGACGTAGGTCAAGTTGACTGAACCACTATAAAATCTGGTTTGCTTTTCTGATTCAGTTCTGCACTTTACTTTTTGATATTAACTGCGTGGGTGAATATCTGAGATTAATCTTTTCGTTCTTGTTTAATTGTTTCCACTGCTAAGTATCGAAAAGATTTTTCATTATTATCGTGAAAGTTTTAAATAACCAATTCACTCCCCCTCTTGGTTAGCCTCAGGACTAGTTCACTAGGGCTTAACATCCCTATCGAACTTTCAAGTGGTATCAGAGCGGAATTCAAAATTTAGGTTTGAAAACTTTTGAATTTGATCCATGGCTAACTGTAACAATCGTAATACTGCTGAAGGTTATTCTATTACAAGACCACCGTTGTTTGATAATATTCCTTTTGATTTTTGGAAAACATGCATGTCTACTTTTCTTCAGTCGATTGACTATCGCATGTGGATGTTAGTTAAGGATGGATACGAACCACCTTTTAGATTGATTAACAATATGAAAACTGAACTCCCGTTTGTAGATTGGACTTTTGATGATCATGATTTAGCACAGTTAAATGCAAAATATTTGAACTGTTTCTTTTGTGCTTTAAAATCTGAAGACTATATGCATGTTTCTACATGTACAACGGGTAAAGAAATCTGTGATAAATTGTGTATAACATATGAAGGTGCAACTGAAGTCAAATAGTCTAGGTTAAACATCCTGTTACATGATTATAAACTTTTTCGCATGAAACCTAGTGAGATGATTTCAGAAATGTACACAACGTTCACTCAAATTGTTACCTCTTTGCATGCTCTAGGAACAGAATTAACTAATTACGAAAGAGTGAACAAAATTCTTAGATGTTTGCCTGCTTCTTATGATGCTAAGATTATTATGATCACGGAATCTAAAGATTTAAACACTTATTCTATTGACAGCTTACTTGAATCACTCATTGCTTACGAGCAAGGGGTGAACCAAAGATAACTTGATGCAGGTGAACGCAAGAAGGAGAAGACAGTGGCACTAAAGGCCAAAGATTCAGATGCTAGCACTTCCGGGTCTGATAGCGATGATGTTGCCTTAATCACAAGGCAATTCAATAGCTTTCTAAGGAAGAAGAATAAGAATTTTCAAAAGTGGAACAAAGGTAAGACCAGTAGAAACTTTAAAGGCTCATCTGAATCTGTTTATTTTGAATGCAGGAAGCCTGGACACATAAAGGCGGATTGTCCTACACTCAAGGCTCACCCAAGCAAGGAGAAGGGTGAGGAGAAACCAAAGTTTAGAAAGGATAAGAAGCGGATACAAAAGGTATTCTGGGTAGACTCTGCATCTGACTCCTCTGAGACTGAAGCTGAACAGGAGGAAACAAATTTGTGTCTGATGGCTGATGATCACCCTGGTCAGTCGGACCAGGAAGAGGTTTGTGAGCTTACTTATGATCAATTATTTGAAGTATTTGAAAAAATGCATGCATCGTATAGGAAGCTTAAGAAAACTCATGCTAGTTTGAAACTGGATTATTTGACTTTGCAAAAAGAGCATGATGTGTTGATTAAGGATCATTCCACTATTGATAGCAATCACATGTCTTTACTAGATGAGTTTGATGAACTGAATAGAAAGCATTCTGATTTAACTGTTGAGCATGATACATTAAAAACATCGCATGTTGAATTAGAAGCTGCCTTTAAGAAATTGAAAGATATAGCATGTAATTTAGAAAGTAATGAAAGTGCAAGAACTTTTGAGATTGCTAGTCTTAACAAGGAGAATGAATTTTTAAGAGTGAAAATTGCTGCTTTTGAAAAGAACAAAAGACCACCTACCTTTGAACAGTTTTATGCACCGCCACCTTTTGAAAAATCAGTTGCAAGTTGATCAAAGCATGTTTCATACACTTCTAGGAAGAGACACTATCACTCACGACGTTTAGTTAATCCTTTTCTTGGTGTTAGATGTTTTTCATGTGGCATGTTAGGACACATTTCCCACACCTGCACTGTTTACCATAGTACACATTGGGTGTGGAGACCCAAACTGCCTGTTTCACAGCACAGCACGTATGTATTACATTCTTCTTTTCATAAGAAGGAACCCAAACCTGTTTGGGTTCCTAAGACTGACGGTTGATATTTTTGTAGCGGTGCTCTCTCACAAGGCCTTGTGAGAGCATGTAGTACCTGGACAGCGGATGTTCTAGACACATGACTGGAGATGCAAATCAATTTATTTCGCTGGAGGCCAGGGCTGGAGGCAAGGTTACACTTGGAGATAACACCACCAGGAAGGTGGTAGGCTCAGGTATAATTGGTGATTCAAAGAATTTTATGATTGATAATGTTTTGCTTGTAGATGGACTGAAACACAACTTGCTGAGCATCAGTCACCTCTGTGACAAGGGATACAGCATCAAATTCCTTCCCACTGGCTGCATTTTAAGCTTAAATGATGAAGTTGTTTTACAGGGGCAAAGGATCAACAACGTCTACAAGCTGGATGTAAGTTGCATTAAATTTGATAATTCAATTTGCTTAAAAACTACTGCTGATGAGTCTTGGTTATGGCATAGGAGATTATGTCATGCCAGTATGAAAACCCTTAGGAGAGTCACCCAAAAGGACTTAGTTAGAAGTGTGCCCAAGCTTAAGTTCACTAAGGATCACCTGTGTGATGCCTGTTAGTTGGGGAAGCAAGTCCAGTCCTCTTTTCACTCTGTTAAGGACATTAGCACCTCTAGACCTTTAGAAGTTCTTCACATGGATCTCTTTGGACCCATTAGCACTGCCAGCTTAGGGGGGAGAGTCTATGGATTTGTGATTGTAGATGATTATTCGAGGTTCACTTGGGTGAAATTTTTGTCACATAAATCTGAGTCATTTGATGAGTTCTTTCTCTAATTGGATTCAGAAGAAGTTAGGATGTGAGATTATTACCATCCATAGTGATCACGGAGGGGAGTTTGAAAATGAAAGATTTGGAAGTTTTTGTGAGGAGCAAGGGATTAGTCACAATTTCTCAGCTCCTAGGACCCCTCAGCAGAACGGGGTAGCTGAAAGGAAGAACAGGACCTTAGTGGAAGCTGCTAGAGCCATGCTTACCGAGTATTCACTTCCAAAATACTTTTGGGCTGAAGCGGTGAACACTGCCTGTTATGTGCTGAATAGGGTGAATGTGAGAGTCAAACTGAACAAGACACCTTATGAGATCATTAAGGGTAGAACTCCAAATCTGTCCCACCTCCATTTCTTTGGCTGTAAGGTTTTTATTCTGAACAACGGGAAGTCACCCTTAGGAAAATTTTACCCCAAATCTGATGAAGGAGTGTTCTTAGGATATTCAAGTATGGGGAAATCCTTTAGGGTGTTCAATAAGAGGACTTTGGTGGTGGAAGAAACAACCCATGTAGTGTTTGATGAATCTGATCCTAAGGAGTCTAGATCTGAAGTAGAAGATGAAGAGATTGTTGAGGTTACCCAAGGGGTTGGAAATACAAGTCTGGAGGAAAGGGTAGAACCTCAAACCACATTGCTTAGAGATTGGAGATATTCTTCGAGTCATCCTAAAAAACTGATCTTAGGAGATCCTTCTGAAGGTGTTAGGACTAGGCATGGACTTAGGAAGGAAGTAAACCATTCTGCCTTTATCTCAATGACTGAACCCACCAACATCAATCAAGCCCTCTCGGATGAGTTTTGGATTTTAGCTATGCAGGAAGAATTGAATCAATTATAAGGAATGATGTTTGGGAGTTAGTAGAAAGACCTAGAAATCAAAGTATTATGGGAACTAAGTGGGTCTTTAAGAATAAGATGAATGATTCTGGTGTGGTGGTTAGGAATAAGGCAACATTGGTGGCTAAGGGGTATAATCAGATAGAAGGGATTAATTTTGAGGAAACTTTTACCCCTGTAACTAAATTGGAAGCCATTAGTGTGCTACTAGCCTTTGCCTGTTATAAGGGATTCAAGTTGTTTCAAATGGATGTTAAGAGTGCCTTTTTAAATGGGGTAATAAAAGAAGATGTTTTTATAGAACAACCCCCAGGTTTTGAGAGTTCCCAATATTCAAATCATGTTTATAAATTAAAAAAGGCCTTATATGGATTAAAACAGGCACCCAGAGCTTGGTATGAGAGGCTTAGCACATTTCTGTTAGAAAGAGAGTTTGTTAAGGGGAGCGTAGACACCACCCTTTTTCTGAGGAGAATAAGGGATAACTTACTCATTGTCCAGATTTATATTGATGATATCATTTTTGGATCTTCTGATAAATATTTATGTGATGAATTTTTTAAAATAATGAGTAAGGAGTTTGAGATGAGTATGATGGGAGAATTGTCCTACTTTTTGGGGTTTAGCATAAGGCAAACGGATGATGGAACCTTTCTCAATCAATCTAAATACACTAAGGACATTTTGAAGAAATATGAAATGGACAAAGCCAAGCCAATCAATACTCCCATAACCTCCTTAGTTCAGTTAGATAAGGATTCAAGTGGAAAATCTGTTGATCAGAAGAAGTATAGAGGAATAATAGGATCACTGCTTTACCTGACTGCTAGCCGACCTGATATTATGTTTAGTGTCTGTCTTTGTGCTAGGTTTCAGGCTGATCCTAAAGAGTCCCACCTGACTGCTGTTAAGAGAATTCTTAGATATCTTTTAGGGACCCCAAACCTAGGAATCTGGTACCCTATGCACAGCACCTCTTTTGAGATCATTGGATATTCTGATTCTGACTTTGTGAGGTGTAGGATGGATAGAAAGAGCACTTCTGGCACTTGTCAGTTCATAAGACAGTCGTTAGTCTCCTGGTCCAGTAGAAAATAGAACTCAGTTGCACTTTCCATCGCTGAAGCTGAGTACATTGCCTTAGGAAGTTGTGTGGCCTAAGTTCTTTGGTTGAAGCAACAAGTCTTGGATTTAGGATTACCTGTTGGCACAATTTCTGTTCTGTGTGATAATACTAGTGCCATCTGTATCTCTAAGAATCCAATCCAACATTCTAGGACCAAACACATTGATATAAGGCATCACTTCATTAGGGACCATGTTACAAAAGGGCACATTGAGCTACATCATATAGCAACTGAAAATCAGCTGGCTGACATATTCACTAAACCACTGGCCTTTGACTCATTCAGCATTTTGAGAACCAGATTAGGAGTGATTGATATAAATGCTTGATTTTGATGACTGTTGATTTCTGATTGTTCTGATTGGTATTCTGTTTTCTGTTAGTTAGTTTTTGGTTTGATTATTTACTTTCAGTTGATTTTATTTCTTCTGTTGATTTCTATTTTTAGCCTTACTGTTAGTTTGATTTGAGTATTTACTTTGATGTGATTTTCTACCTATTTTTTATTCACTGGTTCATATCTTGCACCTACTATTTTATGCTTTTCAAAATCTGATCACCGCTCACTACTTCTGATAATTTAAATTTCTGACTAGGAGTTTTACCTTGTTTTTATTTGGAAGCTGGTAAACAGTGATTGTTTCTACTGAATCTGTTAAAGGGAAGAAACATTGATGATTGTTTTCTCTTCCTCTAACTCCTTTACTAGTGTATAGTTTCTTTTGGATAAAAATCTTCTTCAAAATTAAAATGTTAGTTTTTGAAATAGAGATTATTTTATCTTCCTACAGTAATCTACCTCATATCAATAGTATTTTTCAAAGTCTTGAGTCATTAGTTTGATTTTCTAAACCAAGTGATTGCATTTATCATATGATGTATGGCTTTTATTTTGTGAATCATTCTTCCTTACTGTGGAGAGTCATCTCCTATGTCTGAAAGATAATTTCACAGCTGAGACTCTTTAATGATTATGAAAAGAAGGAAGCTTACAAAAGATGCGCAGTGCACCAAATAAATTAAAAAAGAGGCATAAAATGAGCCTAAAGCTGAAAAGTTACCAAAAATCGCCAACTAAAAGATACACAAAGTGTATCAAAAATGAAAAGATGCGCAAGGCGCCAACTAAATTGAAAAAGATGCACAAAATGAGTCCAACCAAGCTTTCCTTCCTTTCAAATCGTTAAAAGTCTTATAAAAATCCATGTGCCGCTTAATACTTTCAAAATCTTGTGTTTGAAAATCCTGATTTCTAATTTTTTACTTTGTAACACTATTATATTAGATATTTTTCTGGAACGAGGCTTGAAAGGATCTCTTTTTAAATCTAATGTCTTTTCTTCTGAATCAGATTTTTATTTTGAAAGAGGTTTGCATCGATAACGTGCCCAGGGTCGGAGTTACGAAAGTTGATTTTTCCAACCTTTTCTGGATTTCAGCGCTGTCAATCGTCTTCTTATTGGTTTTTTAATCTAAAATCAAGGAAAAATTCTGATTTACTCGAGCAGCTTGATCAAAAAAAAATATTATTTTTAAGTGTTTTTGCTGTGAGTTTTATTCTCTTTTGTTTTATTTTGATTTCATGGTTGTGTTTTTTGGATCCTGATCGGTCATCTTCATCATCCATCTTTTTCTATTTTCCTCACATCATCCTGGACGATACACCGATCGTCCTGGATGATCCTCTTCGTCCTGGACGATCCAAACATCATCCTGGACGATTCATTCAAAATCATCCCCACACGGCTCCTGCTGCTGAAAAATTCTAATTATTGGTGATCGTCCTGGACGATCCTTACATCATCCTGGACGATATGATCCATATCTTCCTGATCTGATCAAACGGCTGGCATTGCACCAATTATTATCCATCATCCTGGATGATCCACTTCATCATCCTGGACGATCCACGTGTCAGCTGCTGGACGATTGGAATTCGGCCCGTCCGACACACTTATTGCACATTATCCGGGATGATCCACCTAATCATCCTGGATGATACCTTTTCGTCACGGTCGTCCAACCTGACTCCTCGGGATGATCGCCTGTGTCTAATCATCTTGGACGATCTCTGATCGTCCTGGATGATCGGACCGCTTTTTGACCAATCATCCAGGACGTCATAAATGCCCATATCGTCCAGGACGATGTCGCGATCGTACGGGACGATCAGGCCATTTTCTATATAAATAGCAGTTTTCTTAAGGATTTTCCATACTCTTTCTCCCTCTACTTTCCTTCACTTTTGATTCCTAATGGCTAGTGGCAAACGCTCGCGGTAAAAGGGTGCAAGCTCCTCCCGGGGGCCTTTTGATCCTCGCTTCCCCAATGCAGCCGATCAGGCTGCCTACGAGCGATATTATGAAGTGGGGATCACACCGTCGAAAATAGTAAATCCCCACACTCTTACTTATCCTATCCTTGACCTCTTCGCACACACCTCCCTCACCTTTATCATGACTCTCGCCTTTCCTTTTACCTCGAAACTTCTTCGTATTTTCTTTGCAAACTTGTGGATTTCGGCTGATTATTCCACCCTCCACTCTTATGTAAATCAGTGCCCCGTCGAACTCACTTACCAGAACTTTCATAACATTCTCCAACTTTCTGTCACTGGCAACAAACTCCACACCCTTATCACCGACCCTGACTATGATTGGAGTGTCGCCAATCATTTCCTTCGCAATACAAATGCCCCTTATCATGACAATGCCTGCACTACACTTCTTAAGGACGCCCGGACTATTCAGCATGTTCTTCGTTTCTCCGTCATTCCAAAGGTGGGGGATCGAATTCACATCACCCCACTCCTGTCCTTGACCACATACTACATCCTGGCCCATAGGAAATTTAATGCCACTGACCTTATTATCTGGTATCTCGAGCACCTCACCACTATTCAGGATCTTGGTCATTACCGTCGTCCAAATCTAGCCTTAGGACACATCATTGCCTATGCCCTCGAAACCAAATATGACCTGTAATATCCCGCAGCTCTAGATATCCCTCCTTCCTTCTTCACCAACAATTCCTTCCATGTCCTACACAGCACCGGACTACATCTGGAGCCCTCCACGGATGTTGAGGAAGAGGAGGAAGAGGCCATTCCAGTTCTTGCTGCACCAGAGGCACCTGCTCCCCTTCGCATTGCCTCTCCCTTTGACCACCTGGTGCAGCGCTTCGATCAGTGGGAGGCAAGATTTGACTCCTATGTGGTTTCCCAGGAGCAGCGGCACGTCGAGGACATCCAGCGCTTCACTGACTATGCTGCGCAGCAGCAACAGCAACATGACCAGGACATTGCCTGGATTGGAGCCCATTTTCAAGCCATTCACCACTACTTCAACCCACCACCGCCACCTCCTTCTTCCGATCAGGATCCGCCTCCGTTCTAATTTTCTGTTTTGTAGTTGATTTCTTTTATGTTTTGTACTTATATTTCCGTGTTCTATTTTACCCTCCTCCTTTTTGTGATGTCAAAAGGGGGAGTCAGTTGTAGTCGTTTCAGTTTTTTGTTATGTGTTATGTTTTCTATATTAGTTTGATTGTTAAATAAAAATTTGAAAAAAAAATATATCTGGTTTTTGATCTCCTGGTTATTTTTTATTTTCAAACTACTGTATAAATATTTGCCATCATCAAAGAGGGGGAGATTGTTACAAATCTGGTTTAGATGATGAAAAACATATTTTCAGTGTATTTTTTTGGCTAACCCGTTTCAGGCACAAAAGATCACGAGCAAATCAAGCCAACTCAAGATCAGGTCCAAGTGTGTCAAATGTATGATTTTTCTTTTTATTGAGTCAATTATAATGTAACTGATCCCCTAGCTAAGTAACCTTGCACACACACACTCAGGGGGAGAGCTTGAGTGAATTAGAGTTTCTATTCATTTTTTGTTCAGATCATCCTGGAAGATATTCACATCGTCCTGGACGATCAGGTAAAAATAAAAACCCTAATTAGGGTGACCAAGTTAAGTGAGTCTGATTAAGCAGATCATCCTGGACGATCTTTGGATCGTACAGGATGATATGCTCAAATCAGAAATTCTCAGCCGCCAGAATAAGTTAGGCAAGTTTTTATCTTAAGTTATTTGGTTTGATCGTCCTGGACGATACGTGTATCATCCTGGATGATTCAGTACAATCATGCCTAAATTAGTCTGGTAATTAAGGAAAGCAGTTAATATTTAATTGATACGATCATATCATCCTGGACGATCGCAGGATCATCCCGGACGATCATGATCGTCTAGTGCATTTCAGCTGTACGTCCCAAACTGTGTTCAGGATGATTTGGGCACTTTTCGAACTAATCATACAGGACGATGTCCCTATCGTCCTGGATGATCAAATCATTTTTTGGTCGTCCAGCAAAGGTTTCTTTGGACGACCCGAACTGTCTTCTGGACGATATTCTTCAATTTGTACTAATTGTCCCGGATGATCGCAGGATCGTACGGGTCGATATGAATAATTTTTTCTACTGATCGTCCAGAAGAGCCAGATCGTCCAGGCTGAAACAGCTGAGTTTGAACTGATCGTACAGGATGATATACCGATCGTCCTGGATGATATTGGCCGACCAGTTGAGATTTAGGGCAAATTTTAAGCCCTCCTATAAAAGAACTTTTTCTTGAAATAAGAAAAATCTTTTGCCACCTTCCTTCCCAGAGAAACCCTAAAGAGAGAGAGAGTTGGGAGAGAGAGAGAGAGGATCTTGTGAGGGGGAGTTAGTGAGGGATTCATTAAGGTTGCTCCAAGCACGGATCAGAGTCATCTACTCCGCTCATAGTCTTTCGTCTAGTTGGTGTCCGTCGTGGGAAGATCGTTCGTAAGAAGATCCGAGGTTCTCTGCCCGCTTCAGGTGGAAGCAAAAGGAGTTTGGGGTTCTCTGCCCGCTTCAGGTGAAAGCAAAAGGAGTTCGAAGGTTCTCTACCTGCTTCAAGAGGAAGCAAAAGGAGATCGAGTTCTCTGCCTCACCGTGTGGTGAAAAAGGAGATTTTGTACAGGCTTCTCCGCCTTGCTGTGGGAGCAAAAGGAGAGACACTTTTTGTTTAGTGCAATACTCGGAGGGGAGGCTCCGGGGAGTGGACGTAGGTCAAGTTGACCGAACCACTATAAAATCTGGTTTGCTTTTCTGATTCAGTTATGCACTTTACTTTTTGATATTAACTGCGTGGGTGAATATCTGAGATTGATCTTTTCGTTCTTGTTTAATTATTTCCGCTGCTAAGTATCGAAAAGATTTTTCATTATTGTCATGAAATTTTTAAATAACCAATTCACCCCCCCCCCCCTCTTGGTTAGCCTCGGGACTAGTTCACTAGGGCTTAACATCCCTATCGAACTTTCAAATATTATTTAAATCACCAACTCCTTTGAGTGTCTTTCCTTTTTATTATTGTCAAAAGGGGGAGTATTGTATTATTTGACTTATTACATTACATTGTATGTTGTATTGTATGTTAGTTTGTATAAGTTTATGGATAGTTGCATCGTATGTTGCATTGTATGTTGAATGTGCTTGCTTGTTTGTATAAGTTTTGTATGGATAGTTGCATCATATGTTGCATTGTATGTTTAATGTGCTTACTTGTCTTTGTCTATCCATTTTTTTTTCCTTCTCCTCTTACCTCCTTTTACCCCTTGGTTTGTGTAGACTATTTCTTTAGGGGGCGCTTCTGTTTAGGGGGAGCTTAGGAGATCATTTATTTAGGGGGAGCTTATATTTAGTGGACGCTTAGGAGAAATGTTGGTTTACTTATTAACTCAAATAATAAATATTTTGCCATCATCAAAAAGGGGGAGATTATTATGATTTATGCAAATCAGTTTATTCTAGTGAATTTTGATACAAGTTATTTTTGATGATTATAAAAGCTTATTTTTTATTTTATTTTTCTCCTAACAAATATTGGAGTTTATATTTGTGTGTACTAACATATTTTCCAAGAAATTCACACTCCAGCCGACTGAAGACTTCAAGTTCATTTATTAATATTTATTATAAGTGAAGTCTGTATTTTTTATTTTTCTTGAGTTTGAGAGAGTGTGATTGTAAGTTGGATAATTGTGCACACACACACCGGGGGAGTGAAAGCTTAATTTTTAAAACTGATCATACAGTATGAAGTTTACTTCGTATGGGATGATCTGTGTTATTTGTCCTCTACAATGAACCAGCCTGATTAAAATGTTTTCTAAGTACTGTTCATACAATACAAAGTTCACTTCGTACAGAAGGATTTGAGGTACAAACGGCTCGGTTGGGTTCGTATGACTTATTCGTACGGGACAAACTATTGGTACGAATGGCTTGGTCGGGTGCGTACGACTTGATCATACGGGACGAACCATAAGTATGAACGGCTCGATATAGTTCATACTGGATCATGCGAGATGAATCATTCAAGTTTTTGAACTATTTATACAGTACAAAATGGTCTTCGTATAGAAGTTTATGGGGTACGAATGGCTCAGTTCTAGGTTCATATTGAATCATACCAGACAAACATTTCATATTTTGAACTGTTCGTACAATACGATATAAAATAGTACGGGATGATCATATTGCATAAAACTTGAAATATTCAATTTTTAGTCGGTTTTTCTTATCCTTAGTACTTAAGGGTCTTAAAACTGACTTGTGAGAGATCCTTCTGCAAAAAATCTTCTTGAGAGTGAAAGGGAGAGTGATTGGGAGAGTGTTTAGGAGTGAGTGTTGTGAGATCTTTGAAGAGAAAATTGTGAGGGGCTTCACAAGGTTTTTCAAGTGTGAGGATCTCATTGTGTGTACTTCAAGCTTCTTCCCAATCTCCTTGGAGGCTCTTGCAAGAAAGTTGTTCGAGAGATTTTCGGTTCTCTGCCATCACCAGGAGGGTGAAAAAGGATGAGGGTTCTCTGCTTACACCAGAAGGGTGTGAAAGGATGAGTAAGTTCTCTGCCTACACCAGGAGGGTGTGAAAGAATGAGAGGGTTCTCTGCCTTCACCAGGAGGGTGAAAAAGGACGACGGTTCTCTGCCGCTCCGGGATTTAGTGGAAGAGAGTTTTATAAAGGCTTCTCCGCCTTGCTGTGGGGGCTAAAGGAGAGTCACTTTGGTATAGTGCAATACCTAGAGAAGGAGTCTCTAGGGAGTGGATGTAGTTCGTGTTTGACCGAACCAATATAAAATTTAGTGTTCTCTATTCTTGTTTTTATTTTCTGCATTTTCTTACTGCGTTGTACTTTATTTTTCTGTGGTAGAAAAATATAAAATTTACTTCTATTCGTACTGTACGAACTTAAATCGTACAGTACGATTTGGTTAAGTTTTTTATTTAAGAGAATTTTTAAAAGCACCAATTCACCCCCCCTCTTGGTTAGCCTATAGACGTAATAAATAGGTCTAACAACCTATTCACACTTTTAGTTATAAGGATACAAGCAAGAGGGGGAAAAAGTACATATAGTTAGAATGTATTTTGATAGAGTAGGAAGCAATCCGTTGTGAGGGTAACCAAGACGAGTGTGCCAAAGAAAATTAGATGCAGTAGACGCCTAAAAAGCAGTGCGAGAAGCAGGTTGAGATTTATGGAGTTGGTATAGACTGTTACGCAGAGGACCACGCTGAAGAATGTGATTTTCCCGTAGATCCTTAATTCGAAAACCATTCATATCAAAACAGACAGAAATTGGATTGTCAGTAGTCAGTTTAGAAATCGACAAAAGGTTGTGTGATAAATTTGGAACATGAAGAATGTTACTTAGTTGAAGCTTATAAGCCAAGTCAGGAAGTGGCAGAAGGCCGTGGCCCGAGTTGTGAACTGGAAGAGCATTTCCATTGGCTATTGAGACTGAGTTAGTGCCATTGTAAGCGGAAGGATGGTGAAGATTTGTGAGGTCAGGTGTGAGATTGGTGGAAGCACCCGAGTCCAAGATCTAGTCCGAGGAAGGTGTCGCTTGCAATTGTGAAAGAAATGCTCGAGGAGGAGTTGTTTTGATTGAAAAAGTATATAAGTTTATATTTTGGAAAATATTTAATTTTCTTTGGGAAATATTTAATTTCTGGAATTTTAATATTTAAAATTGAATACTCATTATGAATGATATATCACCTCGAAAGGTGAACATATCATTCCTTAATAGGTTCAGATTTCAAAACTTGAGATTTTATCCTAATTTTTGTAATCAAACTCAAGGACAAATAACGTATAATCTCGAATGATTAAAATGATGTTTAATCCAATATTTAACTACAATGATCTAGATATAGATCATTAATTTTATAATCAAAGTTACGATAATGATCGTTGATTTTCCCAAGGATAATTAATGAATGTTTTGAAAAAGCTTGATTTTGAAATCTGGTATGAGTTTCTAAATCTCCTACGAGTGCAAACCCTCATAGTTAATTACATCGTAGGAAACCAGAAAATTCCCTACGAATACTCTTGATTAAAATAGTGATACAAATTTTATTTAAGAGTTTAAGGCTTGATGTCAAAAGAGGTAAAGGTTGGAGTTTTCAATCGGGATTAAACCAAATTGGAACAGTTATTTCTGGAGTCAAAGGAGGAAGGGTAGGAGGTGTTTTAAGATTCTAAATTACTTCCTAACCTATCCTAAGTGTTGGGCATGAATTTGATTGAAAGAGATTTAAGTTTGAATGATTGATTTTATTAGAAAGTGGGAATTAAATTCCCAGAATTTGAGGACTTAAGATTGAAAATTTGCCTCAGATCCTAAGTCTAAAATGGGTAGTGAAAATCAGTGACTGGGATCCTAGCTAATGCAATAGAGTCCTGAACTTATCCCGACCTGGATTGGGGAGCCAGCTAAACCACCTAAAAGCTTCAAAACCATGTGTCCGGTCTTTTAAATGTATAGTGGTTAGGGACGTTATTTAAGATAAGTTATAAGGAGAGCAGGGCCGACATCTAGAGCAGATCCTAATTGGCCCCTTTGACTTATGTTGGGTGAGATGCTTAAGCTAAAAATGCAATTAAGAATTAGACTCAATTTTTAATTTGTATCTAATGCAATGCATGCTAGTTGAATCAAATGCTTTAAAATCAAAATGAAGCAATTTCAAAATCAGGCTTAAAAATAGGTTATATCCTAGAGATTGCACAACATCCCCTTGGATAGAACTGCTAGGTCAGGTGGTCTGCCAAAACCCGCAGGCAAGGAGGAGCCTAACACGGAAGAGAAAAGTCAATATGAATGCATGAAAACCCCACGGTGAGTTCGGGCTTACTTCTTAAAAGCGTTAGAGTTTCTATCTGAGCCTAAAGTTTTTAATTTTTTATTAAAGTAGAAATAGTTTTGACTGTACCCTCACAAGCCTCTGATCGGGTTCCAGGCTAAATCAAAATCGGCATGTAATTATCGCCAAAAAACTACTAAAAGCATGTGGGTCCTTAATCGCAATCAACATTAAATAATTAATATTAATCAAATCAATTAAATTAAAATTCAAATTGAAAGTCCATGTGGTAAGCACCACTTAATTATATAACCCAGGGTCTGCATGAAAGTAAAGTGGCCGGATACCACTGACTACAACCCGGATTCTACTCCTAAGAATCAAGTGACTTTGAGAATGGGTCTTCTCGTTCTTCACTTCTTCGTCTTCTTGTAATTCCTTGGATCGTCGGGTCCGGATATCCAAATGAAAAGAAACTCCCCCTGAATAAGGGTGTTAATTTTTCTCTTTGGATATTTGATAGATATCCTAACTTAGGCTTCCAAATGGAGGAGGACTCTCCCTTAAGGGATGTCCTCTCCTCTTTAGAATCTAGGATATGTATCCCATTCTCAAATTACTTGATACATTACAACTCAATTACATCTCAAATCAAATTACATTCGAATTTAAAGGAAAAATATAAACCAACAACCTACATGTTATCCTAATAATCAACAGTTATATGAACATCCCAAACAGTTAATATATTTAAAATTTAAAATGCTCAAACCAGCCACACTTGGCCATGCTCTTTTAATTATTAAAGGGGGACTTAAGCAATTTTCTAGAGAACCTGTGCAATTTTATATTTATAATTTTGCCCCCTTTAATTTTAAATGCCCTGTATGAGCATGGCCACCTGTATAAAATTGAATTAGTATAAATCATTCCTAACCTAGGAATAGATCTAACGTACAATCAATCACATCACAGAGTGCAGTAAATAAATAAGCAATCACATCAATTCTACTACTAGCAAACAGCATGTAGTAAAAGCTCAAAAATCCAGCACACAACAGAAAAGTAAATACCGGCCTAGCCTAAGACTAGAGTTGGTTGTCCTACCAAATCATCTAAAGTATGTGTAGAAGGCTGTGTGGTTTTGATATGACCTAAATAGGCACTTGACTGAAATTGTTAAAGATTCTAGTTGGTTGAAAGGCTTAAGCGAGATTTAATTGAAGTTTAAGTCTTAATGGTTTAAATTTGATTTTAAAATTGATTTTAATTATTCGTTGGATACCACCTTTGTTGCACACCGAGGCCTTGAAGTTTATTTCACCTTTCTTGGGGCTAATTTAATAGCCTCGTAGGCCTGGGTTACCTAGTGGTACCTAATATAATTAAATAATTTAAGCTTAATTAAGGTTGGAAGTTAATTAAAATTTAATTAGAGTTAATTGGTTGTTGGTTTTAGAGTTAAATTGATGCTTTCTGGAATTATTGATGATTTATTGAATTTTGGAAATTTCTGGATTATTTTAATCATTTAATTCAAGGGTCAAAAATTGATATTTTGATTTAAAGAGTTTTCAGGAAAGTTAGCATTTTATTAAAATACTAGACCTTAATACGATCAGTTATACTGTAAGTATGCTAAAAGTAGATTTTTCTAGATTTTATTATGAAGGTTTGAAGTTTTGACTTGATTTTGAACTAGGTTTGACCAAAAGTTTGCTTTTTCAAATTTGATTAATTTCTAAAAA
The DNA here is from genome assembly GCA_019925795.1 of Dendrobium chrysotoxum. Classification (NCBI taxonomy): domain Eukaryota; kingdom Viridiplantae; phylum Streptophyta; class Magnoliopsida; order Asparagales; family Orchidaceae; genus Dendrobium; species Dendrobium chrysotoxum. Next base: position 52,942,932 of record CM034297.1, read on the forward strand.
TTTAACATTTTTTATAAATATTAGACCTTAAGATGAATTATATTCCTTTGAGTTTGCTCAATTTGGAGTTCATTTGAATTAGTTATGAATTTTTGAAGTTTTGATAATTATTTGAATTTTTTAAAATAATTTTAATTAAAGCTCTTTTTGTGAATTGAGTTCAAATGACCTCCAAACTCCTTGGAATCAACTCTAAAGGTCAGGAATGACCTAAGGAGTGATCTTCAAGTGTTTGAAAAATTTTTGAACTTTTTAATTATTTTTAATTAATTAGATTAATTAAATATTAAATTTCACTTAAAGTTAAATTATTCTAAAAATTAATGTCATATCAGGTTGATTTTAATTTTCATGAATTAAGGGTTCAATTCTGGTCAGTTAGAGATATTATTCTTAATTTTTGAATTTAAATTTGATTTATTATATTTTCTTAAAGTTTTAGAGGCTTAATTAAAGTTTAAATTTGATTAGGTTAATTAAGGGGCTTGAGGCTGAGAGTGTCACTAATTTAAAGAGTTTAAAGTTTCAAGTAAATTGGAATTATATCCTAACTATAGGAATTTTCCTAAGTTTTCTAATCAAGTTCTTAATTATTGTCCTTAATGACACTAATTTTGATAGATTTGAATCAAAGTTTCTAGACCCTTGACTTAACATATATATATAGCATGCACAAATACATAAACACAATCCAACACCTAAATCTAGGAGAGCTCTAAGTGTGTGTGTGCACCTACATATACAAAAGTTAAAAATAGTATCATAAGCATCAACTTGATTAATGAATAATTAGAGGTTAATTATTCATTAATCCTCCCCCAAGATTTCCATTCACATATTTAATCTATGTTTAAAGTTTCAAATGGATCTCTCAAATTAAAGATTTAAATATATATATATATATATATATATATATATATATATATATATATATATATATATATTAAAGTAATTTCAAATATAAATATATAAATATATACATATGATAATGCAAAATTCAAATTAAAATATACTTAAAATAACATTAAGATAAGTTTAATACTTAAATGAGAGATTCATAAATTGGTTTGAAAATAAAATTTTTTTTTAATTTGAAAATATTTAATATAATATTTAACATAATATGAAAATATTAATTAAATATTATTTTATTCAAATATCTTTAATTAGTTAAAATTAATTAAGATTTTAATCTTGAAAATAATTTTAAATTAAAATTCTTAACATTTTAAAATTTTTTAAAGTATTATTTGATTTTTAATGATTTAAAATAAATTTGTTTAGAATTTTTTTAAAGTTTAAGGTTGATTAAAGCATTTAAGTTAACTATAAAATTAATTAATATCTGAATTAGTTCTTAAATTAAATTAAATTTTATTTCAAATATTTTTAGAATTATAAAATTATTTATAATAATTTTCATTTGAAGTTTAAATTTATTTAGACTTAATTTCAATTAAATATCAATTAATAATTAAATACTTCATTAATTTAATATATATATTTAATGAAATATTTTAATCATTTTTAAATAAACAAAAATTTAAAAAAAATGTTTAACATTTAAAATGATTTAAAGTATCTTAATATTTTAGATTAATATTAATTTATTTAAAATTAATTCTTAATTAATTATTAAGTTATTTTAATTAAAATTTAATTAAAAAAACTACAATTTAAATAAATAAATCGGTCGCCAGGAATGCCACGTGGCAGTGGCTGATTGGGCAATGCAATATGCGATGGCAGTGCCCAATCATTAGCAATGATTGGCACCGCCACCAATCATTGCCCGCGGATTACAAAAGCGCGTGGACCCCACGCGGCATTACTAATCCGCGTCAGCAATCCGCGGTCACCGTCCGATCTCCACGATTTTAAACGAGCGGATACGATCTTGGCGGATGGAACGCGGAACCACCAGATCAACCACGAGGTCGAACTGGACCGCAAAATCGTAGAATCTACCCCGTTGATCAAAGGATTAATGGCTCAGATAATTCCCAGCTCAGGCATGCGTAAATCGAGCACTAGAATACATTTTTGAGCCCGTTCGTTCGATCGGGTGCACCAAATCAGTTAAAATTTTAAACCTAGATTATGGATACGAACATAAATCATGTGGAGTTCTTTTTGAAGCTTAAAATGCACTTAACACAAAGTTATTTAAACTAATGTATCTTAGTCTAGGGTTAAGGATTTAAAAGAAACTAACCGTGAGATTTTTGGGATTTTAGATTCTCTGAATTTGTGGACTGTCCACGAATAATTCCTCTTCAAAACCCTTAGCCTGAGAAGCTCTATATCACATGCTACAAGTCTTGGATGGATCCTAGCTTAAGGTGACCGGTATCCTCTCACTGGCAAGCTTTGACCGCCGAATTTTGGGTTGGGAATCAAGAGGAGGTCTGGAATGCTCAAAACAAAAAAATTTTGTGCTCTGGGGAGGCTTCTATAGAGAGAGATTGGAACTTGAATGAATGAGACCCTAAGAGAGGTTTTGCCCTATTCATTTTGTCCTGTGCTTGAATGGAGGGCTAGGATCAGCTGGGAGAGCTCCTAGATGCTGCCACTTGTCCCTGGAGTTTATTAACAGCAGAGGAATCAAAGGACTAGAGGTACAAGCCATGTGGAAAGCCATCTTGGTCCCCACCTGCACATGGAATTGATTCAATCAATTTGATCTTGATCTAAAGGCTGGAATAAGCCTAAAGAAAGTTCTGGAGACCATTAAGACTGCTGGAGTTGGTTTAAAATGAAAATGAGAGACGTTTGACTTAATTTGACCTCTTTTACCCCATTCAAAACATTTGTTGACTGTTTGACTGGTCAAACAGTCAACTTATGCTTATGTGGACATGGGGAGAGTATTTTTAGCTACTTGAAATTGATGCTCAAAGGGTTTTAGAGAATGTGTTAAATGCATGAACAAATTAAAGAGGTTTGACCAAGTCTTGTGAGTTGACTTGGTCAACCTAGCTTTAGTGTTATTAAATAATACTTGAGGTGTGGTAAGGCTATAAATTTGAATTGATTCAAAGGGTAGATAGCTTGATAGGGGTTCAATTAAGAATATATATTGATTTGACTTAGAGATGTATATTTGACCAAGTCCAAAGTGTTGACTTGGTCAAGCCTACATTGATAAGACTCATGCTAAATTTGAATGGGTTTAAGATATACCCTTGAATGGTCTTTGAAGGTTTAAACCTTTGCTTGAATTGGGTTTGAGTGTGTGTAATGAATAGAGCTTGTGTTGACTAGATTTGACCATACATAGATATGGTTGACCCAGTCAACTGATGGTTGGGTCAGAATGACCAATCCAAACCAAATCATCAAGAGTATGTTTGAAGAAGTTTGAATAAAGTTTGAATGCAATTAAGGCTTGATTCAAAGTGTAAAAGCTTTAAGGTTGATCTGGTCAACCTAGGTTGAATTGGTCAACCAGGTTGATGCAGGGTTAGGGGCTGAGCTCAACAGGTTTGAAATGATGAATGGGGTCTGGTAAAAGTGGTTTTAAGGTCTGGAATGGTCATCTAGATCAAATGACCTGTTTGGGCTCTTAATGGGTCATTAGGTCAACCCTAGCTGACTTGGTCAACCAGGTGGGTCCAGGGTCCAGGAATGAGCTCAACAAATTCAAAATGACATTTGAAAATCAATGGAGGTGGTCCCATGCAATTTGGAGGTCATTTGATTTGAAATGTGCATTTTTACCCATAAGGGGTATTTTGGTCATTTTGACCCCTGGTCAACTGGGGGTCAAAGTGAGTCCAACAAAATATAGTTTAATATTCAAGAGGTCAGGATTAAGGGTCTGGATATGATTGGATGCTTCGGAGAAAGCTCCAAGGTCAAAACCCACTAGGTGATAGGTCCAGTGGCATAGGCTATAAATATTTGAAGGTTTTACAGCGTTTGAAAATTAATTTACTTTCTCAGGTTAGAGACCTCAGAATGAGCTCAAATTTGGAGGGTTGCCTCTAGAGATATGTCACATCAATATACAAATGATAGACTCTGAATCAGAGGTCACATGACTAGGTTTTGAAGTATTCAAAGGTTTGCTAGAAAAGGATATAAGGACTTAGACCTTTAGCCTTAGATTTTGATCTGGATTTCTGGTTTTGATCTTGATTTTGGGTTTGAATTTTTGGATTTGAATTAAGTCTAGATTGAATTGAAACTTGGATTGATCTAGAGGAATCCTAGGGTTTAGAATAGGTCCTAGGGTCTAGATCAACTTAAAGGAATTCTAGGGTCTAGAATAGATCCTAGGGACTGAAGTCTGGGAAGATCCTAGAGTCTAGAAGTCCTAGGGTCTAGGGTTTAGAATAACCCTAAGATCTAAAAATCCTAGGATCTAAAGGAACCTTAAGATCTAGAGGAATCTTAGGATCTAGAGTAGATCCTAAAATCTGAATTCTAGGAAGATCCTAGGGTTAGATAGTTCCTAAGATCTAAATGGATCTGGAGGAATCCTAGGGTCTAGAGTAGATCCTAGGGTCTAAGAAGATCATATGATCTAGAGTCTGGCAGAATCTTAGGGTCTAGAGTAGATCCTAGGGTCTGGAGTTTAGTAGGATCCTAGAGTCTAGATTAACCTAGAGTTTGATTGAGTTGAGTTTAGAATTGATTTGAATCTGGATTAATATTTAAAATCTAGATTGATCTAAGATCAAATTGGTCCTAGGGCCTGGATTCATCTGGAGTCTAAATTAATCTGGGGTCATGATTGATTAGAAGTCTGGGGAGAGTCCTAATGACCTTTGACAGAAATGAGGTCAACAAATGGACCCCCAATATGTGTAATAGAATGAAATTCTATTGCACGTATTGGTGTTGATCGAATAGAAAGGTCAAGTATGTAGTTTTGATTCTAAGGGAAAGGGAAATCCTAACTTTAGAAAATTGAATTTGAAATAACACTAGGGTTGTGCTGGTGACAGCGTACTCTACCACTAGTAGATCTAATCCTAAAGGAAGAGAAAACCTATCCTTAAAGGAAAAGAAGGCCTGGATGATCGTATAGGAAGGAAGAATTCCTAACTACAAAGGATCGACTTAAAATTTGATACTAGGGTAGTGCCACGAGGGGCGTACTCTACCACTAGTAGATCTAATCTTAAGGGAAGGAAGAAATACCTATCCTTAAGGAGAAGATGATTGAATTAAAATTGAACCAGGGGAGTCTAATCCTACGGGAAAGAGAATACTTAACCCTAAGGAGAATAAAACTTGGATGATACTATAGGAAGAAGGAACTTCTAACTATAAAGGATCTATTTTAATTTGATACTAGGGTAGTGCCACGAAGGGCGTACTCTACCACTAGTAAATCTAATCCTAAGGGAAGGATAAAGAACCTAGCCCTAAAGAAAAGAAGGTTTAATTTTGTAACTTGAAATTAAATCTAGGACGATGCCACAGGGGACTTACTCCATCACTGGGGAGTCTAATCCTAAGGGAAGGAGAAAAGCCTAACCTTGAGGAGAAGAGAGTTTGATTTTAGAATTAAACCTAAGACGGTGCCACAGAGGACTTACTCCATCACTAGGGAGTCTAGTCCTAAGAGAAGGAAAAGAACCTACCATAAGGAAGAGAGAACTGGATGATCTCGTAGGAATAGAGTATTGCTTTCTATAGGAGATTAGACTTAAAGTTTAAAATTTTGAAATTAGAATGGTGTCGCAGAGGGTGTTATCCATCACTGGGGAGTCTAATCCTATTGGAAAGAGAAAACTTAACCCTAAGGAGAAGAAGAGCTTGATTTTAGAATTTGAAATTGAATCCAGGACGGTGCCACAGGGGACTTATTCCATCACTGGGAAGTCTAATCCTAAGAGAAGGAGAATACTTACTCTGAGGAAAAGAGAACTGGATGCTCTCATAGGAAGGTAGTATTGCTTCCTATAAGAGATCAGGCTTAAAGTTTTGAATTTTAAAACTAGAATGGTGCCGCAGAGGGCGTTATCCATCACTAGTAGATCAAATCCTAAGGAGAGAAAGCACGAAAACTCACATATGTCCTTAAGGAAAAGAAGACTGGAGGACCTTGAGGGAAAGAAGCATTGCTTCCCACAGAAGGTCAGATCTAGATTTTAAACCTAGGATGATGCCACAGAGGGCATGCTCCATCAATAGAAAATCTAATCCTAAGGAAAGAAAGCACGATGACTCACATCTGTCCTTAAGGAAAAGAAAACTGGAGGACCCTGAGGGAAGGAAGCATTACTTCCCACAGAAGGTCGGATCTAGATTTTAAACCTAGGATGGTGCCGTAGAGGGCGTGCTCCACCACTAGAAGATCTAATCCTAAGGAAAGAAAGCATGATGACTCACATCTATCCTTAAGGAAAAGAAAATTAGAAGAAGCTAGGATAATGCCACGAACGGCGTACTCCACCACTAACAGATGGTCATGTGGGGAGGAAGCATTTCTCCACACAGAGGACCTCAACTTGAAGGAAACTAAGGTGGTGCCACAGAGGGTGTACTCCACCACTAGCGGATGATCTTTGCGGAGAGAAAACTTGCTTCACACAGAAGATCAGGTCTGGAAGATCATGTGTAGAGGAAACTTGCTCTACATGAAAGTTCGGGTCTGGAATGATCATGTGTAGAGGAAACTTGCTCTACACAGAGGATCAAATCTGGAAGAAAACTAGGATGGTGCTATAAAGGGCGTGCTCCATCACTAGGAAATGATCTTGTGGAGAGAAAACTTGCTCTACATAAAAGATCGGGTCTGGAATGATCATGTGGGAAGGAAACTTGCTTCACACAGAGGATCAAGTCTGGATGATCGTATATAGAGGAAACTTGTTCTATGTAGAGGATCGAGTCAGGGTGATCGTATATAGAGAAAACTTGCTCTATATAGAGGATCGGGTCAGGGTGATCATCTATAGAGGAAACTTGCTCTATATAGAGGATCGGGTCAGGGTGATCGTATATAGAGGAAACTTGCTCTATATAGAGGATCAAGTCTGGAATGATCATGTGCAGAGGAAACTTGCTCTACACAGAGGATCAAGTCTGGATGATCATGGGTAGAGGAAACTTGCTCTACACAGAGGATCAGGTCTGGAATGATCATATGTGAAGGAAACTTGCTTCACATAGAGGATCGAGTCTGGATGATCATATATAAAGAAAACTTGATCTGCACAGAGGATCAAGTCAGGGTCATCGTATATAGAGGAAACTTGCTCTATATAGAGGATCAAATTTGAATTCTGGAACTTGAGATTTGAATTTTTTTTTACTTGATTTGGTTTTAAATTTAAAAGTGTTTGAATTTAAAACTTGATTTAACAAATTTAAATTTGAAGGGTTTTAAATCTGTGATGTGTTTTGAATTTAATTTGAATTATTTTTAAATTTTACAGAATTTAAATTTGAAGTTTGATTTGATTTTGATTTGTTTTGAATTTGATTTTGAACTTTGATTGTGTTTTATTTGATTTTGAATTTCAAAAGTTTTTGAAATTTGGTTCTAAATTTGGTTTTGATTTGATTTTTAATCTTGAAATTGGAATTTGATTGTGAATTCAAAATATTTTGAAATTGATTTTTAAGTTTGACACTCATCTGGCATGGTACTTCTTGAAGAGCCTCCCCAATGTTTAAAAATATTGGGTGGCATTCTTCAGAGTTGATCAGTCAAAGAAAAATTTCCTCAAAGATCATCATTAAAAATAAACGATCCAGTCAATATTGATTCAAGCTTTCCATTGATTTTATAATGGATTAAAAGTGGTCTCCAAAAGAATACGACCAAGTCTCCTACTTGGGGAGTTCTAAAGTGACACAACTTATCAGTATCTCAAATCAAACGTGACTTATGAGCTTTCAAACTTTGCTCAGGTTAATTCAATTTTTATTTGAGGCCCTCGAACTCTTCCAATCAGAGTCGGGCACTCTGCTCAATTGAAGTTTGATTTTGAACAGCAAGTCCCAGTAAAAGAAACTACACCCTAGATCAGAATGATCTAGGACCCAACACAGGGTGTGGTTTGACTGTAAACGATAATTTCCAACATTATAAAATACTCCTTTAGCAGGATTGATCTTGGACCCAGCATAGAGTGTAATTTTATAGAAAAGGCCTTAAAGGAAATATGCCTATGTGGAAGAACTCACACACATTCCTCAAGCACTAGATTTTAATTTTTATCAAGAGTAGAAGATTCATTCCTTTTATTAGAAAACTTCCTCTAGCTATTTAGACCCTATCAGAACGACGAGCAGGAATAAATTCAGGAGTGCTCTGAAAAGTTTGAGTGACTTCAACAAACCTGAAAAGGTTAAAGGATTTAGATTTTGTTGACCCAGACCAAGCTTCGTAGAAACTAAACTGGGGTTTCCCTTGAGTATTTTGTATTACAATCAATTTCAAAGTGGTTTAAGTTAAATGAAGAAATTTGATCTTTTCAATTCTCTTGTACAAGAGATTTTTGTATCTTGATAGATTATCGATGCACAATGAAAATTCTGGATTCAAGATTCTTAAAATAAAGCAATTTAAAGTTGACTGGGTCTCTTTGAAATTCAAAGATTTAAAAGAAGGGAGACTCTTTCTTTCTTTTTCTTATGGCGCACATTACGTATCTTTTGATTTATAGTGCATTTTGCACAACTTTTGAATTTTTGGCGCATTCGTGCATCTTTTGACTTATGGTGCACTTTGTGCATTTCTTGATGGTTGGCGCACTTTGCGCATCTTTTGAATTCAATTGAATTTGAGAAGAGGCTACACCTTCTTTATTTCAATGCCGGGATTACATCTTAAGTATAAGAGAAGAAAACTCATTCTCTTATGCAAGGATGGATAATCCTCAAGGTAGAACCCAATCTTTTTGAAATGAGTATTAGCTTAACTTTTAAAATTCATTGAACAGATTTTAATCATGCAAGAGATATCTATTAAGATAGAAAATTACGAAAAGATTGAGAAGATTTTTTATTTCAAAGGTCAACTTAAGTTTGACATTGATTTTAGTTCAATAGTTAAATCAATCCCACAAAAGAGGTGGGAGGGAGGGACATTTTAACATTTGATGGAGTCAATTACTACTTTCTCCTGCTTAAGACTTAAAATAGAGGTCAATTTTCATTAAAAAGATAACTCAACTATCTTGAAATCATAAACTCAGTACACTTGAGAAATTAAAAGTTTTCCTTAAAGAGAAATTATAAATCTAGGTGGCAAGACCCAGCAGTATGGAATTAAATTCCTATGATCTCCTCGAAGGGAGATAATGTTGTGGAGTATGCACTATCCTAGTGACATCATTTCAATCAAAAGATTTATCATGATAGGATCCCGTTGAAAAGTTAAAGTTTAACGGTATCACTATCTGATATAATCTTAGATTATTTCTCCTCTCTCATTACTAGTGGCCTAGTAGTTAAGAGAATGGCACCCCGAGCGGTTTCTACACCTCCTCCTCTATAGGTGATGTAGTGGGGCACGTATAAAAACATGACCTAATATCTTCTAGTAGAGTGGACGGGTCGTAACCTTCAACTAGGGGCCTAGGGCCTAGTGCTAGTGTTTGTTCAGTTCTGGCTTGATTGATTTTCGCCATGTAGTAGTCAAGAAGATGTATTAAAGATTGTGCTCTTGTCTCTATAACCTCCTTCCTTTGAGCAACAGGAGAAGGGTGAAAACTATTTCCACCTGGGAAGGGGTATGTAGAAGGAGCAACAAACTTTTTATTAGCCTTAGACTTGATGTGGTTTAAGGCTTTTGCCTCAGCAGTCTTTCTGGCCTTAACAACCTTCTTTCTGACTCTACGAAGATAGTTCTTCCTTTTGTTCTTGCTGAACTTACTGACGACAGGGGTACTAGAACTTGACCCGATCTCAGGCTGAGATGGTAGCTCTTCTATCGTTATTGAGTTATGGTTCTTATCCACCTGGGCAGAGGGCACAATGGGTAAAGGGGCGACATCAGCCTCCATCTCGGAGATGGGGGAGTCAACTCCTGACCCTAAAGTAATCTCAACCAAGGAGACATTCCTTTGTATTCTGACAGACAGATCAATCATTTCTTCTCCGTCGACTGATAACTTGAAGTCTTGGAATTGCATTTTAAACTGGATGAAATTACCAGAAGTGATTCCTTCTACAATTAAGTTTCTATCTAGAGAGAAGATGAGTTTCCCAGCCATTTGAGTATTTAAATCCTAAAATTAATGAATAATGATTTGAGTTAGTTAATCTTGAATTTGAATTTGAATTTTAAACTTGATTAATGTTATTCAAAATTTGATAATTCAATCATGTCAAGTTTAGATTCAAAATAGTGGTTCGTAGAATTAACAAGGACTTAAGGGTTGAACCCGACACTTTCGCTACACCAATTGACTTGGGGCAAAATGTTAAAGTTCAAACTTGAACTTGAATTCAAAATTGAATTTAAAATTTGAGGTGACAATCAAATTCGAATTTGAGGTTGAAATTTTATTTTGAATCAAAACCAGATTTGAATCTGAACTTAAGGTTGAAGTTAAATAGACTTTTCTTCAAAATTTGTGACTCAACAGATCGAGTTTCACTCAATCATGTAGGTGCACAAAATTAATATGAAAGATTCGGGGATCGAGCTCAACTCTTTTTGTTTCACCAATTGACTTGGGTCAAAATTTCAAAGCCCGAATTCAAATTTGAAACAAAAACTGAAGTTTATTTAAGGTTAGAATGAAACTTGAAATTCAATTTTGAAATTAAATTTTGACTTAAGATTGAATTTGGTCTTGAGGCTGGAATTGAATTGATCTTCTTCAAACTTTGAAACTCAACACATTGATTTATATTCAGATGTGCAGATTTATAAAGTAACCTGAAGATCTTAAGAATTAGGCTTGACACTTTTCATCCCACCAAGTAATTTGAGGGTGAACTATCAAAGCCTAAATTTGACAGGAATTTTGAATTCGTGTTACATATGTTTAACTACAATGGAATGTTATAGAAGACACATGGTAATGACGATTGAAGTTGATTTGAAAGATTTTCCTTGACTTTTGAAACTCAAAATGTTGAGTTTTATTTTCAATAAAATGGTTAACAAAAGTTAGTGGAGAAATCTAGAGACTTTGAATTGACTCTTTCACTGCAATGACTAGCTTAGAGCAAAATGTCAAAGTCTGGTTTGATTAAGAGTTTAAATCTGAGTTTTGAGATTGAGAAATTTTTTATAAATTGTGAAACTTAGCATGCAGAGATTTATTTGCATGCGAGTTTGCAACATATACAGAAAGATTTTGAAAAGCTTGGCTTGACTCTTTCTCTCTACCAATAAATTAGGAGGCAAAATGTCAAAGCCTGGCTTAGAGAAAGATTTCCTACACTCACCTCTCTTTTCACATGTCTTAATTAAGTTGGCCACACTCACCCCACGGAGAAATGGGAGAGGGACCAACGGAAGAAAGGTATCCAAAACTATCGATGCAACAAAATTCGTAGTGCTGTCAGAGATGGAGAGAGAGATTTTCCCCAGTGGAGTCGCCATTTTTTATTTTGATTGAAAAAGTATATAAGTTTATAGTTTTGAAAATATTTAATTTTCTTTGGGAAATATTTAATTTCTGGAATTTTAATATTTGAAATTGAACACTCATTATGAATGATATATCACCTCGAAAGGTGAACATATCGTTTCTTAATAAGTTCAGATTTCAAAACTTGAGATTTTATCCTGATTATTGTAATCAAACTCAAGGAGAAACAACGTATAATCCCAAAGGATTAAAATGATATTTAATCTAATATTTAACTACAATGATCTAGATATAGATCATTAATTTCATAATCAAAGTTATGATAATAGTACGATATATCTTCTCAAGGGATGAGGATATTATCTATTATCGATCATTTAAAAATGACGATAATGATTGTTGATTTTCCCAAGGATAATTAATGAATGTTTTAAAAAAGCTTGATTTTAAAATCTGGTCTGGGTTTTTAAATCTCCTACAAGTGCAAGCCCTCATAGTTAATTACATCGTAGGAAACCAGAAAATTTCTTACCAATACTCTCGATTAAAATAGCGATACAAATTTTATTTAAGAGTTCAAGGCTTGATGTCAAAAGAGGTAAAGGTTGGAGTTTTCAATCGGGATTGGACCAAATTGGAATAGTTATTTCTGGAGTCAAAGGAGGAAGGGTAGGAGGTGTTTTGAGATTCTGAATTACTTCAAAAATACCCTAACCTATCCTAAGTGTTGGGCTTGAATTTGATTGAAAGAGATTTAAGTTTGAATGATTGATTTTATTAGAAAGTGGGAATTAAATTCTCGGAATTTGAGGACTTAATATTGAAAATCTACCTTAGATCCTAAGTCTAAAATGGGTACTGAAAATCAGTGACTCGGATCCTAGCTAATGCAATGTAGTCCTAGACTTACCCCGGCCTAGATTGGGGAGCCAGCTAAACCACCTAAACACTTCAAAACCATGTGTCCGATCTTTTAAATGTAGAGTGGTTAGGGACATTATTTAAGATAAGTTTTAAGGAGAGCGGGCCGACATCTAGAGTAGATCCTAATTGGCCCCTTTGACTTATGTTGGGTGAGATGCTTAAGCTAAAAATACAATTAAGAATTAGACTCAATTTTTAATTTATATCTAATGCAATGTATGCTAGTTGACTCAAATGCTTTAAAATCAAAATGAAGTAATTTTAAAATCAGGCTTAAAAATAGGTTTTATCCTAGAGATTGCACAACATCCCCTTCGACAGAACTGCACCCTAATAGGTCAGGTGGTCTGCCAAAACCCACAGGTGGGGAGGTGTCTAACAGAAGAGAAAAGTCATATGAATGCATGAAAAACCCCTGGCGAGTTTGGGCTTACTTCTTAAAAGCATTAAAGTTTCTATCTGAGCCTAAAATTTTTAATTTTTGATTAAAGTAGAAATAGTTTTGACCATACCCTCACGAGCCTCCGATCGGGTTCCAGGCTAAATCAAAATCTGCATGCAATTATCGCCAAAAAACTACTAAAAGCATGTGGGTCCTTAATCGTAATCAACATCAAACAATCAATATTAATCAAATCAATTAAATTAAAATTCAAATTAAAACTCCATGTGGCAAGTGCCACTTAATTATATAACCCAGTGTCTGCAAGAAAGTAAAGTGGTCAGGTACCACTGACTACAACCCGGATTCTACTCCTAAGAATCTAGTGACTTTGAGAATGGGTCTTCTCATCCTTCACTTCTTCATCTTCTTGTAATTCCTTGGATCGTCGGGTCCGGATATTCAAATGAAAAGAAACTCCCCCTGAATAGGGGTGTTATCTTTTCTCTTTGGATATTTGAGAGATATCCTAACTTAGGCTTCCAAATTGAGGAAGACTCTCCCTTAAGGGATGTCCTCTCCTCTTTGGAATCTAAATAAGATATGTATCCCATTCTTAAATTACTTGATACATTACAACTCAATTACATCTCAAATCAAATTACATTCGAATTTAAAGGAAAATTCTAAACTCAACAACCTGCATGTTATCCTAATAATCAACAGTTATACGAACATCCCAAATAATTAATATATTTAAAATTTAAAATGCTCAAACTAGCCACACTTGGCCATGCTCTTTAATTATTAAAGAGGGACTTAAGCAAATTTTTGGAGCACATGTGTAATTTAATATTTATAATTTTACCCCCTTTAATTTTAAATGCCCTGTATGAGCATGGCCACCTGCATAAAACTGAATTAGTATAAATCATTCCTAACTTAAGAATGGATCTAACGTACAATCAATCACATCACAGAGTGTAGTAAATAAATAAGCAATCACATCAATTCTACTACTAGTAAACAGTATGTAGTGAAAGGTCAAAAATTTGACACACAGCAGAAAAGTAAACACCGGCCTAGCCTAAGACTAGAGTTGGTTGTCCTACCAAACCATCTAAAGTGTGTGTAGAAGGCTATGTGGCTTTGATATGTCCTAAATAGGCACTTGATTGAAATTGATATAGATTCTGGTTGGATGAAAGGCTTAAGGGAGATTTAATTGAAGTTTAAGTCTTAATGGTTTAAATTTGATTTTAAAATTGATTTTAATTGTTTGTTGGATACCACCTTTGTTGCACACCGAGGCGGTGAAGTTTATTGCACCTTCCTTGGGGCCAATTTAATAGCCTCGTAGGCCTCGGTTACCTAGTGGTACACGATATAATTAAATAATTTAAGCTTGATTAAGGTTGGAAGTAAATTAAAATTTAATTAGAGTTAATTGGTTGCTAGTTTTAGAGCTAAATTGATACTTTCTGGAATTATTGATGATTTATTGAATTTTGGAAATTTCAGGATTATTTTAATCATTTAATTCAAGGGTCAAAAATTGATATTTTGATTTAAAGAATTTTCTAGAAAGTTAGCATTTTATTAAAATACTAGACCTTAATACGATCAGTTAGACTATAAGTACGCTAAAATTTGATTTTTCTAGATTTTATTATGAAGGTTTGAAGTTTCGACTTGATTTTGAACTAGGCTTGACCAAAAATTTACTTTTTCAAATTTGATTGATTTTTGGAAATTTAACCATTTTTATAAATATTAGACCTTAAGTTGAATCATATGCCTTTGAGTTTGCTCAATTTGGAGTCCATTTGAATTAGTTATGAATTTTTGAAGTTTTGACAATTATTTGAATTTTTTAAAATTAATTTAATTAAAGCCCTTTTTGTGATTTGAATTCAAATGACCTCCAAACTCTTTGGAATCAACTCCAAAGGTTAGGAATGACCTAAGGAGTAATCTTCAAGTGCTTGGAAAATTTTTGAAATTTTTAATTATTTTTAATTAATTAGATTAATTAAATATTAAATTTCACTAAAGTTAAATTATTCTTAAAATTAATACCAAATCTGGTTGATTTTAATTTTCATGAATTAAGGGTTCAATTCTGGCCAGTTAGAGGTATTATTCTTAATTTTTGGATTTAAATTTGATTTATTATATTTTCTTAAAGTTTTAAAGGCTTAATTAAAGTTTAAATTTGATTAGGTTAATTAAGGTGCTTAATGATTTCAAAATTCAATGAGGAATTTTCCTAGGGCTGAGAGTGTCACTAAGTTAAAGTGTTTAAAGTTTCAAGTCAATTAGAATTATATCCTAACTATTGGAATTTTCCTAAGTTTTCTAATCAAGTCCTTAATTATTGTCCTTAATGAAACTAATTTTGATAGATTTGAATCAAAGTTTCTAGACCCTTGACTTAACATATATATATAGCATGCACAAATACATAAACCCAATCCAACACCTAAATCTAGGAGAGCTCTAAGTGTGTGTGTGCACCTACATATACAAAAGTTAAAAATAGTATCACAAGCATCAACTTGGTTAATGAATAATTAGAGGTTAATTATTCATTAATCCTCCCCCAAGATTTCCATTCACATATTTAATCTATGTTTAAAGTTCCAAATGGATCTCTCAAATTAAAGATTTAAATAAATAAATAAATATATATATATATATATATATATATATATATATATATATATATATATATATTAAAGTAATTTCAAATATAAATATATAAATATATACATATGATAATGTAAAATTCAAATTAAAATATACTTAAAAATAACATTATGATAAGTTTGAAACTTAAATGAGAAATTCTTAAATTGGTTTGAAAATAATTTTTTTTTTAAATTTAAAAATATTTAATATAATATTTAACATAATATGAAAATATTAATTAAATATTATTTTATTCAAATATCTTTAATTAGTTAAAATTAATTAAGATTTTAATCTTGAAAAGAATTTTAAATTAAAATTCTTAACATTTTAAAAATTTTTAAGGTAATATTTCTTTTTTAATAATTTAAAATAAATTTGTTTAGAATTTTTTTAAAGTTTAAGGTTGATTAAAGCATTTAAGTTAACTTTAAAATTAATTAATATTTGAATTAGTTCTTAAATTAAACTAAATTTTATTTCAAATATTTTTATAATTATAAAATTATTTATAATAATTATCATTTAAATTTATTTAGAATTAATTTCAATTAAATATCAATTAACAATTAAATACTTAATTATTTTAATATATATATTTAATGAAATATTTTAATCATTTTTAAATAAACACTAATTTAAAAATAATGTTTAACATTTAAAATGATTTAAAGTATCTTAATATTTTAGATTAATATTAATTTATTTAAAACTAATTCTTAATTAAGTATTAAGTTATTTTAATTAAAATTTAATTAAAAAATAAAATTTAATTAAACAAATCGGCCACCGGGAATGCCACGTGGCAGTGGCTGATTGGGCAATGCAATATGCGATGGTGGCGCCCAATCATTGGTAAGGATTGGCGCTGCCACCAATCATTGCCTGTGGATTACAAAAGCACGTGGACCCCACACGGCATTACTAATCCACGGTCACCGTCCGATCTCCGTGGTTTTAAACGAGCGGATAAGATCTCGGCGGACGGAATGCGAAACCACCAGATCAACCACGCGGTCGAACTGGACCGCGGAATGGCAGAATCTACGTCGTTGATCAAAGGACCAATGGCTCAGATAATTCCCAGCTCAGGCATGTGTAAATTGAGCCCTAGAATACATTTTTGAGCCCATTCGTTCGATCAGGTGCACCAAATCAGTTAAAATTTTAAACCTAGATTATGGATACGAACATAAATTATGTGGAGTTCTTTTTGAAGCTTAAAATGCACTTAACATAAAGTTATTTAAACTAATGTATCTTGGTCTAGGGTTAAGGATTTAAGAGAAACTAACCGTGAGATTTGCAGGATTTTAGATTCTCTGAATTTGTGGACTGTCCATGAATAATTCCTCTCCAGAAACCTTGGCTTGAGAAGCTCTCTATCGCATGCCACAGGTCTTGGACGGATCCTAGCTTAAGGTGATCGGAATCCTCTCACTGGCAAGCTTTGACCACTGGATTTTGGGTTGGGAATCAAGAGGAGGTATGGAATGCTCAAAATGAAAAGGTTTTGAGCTCTAGGGAGGCTTCTATGGAGAGAGATTGGAACTTGAATGAATGAGACCCTAAGAGAGGTTTTGCCCTATTCATTTTGTCCTGTGCTTGAATGGAGGGTTAGGATCAGCTGGGGGAGCTCCTAGATGCTACCACTTGTCCCTGGAGTTTGTTAACAGTAGAGGAATCAAAGGACTAGAGGTACAAGCCATGTGGAAAGCCATCTTGGTCCCCACTTGCTCATGGAATTGATTCAATCAATTTAATCTTGATCTAAAGGCTAGAATAAGCCTAAAGAAAGTTCTGGAGACCATTAAGACTGCTGGAGTTGGTTTAAAATGAAAATGAGAGAGGTTCGACTTAATTTGACCTCTTTTACCCCATTTAAAACATTTGTTGACTGTTTGACTGGTCAATTAGTAAACTTATGCTTATGTGGACATGGGGAGAGTATTTTTAGCTGCTTGGAATTGATGTCAAAGGGTTTGAGAGAATGTGTTAAATGCATGAACAAATTAAAGAGGTTTGACCAAGTCTTGTGAGTTGACTTGGTCAACCTAGCTTTAGTGTGATTAAACAATACTTGAGGTGTGGTAAGGCTATAAATTTGAATTGACTTAAAGGGTAGATAGCTTAATAGGGGTTCAATTAAGGATATATATTGATTTGACTTAGAGATGTATATTTGACCAAGTCCAAAGTGTTGACTTGGTCAAGCCTACATTGATAAGACTCATGCTAAATTTGAATGGGTTTAAGATATACCCTTGAATGGTCTTTGAAGGTTTGAACCTTTGCTTGAATTGGGTTTGAGTGTGTGTAATAAATAGAGATTGTGTTGACTAGATTTGACCATACATGGATATGCTTGACCCAGTCAACTGATGGTTGGGGCAGAATGACTAATCCAAACCAAATCATCAAGAGTATGTTTGAAGAAGTTTGAATAAAGTTTGAATGCAATTAAGGCTTGATTCAAAGTGTAAAAGCTTAAAGGTTGATCTGGTCAACCTAGGTTGACTTGGTCAACCAAGTTAACCCAGGGTTAGGGGTTGAGCTCAACAGGTTTGAAAAGATGAATGGGGTCTGGTAGAAGTGGTTCCAAGGTCTGGAATGGTCATCTAGATCAAATGACCTGTTTGGGCCCTTAATGGGTCATTGGGTCAACCCTGGCTGACTTGGTCAACCATGTGGGTCCAGGGTCAGGGAATGAGCTCAACAGATTTAAAATGACATTTGGAAATCAATGGAGATGGTCCCATGCAATTTGGAGGTCATTTGATTTGAAATGTGCATTTTCACCCCTAAGGGGTATTTTGGTCATTTTGACCCCTGGTCAACTGGGGGTCAAAGTGAGTCCAACAAAATATAGTTTAATATTCAATAGGTCAGGATTAAGGGTCTGGATGTGATTGGAGGCTTTGTAGAAAGCTCCAAGGTCAAAATCCACTCGGTGATAGGTCCAGTGGCATAGGCCGTAAATATTTGAAGGTTTTACAGCCTTTAGAAATTAATTTAATTTCTAGGGTTAGAGACCTCAGAATGAGCTCAAATTTGGAGGGTTGCCTCTAGAGATATGTCACATCAGTATGCAACTGATAGACTCTGAATCAGAGGACACTTGACTGGGTTTTGAAGTATTCAAAGGTTTGCTGGAAAAGGATTTCAGGACTTAGACCTTTAGCCTTGGATTTCGATCTGGATTTCTGGTTTTGATCTGGATTTTGGGTTTGAATTAAGTCTATATTGAATTGAAACTTGGATTGATCTAGAGGAATCCTAGGGTTTAGAGTAGATCCTAGGGTCTAGATCAGCTTAAAGGAATTCTAGGGTCTAGAATAGATCCTAGGGACTGAATTCTGGGAAGATCCTAGAGTGTAGAAGTCCTAGGGTCTGGGGTCTAGAATAACCTAAGATCTAAAAATCCTAGGATCTAAAGGAATCTTAAGATCTAGAGGAATCTTAGGATCTAGAGTAAATCCTAAAATTGTAATTCTAGGAAGATCCTAGGGTTAGATAGTTCCTAAGATCTAAATGGATCTGGAGGAATCCTAGGGTCTAGAGTAGATCCTGGGGTCTAAGAAGATCATATGATCTAGAGTCTGGCAGAATCCTAGGGTCTGGAGTCTAGTAGGATCCTAGAGTCTAGATTAACTTGGAGTTTAATTGAGTTGAGTACCACTAATAATAAACCTGGATTCTGATCCTGGAATAGATGCAAGTGACTTTGAGTGGGATACTCTCTATCTTCAACTCTTCGGGCTCCTTGGATTCATCATATCTGGATACCTAAATGAAAAGAAAACTCTCCCTTTTAGGGGATGTTATTCTTTCCTCTTTGGGTATTAAAATAATCTAAATTTGAGCTTCCAAATAAAAAAGTCTCTCCCGTAAGGGATGTTATATCCTCTTCAGAATCCAACTTTGGATTTATACATCCCAACTCGAAGACACTTTTATAACATAATTATAACTCAATCAAATACATTACATCAAAATTAAAAAATCTAGACTTCCTGTACGGTTATCCTAAGCAGTTAAATAGAATAACTCCACATCCTAAGCAGTTATATATATGCATTAAATTAAAATCTCAGCCACACTCTTTTGATTTCAGAGGGGGACATAAGCATCTTTAGCACCTAAATAAAAATTTATCAGTTTAAAGCTTTAATTTTTTAAACCATCTAAAGTGTGTGAGGTAGGCTGTATGGCTTGGGTATGACCTAAATCGGGCAATAAGTCAAAGTTATCTAGTATTCATGTTTGTTAAAGGTCATAGGAGAAATTTATGTCTAAGTTTAAATATTAATGTGTTAAAGTTTATTTAGATATATTTTAATTGTTAAATGTTTAATACCTTTATTTCTCACCATGACCATGAAGTTTATTTCACCTTTCTTAGGGCTAAACTAATAGCCTCGTAGGCCAGAATTACCTAGTAGTAACTGGTATATATTAGTTTATTTAGTTATTTATGAGTTAAGGATTAGGAAATTTTAATTAAAGGTGTTGATTTCTAGTTTGAATGATTAAATTAATTATTTTAGAATTTTTAGTGGATTATTGAATTTTAGAAATTTTGGAATTATTTTAATAAATTAAATGAAGGGTCAAAAGTTGACTTCTTAAATTAGAATGATTTCTAAATTTTTAATATTTTTTTCTAAATACTATACCTTAAGATGAGAAATTAGACTCTAAGTTTGCTCAATTTAAAATTTCTCATATTAAGTTATGAATTTTTAAAATTTTGACATAATTTTAACCTACGGCTGACCAGAAAATTGACTTTTTGACTTTGACTGAATTTGAAGGTTTGAAATTTTTAGAAAATACTAGATTTTAATTAGAATTGAATGGCTTTGACTTTAATTGAATTGAATTTTTTTAGAATTAATGGTGATTTTTTAAAGTTTGGGTATTTTTTGAATTTTGAAAATTATTTAATTAGAGGGGTTTTTAGATTTGATCCAAATCAATCCTAAACTCCTTGAAATCACCCCCAAAGGTCATAAATGACCTCAGGAGATATTTCCAAGTGTTTTGAAATTTTTTAAAATTTTTAATTATTTTTAATTAATTAAATTAAATTAATTATGGATTTTCCTTAAAAATTAAATTAATATTAAATTAAAGGTCTGATCCTAGGCTTTTAATTTTTTTTGGATTGGGGATTTAATTATAAACATTTTGATATATTATTTTGAATTTTTGGATTTGAATTGAATTTATTATACATTTTAGAAATTATAGGTTTAATTAGGGGTTAATTTTAGGGTAATTAAATCCTTAGCTTAATGGCCTCTGAAATCAGCAAACTCTTAGTCTAGGATGGGTGATGTTACTATGTTCAGATGTTGTAAGTCTCACCCCTTTTGGGTATGCATTTTAATCTCTATAATTTATCAAAAGTTTCCTAAAATGGTCCTTAATTTTTATCCTTATATTGTCTCTAGGTTATATAGGATCAAAATTAATGAATTGCTAACCCTTAATACACATATATCCAGCCACACTATACAAGACATTAATAGAAATGTGACATATATCTATGTGCTCATAAATAGATGGATTCCCAAACATTTGGGCTAACACATAGCCCAATCATTTAGGAATTCATCCAAGGACAAATTTCCAACATATGATGCTCATTTATATGGTGTTATGATAAAATAGGCACTTACCATAGCACTAGTCAATCAAAACAAAATGCAAGATAAAGTGTCTACTTGATTAAAATGCAAATTAACATAGAGGATATATGAAAATATCCTAGACCTGCATTGGACTAGATTAACTCAAACATGACTAAGCTCTGGTTTAAAATTTCGATTGAGAAATGATTGAATGGTAGGATGGAAAAGTCAAAGTCCCACCAAAACAAAGTTAAGTATAGATAGGCATGATTGCAAGTAAAGTAAATTTAATTACCTTTGAAATATAGGTTTAAAATTTTTAAAAATTTTACTATATGACATGCCAAATCAAACTGCCAAGCTTCACAATATGTGGATTTATAATTTAAAATATATATATTAATAAAAAAGCCTATATTAGTGTAAAAAAACTCAAAAATTCATGATACATTATTGTTCAAATTTATTTTTAAAATAAAGAGAATATAATTCTGAGAAAAAAGAGTATTTACTCATAATTTTTGGATAAAAACTTGAATTAATATGATTTATTGAATTTCTGTTAATTAAAAAGCTTTAAATAAATCAAAAATCATAATAATTATCAAAAAAGTGACGGTGATGGAGGCTACGGTGGGCCACGTGGCACGTTCTGGTGCGTTGGATCAAAACCATGGCTTCAGGATGGCCATGCCATAACAAGAGAGCCATTGGATCAGAACCGCGACGGCGGTGGGTCATAATAACTAATGATTCCGTCATGGCAATCATTGGTCATTAATACGGGACACGAGGCTGTGGGATCAAGAGTCACTTATCCGAGTCAGCATTAGATCAGGGTCGTTCATCTGCGTGCAATTTGGATGGGTGGTTTGGATCTAGCCGAACAAGGAACATAACCATGAAGATAAACCCACGGTTGGATCAATCGATCACACGGTGTAATCAGGCCTGTTGATCACATGATCAATAGTCCAAAAAATGTACACCCGCATGCATGCTACAGTTAACCCTAGGAATGAAAAAATGTCTCATTCTCCCTAACCACTCAACCATTTTTAATGAAATTTTAAACAAAACACTTAAACATGAAGAGCATCAGTGGGGTGTTGTTGGTTTGGTTTAAAAAGAACTTTACGTAAAGCTATTTAAACCAAGGTGGTTTGAGCTAGGGTTTTAATTTTACCAAGTTTTAACCATTGGATTTTGAATTGTTTGGACTTGTTGAGCTTGTAGACTGTCGATGAATCTTTTCGTAGAATAAAATGACAGTTAAAATATCTTAAAGCTTGAGTTATAGCCTCTAGATGGAGCAGGTGGTTAGTTCACCAAAAAGATCACAGTCGGCAATGTTCAATAACTTGGATTTTGCAGTGGAAATGAAGAGGGAGCCTTGGGGAGTTAAACCAAAATAAAAGATTGCCTGGAGAAGCTCTGGGGGCGGGATGTTGAAAGATAGATGATATGAGGCCATTTGGCTAATTTCAAGTCTAAGGTTTGAAATGGATGGGTCAGATTGACTGGGCCACTCCCTCGGATCATTGCCACATGCCCTAGGTGATTAATTAGCTGGAAAATGTCTGGTTGAGTCCCATGGCCATTGGAGACTTTTGGAGAGGGGGACCATATTTCCTATTCTAGGTTAAACCAGGCCTTTATCCTAGTTAAATGAGCTTTTGGAGAGCTTTCGCTTCATTTGGGATGGCTAAGTGAGCTGACTTGAAAGGGATTCAAGAGATTGAAGGGATTTGACTAAATGAGCCAATTTGAAGCAAAGGTCGACTGTTTGAATAGTTGAATAGTTAAACAACAGTTGAGGTTCACTTCAAGTGGTAGTTTGAAGTTGATTAGGTAGACTTTAAGTGATTTGAAGTAGTGCACTTGAGATTTAAAGGGGGGGTTAACTATTCAAGAGAGGTTTAAGTATCTTGTTGGCTTTCCTTAACCAGTCAACAAGGTCAAGACTAATGGTGTGGTACTTAGAGAATGTAGGGAGTCACTTGAAGTAGGTTGGGAAGGGGTCAAAGGATTAAGGTCAATGCAATAATGAATGGGGTTATGCATGATGAAGTTTGACCAAATAATTTGAGTTGACTTGGTCAAAGTTAATGGGTTTTGATTCACCTATAATTAATACATTCTTTAGCCATGGAATGGCATAAGTTTGGAGGTTTGATGGTGTTTGGATGGGTCTAGTTTGAAGGGATAAGGGATTTGACCCAAGAAAAATAAGTTTGACCAAAATTTGACTCAGTTAACTAAGTCAACTATTGACTAGGTCACCATGTCCAATCAGGTCCAAACCACTGGGGGAGATGTTCAAAGATGTTTGGGTGGATCTAAAATTGATCTGGTGTTTGATTTAGTGAACATAGGTTTTATGGTTGATCTGGTCAACCATGGTTGACTTGGTCAACTAGGTTGACCCAAGGTCTATATTTGGGTCAACAACTTTGGTTTGATCAATGGAGACCAATGGAGATGGTCTCATAGGCCGGATTGGTCATTTGGTCTAAAATGGCTATTTGGACATTTAAGGGGCATTTTTATCAACCTCAGTTGACTTGGTCAACTAAGTCAAAACAAAACTTGAGTTTGAATCCAATGGATCCCATATGATGTTTTGGATTCATTGGAAGAGGTTTCAGAGGTTGAAGGGATTGAACCATGTTGAGTTTTGGCAAAAAGTCCAAAAATCCCCTTAAAGAGCATTTTCGTCATTTTGACCCCTAGTCAATTCTGGGTCAAACTGAATCCTATAAAGTGCAGTCTACTGGTCAAGATAGCATAACAAAGGTTATGAGCATAGTCAAGGGTTCTGGGAAAGGCCCTAGGGTCCAATCAATAAAGGAACTGGTCTAGTGGTATAGGCCGTAAATATTTGAAGGTGTTGTAGCCTTTGAAAATAAATTTAGTTTTTGGGTCTAGAGACCTCAGAATGAGCTCAAATTTGGAGGGTTAACTCTAAATACATGTCTAATCAATATGCAACTAACAGATCATGAATCAGAGGTCATTTGGCTAGAGTTCAAAGGGACTAAAAAATCACCCAAAAAGGGTTTCAATACTTAGATCCTTAACCCTGAATTTAAACTTGGAAGTTTGGATTTAGATGAAATTCTGGACCTGGTTGATTGGGTTTGAGTTGTCTATATCAATCACAATAAACTGAATGGTTGGAGCTGATTGAACAAGATTAATGTTTGATTGAGGGTTGACTTAGGGTCTGGGGTTAAAGATTGAGTTGGAGTTTGAACTAGGATTTGATCAGGGATTTGGAATAGAGTTTGACTGGGATCTATCTAACTGACAAGTGGACAACTATCAGCCATTAGATCACCAAAGAGAGGACTGGATTGATCCTAATGACTTCATATAAGAATGAGGTCAACACTCTACTATATAGGTGTCAAAATCAGTCATATCATTATCATGTTATTATTGTTCTACTACGTAGGTGTCAAAATGAGCCTCCTATTGGTCAAACCTCAAAACCAACATATCATATCAAGATTGTTGGTGGATAGGTGCTGGAGCTGAAACTGATGTTGGCCCTCCCTCTACTGCCTCTAGCTTGGGGTCCACATAGTGAACAGCGGTGAGTGCTGTAAAGGATGTGGAAGGAGCTATTTGAATAGTAAGTTGGGAGATGATTTAGTAGTGTAGGGAATTGGAATGTGTATTTAGATTCACGGATGAAAGCAATTATGTGACCTAAGGCAAGAGTTGGATTTCTTTTATGTCTACTATCTCTAATGTAAGTAAGATTCTCAAGATATCAAATAATTAAATCAGTTGTATTGAAATCAATTTTAGTAATTATAAAGTAGGTGGTTAGGGATAAAAGAGGTGTGATATTGATTCAATTTTCAACTTTTAAAATTATAGAGTTATGAAGGATATGCTGAATAATTATAGCATCTTGCACTAAGGTATTGACATGAGGAATGTGGTATCTAACAGTCGACTCCCTAAGGGTAGTGTTAGCAAGGGTCCAATTATAGTTAGTGTTGAATTCTATAAGGTGAACATTTTTTCCAGTGGTAGAAAGGTGTAAGAATTAGTC
Organism: Dendrobium chrysotoxum; assembly: GCA_019925795.1. Taxonomy (NCBI): domain Eukaryota; kingdom Viridiplantae; phylum Streptophyta; class Magnoliopsida; order Asparagales; family Orchidaceae; genus Dendrobium; species Dendrobium chrysotoxum. The sequence goes on from CM034297.1 coordinate 52,968,144, forward strand.
GAAGTCTTGGTAGGTAATTTCAACAGGCTTCCTATTGACGTAAGATTGGAGGGAAGTACCATCAGTGTTGATTCGAAGGCTTGCGAAGAATTCAAAAAGTAGCTCAGAGTTGAATGGGTAGGCAAGAGTAAGAATGAATTGAAGAGTAGTGAGAGCAAAGAGAGAAAGTACCTGGAGTTTAGAACTTCCTGATTTATGATTTTTGAGGGTATAATCCCAGCAGATTTATAATAATGGTAAGCCTCTTTATCTGCTGCTTCGGCGAGGCAAGGATCCATGGGTCATCAGGAAGATCTTCCTAAGAGAGCTTTTGATCTCTTTCCACAGGTCATTTCAAGGACTAAGATCTTAGAGAGGAGGGAAAAGAGTTTGAAAAGGGTTGAGTGAAGAAAAAACATGTTTTCCCTCCCTTTAAATAGAAATCGACCATATCATATAGTAATATAGGATTTCGTATAGTACAATCCAGTGCATTCAATTCATCCAGTCTGATCAGTCAAAAAGTCGATTTTATCATACAGTATAATCAGAATCATACTGGATGATTATTAACATTCATCATGAGGCATCAACCTGAACGATTGTTGACTAATCAGATCTTCCTGTAAGAATAAGTGTTTGTATAGTACAATATAATATTAAATATCATACCGACTGAATTAACTTCATCCAACGCCTAGTGCCACATGTATCGTAGAGTACAAAATAGGTGTTTGTATAGTACGATCGCCAATAATTGATCAATCAAAATCGTTGGATGTGTTGTGAGCAGTGATGTGATATTTTGTATATATCATACAATATGATGTGAAATTACACAGTACGATGTGAACAATTTTTAAGTGGTGTGTGATAATCAGAAAAACTTCATAAGAAGAAGAGAAACATAAAAACAACACATAAAATAGAACGAAAATATAAAAATTAAAAAAAAATAATTATAAAGCAAATTCAAGAGAAAACATACAAAAATAATTTTTTTTCAATTTCAAATATCCTAATTCAAGTAAGAATATCTATGACACCTAGTCTAGTTCTCAAGGTGCTAAAAGTTTCAAAATCTAAGGGCTTTGTAAAGATATCTGTCAATTAATTTTCAGTAGCTGCACAATGTAGCTCTATATCCCCCTTGGTTACATGGTCTCTAATGAAATAGTGCTAAATGTCTATGTGTTTGGTTTTGAAATATTAGATTGGATTCTTTGATATGCAAATGGCACTAGTGTTATTACACATGACAGGAATGGTGCCTACATGTAGTCCAAGATCTAGGATTTATTGCTTTAACCATAAGACTTGTGTAACACAGCTCACTACAGCTATGCATTTTGCTTCAGCAGTAGATAGAGCTACACAGTTCTACTTTTTACTGGACCAGGAGGCTAAATATTATTCTATGAATTGACAAGTTTCAAAAGTACTTTTTATATTAACCCTACTTTCTGTAAAGTTTGAATTGAAATATCCTATGATTTCCAAATAAGTATTATGTCTAGGATACCGGATTCTTAGGTTTTGGGTTCCTAAAAGATATCTAAGAATTCTCTTAACATCACTCATATGGGATTCTTTAGGATCAGCCTGAAACTTAGCACAGGGGTAAACACTAAACATGATATCTAGTCTACTAGTAGTCAAGTAAACAAGTGATCCAATTATTCCTCTATACTTCTTCTAATCAACTAATTTTCTATGTGGATCTTTATCTAATTGAATGGTGGAGCTCATGGGAGTATGAATATCCTTAGTGTTATCCATCTCATATTTTTTAAGGATATCTTTAATATACTTTGATTGGCTAAGGAAAGTACCATCATCCTCTTGCTTTACACTTAATCTAAGAAATAGGTAAGCTCTCCCATCATGCTTATTTCAAACTCCTCACTCATTATCTTTGAAAATTTATCACAAAGATTTTTATTCGTAGATCTAAACAGTTTATCATCAACATAATTCTGAACAATGAGTAGGTTTTCTCCTTCCTTCTTTAAAAATAGAGTGGTTTCTACATTACCCTTAACAAAATCTCTATCTATAAGGAAAGTGCTCAGCCTTTTATACAGGCTCTAAGTGGCTGCTTTAACCCATATAACGCCTACTTTAGTTTGAATACATGATTGAAAATTTTAGAATTCTTAGAACCTAAGGGTTGCTAATATATACATCTTCTTTAATTACTCCATTTAGGAAGGTACTTTTAACATTCATTTGATACATCTTAAATCCTTTAAAGCAAGCAAAGGCTAATAATACTCTAATGGTTTCTAGTCTTGCTACATGTGCAAAGGTCTCTTCAAAATCAATCCCTTCAATTTGATTGTACCCCTTAGCTACTAATATAGCCTTATTTTTTAATTACTGTGCCAGACTCATTCATCTTGTTATGAAAACCCATTTGGTTCCTACCACACTCTAGTATTTGAGTCTACTAATTAACTCTCAAACATCATTCCTAATAAATTGATTTAACTCTTCTTACATGGCTAGGATCCAAAATTCATCAGATAGAGCTCGATCTATGTTTGAGGGTTCTATCATAGAGATAAAGGTAGAGTGGCTAATCTCTTTTCTAAGTCCATGCCTGGTTCTTACTCCTAATGGATCTCCTAAAATGAGGTCCTTAGGATGACTAGATGAATATCTCCAATCTTTAGGCAATGAGTTTTGAGGCTCTATTCTATCTTCGAAGTTAATAGATTCTACTCCTTGGGTAACCTAGGGTCAAATTAACCTAATAGAGATTTTTCGTTATTTAGGATTCACACCTTACATCCAAAGATATGAAGGTGAGAGAGATTAGGTGTTCTTCCTTTGATTAACTTGTAGGATGTCTTATTTAGCTTGGATATAATATTAACCCTATTAAGAATATAATAAGCAATGTTTACTACCTCTACCCAGAAATACTTAAGAAGTGATTATTTGGCTAGCATGACTCTAGCAGCTTCTACTAAGATTTTATTCTTTCTTTCAGCAACCCGATTCTATTATGTGATTCTAGGAGCTAAAAAATTATACTCTATGCCTAACTCCTTACAAAATGATTCAAATTTATCATTTTCAAATTCTCCACCATGATCACTATGGATACTTAGTATTTCATACCCTAATTTTTTTCAATCCGTGTGGAGAATGTTTTAAATTCCTTAAATAATTCATTTTTATGTGATAAAAAGCTAATCTAAGTGAATCTTGAGTAATCATCAATAATCACATATCCATATACTTTTCCCCCTAAGCTAGCAGTGCTAATCGATTCAAATAAATCCATGTTGAGGTCTTAATATTAAACATCTGCCTCAGCTCCTAAGTCTAACATGGGTACTGAAAATCAGTGACCCGGAACCTAGCTAATGCAATGCAAATCTGGACTTACCCCGGCCTGAATTGGGGAGCCAGCTAAACCACCTAAGCAGTTCAAAACCATATATCCGATCTTTTATGCAAGAGTGGGTAGGGACATTATTTAAGATTGGTTTAAGGAGCTGGGGCCAACATCTAGAGCAGATTCCTAATTGACCCCTTTAACTTATATTGGGTGAAATGCTTAAACTAAAAATATAATTAAAGAATAGACTCAATTTTAATTTGTTGATAATGCGATACATGCTAGTTGACTCGAATGCTTTAAAATCAGAATGAAGCAATTTAAAATCAGGCTTAAAAATAAATTTAATTCTAAAGATACACAGATCCCCTTGGACAGAAATGCACCATCATAGGCCAGGTTATCTGCCAGAACCCGCAGGCAGGGAGGTGCCTAACAAGTGGAAAGAAGGTGTAACAAAAATGCATATGAAAAACCCCCAGCAATCCCGGGCTTACTTCTTAAAATGTTAGAGTTTCTATCTGAGCTTAAATCTTTTAATTTTATTTCAATAGAAAAAGTTTATTCGTGTCTTCATGACCCTCCGATCGAGTTCCAAGCTAAATCAAAACACGACATGCAAGATCGCCAAAAAACTAAGAAAAATAGCCAGATCCTATATCACAATTAAAATTAAACAATCAACATTAATTAAATCAATTAAATTCAAATTCAAATTAAAAGTCCATGTGGCAAGTGCCACTTAATTGTGAAAGTTCGTTAGGGATGTTAAGCCCTTATAAACTAGTCCCGAGGCTAACCAAGAGGGGGGTGAATTGGTAGTTTTAAAAATTCATGAGCAAATAAAGATTTTAAAAAATATTTTTGAATGTTTTAAAACCATTACAATTATGTGATGATGTGCAGATATTCAACGATAACAGAATAATAATCACAATCACACAATCATCAACAGAAAAGTAAATGCAGAAAATAATCAGAAAGAACACATCAAATTTTATAGTGGTTTGGTTAACTTAACCTACGTCCACTCCCCGGAGCCTGCCCTCCAGGTATTACACTAAAACTAAATGACTCTCCTTCTGTTCTCACAGCAAGGCAGAGAAGCCTGTACAAAAACTCCTTTCCACCAACCCAGTGAGACAGAGAACCTGAACTCCTTTTGCTTTCTCCTAAAGCAGACAGAGAACCTGAACTCCTTTCGCTTCCTCTTAAAGCAGGCAGAGAACCTAGATCTTCTTGCGATGATCCTCTCACAGAGACACCGATAAGAAAAGAGACGATGACTGGAGAAGACGACTCAGATCCTTGCTTGAAGCAACCTTTGTGAATCCCTCACAAACTCTCCCTCACAAGATCCTCTCTCTCTCTCCCTCTCTCAAGGTTTTCTCTGGTAAGTAAAGTGGCAAAAGATTTTTCTTATTGGAAGAAAAATATCTTTTATAGGAGGGCTCAAAAATTATCCTAAATCTCAACTGGTCGCCAACTATTATCTAGGACGATCGGTTGATCATCCTGTACAATCAGTTCAAAATTACATGTATCAACCTGGATGATCTGGTTTCTCTGGATGATTAGTAGAAAAGTTTATTCTAACCATCCCGAATAATTCCTCGATCGTCCGGGATGATTAGTGTAAATCAGGAATTTCGTCCAGAAGACCGCTCTATTTATCCAGGGAAAGCTATTCTGGATGATCTCAAAATGACTTAATCGTCCATGATGATAAGTGCATCGTCCTGTATGATTAGTTCAAAAATGATAAAATTATCCTGCACACCGCTTTATTTGTACTGCCAAAATATCCTGGACGATCTTAAAATGACTTGATCATCTGGGATAATGTCACAATCGTCTAGTACGATTAGTTTAAAATCGGGAATATCATCCTACACACAGCTCTGGTCATCCAGGTGAAGTGCTCTGTACGGTCAGAATTTTGCATGTATCATCCAGGACGATCTTGCGATCATCTGGGATGATATGATCGTATCAATCAAAGATTAATTACTTTCCTTAATCACCAAACTAATTTTGGCATGATTGTTAAGGATCATCCAGGATGATACATGTATCGTCCGGGATGATCAGACCAAATCTCTAAAAATAGAAAATTTATCTAAATTAATCTAGCGGCTGAGAATTTCTGTTTTGAGCATATCATCCTGTACGATCCAAGTATCATCCAGGACGATCTGCTTAATCATACCGACTTAATTTGGTTGCCCTAATTAGGATTTCTATTTTTACTGGATCATCCAGGAAGATGTGAATATCGTCCAGGACGATCTGAACAAAAAAATGAACAGAAACTCTAACTCACTAAAACTCTCCCCCTAAGTATGTGTGTGCAAGGTTACTTAGCTGGAGGAACAATTACATTATATTTAACTCAAGAAAGGGAAAAGTTATAATTAAACACACGCGGACCCGATCTTGAGTTGGCTTGAATTGCATTTGATATTTTATACCTAAAATGTTAGCCAGTCAAAGCAGAACACTGAAATATTTATTATCATCAAAACTATAATCCCTAAATCTAGGTTTGTAACAAATTGTACAACCCAGGGTCTGCAGGAAAAATGAAGTGGCCAGGTACTACTGACTATAACCCAGATTCTACTTCTAAGACTCAAGTGACTTTGAGAATTCGGACTCTTCTCGTTCTTCACTTCTTCGTCCTTGTGCGGGGCTCCTTGGATCGTCAGGTTCGGTATCGAAATGAAAAGAAACTCCCTCTGGGTAAGGGTGTTATCTTTTCTCATTTGATACTTGAAAGTATCCTAAACTGTATTTCTAAGTGAAGAGGTACTCTCCCCTAAGGGATGTCACTCCTCTCCTTGGAATCCAGTTTGGATCATTTTTATCCCATCTCAAAGTACTTAATATTACAACTCAAATTTAAATCAAATTACATTTAAATTTAAAAAAAAATCTAGACTCAACAAACTACAGGGTTATCCTAATAATCAACAGTTAATAAATATCCCAAGTAATTAATATATTTAAAAATTTAAATGTTCAAATTCACAGCCATGCTTGGCCATGCTCTTTTTAATTTTAAAGCGGGACTTAAGTAATTTCTGGAGCACCTGTGCAATTTAACATTTATGATTTTTCCCCCTTTAATTTTAAATGCTTTGTACGAGCATGGCCACATGCATCAAATTGAATTAGTACAAATCGTCCCTAACATAGGGGTAGATCTAACATACAATCAAATCAACATAGAGTGCAGTAAATAAATAAATACATCAATTGCTTAAATCTAACAACCAACATGCAATGAAAACCACAGAAAATCTGGCACACGTAAGTAGCAGAAAAGTAAACACCGGCCTAGCATAAGAGCAAAGTTAATTGTCCTAGCAAACCATCTAAAGTGTGTGTAGGAGGCTGTGTGGCATTGATATGTCCTAAATAGGATCATTAGTTAAAGTTACTTGAGGTTCTGGTTGGTTGAAAGGCCTAAGAGATTTAAGTTTAAGTTTAATTATTAATGGCTCAATTGATTTTAAAATATAATTTAAGGAATTACTGATTACAACCTTTGTTTCACACCGAGTCTGTGAAGTTTATTTCACCTTTCATGAGGCTAAGTTAATAGTCTCGTATGTCTGGGTTACCTAGTGATAATTGTATAATCAAGTGTTTTAATTAAGGGTATGAGAATTGATAAATTTTATTCAAATTGATTTGTTGTTGGTTTTAATGTTAAATTAATGTTTTCTGGAATTTTAGAAGATTTATTGAATTTTCGAATTTTTGGATTATTTAAATTATTTAATTCAAGGGTCAAAAGTTGATATTTTGATTAAAAATTATTTCTAAAAAGTCAGTATTTTATTAAAATATTAGACCTTAATACGATCCGTTAGACTATAAGTACATGGAATTTGGATTTTTTTACATTTTATTATGAAGGTTTGAAATTTTGACTTGAATTTGACTTATGTTTAACTAAAAGTTGACTTTTTCAAATTTGATTGATTTCTAAAAATTTAATATTTTCAATAAATATTAGACCTTAATATGAGTTGAATTCCTTTGAGTTTGACTGATTTGGATTTTATTTGAATTAGTTATAAATTTTTGAAGTTTCGATAATTTATTTGAATTATTTAATTTGTTTAATTAAGGGGCTTTTGATGATTTGAATCCAAATGACCCCCAAACTTCTTGAAATCACTTCCAAAGATCAGGAATGATCTAAGAAGACATTCTCAATTTTTTGAGAGATTTTTGAAATTTTTAATTATTTTTAATTAATTAAATTAATTAAATGTTCAATTTCACTTAAAATTAAATTATTCTTAAAACAAATGTCAAATTTGATTGATTTTTTTTTTCATTGACTAAGGTTTTAGTTCTGGTCAGTTAGAGGTAATATTTGTATTTTTTGGATTTAAAGTTGATTTATTACATTTTCTAGAAGTTTTAAAGGTTTCATTAAGAGTTAATTTTGATTAAATTAGTTAGAGGTCTTAATGACTTCAAAAATCAGTAAGAATATTTCTATGGGCTGAACATGTCACTAAGTTTGATTAGTTCAAATTTCAAGTCAATATGATGTGAACCCTAATTATTGAAATTTTCCTAAGTTCTCTAAATAAGTCTGTAATTATTGTCCTTAATGATGTCACTAAGTTTTATGGGTTTGAATCAATATTTTGCTAACCCTTGACTCACCATATGTATTCATACACGCAATTACAATCAATTCCTAGATCTAGGAGAGCCCTAAATTAAATGGTGTGTGCACCCTATACATGCAAGATTAGCATTAATTAAAATAAATAATAAAGTAATTAGTGAATAATCAAAATATAATTATTCACTAATTATTCCCCCACAAATTCCATTCATACACTTAACCTATGCTTAAGATTTCAAAAGGGATCTCTCAAATATATAAAAGATTTAATATATATAATTTTAAAGTTAATTTTAAAATATAAGTATTTATATATATAACCTATATATATATATATATATATATATATATATATATATATATATTTAAAATTTAAAATACTTAAGATATCATTAAAATAAATTTGATACTTAAATGAGAGATCCTCTCACTTATTTGAAATAATTTAAAAAAATAAATTTTTAATTTTGAAAATAATTAGTTTAATATTTAATTAAATATTTAAATAGTTGGTTAAGGGATCAAAATCATTTAAAGATACATATATATTAAATATTTAAAATCAAATTTATTTTTAAAATGTTTAAATTATCTTCTTTCAGATTGATTAAAATATTTGAAATAATATTTGAAGATTAAAAAATAAATAAATTAATATTAATCAAACATTACATAAATATTAAGAAAAATTCAAATTATTTAAAGAAAATATTTTGAATTCAATTAAAATTTAAAATAAAATATGTTAAATAATACTAGTGAGTATTTAAATTATTTTTAGAATAATATTTCAAATTTAGTAAATATTTAAATCTAATTTAATTAAATATTAATCAAAATAACTAATATTTAAATGTTTCAAATAATTTACGACATATTAAATGTTTCAACTTGATTTTGATTTTAAATTAAAGAGAGTTAAAATCTAAATAATTTGATATATTACATTAATTTTTTGGATTAAAATTCAATTTTTAATGAATTTTTAAAGCTTTCTGATTTTAAAATAATTAAAATCAATTAAAACTAATCAGTTCTTAACTCAGCAGCAGAAATGGACGTGTGGCAGGTGGTAATTCATGGATTCAGACCACGCGGCGGTGGGCCAATCATTGGCAATGATTGGCCGCCGCGCAATCATCACCCATGATTGGGGAAAGCACATGGGTCCCACGCATAACCCACTTATCCATGTACGCGATCCTTCCCCACTGTTGGATGATTCGCTGTTTGAAGCGAATGGTCCTGATCTCGTCGAACTGAGATCTTCAAAGCCGGATAGACCACACGGTTGGATAAGGACGCGGAATGGCCAGATCATGGCCGTTGATCATAAGATCAACGGTCCCAATCTCCCGCAGTGAACGATCTGAGTGAACCGAGCCCTAACTTAGAAAACTAGCTCATTCTCTCGATCTAGCCCGTGGAATCAAATGAAATTTTAAATTTAGCTTAAGAGCATGAACAAAAATTGTGTAGATGTTTTGAAATAGTTTGAAAAGCGCTTTATGGAAAGGTAATTTTCTCTAAGTGATCCTACCTAGGGTAAGATATATACCTCTATATAATTGATGGAGTAGTCTGTCCTAGATTATTCCTCCAGAAGATGTTGAGGGTTGAGGAGGTTTGGATCTTGAGCTACAGGCCTGGGATAGTCTTCAAGCAAGGGTGGCCGGAATCCTCCCACCGGCGAGCTTTGACCATGGATTTTTGGTTGGGGAATGTAAAAGAGTGTGTGTAAATCCAAAATGAAAGAAGCTTTGGTCTGGAGAAGGTAAGGGTAGTGAGAGAGTGAATGGTGAAGAATTACCTTGATTTTGCCTATTTCACCTCTATTCAACTATCTTGAGGTATTTGGAAGGCTTTGATTGATTTGAGAGCTTCCCTTGATGCATGTCATCTGTCCCTACACAGTTATAAGGTCAGGGAATAAAATGACACAAGGATAAGCCATGTGGAAAGCTCTTTTATCCTTGTAAGCACATGGGGAGGAGTTAGAGCTTAATCCAAAGTTTAAGTTGCATTTAATCAGCACTTAGAAGGTTCTGGAGCCTATTTCAGCTGCTGAAATGATTTCAAATAGAGTGGATTAGCTCTAATAAGTGATTTGGCCACATTTGATCCATTAGAATGGTGTGTTAACCTTGTTGACCAGTCAACATGTCAAGGTAGCTGAGATGGCAGCCAAGGGGACCTAAGAAATTGGTTGGATTGATTTGAAAGGGACTTGATGACTTGAAGTTAGAATTTGAGTGCTTGAAAAGATATTTGACCAAAACTATGGGTTGACTAGATCCAAATGTTCATAATTTGACTCATGACAAGTCTAAATAGGTTTAAAATATTATTTGAAATAGATTTGAGGGCTTTGAGAGATTTTGCTTGAATGGGGTTTGATTGTAGGTGATGGATGGATCTTATATTGAATGGATTTGACTAGACATAGGACTTCTTGACTAAGTCAACTGATGACTGGATCCGGGTGTCCAATCCAACCCAAATCATCAATAGTACATTTAAATGAAGTTTGAATAAGGTTTGAATGCATTTGGAATTTGATTCAAAGTTAAAGTAGTTTAAGGGTTGATCTGGTCAACCTGGGTTGACTTGATCAACCAGGTTGACCTAGGGGCAAGGATCAGGCTCAATAAGTTTCAAATCACAATTGAAGTCTATTAGAAGTGTTTCTAAGATTTAAATAGGTCATTTGGGTCAAATGGGCCTATTGGATCCTTAATGGGTCATTTAGGTCAACCCTGGTTGACTTGGTCAACCAGGTTGATCCAGGGTCTCGGAATGGGCTCAACAAATTCAGTTTGATGGTTTGAATTGATTTAGATTGGTCTCAGAAGTTTAAATGGTTATTTGAGTTGAAATGATTATTCAAACCCCTGAGGGGTATTTTGGTCATTTGACACCTGGTTAATTGGGGGTAAAAATGGGTCCAATAAAATATAGTTTACTATACAATGGGTTAGGATTAAGGTTCTGGAAGTGATTGGAGGCTTTAGAGAAAGCTCCAAGATCAAAATCCACTGGGTGATAGGTCTTGTGGCATAGGCCGTAAATATTTAAAGGTTTTACAGCCTTTGGAAATCAATTCAATTTCTGGGGTTAGAGACCTCAGAATGACCTCAAATTTGGAGGGTTGCCTCTAGAGATAAGTCATATAAATATATAACTAATAGACTCTGAATCAGAGGTCACTTGACTGGGTTATGAAGTGTTTAAAAAGTTCCTGGAAAAGGCTTTTAAGACAGGGCCTTTGAACCTTGGAATTTGAATCAAATTTTTGGATTTAATTTGGATTTTAGATTTGGATGATTAAGGTTAAATTATCTAAGTCATTCATGATCATTTGGGTGATCATAAAATGATTAGATAGGATTTGAGCTAGATTCAAGGTAGGATCAAGGTTGAAACTGGAATTGGGATCCAAAAAAGTTTAAAGTCTGAGCAGGTTTGAAATTTGAACTTGATTGAAGTTTAAATTGAGTTAAGATCTGGATTAGCTTAAGATTTAAATTGATCAAAGGTCTAGATTGATTTTAAGCTTGAATGGGTTTGAAATCAAAATAGATTTCAGATCTGGATTGACTTAGATTTAGATTAAACTAAAGTCTAGATTGATCACGAAGATGATTTAAATTATCACTAGGGTAGTGCCACGAAGTGCATACTCTACCACTAGTAGATCTAATCCTAAGGGAAGGGAATACCTAACCTTAATGAGAAGAAGAGTAGATGATCGTATAGGAAGGAAGAACTCCTAACTACAAAGGATCGAAGTTGAATTTTGATACTAAGGTAGTGCCACAAAGGGCATACTCTACCACTAGTGGATCTAATCCAAGGGAAGGAAGAAAAACCTAACCTTAAGGACAAGAAAGCTTGATTTTGGAATTTAAAGTTGAATCCAGGACGGTGCCATAGAGGACTTACCCCATCACTAGGGAGTTTAAACCTAAGGGAATGAAAGTTTACCCTAAGGAAAAGAGAACTAGATGATCTCGTAGGAACGGAGTATTGCTTCCTATAGGAGGTCAGGCTTAAAGTTTTGAATTTTGAAACTAGGACGGTGCAGTAGAGGGCATTATTCATCACTAGTAGATCTAATCCTAAGGAAAGAAAGCACGATGACTCACATATGTCCTTTGGGAAAGAAGACTGGAGGACTTTGAGGGAAGGAAGCATTGCTTCCCACAAAAGATTGGATCTGGATTTTAAACATAGGATGGTTTCATAGAGGGCGTGCTCCGTCACTAGAAGATATAATCCTAAGGAAAGAAATCATGATGACTCACATCTGTCCTTAAGGAAAAGGAAACTGGAGGACCTTGAGGGAAGGAAGCAAATGCTTCCCACAGAAGGTCAGATCTAGAATTTGAAACTCGGAAGGTGCCACAGAGGGCATGCTCCATCACTAGAATATCTAATCCTAAGGAAAGAAAGTATGATGACTCACATCTATGCTTAAGGAAAAGAAAACTGGAGGACTCTGAGGGAAGGAAGCATTGCTTCCCATAGAATGTCAGATCTAGAATTTAAACCTAGGATGGTGCCATAAAGGGCGTGCTCAATCATTAGAAGATCTAATCCTAAGGAAAAAAAGCATAATGACTCACATCTATCCTTAAGGAAAAGAAGACTGGCAAATCCTGTGAGAAGAAAGCATTGCTTCGCACAGAATCGGGTCTGGAATTTAAAAATAGGATGGTGCCACAGAGGGTGTGCTCCATCACCAGAGGATCTAATCCTAAGGAAAGAAAGCACGATGACTCACATCTATTCTTAAGGAAAAGAAGGCTGGAAGATCCTATGAGAAGGAAGCATTGCTTTGCACAAAATCAGGTCTGGATTTTGAAAATAGGATGGTTCCATAGAGGGCGTGCTCCATCACTAGAGGATAGTCATGTGGGGAGGAAGCTTGCTCCACATAGAGGACCTCAACTGAAAGGAAATTAGGATGGTGCCACAAAGGGCATACTCCACCACTAGTGGATGAACTTATAGAGAGGAAATTTGTTCTACCAAAGATTGGGTCAGGATGATTATGTAGGAAGGGAACTTGTTCCACACGGTGGATTGAATTTGGAATGATCATGTACAGAGGAAACTTGCTCTACACAGAGGATCGAATCTGGATTCTGGAATTTGAGATTTGAATGATTTTTTAATTCGAATTTGAAGATTTTTGAATTTGAAGATGTTTAAATTTGAAATTTAATTTGTCGAATTTGAATTTGAAGGGTTTTGAATCTGTGATGTGTTTCAAATTTGATTTGAATTTGATTTTGAATTTCAAAAGTTTTAAGATTTGATTTTGAATTTAAAAGATTTTGAATTTGATTTTTAGTTCGACACTCATCTGGCATTGTACTTCCTAAAGGGCCTCCCCAATGTTTGAAAATATTGGGTGGCATTTTTAGGGTTGATCAGTTGGTGGGAAATTCCCTCAAAAATCATCATTAGAATGAATGATCCAATCAACGTTGATTCAAGCTTTCAATTAATTTTATAATGGATTAGAAAGTTGTCTCCAAAAGACTACAACCAAGTCTCCTACTTGGGGAGTTCTAAAGTGATATAATTTATCAGTATCTCGAATCAAATGTGACTTATAAATTTTCAAACTTTATTGAGCATGCATTTGATTTTTATTTGAGGCCCTCAAGCTCCTCGAATCGAAGTTGGGCACTCTGCTCAATTAGAGTTTAATTTTGAACAAGTAGTCTCAGTGAAGGAAACTATGCTCTTAGATCAGAATGACATAGGACCCAGCACAGGGTGTTGGTTTGCTTATGAACAATAATTTCCAGCATTATAAAATACTCCTCTAGTGGGATTAATCTTGGACCCAGCATAGAGTGTAATTTTATAGAGAAGGACTTGTAAGAAAAGATGTCTTTGTGGAAGAACTCACAAATATTCCTCAAGGACTAGATTTGAATTTCTTATCAAGAGTAGAAGATTCATTCTCTTTATTAGAAAACTTCCTCTAGCTATTTGGACCCTGTCAAAATGACAAAAGGGAATAAATTCAGAAGTACAGTGAAAAGATGAATGACTCCAACTAACCTGAAAAGGTTTAAGGATTTAGGTTTTGTTGACCCAGACCAGGTTTCGTAGAAACTAAACTGGGGTCTCCTTTGAATATTTTGAATTAAAATCAATTTCAAAGGGGTTTAAGCTGAATAAAGAAATTTGATCTTTTCAATTCTCTTGCATGAGAGATTTTTATATCTTGATAGATTATCGATGCACGACAAAAATTCTGGATTCAAGATTTTCAAAATTAAGTAATTAAAAGTTAACTAGATCTTTTGAGATTTAAGGATTTAGAAGAAGGGAGCCTCTTTCTTTCTTTTTCTCGTGGCGCATATTACGCATCTTTTGATTTATAGTGCATTTTATACTATTTCCTTTTTTTTAATTTTTGGCGTATTCGCATATCTTTTAACTTCTGGTGCATTTTATGCATTTCTTAATTCTTGGCGCACTTTACGTATCTTTTTGAATTTGTTTTGATTTTAAGAAGAGGCTGCACCTTCATTATTTCAATGTCGGGATTACATCTCAAGTATAAGAGAAGAAAACTCATTCTCTTATGTAAGGATGGATAATCCTCAAGGCAGGACCCAATCTTTTGATAGGGGTATCGGCTTGACTTTTGAAAATCATTGAATATATTTTAAGCACGTAAAAGACATCTATCTAAGATAGAAAATTATGAGAACATTAAGAAGATTTTCATTTCTAAAGTCAACTTAAACTTAATGTAAATTTTAATTCAAAGGTTGAATTAACCACAAGAAGTGGTGGGAGGGAGGGGTATTCAAACATTTGTTGGAGTCAACAACAAATCTCTCCTACTTAAGAGTTAAGGTAGAGGTCAATTTTCATTAAAAAGATGATTCAACTATCTTGAAAATTTAAAATTGGTACATTTGAGAAATTGGTAAATTTTTCCTTAAAAAGTTGTAAATCTAGGTGGCAAGACCCTAGCAGTGTGGAATTAGATTCCTACGATCTCCTTGGAGGGAGAGACTGTTAGAAGATCTGCACTATCCATAAAATATATGGCATCATTTTAATCAAAAAGATTTATCACGATAGGACTCTGTTGAAAGTTAAATTTCAATGATATCACAATTTGATATAATCTTAGATTATTTCCCCCTCTGTTATTACTAGTGACCTAATACTTAAGAGAGTGGCACCCCAAGTGGTTTGTACGCCTTCTCCTCTGTATGTAATGTAGTGGGACATGTATATAAATGTGACCTAACATCTTCTAGTAGAGTGGACGGGTCATAAACTTCAATTAGGGGCCTAGGGCCTAGTGCTGGTGTTTGTTCAGTTTTGGCTTGATTGATTCTTACTGTGTTGTAGTCGAGAAGGTGTATTGAAGATCACACTCTCGTTTCCACAACCTCCCTCCTTTGAGTAACAGGAAAAGGGTGGAAATGATTTCCATCAAGAAAGGGGTACGTAGAAGAAGCAACGAACTTTTGATTAGCCTTAAACTTGACGTGCTTTAAGTCTTTCACCTCAGCAGTCTTTCTGGCCTTAACAACCTTCTTTCTGACTCTTCGAAGGTAGTTCTTCATTTTATTTTTACTGGAGACAGGGGTGCTAGAACTTGATCAAATCTCGGATTAAGATTGTAGCTCTCCCATCGTTATTGACTTCTGGTTGTTATCTTCCTCATGGAGGATACAGTGGGTAAAGGGGTGACAATGACCTCCATCTCGGAGATGGGGGAGTCAACTCTTGACCCTAAAGTAATCTCAACCAAGGGGATATCCCTTTATATTTCGACAGACAGATCAATCATTTCTTTTCTGTTGACTGATAACTTGAAGTTTTGAAACCCCATTCCAAACTGGATTAAATTGCCATAGGTGATTCCTTCTACTGTCAAGTTTCTATCTATGGAGAAGATGAGTTTCCCAGCCATTTGAGTGCTTGATTTCTTGAAATTAAAAGAATGTCATTTGAATTAGTTTAATTTTGAAATCGAATTCGAATTTTGAACTTGATCGATTTTTTTTGAACTTTGAAACCCAATATGCTGAGTTTTCACTCAACACGAGAGTTTACAAAATTAACAAAGAAATTTTAAGGGTTGAACTTGACTCTTTCACTCCATCAACTGGCTTGGAGTAAAATGTCAAAGCCTGAATTTGAATTTGAAAATTGAAATCAAGATTGAACTTGAATTTGAAATGGAAATCAAGTTTGAACTTAAGGTTGAAATTGTGGCTAAATTAAAGTTCGATTTGAATTTTGAATTTGAATTTAAGGTTAAAGTTTAATGGATCTTTCTTTAAATTTTGTAACTCAATAGGTTGAGTTTCACTCAATCATGTAGGTTCACAAAATCGATATGAAAATTTTGGGGATCGGGCTCGACTCTTTCATTTCACCAATTGACTTGGGTCGAAATGTCAAAGCCCGAATTTGATTTTTAAATTACATTCAAAGTTAAATCAGGAGTTAAATTGAATTTGAATTCAATGTGGAAGTTGAATTTAGACTTAAGATTGAATTTAAATTTGAATCTTGAGGTTAAAATTGGATTCGAATTCAAGGTTGAAATTAAATTTTAATTGAGATTGAATTTAAGTTTAAAACTGGATTTAAACTTAAGGTTGGAACTGAACGGATCTTCTTCGAAATTTGAAACTCAACATATTGAATTTTGTTCAAATACGCAAGTTAACAAATTAGCCTGAAGATCTTAAGGCTTGACCCTTTATACCCCACCAAGCAATTTGAGGGTGAAATGTCAAAGCTCAGATTTGACTGGAGAGTTTTGGATTCGTGTTGCATATGTTCAAGTACAACAGAATACTATAGAAGACGTATGGCAATGATGATTGAAATTAGTTTAAGAAATCTTGAAAGGGATTTAAGAAAATTTTGAAATTTCGGTAGAATCTCCCCTTATTTTTGAAACTCAATGTGTTGAATTCGCATTCAATAAAAAGGTTTACAAATTTGGGGGGAAGATTCTTAAAAGTTGACCTAACCCTTTCATCCCGACAAACTGTTTGGGCGTGAAATGTCAAAGACCAACTATACCAGAAGGATTGAAGTTTTAAACAGAATTCAAAGAGGAAAAATTTTATTGGAGACTTGAAACTTTGATTTTGAAATTGAAGGATCTTCTATAAATTGTGAAACTTAGCACGCTGTGATTTATTTGCATGCAAGTTTGCGACATACACAGAAGAATTTTGAAAAGCTCGGCTTAACTCTTTTGCTCTACTAATGAACTTTGGAGGCAACATGTCAAAGCTAGATTTGGAGGGAGGTTTCCTACGCTCACCTCTCTTTTTAGATGTCTTAATTGAGTTGGCCACACTCGCCCAAGGAAGAAATGGGAGAGGGTCCAATGGAAGAAAGGTAGTTAGAACTACCGATTCAATAAAATTCATACTGCTATTAAAGATGGAGAGAGAGAAATGTCCCCAGTGGAGTCATCATTTTTGTTTGATTTAAAAATATGTGTAGTTTTGAAAAAGATTTAATTCTCTTTGAGAAAGTTAAATTTTTGGGATTTTTAATCTTGAAATTGAACACGTCATTATGAATGATAAATCACCTTGAGAGATGAACATATCATTTCCTAATGGGCCTAAATTTCAAAACTTTGGATTTATCCTGATTATCATAGTTGAATTTGAGAAAGGACTACCTATGACCCTGAAGGGTCAAAATGAGTATTCAATCAAATATTTAACTACAATAATTTGGATAAGAGAATTATTAATTTCATAATCAAAATTATAATAGTAATTAATATATCTCTCCAGGGAAAGAAGTTATCAATCACTATTAATTGTTTAAAAATGATAATAATGATCATCAAGTTTGATTTTCCCAAAGATAATTAATTGAGGGTTTTAAAAATTTTAATTTATAAAAATTAGATCTGGGTTTCTAAATCTCCTACGAGCGCAAGCCCTCATAGTTAATTATGTAATAGGAAACCAAAAATTTCCTACGAATACTCTAGATTAAAATAGTGATACAAATTTCATTTCAGAATTCAAAGTTTGATGTCAAAGGAGGTAGGGACTGGAAATTCAACAGGGATTGGTTCAAGGATGAAGACTTATTTCTAGAGTCAAAGGAAGAAGGGCAGGAGGTATTTTGAGATTCTAAATTACTTCAGAAACACCCCAACCTATCCAAAAATGTTGGGCTTAAGTTTTATGGAAAAAGATTTAAGTTTAAGTGATTGATTTTATTAGAAAGTTGGGATTCGAATCCCGGAGGTTGATATCTTACGATTGAACATCTGCCTCAGATCCTAAGTCTAAAATGGATACTAAAAATCAGTGCCCAGAACCTAGCTAATGCAATGCAAATCTAGACTTACCCCAGCCTGGATTGAGGAGCCAGCTAAACCACTTAAGCGCTTCAAAACCATGTATCCGGTCTTTTATGAAAGAGTGGGTAGGGATGTTATTTAAGATTGGTTTAAGGAGCTGGGGCCGATATCTAGGGTAGATTCCTAATTGACCCCTTTGACTTATGTTGGGTGAAATGCTTAAACTAAAAATGTAATTAAAGATTAGACTCAATTTTAATTTGTTGCTAATGCGATGAATGCTAGTTGACTCGAATGCTTTAAAATCAAAATGAAGCAATGTTAAAATCAGGCTTAAAAATAGATTCTATCCTAGAGATGCATAGATCCCCTTGAACATAACTATACCCTCATAGGCCAGGTGGTCTATCAGAACCAGCAGGCGGGGAGGTGCCTAATAAGTGGAAAGAAGGTGCAACAATAATGCATATGAAAAACCCCCGGTGGGCCCGGGCTTACTTCTTAAAATATTAGAGTTTCTATGTGAGCTTAAATCTTTTAATTTTATTTCAATAGAAAAAGTTTATTCATGTCCTCACGACCCTCCGATCGAGTCCAGGCTAAATCAAAACACGACATACAAGATCACTAAAAAATTAAGAAAAATAGGTAGATCCTATATCACAATCAAAATTAAACAATCAATATTAATCAAATCAATTAAATTAAAATTCAAATTGAAAGTCCATGTGGTAAGTGCCACTTAATTATACAACCCAGGGTCTGTAGGAAAAGTAAAGTGGCCGAGTACCAATGACTACAACTCAGATTCTACTCATAAGACTCAAGTGACTTTGAGAATTGAGACTCTTCTCATTCTTCACTTCTTTGTCCTTCTGCGGGGCTCCTTAGATTGTCGGGTCTAGATATCCAAATGAAAAGAAACTCTCCTTGGGTAAGGGTGTTATCTTTTTTCTTTGGATACTTGAAAGTATCCTAAACTGTATTTCCAAGTGAAGAGGTACTCTCCCCTAAGGGATGTCACTCCTCTCCTTGGAATCCAGTTTGGATCATTTTTATCCCATTTCAAAGTACTTAATATTACAACTCAAATTTAAATCAAATTATATTTAAATTTAAAAGAAAAATCTAGACTCAACAAACTGCAGGGTTATCCTAATAATCAACAGTTAATAAATATCCCAAGCAGTTAATATATTTAAAAATTTAAATATTCAAATTCACGGCCATTCTTGGCCATACTCTTTTTAATTTTAAAAGGGGACTTAAGCAATTTCTGGAGCACCTATGCAATTTAACATTTATGATTTTATCCCCTTTACTTTTAAATGCCCTGTATGAGCATGGCCACCTGCATAAAATTGAATTAGTACAAATCAATCCTAACCTAGGGGTAGATCTAACGTACAATCGAATTAACACATAGTGCAGTAAATAAATAAAAACATCAATTGCTTAAATCTAAGAACCAACATGTAATAAAAACCATGAAAAATCTGGCACACATAAGTAGCAAAAAAGTAAACACCAGCCTAGCCTAAGACTAGAGTTCGTTGTCCTAGCAAATCATCTAAAGTGTATGTAGGAGGCTGTGTGGCTTTGATATGTCCTAAATAGGATCATTAGTTAAAGTTGCTTGAGATTCTAGTTGGTTAAAAAGCTTAAGGGATTTAAGTTTAAGTTTAAGTATTAATGGCTCAATTGATTTTAAAATGTATTTAAAAGAATTATTAATTACCACCTTTATTTCACACTGAGGCCGTGAAGTTTATTTCACCTTCCTTGGGGCTAAGTTAATAGCCTCGTAGGCTTGGGTTACCTAGTAATAATCATATAATTAAGTGTTTTAATTAATTAAGGGTTTAAGAATTGATAAATTTTATTCAAATTGATTAGTTGCTGGTTTTAATGTTAAATTAATTTTTTCTGGAATTTTAGAAGATTTAGTGAATTTTGGAATTTTTGGATTATTTTAATCATTTAATTCAAGGGTCAAAAGTTAATATTTTGATTAAGAATTATTTCTGGAAAGTTAATATTTTATTAAAATATTAGACCTTAATACGATCAATTAGACTATAAGTACACTAAATTTGGAATTTTCTATATTTTATTATGATGGTTTGAAGTTTTGACTTGAATTTGACTTAAGTTTGACCAAAAGTTGACTTTTTCAAATTTGATTGATTTCTAGAAATTTGATATTTTCAATAAATATTAGACCTTAATATGAGTTTAATGCCTTTGAGTTTGACTGATTTGGAATTTATTTGAATTAGTTATGAATTTTTAAAGTTTTGATAATTTATTTGAATTATTTAATTTATTTAATTAAAAGGCTTTTGTTGATTTGAATCCAAATGACCTCCAAACTTCTTGAATTCATTTCCAAAGATCAGGAATGATCTAAGGAGATATTATCAAGCGTTTGAGAGATTTTTAGAATTTTAATTATTTTAATTAATTAAATTAATTAAATATTTGATTTCACTTAAAATTAAATTATTCTTAAAACTAATGTCCAATCTAGTTGATTTTATTTTTCATTGACTAAGGATTCAGTTCTGGTTAGTTAGAAGTAATATTTGTATTTTATGGATTTAAAATTGATTTATTACATTTTCTAGAAATTTTAATGGTTTAATTAAGAGTTAATTTTTATTAAATTAGTTAGAGGTCTTAATGACTTTAAAAATCAGTGAGAATATTTCTATGGGCTGAACATGTCACTAAGTTTGATTGGTTCAAATTTCAAGTCAATATGATGTGAATCCTAATTATTGAAATTTTCTTAAGTTCTCTAAATGAGTCCTTAATTATTGTCCTTAATGATGTCACTAAGTTTTATGAGTTTGAATCAATATTTTGCTAACCCTTGACTCAATATATGCATTCATACACATAATTACAATCAATTCCTAGATCTAGGAGAGCCCTAAACTAAATGGTGTGTGCACCCTACACATGCAAGGATTAGCATTAATTAAAATAACTAATAAAGTAATTAGTGAATAATCAAAATATAATTATTCACTAATTATTCCCCCCATAAATTCCATTCATACACTTAACCTACGCTTAAGATTTCAAAAGGGAACTCTCAAATATATTAAAGATTTAATATATATAATTTTAAAGTTAATTTTAAAATATAAGTATTTATATATATAACCTATATATATAAATAAAAATTTAAAATTTACAATACTTAAAATATCATTAAAATAAATTTGATACTTAAATGAGAGATCCTCTGCCTTATTTGAAATAACTTAAAAAAATAAATTTTTAATTTTGAAAATAATTAGTTTAATATTTAATTAAATATTTAAATAGTCGGTTAAGGGATAAAAATCATTTAAAGATAAATATATATTAAATATTTAAAATCAAATTTAATTTTAAAATGTTTAAATTATCTTCTTTCAAATTGATTAAAATATTTGAAATAATATTTGAAGATTAAAAAAAATTAAATTAATATTAATCAAACATTACTTAAATATTAAGAAAAATTCAAATTATTTAAAGAAAATATCATGAATTCAATTAAAATTTAAAATAAAATATTTTAAATAATACTAGTGAGTATTTAAATTATTTTTAACATATAATTTCAAATTTAGGAAATATTTAAATTTAATTTAATTAAATATTAATTAAAATAACTAATATTTAAATGTTTTAAATAATTTACAACATATTAAATATTTCACCTTGATTTTGATTTTAAATTAAAGATGGTTAAAATCTAAACAATTTGATATATTACATTAATTTTTTGGATTTAAATTCAATTTTTAATGATTTTTTAAAGCTTTCTGATTTTAAAATAATTAAAATCAATTAAAACTAATCAGTTCTTAACTCGGTGACAGAAATGGATGCGTGGCAGGCGGTAATTCATGGATTCAGACCGTACGGCAGCGGGCCAATCATTGGCAATGATTGGTCGTTGCCCAATCATCACCCATGATTAAGGAAAGCACATGGGTCCCACGCGTAACCCACTTATCCACATACATGATCCTTCCCTATCGTTGGATGATCTGTTGTTTGAAGCAGATGGTCCTGGTCTCGTCGAACCGAGATCTTAACAGCCAGATAGACTGTGCGGTTGGATAAGGCCGCGGAATAGCCAGATCATGACCGTTGATCATAAGATCAACGGTCCCAATCTCCCCCAGTGAACGATATAGGTGAACCGAGCCCTAACTTAGAAAACTAGCTCATTCTCTCGATCTAGCCCATGGAATCAAATGAAATTTTAAATTTAGCTTAAGAGCATGAACAAAAAATGTGTGGAAGTTTTGAAATAGTTTGAAAAGCACTTTATGGAAAGCTAATTTTCCCTAAGTGCTCCTACCTAGGGTTAGATATATACCTCTATATAATTGATGGATTTGATTGATCAAAGGTGTTCTGAGCTTGAAGTATGTCCTAAATTATTCCTCTAGAAGACGTTGAGGGTTGAGGAGGTCTGGATCTTGAGCTACAGGCCTGGGACGGTCTTCAAGCAAGGGTGGCCGGAATCCTCTCGCCGGCGAGCTTTGACTGTCGAATTTTTGGTTGGGGAATGTAAAAGAGTGTGTGTAAATCCAAAATGAAAGAAGCTTTGGTTTGGAGAAGGTCAGGGTAGTGAGAGAGTGAATGGTGATCAGGCTTAACAAGTTTGAAATGACAATTGAAGTCTATTAGAAGTGTTTTCAGGATTTAAATACGTCATTTGGGTCAAATGGGCCTATTGGATCCTTAATGGGTCATTTGGGTCAACCCCGATTGACTTGGTCAAGTAGGTTGACCCAAGGTCTGGGAATGGGCTCAACAAATTCAATTTGATGGTTTGAATTGATTGAGATCGGTCTCAAAAGTTTAAATGGCCATTTGAGTTGAAATGATTATTCAAACCCCTGAGGGGTATTTTGGTCATTTGACCCCTGGTCAACTGGGGGTCAAAGTGGTCCATAAAAATATAGTTTACTACTCAATGGGTCAGGATTAAGGTTTTGGAAGTGATTGGAGGCTTTGGAGAATGCTCCAAGGTCAAAATCCACTGGGTGATAGGTCCTGTAGCATAGGCCGTAAATATTTGAAGGTTTTATAGCCTTTGGAAATCAATTTAATTTCTGGGTTTAGAGACATTAGAATGAGCTCAAATTTGAAGGGTTGCCTCTAGAGACAAGTCATACAATGTATAACTTACAGACTCTAAATCAGAGGTCACTTGACTGGGTTTTGAAGTGTTTGAAAAGTTTTTAGAAAAGGCTTGTAGGACAGAGCCTTTGAACCTTGGAATTTGAATCGAATTTCTGGATTTGATCTGGATTTTAGAATTGGATTATTAAGGTTAAATTATCTAAGTCATTCATGATCATTTGGGTGATCATAAAATGATTAGATAGGATTTGAGCTAGATTCAAGATAGGATCAAGGTTGAAACTGGAATTGGGATCCAAAAAAGTTTAAAGTCTGAGCAGGTTTGAAATTTGAACTTGATTGAAGTTTAAATTGAGTTAAGATCTAGATTTGCTTAAGATTTAAATTGATCAAAGGTCTAAATTGATTTTAAGCTTGAATGGGTTTGAAATCAAAATGGATTTGAGATCTGGATTGACTTAGATTCAGATTGAACTAAAGTCTAGATTGATCATAAGCTGGAATTATCTTGAGATCTGGATTGATTAAAATTTTGAATAAGTTGATTTAAAGTCTAGGTTGATTTGGAGTCTAGATTAATCCTAGGGTATGAGATATAAGAGAATCCTAGAGTCTAGAAGTCCTAGGGTCTGGGGTCTAGAATAACCCTAAGATCTAGAAATCCTATGATCTAGAGGGATCTTAGGGTGTAGAAATCCTAAGGTCTAGGATAGGTCTGGAGATTGGATTGATCCTAAGATTTGACTAGATTCTAAGGCCTAGGTTGATCTGGAACTTGTGTTAGGTCCTAATGACCTCATACAAAAATGAGGTCAACAAGAATTAGTAGATTCAATACAGTTCAAGTCAAGCATGTAAACGTTGTTAATTCTCTTTTCTTCTAAAATAGTATTTCCATTCCAACTATCACACAACTAGCAGATAAGAAATTAATATGAAAACCTTTGTCACACAGTTACCTAATACTAAGCAGATTATGTTTCAAGCCATCTACTAATAACACATTTGCAATAATAAAATTTTTTAAATCACCAATCATATCTGTGCCTACCACTTTTTAGTGGTATTATCTCCAAGTGTTACCTTTCCTCCTACCCTAACCTCCAACGTGATGAATTTTTTTATGTCTCTAGTCATGTCCATTAATCTTCTACTGTCCTGGTACCATATGCTCTCACTAGGCCTTTATGAGAGCACCCCTACAAAGTCAATCATTTGTAAGATTTGGGAACCCAGGTGACTTTGGGTTCCACCTTATGTAGTAATGGATTACTTGTATGTATGTTATATTATAATGCATGTAATTTTGATTTCCACACTAAATGTGTCCTATAGTGTATAGTGCAAGTGCGGGCTATGTTACCTAGCATGCCATAAGAATAACACCTAACACCTGGGAAAGGGTTTACCAATCTATATGGGTTCTGGTACCTCCTCCTAGGGGTATATGATGCATGTTGTGATGAGTTATGCCATTGTGCCAATGAAGGTGATGGATTATTATTTTGAAGTGCATTGACGTTTTCTTTAAGGAATTCATTAGCACTTTCAAAGCTCTTCAGTTCTAATTTTAATGCATGCTCACTACTATCTAATTGGCATGCAAGTGCTTCTAATTCTTTAAATGATCCTTCCAATTCAATATGCTTTGACATCAAGGATTCATGTGCATTAGTTAGATAAACATGCTTCTTATTTAGTGCATCATATTCATCAAGTAAAAATATATGATCCTTATCTAATACAGGATGATCTATTCTAAGGCACTCATATTCTTTTTAAAAATTTGAGAAATTTGAGTTTAGACTAGCAAATATTTTCTTGAGCTTTTTATATGTATTGTGAATTTTTTCTGAAACTTCAAATAACTCATTATAAGAAAGCTCACATACCTCCTCTTGATCAGAATGATAAAAGACTTCTATCTGCCGTAAGGCACAGATTAGTTACCACCTCTTATATTTCTATTTCTGATGAATCTAAAGTAGAGTGAACCCAAAATGCCTTCTAAGTTCATTGCTTGCCCTTTTTAAACTTTGTTTTCTCTTCACCCTTCTCCTTGATCAGGTGAGCTTTTAGGTTGGGGCAGTCCGTCCTCAAGTATCCCAACTTCCTACATTCAAAATAAATAGTATTCGATGACACCTTAAAATTTTATTTAACTTATCTTTGTTCTACTGCTTATGACACTTTTATTTTCTTCTTAGGAAGCTTTTAAATTGTCGAGCATCAGTGCTATGTCATCCTGTCCTTCAGCTGTAGAGCTGTCACTTTCTAACTCATTTTCTTTTAATATTGCTAACTTGTCCTTTTTCTTGTCTCTTGGATCCTATAATCTCTAACTCACACCTTACTCATAGGCAATGAGTGAGCCTAACAAGTTATCTATAGAATGAATATTAAGATCTTCTAATTCACATGTGGTAGTAACTTTAGCATCATAATTACTCAGTATTCACCTAAGGATTTTGTTTAGTTTTTCAGAGGTGGTGAACTTAAAAAATTGCTTACTTCAAAAAATGAAGATGATATTTTTGGATTTTTTAGTTATTAAAAATATCAACTTTTACTTGATGCAGAAGTGAATAATTTTATCAAATATTAAACCAATGATCATTATGATATTCTAATCAATAGAACAAAGCATTAATCACCCATTTTTACCAAGCAGTTATCATAAAAATAAAGAAGTAGAAAATCAGAACAAACACACCAGAGATTTATAGTGGTTCGATCAAATAATAACCTATGTCCACTCCCTAGATTCCTCCACACTACGTATTGCACTATCACTATAGTATCTCTCCTTTTGCCCTCACTATAAGGTGGAGAAGCCCTTACACAAATCACTTCCACCAACTCGATGAGGCAGAGAACTAGAAGCTTTTGTTACATTCCTAGTGACTACAGCAGACCTTCAATCCTTTTTCTCCCTCCTTGAGAAGGCAGAGAACCTCAATCTTCGTTTTCTCCCTCCTAGAGAAGATAAAAAACCCAGACCTCCTTGCTCACCCTCTTGGTGATCATGGAGAATCATGTCCTTAAACTGAAGAACTTCTTCCTAGAGCCACCCAAGAAACCTACATAGACACTTGGAGGAATAAGGCAAGACACTTGCTTGGAGCAACCGTGTGAACCCCTCACACTCCTTATCCCTCACACACAAGCTCTCCCTTTCTTCTTCCCAAAGCCCTCCTAGATCTTCTTCTATAAGCTCCCTCTCAAGAACACTCAGCAGCCAAAGACTTAAAATAAGTCTATTGAGAGAGATTAAATACAAGGTCTCAGTAAAAGCCCTAAAATTTAATTCTATCAGCACTGATCATACAGTACAATACTAGATTGCATTGTATGATTAGTTCAAATCACCTTATTAGTACTGTGCGAATTATAGAGTGTTGTACGATTAGTTAAATGTATTGCACTGATCATCCAGTAAGATATGAAAGGTCAACTAGTACGATTAATTTAAATAATATGGTTTATCATTATGTACGATAGGCGACGATAAATTATCGTCCCATGCAGGGATCTGATTGTATAGTACAATTGGCTCTAATCATCCAATATGATCTGATTGGACAAATTAAATAAAATTACTTCTCTAATTAAAGGATTAATTTAGGCAAGAATTAATTGCATCGTACAATATGATATCGATTGTACAGTATGATTAGTACAAAATTCGAATTTTAAAATATTATCAAAATTATGATTGGCGGCTGGGAACTTGATTTCTACTGATTATCATGTACGATATATTTTGTACAATATGATTAGTTCAAATTGCATTAATTATCACAATTAGCTATTTTAATGATTTTTTGATTAGCTGATCGTATAGTACGACATGGATCGTACATTATGATTAGTTCAAAAAATTAAACTTCTAATGTTGTCATTGTCTCACTCTCTTGAGTGTGTGTGTGCATGGTCACCGAGCTTAGTATCCACCAAATACATAATTTTGACTCAAGAAAAGTATAAAAAAGATGTACATATGATGCTAGAAGGTTTGCATTCAACATAGCTCATTTGCAGATAACAACGAAGGCTTATATTAGATACAAGTACACATAAAGTTGTTGAAGTAAGAGGATGTGAATGTTACAGCACCCTTATAGTCAACAACCACTCATCAACAGATGAGTACACTAATCCCCTACAAGCAAAAGATGGTCGACACATAATAAACGCAAGCACCTGTGAGCTGTTGTAGAATACCCATCATGTATATGACATGTTATCCACTAAAAGATGTAAAAAGGTTGTGACAAATACAAATACCTACAAACAACTATAGGAGATTCGTTAGTACACGACAGTCTACCTACATAAAATAGAAAATTACCAAAAATACAATGCTACAGTTCACCTATAAGCAAAAGTAGGAATCAGTAGTAAAAATTATGGACCACTATAAACCGGAGCAGTAAATTTATGGTGCCATGTCGTCACGCCAGCTAAAGTAATTTACTTATAAATAATAAATGGAAGGTTTCTAATGCATTGTACAACATATTTGCTAGTACAAGTACATTCTTATGGATTGAATGTTGAAGAAAATGACAACATGTGAAAGATGAAAATAGATGAATCACATTGCTGATGTACAACTGATGAAGCCTAATACGCTGCTAAATAATGCCATTAGTTCCACAATATTCGTACAAGAAAACAGAAGGTGTCCACATGCACCTAAATAAAACATCGTGCATCTTTTAAATAATCATCATTTTCATAATTCATCATGTTTAAATATTGCAAAAATTGCAAAAACATCCTCCCTCATGCATTAAAACATGCATTAATGCATTAGGAATATGCATACACATTTTATAATATTTTGGAAGGTACGTAGAGCATACGACATTGCAACATACAAAATGTCATGCAAATACATCATACACCATGTTAATGTAGTTGGCCACTACATTGCATATTAACACATAAGGAAAGCATAATTAAATAGTGTGCAAATACAAATTGCATCATACATGCATACATGTAAATATATTATGTATACTCGTTGTATTGCATATATACAACCACTATACAAATGCATCACATAAAATAAATGTAAAAGTATATACCCACATGGGTCCTAACGAGCATGATATAGGTACACATGTTACGTCTAAGGATGCTGTGTGGGTTAAAAAATGAATTGAAGTTTGAGCTTGATCCTTCTATATGAATTGATAAGAGTCGACATGGCACAAACTACCAAACAAATATATAGTTATGGCATCAATCGGGATATTTAATTTGTATGTTCATATTAGTGTTGATCTCATTTTTGTATGAGGCCACTAGGACCTACCTGGGTTTCTTTCTAGTGACCTAATGATTGGAAGGCGTTCACTTGTCAATCATTTAGGTCCCAGTCAAAATCAAATCCAATTCCACTTTTCAATTCAATCTCCAATCCCACTTTCAACCAACTTTCAATCAACCTTCAAATCATATCCAATCAATCTCAATCATTAATTTTATTATCATTGATGTGGATAATTCAAACTCAACCATTCAAGTCCAAAATTCAATCAAAATCCAAGATTCTAAATAAATTTCCAGGGTTAAGGACCCAGGTCCTAAACCCTTTCTGGGTGATTTTTATACCACCTTAAAACCCAATCAAATAACCTCTAATTTAGGATCTATCAATTGCATATTATACAGATATATTTCTAAGGTTAACCTACCAAATTTAAACTCAATCCTATATTTCTAATCCCAAAAATTGAATTGATTTTAAAAGGCTGTAAAACCTTCAAATATTTATGACCTATGCCACTAAACCCTCCACCTTGTGGAATTTGACCTTAGAGCCTTCCCTAAGACCCTTGACCATGTCCATATCCTTTAATATGGCATGTTGACTAATAACCCACATTTTTTGGACCCAATTTAACCCAGAATTAACTAGTG
Organism: Dendrobium chrysotoxum; assembly: GCA_019925795.1. Classification (NCBI taxonomy): domain Eukaryota; kingdom Viridiplantae; phylum Streptophyta; class Magnoliopsida; order Asparagales; family Orchidaceae; genus Dendrobium; species Dendrobium chrysotoxum. The sequence continues at coordinate 52,997,556 of CM034297.1, forward strand.
GTCAAAATGACCAAAATGCCCTTAAAGGGTATTTTAGGACTTTTCCCCAAAACTCAACATGCCACTTTCAAATCAATCTTTAAAACCTCTTGCAATGCATCCTAAACATCATTTAGAGTGAATTGGACCTGAACCAAGGTCTTGGTTTAACTAGGTTAATAAAGTTAACCATGGTTGACCAAAATGCCCCTTAAGGTTTCAAATGTCAATTTTAATCTAAATGACCTCACCAATGTATGGGACAACCTCCATTAATCTCAAAATATTCATTTGAACTTGTTCGATCCAAACTCAACCAATGATTTGATCAGGTTGACCAAGTTAACCAAGGTTGACCAAATCAACCCTTAATCTATACGAATGTCAATTTAAATGCTTGGACCCTTTTCAAGTTAAATCAAACCTTCAAAATCACTTGATTAGACATTCCATACATGTCCAAAAGTTTTCAAGTCAAATCTTCCAAGGTTTTACTTGGTCAACCCATTTGGAGGGGTCAAAACCTTCTCTAATTTCTTGTATTTACTCAAAACTCCAATCCCATGATTCCAAACCCCCTTGGGATGCATTCCATAGCTCCCTTGACCTCTCAAGGCCTATCCCAATCATCATTGATTGGTCAATAGGTCAACAAGTCAACAAACCCCTTTAAACTCATGGGAAAAGGTTAAATCATGGCCACATCACCACGCCACCTTGGCAATCCCATTCTCCCATCTAAATTTTGTTCAAACCTACTAGAAAGTAGTTAATTTCCTCTCATAAGATGCCCCAAACTAGGCTCTTAAACCAAGCTTGGCTTGGGTTTAGCCAAATGAGGAAAAAGGGTGTGGTCCCCCTCCCCATGAACCAAGGTGAGTCACACTCAACCCCAGCCCTTTCCTTTGGTTTTGAGGAGCTTTGGAGACACATGTTACCCATCTAAATCCCCCTAATTCAATCTAAGCCATTCAATCAAAATCAAGTGCTTAAGGTGGGGGGAAATCTAATCTAAGGCCGCATTCTTGTTCATTTTCAAACAACTCTAACACCAGTAGCCTCCAACTCTTCAAAGCCCTTTCTCATCTTCCATCCATTTCTAGGGCCTTCCCAAGAATTCGCCCATCATTTCAAAGCCTCAAATCACTATTTTAGTGAGGAGAGAGCATTATAGTGAGAGAAAAAGGGTTTCCTCTAGTAACTTTAAATCCAGCCATCAAAAGCTTCTAGGGTCTTCAAAAAACTTGTAGAGGACTTCTCCATGAGCAAAACAATTCTAAGATCTCAAAAATCTAATTGTTGGATTGTAAGTTATTCTCATTTAAGTTTAAATTTTATTTTGAAACTGCTCAAAAATTTTATTGCATGGAGCCTCCAAACTCCAAGAAATTAAAGTTTATGTTCCCATGAGCCTATGCTTCAAATTTCATTAAATTTTGATGAGTATTTTAAAAGTTATGAGCATTTTAATTTTCTAGTTTATTTTAAACTAAAACGGCCTAAATCTGTTCAATTTTCCTTCTTTCCTGATCGACGGACCATAATTAATCGGACCACACATGTCTTCACCTGGATTTGAACCTGCGTTATTTTGGTGGAAAATATTTGGGTATCTTAAACATTTTCTATATTTTTCCTAGGACCAGATGCCCATTAGATTGTTGTGATGTGAATTTTAAAAGTAATGGGTCCATTTTAGACCCAAAAGTTTAAAAATTTATAACTCTCCAAATTTGTAGAATTAGGTCATGAAATTTTTGTGGTATGCTTGCATTAGTATCGAGGTTAGCTAGACAAGGATTGGAAACTAATTAAATAGTAGTGAAACTTAGGAAAAAAATTTAAGAAACATGTTTAAATAACTTAGAAAATTCTTAGAAAATTTTACAAACACCCAATAGGGGTAAATTTTGATCAAAGTGAACTTAGTGACATTATACACTATAGGTTTAAATTTCTTTGAATTTGGAACTCATTAGGTCAAAAAATGAACCATACTAAAATTTAGCCCTTTTAAGGACCTAGAAAATTTAAAAATATATAATGAATCAAATTTAAATCCAAAATATACAAATAAAATATCAAACTGACTAAAGTTTAATATTCTACCTACGAAACTAAAAGCATCATCAATATACCTCTAATTTTACTTTAATTTGACTTTTAGTGAAAATTAATAATTAATTAACTTAAATAAATAAAAATTATTAAAAATTTCAAATAATTTCCAAATAAATGAAAACACTCCCATGGGTCATCCTTGACCTTTTAGAGTGATTCCACACAGTTTGGGATGAGTTTAGATCAAAAAACCAAAACCTTCCGAATTAAATAATTTTAAAAATCCATTAAATAACCAAATTTTAAAACATCATAAGTAATTCCAAAAAATTTCAAATTAACCAAACGTAGTGTCATTCAACTCTAATTAATGTCTAGTATTTTCTAAAAATGTCAAAACACCCAAAATAGGTCAAAGTCAAAAAGTCGATTCTCCGGTCAACCGTAGTTCAAAACTAGGTTGAAACTTCAAAAATTTATAACTTAATATAGAAAATTCTAAATTGAGCAAACTTAGAGTTTAATTTCTCATCTTAAGGTCTAATATTTAGAAAAAAAACATATTAAAATTCTAGAAATTATTTTAATTTTAAAAGTTAATTTTTTTGCCCCTTAATTAATATAATTAAATAATCATAAAATTCTAAAATTTAATAATTCATTTAAAATTCCAAAAAATCTTAATTTAATTATTGAAATCAATAATTAATTAATCGATCAAAATTTATCAACCCTTAATTCTCAAGCAATCAAATTAACTTAATCAACACCGGTTACTACTAGGTAACTCGGGCCAACAAGGCTATTAAATTAGCCCCAAGAAAGGTGAAATAAACTTCACAGCCCCGATGAGCAACAAATGTAATAACTATTTAATAACTAAAATATACCTAAATTAAGCTTTAATACATTAATACTTATACTCAAACATAAATTTCTCCTTCGATGTTTAACAAACCTGAACACTAGATAACTTCAACAAATTATCAAGTTTAGGACATACCCAAGCCACACAGCCTACCTCATACACTTTAGATAATTTACTAGGATAAAAAACTATAGCCTAGGCTAGGTCGGTGTTTACTTTTCATTACAGTATGCCAGGTTTTCCAAGTTTTTATTACAAGTTGTGCCTAAAAATAGATACATGTGAGTGTTTACTTACTTTAATTGTAATCTGTGAATTAATATGATGGGTGATAGAATACCCTTAGGTTAGGAATGATTTGTTTATGGACTGAGTTGTTTGCAGGTTGTCATGCTTGTATAGGGCTCACACATTTTTATGCAGGTGCTGAAATTATCTAAGTCCCCCTTAAAATCAAAAAATTGTGGTCAAGTGTGGTTGAGATTTAATTTAATACAAATATATAAACTTCTTGGGATGTATTCTTTTTTAAACTGCTTAGGATAACCATGTAAGAGACTCTAGATTTTTCTTTTGATTTAATGTAATTTAATTGACTTGAAATTGAGTTGTGATTTGAGTTGGGATATAGAAATCCAAAGTTGGATTTCAAAGAGGAAAGGATATCCCTTAGAGTAGAGTCCTTTTCCACTTGGAAGACCAAATTTGGATTACTTTAATACCCAAAGAGGAAAGAATAACATCCCCTTGGAGGGAGAGTTTTATTTTCAATTGAGTTTCTAAATACGACGAATCCAAGGAGACCGAAGACGAGAAGGAAAAAAGAGTTGAAAATAAAGAGTATCCCACTATAAGTCAACTTGCGTCAATCTTAGGATTAGAACCCGGGTTTTTCATCTGTGGTGCCCGACCACTTTTAATTTATATAAATTTTGGGTTGTAATAAATAGGCAATTTGCATATATATATTTATTTAATTAATTTGATTAATTTACTTTGCTTGCATAGGATTGCTTATTTTTTTTAGTTTTTGGGCTATTTGCATGCCATTTTTTTTAAGCCTAGATATGCATAGGCTCTTAAGGGAATACAAAAAATGTTTTTTACTTAAATGAAATTAAAATATTTAGACTAACATAAAAATTCTAAAGACCTAAGAAGTAAGCCCGGGATCACTGGGAGTTCTCATAAAAGCAAATTTTACCTTCTCTTCCTTATTAAGCACCTCCCTACCTGCAGGTTCTAGAAGATCACCTGACCTTTGGGGATACAGATCTGTCAAGAAGATGTTGTATAATCTCCACGAAAAAATATTTTAAGCCTTTTTAAAATTGCTACATGTCATTTATGTATTCAATTGAGTTGATCAGCATATATTACATTAGAAACTAATTAAAAAGTCTAAAATTTTAATTACATTTTATTCAAACATTCTCACCCAATATAAGTCAAGGGACCAATTAGGATCTGCTCTAGACATTGATCCCAATTCTCAAAAACTTTAACAACAACGGCCCTATCACTCCTTTATAAAAATGATCGAACTCATGGATATTAATCGACTAGGTGGTTAGCTGGCTCCCAAATCCAGGCCAGGTAAGTCAAGACTTTTCACTGCATTAGTTAGGTTTGGGCTACTGCAGTCCAGTGCCTATTTTAGATTAAGATCCTTAGTAGATTCTGAATCTTAATACCCTAACCTCCGAGAATATAATCTCAAATTTTTAATAAATTAATCAACTAAAATTAAAGATTTTCTTAATCTAAAATTTAAAGCCCAACACATAGAAAAGGTCGGGGTGTTTCTGAAGCATTTTAAAATCTCAAAACACCTCCTACTCTTCCTCCCTCGATCTCTAAAATAAGTGTTTAAAATTCGATCCAATCCTTGTTGAAATTCCAAATTCACCTCCTTGATATCACTCCTCAAAAATCTTTAAAAAAATATAATTTTTGTTGTTATTTTAATCGAGAGTATTCGTTGGGAATTCAACCTCCCTATGATGTATATCACTACGAGGGCTTGCGCTCGTAGGAGATTTAGAACCCACAACTATTTTTTAAAAATCAATTTTCAATACTTAACTAATCTTCTTCAAAAAAATCAAAATCAGTGACGACCGTTATTGTCATGTTTGAATAATTGACAGTGAATGATGTTTTCTTCTGTTGGGGAGATATATCATTTGTCGATACAACTGAGAATATGAAATCAATGATAATTAATCTAGATTATCGTAGTTAGATATTTGATCAAACTTCACTTTGACCCTTTGAGGTCATATGGAATTATTTCCTAAATTTGGCAATGACATTCGGGACGGGATTTATAATTATAAATCTGAACCCATTAGGAGACCTTATTCCCATCTCTTGAGGTGGTATATCATTTCCAATGGATGTTTGATTTTAGAATTAAAATTCAAAGGTCAATTTCAAACTTTTCTCAAAGAAAATTACTTTTCAAAACCTCTTTCCAAATTCAACCCAAATAAAAAAATGGCGCTCCCGACGAAATTAAATTTCTCTCTCCATCTTTAATAATGGCATAAATTTTATTGCATCAGTAGTTTTGACTACATTTCTTCTATTGATCCCTCCACCCATTTCTTCCTTGTGTGAGCGTAGTCAACATCAAAAGACATGTCAAAAAGAGATATGAGCGATGAAACCTCTGTCAAAGTCAAGCTTTGACATTTTGCCTCCAAGTTAATTAGTAGAGCAAAAGAGTTAAGCCAAATCCCTTAAGATCTTCCTATGAATATTGAAAACTTGAATATCCAAACAAATCTCATGTATGCTAAGTTTTATAATCTACGAAAGACCCTTCAGTCTCAAAATTAAAATTCAAATTTCTTTAGCAAAATCTGGGCATTGACATTTCACCCCCAAGTCAATTGGCAGTATAGAAGACCCAATTCTTCGGATTTTCTTATCAATTTTTTAAACATTCATGTAGAGTGAAACTCAATATGCTGAGTTTCAAAACTTAAAGAAAATCCATCAATTTCAAATTTGAATCCAAATTTTCTATCAAAATGATCAAAGTCAATTTTGAATACCATTGCCATGTGTTACCCTGCAATATCTCCTTGTAGCTCAAGACATATAATGATGATCCAACTCAAAATCATTTATGATTTTTCAAATCCATTTTAAATTTATAATTCAAGTCCTCTCGTTTGGACTCTTCTATCAAAATCTAGGCTTTGGCATTTCACCCCGTAAGTTAATTGGTGGAATGAAAGAGTCAAGCCAAATTCTTAGGATTTTCATATCAACACTGTAAACTTCCATATTTGAGTGAAACTAAATTTGTTGAGTTTTAGAATTTGAAGATCTATTAATTTCAATTCCAGAATTTAATTTTCTTTGACAAAATTTAGGCTTTGGCATTTCACCCAAAATCAATCCTTGGGGTGAAAGAGTCAAGCCCAATCTTTGGGATCTTCATATTAATATTATAAACCTATATATTTTAGTGAAACTCAATATATTGTGTTTTAGAATTTATAGAAGATCTGTCAATTTCAAAATTCAAAACCATCTAACAAAATTTAGGCTTTGACATATCACCCCCAAGATACTTGGTGGAATGAGAGAGTCAAGCCCAACTCTTGAGATCTTCTTGCCAATTTTAAGAACTCTCATGTTGAGTGAAACACGACATGTTGAGTTTCAAAATTTGAGAAAATCAATCAAGCTCAAAATTCAAATTCTATTTCAAAATCAACTAATTCAGATCACCTTTCCTTAATTCTACGAAACCAAACATACTCTAATGGATGGGAAACTCATCTTCTCATTAAATAGAGACACGACTGTAGAAGGAACTACCTATGGTAGTTCAATTCAGTTTGAGATGGGATTTTAAAACTTGAAATTATTAGTTAATGGAAAAAGAATCATGGATCTATCTGCTGGAACATAAGTGGATGTCCCCTTAGTTGAGATTACATTAGGGCTTGGAGATGACTCCCCATCTCCAAGATGGAGGCCGCTGTTGCCCCCTTGCCCATTATACCCTCTACACATGAGGATAAGAAATAGAAACCAATAAGAATGGATGAGAGGTCATTTGTGTCTGACATTGGGTCAAGTTCCAGCACCCCCTTCGCCAGCAAAAACTAGAAGAAGAACTACCTTCGTAGAGCCAGAAAGAAAAGCATTAAGGCTAGAAAGATTGCTGAATTAAAAAGCCTTAAAGCAATTCAAACCTGAGGCTAATGGAGACTTCATTGTTCCTTACACATACCCCCTCTTTGGTGGAAATCCTTTCCACCCTCTTTCTGTTACTCAAAGGAGGGAGGTTGTGAGAACGATAATGCGATCTCCACCATGCCCATTTGACTATTACATAGAAAGGATCAATAAAGTTAGAAGTGAAAACTCACCAGCAATAGATCATAATCCCCCAGTTGAGGGTTATGACCCGTCCACTCTATTGGAGGATGTTAGGTTACGTTATTATACGTGCCCCACTACATCAACTATAGAGGAGGAGGTGTAGAAACTACTCGAGGTGCCACTCTCATAATTACTAGGTCATTAGTAACTAGGGAGGGGCATAGTGATGGATTTGAGATCTTATCAGATAGAGACACCATCTGAATTTAACTTCTAAAGGGGGTCCTATCGTGATAGATCATTAGATTGAAATGATGTAGCATCATCTAGGGATAGTGTAGACCCCAAGATAGACTCTTCCTCCTAAGAGATTGTAGAAACATAATTCCATATTGATAGGGTCTTGCAAACTAGACTTGTGATTTTGAAGGAAAACATATAATTTATCAAGTGTACTGGGTCTAAATTTTCAAGATAGTTAATTCATATTTTTCAAATTGACCTCTACTATAAATCATAAATAAGAGAGAGTTATAGTTTACTCCACCGGATATTTAAAGGCCCTCCTCCCATCGCTTCTGCGAGTTAATTTGATTTTTGAATTAAAATCTGTATTAAACTAAAGTTGATTTTAGAAATGAGGATCTTCTCAATTTCTCACAATTTTCTATCTTAATAGGCATTACTCGCATGTTCAAAATCAATTCAATGATTTTTCTAGTCAAGTTGATATTCTAGTTAAAAGATTATGTCCGCTTTAAGGGTTATTCTTCCTTGCATAAGAGAATGAGTTTTCTTCTCTTATACTTGAGATATAACCTTTGCATTAAAAAAAAAGTAATCATTTTAAGGTTTTAAAGAAACTGAAGCCTCTTATCAAAATTAAAAAAAAAGTCAAAAGATGCACAAAGTGCATCAAAAATTAAAAGATGTGCAAAGCGTGCCACCCTAAAACATTCTAAGTAGGAGACTTGGCCTTAGATCTTTGGAGACCTATTTTAGTCCACCACAAATTGATGAAAAGTTTGAATTAATATTGACTAGATCATTCATCTTAGTGGCGATCTAGGAGGGAGGTTCATACTAACTAATTGATTATGAAGATGCCACTTGATGCTCCCTATTATTTGGGCGGTTCTTCAAGAAGTATCATGCCAGATGAGTGTCCAATTTAACATCAAATCAAATTCTTCAAATTCAAAAATTTTAAATTCAAGACTCTCTAAATTCAAAGAAGTCAAATCAAATTCCAAAAAGATCAAAAAAAATCAATCAATCCTCTCCTATTCTCTTTTCCCTTAAGGTTAGGTGTTGCCTTTCCTTAAGATTTGATCCTCTGTGATGGGTATATTTTGACCCCATCATATGATCATCTAGCCTCAATCCTCTATAATGGGTTTATTTTGACTACATCATATGATTTCCAACCTCAATCCTCTGTGATGGTCATATTTTGACCCCATGACACAATCATCCAGCCTCAATCCTTTGTGATGGGCATATTTTAATCCCATCACATGATCATCTAGCCTAGATCCTCTGTAATGGGAATATTTTAACCCCATCATATGATCATCCAGCTTTGATCCTCTATAATGGGCATATCTCAACCCCATCATACAATCACCCAGCCTCGATCCTCTAGGATTGGCATATTTTGCCCTCATCATATGATCATCCAGCCTTGATCATCTGCGATGGGAATATTTTGACCCCATCACATGATCATCGGCCTTGATCCTCTGTGATAGGCAAATTTTGAGCCCATCATACGATCATCTGATCTCAATCCTCTAAATGGGCATATTTTAACCCCATCACATGATCATCTAGCCTCGATCCTTTATGACAGGCATATTTTAACCCCATCATATGATTATCCAGCTTCAATCCTCTATGATGGACATACCTCGATCCCATCATATAATCACCTAGCCTCAATCCTCTATAATGGTCATATTTCAACCCCATTACATGATCATCCGGCCTCGATCCTCTATGATAGGCATATTTTGACCACATCATATGATCATCCAGCCTCGATCCTCTGTGATGGGCATATTTTGACCCCATCATATGATCATTTAACTGTGATCCTCTGTGATGGGTATATCTTGACCTCATCATACAATCACCCAGCCTCGGTCCTCTATGATGGGCATATTTTGACCCCATCACACAATCATCCAGCCTTGATCCTCTATGATGGTCATATTTAGACCTCATTAGAAGATTATCTAGTCTTGATCCTCTTTAATGGGCATATTTTGAGCCCATCATATGAGGATCCAGCTTTGATCCTCTATGATGGGCATATCTCAACCCCATCATACGATCATCCAGCCTCGATCCTCTATGATGGGCATATTTTGTTGTGACTTTCCTTAATCATCTATAATGGACCAAGGAAAGTCATGTTATGATTTGTGCAAATCAGTTCGTTCAAGTGAATTTTGATACAACTTATTTTTGATGATTACTAAAGCTTATTGTTTGTTTTATTTTTTTTTTCTCCTAACAAATATTGGAGTTTTCTTATGTGTGTACTAACATATTTTTCTGGAAATTCACACTCCAGATTATTGAAGACTTCAAGTTTATTTGTTAGATTTTATTGTAAGAGAAGTCTATAATTTTTACTTTTCTTGAGTCTGAGAAAGTGTGAATGTAAGTTGGATAACTGTGCACACACACTGGGGGGAGTGAGGCAAAAATTTTTTTAAAGCTCATCATACTGTACGATGTATTTTCGTATGGGATGATCTATGTTATTTGTCCTCTAAAATAAACCTGCCTAATTAAAAATTTTTCCAAGTACTGTTCGTACAGTATGAAATTAATTTCATACAGAAGGTTGTGAGGTACGAATGGCTTAGTTTTTAGGTTCATACTGGATCGTACATGACGAACCATTCAATTTTTGAACTATTCATACAGTACAAAATTAACTTCATACCGAAGGTTGTGAGGTACGAACGGCTCAATTTTTAGGTTCGTACTGGATCGTACAGGACGAACCGTTCAATTTTTGAACAGTTCATACAGTACAAAATTTACTTCATACAGAAGGCTATGAGGTACGAACAGGTCGGTTTTAGGTTTGTATTGGCTCGTACGGGATGAACCGTTCAATTTTTGAACTGTTCGTATAATATAAAATTTACTTTGTACAGAAGATTATGAGGTACGAACGGATCAGTTCTAGGTTCATACTGGATCATACCCGAAGAACATTACATATTTTAAACTATTCGTACAGTACGATATGCGATCGTACGGGACGATCGGAATGTATAAAACTTGAAATTTTCAATTTTTTGACGGTTTTTCTTGTCCTTATTGCTTAAGGGTCCTAAACACTGACTTATAGTACTTCTTCTGCGAAATTTCTTCTTGAGAGTGAAAGGGAGAGTATTTGGGAGTGAGTTTTGTGAGATCTTTGAAGAGAAAATTATGAGGGGATTCACAAGGTTATCCAAGTGTGATGATCTCATTGTTTGTACTTCAAGTTTCTTCCTAATCTCCTTGGAGGCTCTTGCAAGAAGATTGTTCAAGAAGACGACGGTTCTCTACCGTCACCAGGAGGACGAAAAAGGATGATTGGTTCTCTGCCGACACCTAGAGGGTGTGAAAGGATGAGTGAGTTCTCTGCCTTCACCAGGAGGGTGAAAAAGAACGATAGTTCTCTGTCGCACTGGAATTTGATGGAAGAGAGTTTTTGTAAAGGCTTCTCCGTCTTGCTGTGGGGGCTAAAGGAGAGTCACTTTGATTTAGTAATACCTAGAGAAGGAGTTTCTATGGAGTGGATGTAGGTCGTATTTGTCCGAACTACTATAAATATGGTGTTCTCTGTTCCTTTCTTTTTAATTTTTCTGCATTGCTATTTTTATGCATTTTATTTTTCTGTGGTTAAAAAAGTACAAAATTCATAACTGTTCGTACTGTATGAACTGAAATCATATAGTATAATTTGTTGAAAGTTTTTTATTAAAATTTTTTTTAAATTCCAAGAGAATTTTTTAAAAAAGCACCAATTCAACCCCCCCCCCCCCCCCCCCCCGGCCTTGGTTAGCCTAGGGATGTAATCCGTAGGTCTAACAAACTATTCGCACTTTCAAGTCACACTGAACCCCAGCCCTTCCCCCTAATTTTGAGCAGCTTTGGAGACACATGTCACCTATCTAAACCCCCCCCCCCTAAATTCAATCAAAGCCATTCAATCAAAATCAAGGGCTTAAGTGGGGGAAATCTAATCTAAGGCTTCATTCTTATTCATTTTCAAACAACTCTAGCTTCAACAGTCTCCAATTCTCAAAATCCATTTCTCATCTTCTCCATTTAATTCTAGGGCCTTCCCAAGCATTCCCCCATTATTTTGAAGCCTCAAATCACTATTTTAGTGAGGTGAGAGCATTCTGGTGATATAAAAATAATTTTCTCCAATAACTTTAAATCCAGCCATAAAAAGCTTCTAGGTCTTCAGCAAACATGAAGGGGACTTCTCCAGGAGCAAAAGGAGTCTAAGATCTCAAAAATTTAACAGTTGGATTGTAAGTTAATCTCATTTTAAGTTTAGATTTCGATTTGAAACTGCTCAAAATTTTTATTACCTGGAGCCTCCAAACTCCAGGCAATGAAAGTTCATGTTCCCACTAGCTTATATTTTAAACTTCATTAAATTTTGATAAGTATTTTGAAAGTTATGAGCATTTTAATTTTTTAGTTCATTTTGAACTAAAATGGCCTGGATCGATCTCGGTCGTCTGTTTTTCCTTCTTTCCTGATCGAACAGCCCAGAATAAATTATACCATACGTGTCTTCACCTGGATTGAAAATTGCATTATTTTGAAATCGTAGGAGCTGTCAAAGCTTAATTATAGTCATTTGATCTCTCGTGGCTAGATTAATGACTATGATGATGCCCCGACGTGGATAAGTGGCATATCAGATCATGCCACATGTCCCGTTGTGGTATCGACACATGTCCATGAGGTTTTGAGCTATTGCGTACTGCCAAGTGTCGCTCTCTCAGCCGCCACCATGTTTGGTTAAAAAGTATGTAGTTTGAAAAAGCTTAATTCTCTTTGGGAAACTTAAAATTTTTAGAATTTTAATTTTGAAATCGAACACTTATTATTAATGATATATCACCTCAAAAGGTGAACATATCGTTCCCTAATATGTTCAGATTATAAAACTTTGGATATATCCCAATTATCATAGTCAAACTCCAGGGGAGACAACATATGATCCTAGAGGATCAAAATGACGTTTGATTAAATGTTTAACTATAATAATTTAGATAAAAGATCATTAATCTTATAATCAAAATCATAATAATAGGATGATAGACCTTCCCATAGAAAGAAAGATATCGTTTATTATTATTTATTTAAAATTAATGATAATGATCGTTAAAGTTGATTTTCCTAAATATAATTCATTAGAGTTTTGAAAAGCTTGATTTTGAAAATTTAATCTGGGTTTCTAAATCTCCTACGAGTGCAAGCCCTTATAGTTAATTACATCATAGGGGAACCAAAGTTTTTTAAGAATACTCTCAATTAAAATAGCGGTATAAATTTTATTTAGATTTTAAAGCTTGATGTCAAAGGAAGGTAAGGATTGAAATTTTCAAATGGGATTGGTTCAAGGTTGAGCAGATCTTTCTAGAGTCAAGGGAAGAAAAGTAGGAGGTGCATGGGATTCTAAAACAATTCAGAAACACCTTAAATTATCCAAAATGTTGGGCTTGAATTTGATTGAAAGAAATATATAGTTTGAATAATCAATTTTATTAGAAAATTGGGATTAGATTCCCAGAGGTTGAGGTCTTATAGCCTGAGCCTACCTCAGAACATAAATCTAAGTTGGGTACTAAAAATCAGTGACCCGAACCTAGCTAACACAATACAAGATCTGGACTTACCCTGGCCTAGATTGGGGACCCAGTTAAACCACTTAGGTTCTTTAAAACTATGTGTCTGGTCACTTATGAAAGAGTAGGTAAGGATATTGATTAAGATAAGTTTAAGAAATTAGGGTTGACATCTAAAGCAGATCCTAATTGACCCCTTAACATATGTTGTGTATTTGATGCTTGAAATAAAAATTTAATGAAGTTTAAGACTCAATTTAATTTGTTTCTAATACAATGAATGCAAGTCAACTTGATAAAATGCTTAAATTAAAAAGAAGCAATTTTAAAATTAGGCTTAAAAATATATTTTTTCCTAAAAAATGCATAGATTCCCCTTGACAGAATTGCACCCTCATAGGTCAGGTGCTCTGCCAGAACCCGCAGGCGGGGAGGTACCTAATAAAGAAAAAGAAGATGCAACAATTATGCATATGAGAACTTCCGGAGGTCCCAGACTTACTTCTTAAAATATTAAGTTTCTATGTGAGCTTAAATATTTTAAATTTCATTAAAGTAAAAAATATTTTAACGTGCCCTCATGAGCCTTCGATCGAATCCAGGTTAAATCAAACACGACATGCAAGATTGCCAAAAAAACTACTAAAAGCATGCAATCCTATATCACAATCAATATCAATAATCAACTTTAATCAAATCAATTAAATTAGAATTTAAATTGAAAGTCCATATGGCAAGTGCCACTTAATTGTATAACCCAAGGTCTGCAGAAAAGTAAAGTGGCCAGGTAGCACTGAAAACAACCTGGATTCTACTCCTAAGATACAAGTGACTTTGAGAATGGGTCTTCTCATTATCCACTTCTTCATCCTTCTGCGAGGCTCCTTGAATTGTCGGGTTTGGATATCCAAATGAAAAGAAACTCCCCCTTGAAAGGGGTGTTATCTTTCCTCTTTAGATACTCAAAGTATCCTAACTTAGGCTTCCAAATGGATGAGGGCTCTCCCCTGAGGAATATCCTCTCCTCTTTAGAATCTAAGTAGGATATATATTTATCCGATCTCAAATCACTTTAAAATACAACTCAAAAATATCTCAAATTACATTTAATAAAAGAGAGAATTCTAGACTCAAAACACCTGTAGGGTTATCCTAAGCAGTTATAATTAAAACATCCCAAGCAGTTAATAATTAAAAAATACTCAAATTCACATCTACACTTGGCCATGCTCTTTAAATTTAAATGAGGACTTAGTAAATTTCTGAAGCACCTGTAAAAAAATATTATTAATTTAAAGCTTAATTATTTTCCCTTTTATTTTAATTACCCTATGGCCACCTGTATAAGATTGAATTAGTATAAATCATTCCTAACCTAAGGGTAATCTATCGCACAATCAATCAGTACATAGAGTGCTAAAATTAAATAAACACATCAATCAATTCTACTACTAGCAACAGCATATAGTGAAAGCTCAAAAAATTTGGCACACAACAGCAGGAAAGAAAATGCCAGCCTAGCCTAAGACTAGAGTTGGTAGTCCTAGCAAAATATCTAAAGTGTCTGTAAAGATTGTGTGGTTTTGATATGTCTTATATAGGACACTTGGTTAAAGTTACTTAAATGTTTGATTGGTTGAAAGACTTAGGGAAGATTTTGATTAAAGTTTAAGTCTTAATGATTTGAAATTGATTTTAAGATCATTTTTTAACTATTGGTTGGATACCACCATTATTGCTCACTGAGGTCATGAAGTTTATTTCACCTTCCTTGGGACTAAGTTAATAGCCTCATAAACCTGGGTTACCCAATGGTAACCAGTATGGTTAAGTAGTTTGATTAAAATTTGAATTAAGAATTTAGCTAATGTTTAAGTATTAATGATTTGAGGTTAGACTTAAGATGTGTTTTAAATTATTGATTGATCATCACCTTTATTGCTCATCGAGGCCATGAAGTTTATTTCACCTTCCTTGGGGCTAAGTTAATAATCTCGTATGCCTGGATTACCCAGTGGTAATCAGTATATTTAAGTAGTTTGATTTGCTTTAAGGTTTAACAGTTATTAAATTTTAATTAAGGTTGGTTGATTACTGATTTTAAAGTTAAATTGAAATTTTTTTGATTTTTAAATCAATTATTTAATTTTCTGAAATTATTTGAATTATTTAATGCATTTAATCAAAGGGGTTAAAATTTCACTTTTAGATTAAAAATGATTTCTAGCAAATTAGTATTTTATTAAAATATTAGAATTTAACATGATCAGTTAGACTGTAAGTATGTTGAATTTAAATTTTTCTACATTTAGTTATGAATGTTTAAAGTTTTGACTTAATTTTTGCTAAAGTTTGATTGGATTGTTGACTTTTTGACTTATTTTTGAACGTTTGATAATTTTGATAAATACTAGATTTTCATTTGGGTTCAATGCCTTTAAGTTTGATTGATTTGGAATTTATTAGAATTAGTTATGATTTTTTAAAATTTAGAATTTATTTGAATTATTTAATCATTTAATTAAGGGTGTTTTAATGATTTGAGTCTAAATGAACTACAAACTTTTTGAAATCACCTCCAAAGATCAGAAATGATTTAACGAGAGATTATCAAATATTTGAGAATTTTTTAGAATTTTTAATTATTTTTAATTAATTAATTAAATATCAATCTTTAATTAAAATTAAATTATTCTTAAAATTGATGTCAAATTAAAGTGGGTTTAATTTTCTCTAGTTAAGGATTACATTATGAAGAATTTGATGTATTATTTATAATTTTTAGATTTAATTTTGATTTATTAAATTTTGTGAAAGTTTTAAGGCTTAATTTAGGCTTAATCTTAAGGGGTTTAATTAAGGAAGGTTCAAGTTTTAGTGAGGATTTTCCCTAGAGCAAGGAAGGTCACTAAGCTTAAGGTGTTTAAATTTCAAGTCAATTGGATTTAAATTTGAATTGTTATAATTTTTTAGAAGATTTAAAACTTAACTAAATAATTAATTAATTAAATATCTTAAAGATTTTTAATTAAAGTGAATATCTTCCTATGGGCTATATGTGTCACTAAGTTTAAGTGCTCAAAGTTTCAAACCTAATAGACATGTATTTTAATTCCTAAAGTTAATCTAAATTATCTAAACAAATGTCCTTAATTATTATCCTTAATGACACTAGGTTATATAGGATTGAAATCAAGTTTTTCTAACCCGTGGACACTAATTACAATCACATAAAAACACATCAATCAAGATAATGAAATGGTACCCTAATGCTCTATGGAAAGATTATATCAAATTTTTAAGGTTATAGATCATATGGTGACCTATGAACTTATAAATTTGAATACAAGGAAATATTTTAATTGAATTGGATTGACATCATTGGAAAATGAAAGGGACATTTTCAATGATTTCTCCATTCAACTTTCAAACTACAATCAAACTCATTTTGAGAATAATATACAATGAAACATACATTATCAATGCTAATTCATTTTCAAACTAAACATGATCTGATCTTAAATATATTTTTAATAGAAAGTGCTCATCACACTGAATCCATAGAGCTCTAACATGCTATGATTGGAGTTAAATTAAATTAGTTATGAATTTTAAAAAATCTAGGTCAAACCTTGACCTAGATTTTGTAAATTCATAAAACTAACTAAGATTACATCAAAAGAACTTGAGAAAATTAGGGAAGATCAAAATTAGACCCTAGAATATCTCTGCCAAGTTTCATATTAAAAGAATTTATATGATTTTATTTAAAAAAGAAATAAGGTTTTTTGTATTTTTAAAGTAATTAATAAAATATAACTCAAAATATATTGATTTTAATTTTAACATAAACTAGATAAAATTATGAACAAAACAAGCCTAAGAACATCAAAAATGGTTGAGAAATGAGATTTCTATAATTTTTTGAAGTTCTAGGAAATTTTTTGAATTATTTTGGGATTTTATTTATATAATCAGCCGGCGGCACTGACTGTACGCATCCTTTCCATGCGGCGCGATGGGATTCACCACACAGACGGCACTGATCAAGTGGGTCAGCCTACTTATCCAGAGCGGTAGGATTCTGGGCCGTCAGAACTAACACAGTGCAGATATAACGGTTCACATCAAACCCATGAGATGACTTTGATCCAGAATGATCCAACGGACGAAATCTCTCCCGCAATTTGGACTGATGGTCTGGATACGGTTGGACGAAGGCCTGATCAACCTGCGGTTCTGAGAGATCGAATCGGACCGTGGATACGACCAAATCGCAGCAGTTGATCTAAAAGGAATAGATCCAATGGCTGGCAACCCATCTTCCTCCTACGTCAACCTACAAACCCTAGAATTATTTTTTGATTTTAAATTCTCAAAGCAATCAAACAAATAGCTTAAAAGAATTAAATAGAGATAATATATGGTCTAAGGAAGAATGGGGGAGAGATTTCTAAGTCTTTGATGGTGTCTTTGGAGACTTATTTGAGAAACTAGATAAACGCCTAGGGTTTAGGATTTGCCATGGTTTGAATGATGGATTCGAATGATTTAATGTTTTCTAAACTTGTAGTTTGTCCACGCACAATCCCTTAGAAGGCTTCAACCTTGGAAGATCACCGAAAGAGGATTTTGAAAGTTGAGGCGAACCTAGCTTCGGTATTGCGCTCTTCTCACCGTTGATAAGCTCCAAACGCCAGGAGAAGATCACGAGGATGTGAAGGAAGCTCTGGGATTTCAAAATGAAATGCTAAAGGGCTCTGGGAATGGATGGAAATTGAGTTAGCTCATAATGATGTCCTTCCGCCCTATCCTCCCTATTCTAAGAGTTATAGCCAAAATGAAGGGCTGGGATCGATCAGGCGTGGTGCTTGGATGTTGGATACCTGGACGAGGCCGTTAGGGAGCAGGGGAGGCGCGTGGCTCAGGTGAAAATGACCCTAGGTCATTCTCATGCCTAGGGGGACCACTACGATTTCTTGGGTCGTTTGGATGAGCTGGGAGTCGAGCCAGGGTAAGCTAGGTCGAGTTGACCTCAGAGAAAGTTCTGGAATGCATTTGAATAGCTGGATAGGTTTGGTTTGGAGGAAAGGATTGATTTGAATGGGTTTAACCATGCGAGCTCTCTTGAGCTCTTGTTGACTATTTGACCAGTCAATAAGGGTCAAGATGGTTGAGGTGGCATCCAGGTGAGTCTTAGAGCTTGATGGAATGGTTTTAAAGTAAAGTAATCCAATGGAGTGGGAGTTTGAATGATTGACCACCTAAAGCTACTTCTCATGCTAGATTTAACTATTTGACCAGTCAACTGGTCAAATAGTTAAGGTGGAGTTATAGGAAGGTGTTTGAATGCTATTGAGATGATTTGTGAAAGGATTTAAGGGATAGAAACATTGCATTAGTGAAATAGTGTGTATGTAGAGAGGTTTGACCAAGTACTTTGACTTGACCAAGTCAAAGTCATTGAAGATTAATTCATAGAAGATTGAGAAATTATTTAAAGCAAGCAATGTAATGATATTGAGAGATTAAGAAGTTTGATTTAAGTGTATACTAAGAGGTTGACTCATGTGGGTCCAGTTGAGCAAGTCAACTAATGGCTGGGTTATGGTGACCAGTCCAACCCAAATCATCAAGGGCATGTTTAAGGGGTTTTGGGTGAGATTTGGATACATTTGGGATTGAATTATCCAAATCATTTATGATCATTTGAATGATCAAAAATGATTAGATAAGATTAAAGCTAGATTGAAAACTGAATCAAAGTTTTAATCTGGGTTTGAGGTCTAGATAAGTTAGAGGCATGGGTTAATCTAGAATTTAAATTGATCCTAAGGGTTAGAATTTAAAAGAATCCTGAGGTCTAGGAAGTCTTAGGGTCTTGGGTCTAGAAAAGTCCTAGGACCTAGATGGATCCTAAGATCTAGATTAGTTTGGAATCTAGGATATAGATTAATCTAGGATTAAAATTAGTCCTAGAGTCTGGATTAACCTGGAGTCTAGAGTGATCTAAGATCTGAACTGACCCTAGGGTCTGAATAGATCCAATGCCTAGGCAAATCCTAGGGCCTGGATAGATCTAGGGTCAGGGTAGATCCTGGGGTCTAGATTGCTCTAGGGTCTAGGTAAATCCTACGTTTGGATTGATCTGGAAGAATCTTAGGGCCTAGATAATTCCTAGGGACTAAAGTCTAAGAAGATTGTAGAATCTAGGTGGGTTTGGAGGTTGAAATGATCTGGGATTTGGATTGATCTGGAATACATATTTATCTAAAATCAGAAGTGATCCTAGGGTCTGAGTTGATCTAAAATCTGAATTGGGTCCTAGTGACCTTATACAAAAATAAGGTCAACACGTTATTGTTTTAATTTATTAATTGAATTAAATAATTCAATTAATAGCTCAGAACTTTATAAATTCATTTTTTCACCAAATTAAGTGTTTTAAGTCTCGTTGGAAAGATAATTCAGTGTACTATTTATTAAAATTAAAATTGAAATGTTTTAATCACTGGTTTGTGAGATATTTAAGTTAATTTAAAATTCTTTTTTTTTTTTGTAATTTTCTCACAATCTAGTGGTCAAATTGGACAAAAATTTTAGTGAAAAATATATGGGTATCTTAAGCATTTACTATAATTTTTCTAGGACCATATACCCATTGGATTACTATAATATGAATTTTTAAAGTAATGGGTCCATATTGGACCCAAAAGTTTAAAAATTCATAACTCTTCAAATTTTTAGAATTAGGTCTTGAAACTTGACCATAGTGAACTTAACAAAATTATACAATATTGGTTTAAATTTCATTGAATTTGGAGCTCACCAGGTCAGAAAATTAGCCATACCAAAATTTAGCCCTTTTAAGGACCCAAAAAATTCAAAAAATTATAATAAATCTAATTTAAATTTAAAAAATACAAATAAAATATCAAACTGACCAGAGCTTAATTCTCTACCTAGAAAAAATAAAATCCTCATTACTGGACCTCTAATTTGATTTTAATTTGACTTTAATGTCACTTTTGAAAATTAATAATTAATTAATTTAATTAAGTAAAAAATTATTAAAATTTCAAGTAATTCCCAAACACATGGAAACACTCCCATAGATCATCCATGACCTTTAGGAGTGATTCCATGCAGTTTGGGATGAGTTTGGATCAAAAAATAAAAATCTTCCTAATTAAATAATTTAAAAAATTCATTAATTAAACAAATTTTAAAAAATCATAAGTAATTCTAGAAAATTCCAAATTAACCAAACTTAGTGTCATTCAACTCTAATTAAGGTCAAGTATTTTCTAAAAATGTCAAATCACCCAAAATAAGTTAAAGTCAAAAAGTCATATCTCCGATCAATTGTAATTCAAAACTAGCTCGAACTTCAAAAATTTATAACTTAATGTAGAAAATTATAAATTTAGCAAACTTAGAGTCTAAGTACTCATCTTAAGATCTAATATTTAGAAAAAATATTAAAATTCTAAAAATTATTTTAATTTTAAAAGTTAACTTTCCCCTTAATTAATGTAATTAAATAATCCCGAAATTCTAAAAATTTAATATTTCATTTAAAATTTCAAAAAATCTTAATTTAATTATTCATATAAATAATTAATTAATCGATCAAAATTTATCAACAATTAATCCTCAACCAATCAAATTAACTTAATCAGTACCGGTTACTACTAGGTAACTCAGGCCTGCGAGGCTATTAAATTAACCCCAAGAAATATGAAATAAACTTCACGGCTCTGATGAGTAACAAAGGTAGTAAACATTTAATAACTAATATATACCTAAATTAAGCTTTAATACATTAATATTTACTCTCTAACATAAATTTCCCCTTCGACCTTTAATAAACTCGAACACTAGATAACTTCAATAAATTATCCAGTTTAGAACATACTCAAGCTATACAGCTACCTCACACACTTTAGATGTTTTCTAGGATAACCAACTCTAGTCTAGGTGTTTACTTTTCATTACTGTGTGACAGGTTTTTTGAGTTTTCACTATATATTATGCGTGAAAATTGATTAATGTGACTGTTTATTTACTTTAACTACAATCTATAAATTGATGGGGTGGGCGATAGAATACCCTTTGGTTAGGAACAATCTATTTGCTCACTGCATTTTTGCAGGTGGTCATACTCGTACAGGGTTGAAGTCAAGTAGGCAAAAAAAATAAAGTTTTAAACTCGTACGTTTTATGCAGGTGCTAAAATTGCCTAAGTCCCCCTTAAAATCAAAAGAGCATGGTCAAGTGTGACTGAGATTTAATTCAATACAAATATATAAATAATTTGGGATGTATTCTATTTTAAACTACTTAGGATAATCAAGTAGGAGAGTCTAGATTTTTATTTTGATTTAATATAATTTAATTGAGTTGTAATCGAGTTATGATTTGAGTCGGAATATAGAAATCTAAAGTTGGATTTCAAAGAGGAAAGGACATCCCTTAAGGGAGAGTCCTTTTTTATTTGGAAGCCCAAATTTAGATTACTTTAATACCCAAAGAGGAAAGAATAATATCCCCTTGGAGGGAGAGTTTTCTTTCTATGTGGGTATCTAGATACGATGAATCCAAGGTGCCCGAAGCTGAAAAGGATGAAGAGTTGAAGACAAAGAGTATCCCACTCAAAGTTAACTTGCGTCAATCCTAGGATTTGAACCCTAGTTTATCATCAATGGTGCCCGGCCACTTTTAATTTATATAAATTTTGGGTTATAATAAACAGGTAATTTACCTATGGACATTTATTTATTTAATTTAATTGATTAATTTGATTGATTTACTTTGCTTGAATATAGGATTGCCTGCTTTTCTTAGTTTTTTGGTAATTTACATTCCATTTTTATTTTAGCCTAAATACGTGGAGACTCGTGGGGTACACAAAAAACTTTTTTTATTTAAATAAAATTTAAATTTTTAGGCTAATATAGAAATTCTAACGACCTAAGAAGTAAGTACAGGACCATTGAGAGTTCTCATAAAAGCATATTTTACCTTCTCTTCCTTGTTAGGCATCTCCCTGCCTGCGAATTCTGGCAGACCACTTGGCCTTTGAGGGTAAAAATTTGTCAAGGGGATGTTGTGCAATCTCTAGAGAAAAATATCTTTTAAGCCTTTTTCAAAATTGCTACATGTCATTTATGTATTTAATCGAGTCGATCAGCATGTATTGCATTAGAAAAAAATTCAAAAAGTCTAAAATTTTAATTGCATTTAATTCAAGCATTCTCACCCAACATATGTCAATAGACCAATTAGGATCTACTCTAGACGTCAGTCCCAATTTTCAAAAACTTTAATAACAATGTCCCTACCACTCTTTCATAAAAAGGATCAGACTCATGGATATTAATCGACAAGGAGGTTAGCTGGCTCCCCAATCCAAGTTGGGGTAAGTCCAGATTTTGTATTACATTAGTTTGGTTCAGGCTACTGTGGTCTAATGCCTAATTTAGATTTAGGATCTAGGGCAAATTTTGAATCATAAGAGCCTAATCTCTTGGAATATAATCCTAAATTTTTAATAAATTAATCAACTCAAATTAAAGATTTTTAAATCTAAAATTAAAAGTCCAACATATAGAATAGGCCAAGGTATTTCTGAAGCCTTTCAAAATCTCAAAATACCTCCTACCCTTCCTCCCTCAATCTCCAAAATAAGTGTTCAAAATTTGATCCAATCCCTATTGAAATTCCAAATTCGCCTACTTGATATCACTCCTCAAAAAATCTTTAAAAAATAAAATTTTTGTCATTATTTTAATCGAGAGTATTCATAGAAAATTTAACCTCCCTATGATGTAATTAACTATGAGGGCTTGTGCTCAAAGAAGATTTAAAACTCACATCTATTTTTTAAAAATTAATTTTCAAAACTTAACTAATCTTCTTTGAGAAAATCAAAATCAATGATGATCATTAACATCATGTACGAATAATTAACAGTGAATAATATTTTCCTCTATTAGGGAGATATATCATTTATCGATATAACTTAGAATATGAAATCAATGATAATTCATCTAGATTATCGTAGCTAGATATTTAATCAAACTTCACTTTGACCCTTCGAGGTTGTATGCAGTTCTTTTCTAAATTTGGCAATGATATTCAAGATAGGATTTACAATTCTAAATCTGAACCCATTATGAGACCTTATTCCCATCTTTCGAGATGGTATATCATTTCCAATGGATGTTCGATTTTAGAATTAAAATTTAAAAGTCAATTTCAAACTTTTTCCAAAGAAAATTAACTTTTCAAAACCTCTTTCCAAATTCAACCCAAATAATTAGGCCTTCAAGGTCAATTATAAGAAAGATTCACTAATAAAGGCATAAAGCTGATAATAAACCTGATCCTCTATTAGCAAGTGGATAGAGTCAACAAGGTTAATTAATAAAGTGAAATCATCCATAAACTTCGATGATGGTTGTATTAACAGGAAATCTCAATCAGAAAGGACCCCAAATATTTGAAAATGCCTCCCAAATTCCAATAAAAATTTAAAACTCAAAACCACCAAAATATTTAAAATTAAAATAAGACACCCAAAATACTTAAAGTAAAATTCATCCATCCTCCATAACAGTTTATGGAGGTGAACAATCTTAAAAATCACTTCATCTCACAAATAACAAATGTCTAGTCGAAAATATCACTAGGATTCATGCTCAATTTATCTCTTTCTAGTAAAGATACGGCACGTATCCTCTAACTAGTCGTTTCACCGCCAAATATTATCTCAGGTAAATGATTATGACTGAAACTCTCTAACTTGGTGATTTTGTCGCCAAATGGCACCATTATATTACAACATGGTCAGAGCATGTATGTTCCCCAAAGATGCTAAATCATTTAGTAATGAATCAATAGGATATGGCCGATAGAATATAAAACCCTCTGTTAGCTAAGATGGATTTAAATTTATCCCCTTAGATAAATACTTACGTCACATCTACAAGATACCCTTGGATAAAGCAACCCATGGTTGCCAACAAGGATCCTTCTATCAGGTTGGGTCGACTACCTCCTCAAACTAAGTAGACTAGAGACCATGATGAATTGGGATGATGAAAACATGGGATATTGATCGGGTTCATCATCATCTCAACCCCCCCCCCCCCCCCACCCCCCACCATCCACTTTAAGTACAAGATAGTAAAATTTATAAATTTTAAATATTAAATATTCAAATACCAAATCATATTGTTACTATATGCTAGATACTATATATATATGGATATTATGTATTTATTTGATGACTAGCCTTAATCAAAAGTTCTCTATCTCTCTCTATTATGAGGGGTAATTAATTATAGGGGCTTGCGCCTATATGAAACCTGAACTTAGATCATAAAGTCCTCACAAAATTAGGGAAAAATCTCTGGGTAATGTCTTATTTAAAACCCAATCTGCTTTCTAAAAATTTGCTTCAGAACTTAAACGTTAAAACTCTCCTTGATGACCCGAAGAAAAGAAAGGGGTTGCGGAGAGGCCAAGGCGCAAATTTTTGGAGCCCATAATAGTTAATACCCAATAACAGGGTTTAATTTCCCTAATAAGGATTACAGACATCCAAAGATGGACTTTTACGCCTAACAGCAAGGCTAAATATTTTCAATACTTTAGAGATGGTAGAGATTTCTGATACTGATCCTTAATAATGATGGTGGTTATCAGTGGTAATAGCTGGTGGTTGTCAGCGATGATGATAGCTGGAAAATACTAGAGAGCTCTCTCTTATTCTCTCCCTTTGTCCCTCTATGTAAAATATGATGGCCTATTTATAAGTTTTTGGGAGTGGCATGCTCCATAAATATGAAAAAAAATATAGGATAAATTAGGAGTGCTCCATCAAACGATCCATATTAAATCCTTTAATCATAAAGCATTCACCAGGCATTTAAATACTTAATTATGTTAGAATTAAGTTATCTTGGGCTCATTGGATTTGTCTCATTGAGCTGCTCGATTCGACTATAAGTATGTCATATTTGGAGATTATTTACTTACCCAATTAATGCTTTGAAGCTTTCAAATATGCTTTAATCCCTTGATTTGAGCCCATTTGGACTCATATTGGACATATTTAAGTGTCATTAGGTTCGTCAAGGTTATTGAGATCAAAATTTGGATGGTCTCAAATTTAAATTTGAAAGTTTCCAATTCAAATATGCCTTGAGATTAGTGCTTAATCATGGTGATTTTTGGTTACAAATCATTTACCCTCCCCCCTTATTTTCAAACATCGAAGCTCACAAACTCCAAAAATATATGCATGATCTTTCCAAAATGTTGCGATGTAAAGCTATACTTTGTGGATAATTACGAGACTCGGCCACTCTTTGGATGTCAATGCGAACCTCCCTTTAGAGTCATGAACCAAGTAAAATATCCTTAATTATAATTCAAGTTGTCTAGGAATTTGATGTGTTATAAAAAAAAATTGAAGAATTCCACTCCAAAATATTTTAAATTATTCAAAAATAACTATAAAGGCTTTGTCGGGCTCTAAAAGTGTTAAATTTGAGTCTAGAATGTCGAAAAAAGGTCCTTATGGGCACAAAAAAAAAATTGGAATAGGCCTGATCAGGCCCAAAATTATCCCTGAATTTTAATTGGGCTAGTTGGGCTGACCGATCAATTAGCTACCACCACCGGCAACAGTGTTGGCAACCTGCCTGCAATTTGGCATGCACAGTTGGTGCAAGTGCCATTTTTTGGCGCCATAATGTGGAATCGTTAGGCGCCATTATCATTATTATTTTTTATTTTTTAATGTCATATAACTCTTCTCAATTAATTATTATTATTATTTAATATCATGTAACTCTTCTCCATTAATTTATGTAACTCTCTTCCATAATGTTACATAATTGTTTTCTTAATGCCTCATAACTTTCTCATTTAAATTTATGAAACCTTTCTCCTCCCCCTTCAAGTATAAATACCCCTTCATGGGAGGAGGAATTTGCACTACTTCTCTTCTCTAATCTTCTCTTATTCTTCTACTTACATTAAAGGTATTCCACTATCTTAAATAAGCGATATCCACTATAAACTCCAGTGCCCCTCTTTGTATAGAAGAATTTTCTCAAGCCCCCATTCTCTTCATCTTCTTTTTATCTTATTACATTATAGGCACTACATTATCTTAGATAGGTAGTTTCCACTATTAAGCTCAAGTACGCCACTTTTTGTAGAAGAAGTTGCTCTTGTCTTTTTTAATCCTTCTATTATATACTTCTTCTTACATTAAAGAAATTTCTTTGTCTTGAATAGGTGGTATCCCCTATCAAGCTCCAATGCCCCTCTTTGTGTAGAATAAGTTGCTCTAAGTAATTTGATAATCCCAATGAGTGATCATTTTCCCCTCAAGTTACCCATGACAAAAGAAGATCAACTATCTCATGTACAAAATGATGGTCCAAGAAGATCTTACAAAGTAGCAAGAGCTTATGACATGGTGTAGTCACTGGTGATTCTTTGATCATATTCCATAAGAAATTTCATTTTTCTAACGATCTAGTGGATGTTGGAAAAAAATTTTATGATGTGCTGATCATTACCCTAAAAAGATCTGGCCATGTATGTGCTCCTCCACCGGGATTCATTACAGTGTACGAGATAACATTGAAGAAAGCACTTCACTTCTTACAATTTTAATTTTGGCTCCATTTTAGATGAAAAACTTTGCATGCTTGAATCTAATGGAAAATTTTAAAGACCATCAACTGTGATAAAAGTTTAAACTCTTTCATCATAAGTTGATTAAGGCTCGGACATATACAAATTATAGAAAGAAAGCTTTGAAGATACTTATAGGAGAGAAAAGGGCCCTTCAAACTTACAAGATCATCTTTTTGAGAGAGAAATGATCATATTAGATATTGAAGCTCTCATATAGATTATATCATTAAAGGCTATAGAAGAGTTCAAGAAGTCTTCAGATTATCGTCATGAAATCAAAAATCACTTCTAAGTGGCTCATGATAAACTACTTGATGCTCTAGAATCTTGATGAAGCTTTTTTCTATGACTTATTAAAAGAAGATCGATTGGTACAACGTAAGACTGAGGTTGCAGTTGATGGGCTAACTCCCAGCCAGACATCCGAAGATTGTCCCCCAAATTTAGGCAATGATACTATTGAAAGTGGGCTGAGAAAAGACTTTTTCAGGGATGATGATTATGTAATATTTTTATTATGCCCAAAAAAATTAAGTCTTTTATGCATTTTTGATATACGCTTTGATATATTACCCCTAGTTAAGGCCACTAAATTAAAAAAAAAAATATTTCTTATACTGCTTTTAGCCTTCCAAGGTTTTTAGAGAATCAATAAAATGTATATTCTCTAAGGCTTTTAACCTTCTAAGATTTTTATGTGCCTATATTATTTGAGGCTTTTAGCCTTTTAAGATTTTTTGGTGTACATGTATATTTTATGGCTTTTACCTTTAAAGATTTTTGAATAATCGTGAACCTTCTGAGGTTTTTACCTTCTAAGGTCTTTGGTGTAATTATAGCTTTTGAGGCTTTCGCCTTCTAAGTTTTTTTTTAATGTACATGTGCCTTTTGAGGTATATACCTTTAGAGATTTTTGAATAATCCTAAATCTTATGAGACTGTTGCCTTCTGAGATTTTAGGTATACATCAATCTTTTGAGACTTTTAGCCTTCCAAGGTTTTACATACACGTATTCTTTATGAGGTCTTTACCTTTAAAGGTTTTTAAAAAATCTTGAATCTTCTGAGGCTTTTACCTTCTAAGGTCTTTGAATGAGTGGTGACCCTATCAACCACTTGCTTGCATAAAGTCTTCTTAGTGAGGACCTTGTCTAATATCAGCTTCCCTTTAATGCTACCTCATAGGCATGCCTTCCTAAGGTTGTGAGTGGATACCCTATCTACCACTTGCTCTCATAAGGTCATTCCACTAAGGACCTTATCCACTACTAGCTTTTCTTTGAGGCTACCTCATGAGTGTGCCTTCCTGGAGTTATTTGTTAGAGTGTTGCCTGATGTAATTAACTTGTACTGAAAAGGTTGTGAAAATACACAAGGGATGTTTAAACTATCTAAGATTATTTGTCAGAGCATTGATCAATGATGTTAACCTTTATGGAATAGGTCGAAAGAATCCACTAAGAATGTTTGTCATATCTGAGATTGTTTGTCAAAGATTTGCTTGATGATGTTAACCTGTATGGAAGAGGTCGAATCAAATCTTCCTGGGATTAATTATACCTTGAATGGGAGGGGGTGAATATCGCATGTATCCCAAATCAAAAGTAAAGATTAGCCTATATTTAAATCGTTACTACATTTTTTAGGCAAGATTAAGACCTTTTCTAAGGAGTAGAAGTCCAAATGTGGATTATATAGAGCATGAAATTTACTTAAAGAATCATTGTATTTGTTGGTAGCTTTATAAAAATGGTTACTAGTGACATTGTCTCAGTCATTGAAAATATTAGAGGAAATCTTCTTAGCCACAGTCACATTTGAGGTTCTAGCCAAAGTGTCCCCCTAGTCTAAATCTGTTTCCCACAAAATTGATGTAGCAATAGTTGACACATGAGAGGCAATAAAATAATGCATAAGGTTTTTCTCAATATTGAATTACTTCCTTTGAACCTAATAATAGATTATGACAAAGGAACTATGTCACTTCGACCAAGCAGAGGATGTTGACTTAAATGACCTTTCAAGATTATAGAAAAGGTTGCCCCTAGTTAGTAATTGGTTCTCACAGACGGTGTCAAACTATTATGTGCTACAATATTTGAGTCAGTAGTGTATATTTTATGTCTTAGCTTATACAAAGATTCAGCACG
The DNA here is from genome assembly GCA_019925795.1 of Dendrobium chrysotoxum. NCBI lineage: Eukaryota > Viridiplantae > Streptophyta > Magnoliopsida > Asparagales > Orchidaceae > Dendrobium > Dendrobium chrysotoxum. The sequence goes on from CM034297.1 coordinate 53,026,562, forward strand.
AACAGATAATAGTAGGGCCAAAGAATTCTTTATGTGGAAAACTCAGAAAGGGAAAAACCACGGGGCCTAGCCCAGTTGCAAAATCCACTATATAGTAAGTAATACAAATATCTTCCCTTCTTCATTGTTGGAGAAGAAGAAGATACATAAAATCAAGTATGATAGTTAATACCCAATAATAGGATTTGATTTTCCAAATAGAGATTACAAACATCCATAAATGGACTTTTATACCCAATAATAAGGTTAAATTTTGTTAATACTTGGGAGATGGAAGAGATTTCTGATATTGATCTTCAGTTATGATGGTGGTTGTCCGTGGCAATAGCAGGTGGTTGTCGGCAGTGATGATAGCTAAAAATACTAGAGAGCTCTCCCTTGTTCTCTTCTTTCCTCCCTCTATGTGAAGAATGAGGGCCTATTTATAGGTTTTTGAGAGTGGCATTCTCTATAAATATGGAAAAAATGTAGGGTAAATTATTAGGAGTGCTCCATCAAACGGTCCATATTAATACCTTTAATCATAAACCTAGCTTTCATCAAGCATTTATACCTTGCTGATGTCAGAATTAAGTGATCTTGGGCTCATTAGATTCATCTCATTGAGTTGCTCGATTCGACTATAAGCATGCAATATTTGAAGATTATTTGGTTACCCAATCAATACTTTGAAGCTTCCGAATATACTTTAGTTCCTTGATTCGAGCCCATTTGGACTCAATTGAACTGATTTTTATGTCATTGGGTCCATCTTGTTGAGATGTTCAATTTGACTATAAGTTTGCTAAGATTGGAGTTTGGATGGTCTCAAATTTAATCTTAAAAATTTTTAGTTAAAATATTCCTCGAGATTAGTGCTTGATCAAGGTGATTTTTGGTGATGTATCAATGTTAATGATCTATGTATACTTAATTATTATTATATATAAATGAATTTATGAACTACAATTGAAACTTAATTTATTAAGCATTATTTATGTTATTTGGTAACATTTTATATTTATGTCTTAATATGCATAATTATTTTAAGAGAGAATACAATAAAAAGTGGACTAACCCTTTATGAAGGATAAAAATGGTTTCCAACTATTTAAAAATCTCATTTTAGTTCCTTGACTCTAAAAGCAGAGATCTAAATAATTCCACAGAAGGGCTAATTTAATCCCTATTTTAAGAGTCAATAGATCAAATTGATACTTTTATATAATTGAATACTATTTTAATCTTTCAAACAAAATTAAGAGATAAATTCCATCATTTTTTTAAGTACATAAGATACCCGAACATATAAACTATTATTACATGTGAATAGTTTTTAGAGAACTATTTGTTATTCATTAATATTATTGCGGGCTAGAATATATGCGGCGATAGAGTTAGAATTTTATGTCTCAGCGTTGCACGGATATACAGCTCACACACACAAAGAACACAAAATTTTTAAGTGGAAACCCCTGGAAAAGGGAAAAATCATGGGGCTTGGCCCAGTTTGAAATGATTCTACTAGCACTTGAGTAGGTTACCGTGGGCTGACTCGCCTCTAAGGGTGATCAGATTACAAGTTTCAATTGTAGGGTTGAAGTCGAGGGTATGTGAAAGTCCGACGTCACAATGGTGAAATTTTGGGATCACTCAGTGATCTAGCAAAATTTTGGGCATCAGGTGGTGGTCTGGTAGAACTTAGGACGTTAAGTAGTGATCCAGCGGAGCTCAGGGCATCAAGCGGTGGTCCAGCGGAGCTTGGGACATCAAGTGGTGGTCCAGCGAAGCTCAGGGCATCAAGCGGTGGTCCGACGAAGCTTAGGACATCAAGTGGTGGTCCGGCGGAGCAACGACATCGGGCGATGGTCCGACGTCGTTGCTCCAGCAGAGCTCAGGGCGTCAAGCGGTGGTCGAGGAGAAGCAAGGAGGCAAGAGCAATCTCTGATCTCTCTCTTTTCTCCTTAGGATTAGGTGTCTCTTTCTAAGAGGAGAGGGGGCTCTATTTATAGATTTTTGGGAGTGGCATGGCCCATAAATAGGAGGAAGATCAAGGGTAATTAGGGAGTGGTTTGAATGGACGGCCGAAGTTGAATCCCTTGATCGTGGACCGTTGGCTGGATATTTGAAGGTCTTAGAGATATTGTATTTTGGCGATCTTGGGCTCATTGGATTTGTCTCTTCGAGCTGCTCGATTCGACTATAAGCATGTCATGTTTCAAAACCTTTTGGTAATTCAAATTGTGGTTTGAACCTTCCAACAATGCTTCGGGTTTTTGATTTGGACCCATTTGGGCTCAGATTGAGTCGAATTTGGTGTCGTTGGGTTTGTATTTCCAAGACGTTCAGTTTGACTGTAAGCTTGCTGAAATGAGAGTTTGGATGGTCCCAATTTTAATTTCCAAAGTTTCCAAATTGATTTTGCCTCGAGATTCGTGCCCGATCAAGATAATTTTTCGAGGATGTATCAAATATAAATGAACTAGTTGAATAATGAAACTAAAAAAAAATTAATAAATTTCGGGAGTGTTAAATTTCGAATAATATTTAGAAGTTAAGATCGGCTAAATTTAAATAAATTATTTGACAGATATTTTTAGGATATGAACAAATGTAAGAGTAAATAAGAAAAGTATAAGATGATGGTTTAAAGTTGAGCCCAAACTAATAAGAAAATCACTTAAAAAACAGACATCAAGCGAACAAAACTTTTAGATGTATAGGATTTTTTTGTTAGATTTATAAGCTAATTTGACTCATCAAAATTAATTAATATATAATTTATAAGATAATTATATTAACTTTGATACTCACATTATAGTTAATACATCACCAAAAAATCAACTTGATCATGTATCTCAATGTATATTTGAATTGGAAACATTCAAAATTAAATTCAGGATCATCCAAACTTCAATTTCAATAAACTTATAGTCAAACTGAGCTTGCTCGATGAGATGAACCTAACGACATCAAAATCGGTCCAATCCGAGACCAAAGAAACACAAATGAAGGGCTTGAAGTAAATTTGGAAACTTCATAACATTAATTGGATGACTAAATGATCTTCAAATTTAGCATGCTTATCATCAAATCAAGTGGCTCGACGGGATGAATCCAACAAACCCAAGATCGCTAAAGTCTAGCATCATTAAGACAACTAAATGTAGAGCAAATGCTTTATGATCAAGGGAATCAATATGGGTCATTCCATCATTCAATGGAGCACTCCATATTTGCTCTTGATTTTCTTCATATTTAAGGGACATGCCACTCCAAAAATCTATAAAGAGGTCCCCACTCTTCACATGAAATGAGGGGCTTGGACCCTTGGCTATAGAGATTCAAGAAAACTTTGAGACTCAAAGAATCGTTGAACTTACCCAAGCATCACCAATGGTGAACCCTAGCCTCTTGGCTACCGCCACCGAACCTCCTCCTTGAAAACTGCATTTTACATTAATTAAAAACAAATGGAGCACAAGGGAGTACAATCAAGTATGGAGCCTCTACGTGAGATCTCTCTCCACAAAATAAAATAAAAAGAGGGAAGGACATTACTTTATGTATCTATCCATACACCAGTACAAATGACAGTAAGAAAACCAAAAAGTAAGACTAGTAGATAAGCCCCTCAGTCTTCCATGTGATTGTGATAGACACTGATAAGACAAACTAAAGGCTACTCTTAGGGGGGAGGGGGAGGTTGAATAGTATCCCTGTGCTCCAGTAGAGGTGGAACTACTCCTAACAGCCACTGTCAAACTTTTGCTAACCAACCACCACTAGTAAACCCTTGCCAACCAGCCATTGTTGTTAGACCTCCACCAGGCCATAGCTGTTGGACCTTTTACCTGCCAACCACAGTCGCCCAACCATGGTCCCTCTGACCATAGTCGACGTATTACGGTCCCTCTGACCAACGTCACCCAACTATGGTCCCTTTGATATCAGTCGCCCGATTAAGATCCCTCCGACCAACGTCGCCTGACAACGGTCCTTTCGACCATCATCGCCCAACTACGGTCTTTCCGACCACCATCGCCCTGCTATGGTCTCTTTGACCACCATCCCACCGATATCTATCACCCGACTACAGTCCCTCCAACATCTTAGTCACTCGACTATGATCCCTCCGGCCAGCGTCGCACGACTACGATCACTTTGACCATCATTGCTCAATTATGATCATTCTGACCTCTATCACCCGACTACAGCCCCACCGACCTCTGTTGTCCCACTGTGGTCCTTCCGACCTCCGTCGCCCACCGATTATGATGCCCGGCCACTGTAACCCAACTACAGTCCTTTTGACCAAAAAAAAATGGGCCAAAGATTTCCTAAAAATAGCTATCAAATTTTTCCAACTCTAACCATGTAATGTGTTTTATACAATATGTATTTATTATATTGTGCCAACACCTTCCCCAATAAAGGGCATCATTTGTAATCAACTACAAACACAAGTGAAATTATTTCAATAGGGTTAGACTCCATGGATCCCTACTAAATATAGAAAGAGTTGAAGAAAATAATTAGGAATTGAATAAAACTCCTAAAGGAAGTACTCTCAACTTTGTTCTCATGATTGGAAACAAGAAAAGTTTTCTCGGAGTAATGTTGATCTTGATAAGGATCGAAGCTGAAAGATAGATACCTCTGGAGGAGGAAAAAATTTTATGCAAGAATATTCTTACACGTTTTGCATCATAATTAATGGACTTCATAGCCTTTGAATTTGTGTTGAGAGTAGTGCTTAAATATGATATTATGAATTGTATCAATCTTAGCACAAATTAAGGATTTTGAAGCCTGTTCTACTAGAAAATGTGTCAGAATATATTTATTCATTTTTTCCATGAAAGAGCTAATTAGGGATCATCTATTAACATATTCAAATATTTTTCAACACAGACATTATTTTTTTATCTCTATTAAATTTTTTTATAGTATTTTGAAATTCAGCCAGTCATTTCAGATCAAAGAAGCTCCTCTCCGAGAGAGCAATAAATGCTTCATATTCATGCAATAGCTGCACAATCTATAGCAGAAACATGACAAAAAAAGAAAAAGCAAATGAAAGTACATGATCCATATTGAAAAACAACAAAGCATGTTCACGAAGCATATATATATATATATATATATATATATATATATATATTATAACATACACTAGCCATTCATCATGCTTTTTCTCTAAAACAAATAATACATGATCATGACCATTCTTACGATATCGTTTCATGAAAATTTCTTGAAGCATACTAGATATATAATACAATCAACATCTAAAATTTAATTTATTTCCCATAAATTTTGATGGATGACGATGATGCATTCAGTTGAGAATGTCTTCCTTCCTAGACACCCCTCGCTAACATGTCCCTATACCTCTTGAAAGACTCTTGCTTCTGTATCCTCATCTCCCTATGAAACCTCCTTATAAACACATCAGCAACATGATCTATCTCATCTTCAAGACAAAAGCCACTGCCATCTTTCCTAGAGTTCCTCACTAGATCTATAACAGATCCTGTTCCATTAACAATCTCATCATCTTCATCATCATCATCATCTTCTTCATCTTCCAACTCAAAGAATGTGTGCCTAAGATCTGGATAGTCATCTTCTTCATCTTCATCATTGAGTTCAACATCTTCCATTTTACTATTGTGTGCAGACATCTTCTTTGCTGCATTGTTGTACAATACAATTGCCTTACTGTAATTCTCTCCCATAATGGCATGAATCTTGTTGTTGATTTTGCTCAAAAGAACACTTTTATTGCGAAGAAGATTCAAAATCAGGAGCCTGGTTTTGACAGCACTGGTTTTGTTCTTCATTGCCATGGTTTTGGCCTTAATAATGGTGTTTAGGAAGGAGAAGATCTGCTTCAAGAAGGTTGAAGGTTTGTTCTTCATATTGGAAGGAAGAAGAGGAATTGGGAGCTGAGATAATCAGAGTTCTGTGGGATTAATTGTTATTCAAGAGATGGAATGGAAGAATGTAGAAAATGCTATCTGATCGAGTATACATAAAGAGAGTTATTCTGATTTTGGAATGTTAAGATGGAAGAGAATTGACTAAGAGACATGGAGGATTTTTAGTAGGCAGTATAGAGTATTTATAGAAGGTGTGGAGTACTGTGAGCAGATTTTGACCTTATCAGATATTTCTGTTATTTATTGGTTATATTTTTTAAAGGGGCAATTTTAACATTTAAAATTTAATTATTTACAAAACTAACCTTTTATATTTATTTTTCAAACTCTTATCCAAATAACAAAATTCACAACAAAACCCCAACATATTTTTTACTCTTGTCCAATTACCAATAATTTAATCATGTTATGTGCAAATATATGAGTTTGATGGTTCCAAAAAATGGCATGAATATTTGTTTTGTTAATGAGCAAATTTCGGATGTTATTTATGTAATTTTGCCTTTTTTTTTTAAGTATTCGTTAGGCGTTATTTGTAAAATTAAAAAATTTTAAAACCTGTTGTCAAATTATTTTTCTATTAAAAAATTTAGATAATAATTTTATATTGCTATCTCACTTTAATATATATATATATATATGATAATTGTGTTTCATGCTTCACAGTAAAAACTGAACATCAACATAACTAAATCAATAAAGTGTAAAGTTATAAACAGATTAACTCACAAAAATATCGTGATTTTTACTCACTAAGAGTGCTCCTAAGTGTGCCCTTGAAGAAAAGTTGTTAAAGCAAAAGCGATTATAAAAAATCTATAAAAAAAAGTTTTCAAAAGCAGCCATGAGAGAAAAGCAACAGAAAAAACACAATAAACTAAAATAAAGAATTTGGGACACTTCCCTTTATATGTATTGGGGCCCCATGTTTAAATAATTGAATGAATTGACCGTTAGGTGGTTCAGATGTAGGGTTTTACTGGTTTGTTGTTTTTTTAGTTAAAGGAAGCTTAGATATTTTCAAATTGGTTTATAGCCACGTTTTCCCTTCTCTTTCTTAATCGTGTTGTCTTCCTCCAACCTTTTCCCCAAAAAACATGATGTTTACTCTTATAGATACAATGCGAAACAAGTTTATATGGGAAAAGGTTGGAGTAGCTAGCTTCAGTGGAAAATAAGATTAGAAAGAGTTGTCTTAGATGATTTGGTCATATAATATGTTGGTCTTCTGATGACCTGATTAGAAGAGTAGATGTATTAGATACCGCCTATCTTAGGAAAGATAGAGGTAGACTTAAAAGGACATGGTTAGAAATTATTAAAAGTGACATTTTCTTATTAGATTTAAATAAGAATTTGACTCTAAATAGGGCACAATGAAGGAAAAAGATTCATGTAGTCGACCCTATATAGTGAGATAAAAGCTGGTTGTGTATATATTCCAAAGCGAACTCAATAAACTTGAGATATATCTTATCATGATTTTGATCGGAAATCAAAATTAAAAAAATAAAATAGAAATGTATTAAATTTCCACATTATTGAATTCAACATAATATATATAATTTTTCTATATTAATTTCATGTGGCCTCGTTTGAGATGGCTTAATTTTGTCTTTTCAGTTTCGAAACAATAGAAATTTTTTTTTGCAGAAATGCTTTTTAGAGAACTATATTTTTGTATTGTTTTCAAAAGCTTTTTGATATTAACTTCTCCATTAGAAAACTTCATTCTCACAAACAACAGTTTTAAAACTACCTTTTAGAAAAGGTACAGAATAACCAAACGAAGCCTTAGAATTTGTAGCCACTTAAATAAGCATGATTGTCAATAAGATCATAAGGAGATAATTAATTTTGCATAATCTTAAGCATTAGTAAAAGCTAATGGAGTTAAAAATTAAACACACATACAACAAAAATAAGCAAGATTAATTAATAGAAAAACAAAAAAGAAAACGAAACTAATGCATGTTCCTCATGTGAAAATTAATCAACTAATTAAATGACCAATAATTGAGCTATACTACTCTTTAAATCTTAACTTTTGAGATTTGTATCTAAACTTTTATATCTTAAATTTTATATTTTATGTTTACTTGATATTCTTCATTTATGTCCACTAAAGTGTCTTTTTTTTTATCTAAATTATATACCTACTTTTTCTTTTACCAATCTTTAAAATTTAATTTTATCAGCTCATCTTATTAGTACATCTAATGATTCATTAAATTAGCTTAATCTATATAGATTTAATGCCTAAAAAATGCAAAAGGAGACTTAGTTCAAAGATAACGATAATGATAATGATATTCCCATAAAAATTGAAGAATTAGCTCTAAATGCACCTTGCAACTTTGCACTCATATTACACAAATCAAATTTATGATATGATGGACTTTTAAAAATAAATAATTAAAAAATATTTATCAAAGAAATAATGAACAAAAATTTTGAAAAAGAAAAGCAAAATATTAGTTTAATAATATAGTGCTCAATAGAAATAAATAAAAAAAAATTATTTTCATAAAATTGACACAAAATTATTAATCATATACCAAAGATATAGGCTTCGTTTGGGACGGCTTTTTTATTGCTTTCTAAAATAATTTTTTAGTACAATTTGTTTTGAACTAGAAATTTTTTGTACTAGATAATTGCTTTGGAAAGCAGTAAGAAAACTGTTCCAAACGAAATAATAATAATTATATGATGCGCTTCTCTATTTCTAAGCCCTAAAAAAATGGAGAATTTAATCTAAATAAAGTATTCATGATTTAAAGACATAAAAATATACATATATAATATAATTTTTTATCATGCGCAAATCAAAATGATGATATGAAGATTTTTTTTAAATATAAAACGGCTAAAAAATATTTGATTAGTTATATATATGTGATTGGAATAAATTTTATTTGTAGTAGTCATTATAAGGTTCTTCCATGCAAAAAGTTTTAGTGGTCCATTTGAATAGCTGTGGCTAAAGCAATTAAGAGCTCTAGAACGTTAAGCCAATTGCAGAAAAGTTTACACATCAAAGCAAATGGGACCCCCAAAGGTTTATATGCGTTGCTTATCTCCTAAGAATTGAAGATTTTCTCAAGGCAGCTCCTTCTTCAACCTTTAAGAAGATCATGTAAATATCATTTATTGTATTTGAAAACATATAAAAAGATTTAAGGAACAAGTTGTGTAATAACTAGGTGGCCGTTTGAGATTTTTTTTTTTTTTTCATTTTATCTATATTTTAATATGAAATAAAATATATCTAAAATCATAAATAAATATTATGATATTGCTATTGAATATTATATAAGATGATGATGGCAGGTGGGGGTGGAGGCTAGCGATGGGTTGGGTTAACTCAAGGCGGATCCAGCTTTTTTTTTCAAGGTGGGCAAAAAAAAAAAAATTTTGTAGGGAATGGACAAAGACGCTTAAGATTGATAAAATTAGGACAAAAATTATTTTTGAGGGGGGGCAAAATACCCAAAATACCCAAAATATTCTAAAATATTCCCTCCAAATATTAAAAAAATTTTTCGCCCATGGGTTAACTTGACCTGAAATTGAAATGACCCAAACCCAATTAGTTTAATAAATGAGTCAAAAAAGTAAACATATATCTGACCCACCAACAACCCGGATTACTCTAACTCAACCAAATAACTCGTTTTAATTTTATTAAAAAAAATCTAGCATAAGTTTAGCTTAATTAATTAAAAATAAGATAAGCATACAAACAAAGAAATGAATTTATGAAAAATTAATAATTAAACGAATCACTATCAAGTTCACGGGTCACCCTAAACCTGACCCGCAAATTAAACGTGTCAGAATTTCAAACCCGAACATGAGCTTGACCTAGTTATTAAACGAGTTAGTACGGATTCAAATTTTTTGGGTTTGATCCGAGTAACATTATTGGGTTAGATCATTTATTGCTGGTGGATCCGAGTAATCATCTAGCCATTTTTGATTAAGTCCTAAGAATGCCTACTATCAAGCCAGGATCACTGAGGATTAATGCTAAATTTTAAAATTGCCAACATACAGAACCAATGCATCTAATTATTAAGATAAATGGCAAAGATTAAAATATTTAATTACTATTGAACATTTTAAGTAATATAACCATTATAAATAAAATTAACATCGAATTGAAGATAATGTATCTGGCAAATAATAATTTTATGTGATTAATTATATATAATGAATCATATTATTAGATAACATTGGCAAAACAACTACTCAACATAAGTTGAAAGCCAACTTTTATATGCTCGCTAACCCTGATAGCTTACTTGCAATATCATATGAGTTTAGTTCACATGATTCTCTCATCAAATTTCCCATAATAATTTCATGATCAGTATCTCTACTGGCTAGGAAAGCCTGCCAGCAGACTTGACATAAATATTGATGTAGGGGTGTCAATATTTGGCCTAATTCGAAATCTGATCTGGACTCAACCCGAACAATTTTCGGGTTTAGGTTAGCCCGTTTTGCAAACGGGTTGTATTCGGGTTTCGCTTTCTGACCTGTTTTCAATTTCAGGTTGGGTTTTATAATTTTATCAATAATAAAAAAAAACTCTACATCATTAATTAACAATTGCTTGAGAGGAGTTGCCACTAATTAAAAACATGAGCTGTTAGCCTATTTTGTAAGCCACCAGCTTATTGCTTGAGACAAGGCAACCAAAAGCTACCTGTTTAATTCTCATCAACAAATATTTTAAGAAAACATACTTTTAGCCAATTGCCTATTTGATCTTGATGTACAATACCTATTTTAGTAGCCAATATTCTATTTCAGGTAGCACTGTACATCAGGCATTGTTATGGTAATTGTATATATAGATGTATTGTATTGGCAATTCGTCAATCAATTGTCAAACCATTTCTTTCACAGCAACTAATACTTTATTTTCTTTTTGATAACTGCTCAGATCAACAATGGCCAAGTCTTCTGCTGTTTCCTTCCTTATTTTGATCCTCATTGTTTTTCTTTCAGGTAATAAAAGAGTATTTGCATGAAATTCCAGAATTCTCTAAATTATTTATTCTTCTTATTTTCTATTTTTCATTTGTAAAATATCAGCAAAATCTCTTATTTTCTCCCTTTTTTTTATCCCACTACGTGGGGTCAGCTACATGAAACTTTTTTTCTTTATTGTGTCCTTTTAAGAGTTAAATTCTCATTTAAATATAAGAAAAACTATAATTTCTATTTTTTATTTTGTTTTATAATTTCTGATATTTTCTAACAAAGTCTTTTTAGTTCAACCATATCTTTCTTAATATGGTCCAAATTTAATACAACTACTCTCCTAACTGGGTCATTGGAAAGCTAACGTTTTATGTGGCCATGCAAACCATCTAAGGATAGTCTCTCTGATCTTATCTGCCACTGTAGCTACTCAAACTTTTTCACGTATATACTTATTTTACATTCTGTCTCTAAGAGTAAAGCCACTCATCCACCTGAGCATACTCATCTCTACAACATTTAACTTAATTTTATGTTTCTCTTTTAATTGTCAACATTCTACGCCATAAGACATTGTAGGTCTCACTACCATCTTATAGAATTTTTCCTTAAATTTGAGGGGCACTTTTTATCACACGATAAGCCCGATGCATCCCTTCACTTCAACCATCTAACTTGAATTCTACTAATAATATCTCCATCTATTTCATCATCATTTGAACAATAGACCTAAGATATCAAAAATATGTACTCTTTTTAATGACTTAATCGCTCAAAGTCATAATCCCCGCATTAGATCTATTACTACTAAAATTGCACTTCATATATTCGATTTTATATCAACTCAAACGAAAACCTTTAGACTCTAAAGTTGATCTTCATAATTCAAGTTTTCTCTCAACTCCCTCCCATGTCTTATATATATATATAACAAGATGGCACATCCTCTTGCAAAAATATGAACAAATATTTTTATTTTTTATTTTTTGCAAAGACATTGATCTTTTCTATTTAATTCTTTTATCTCAAGCCTTTTGACTAAGCTTATATTGAAGACAGACTGTTAATTTCATATCAGATAGATTAATATTCATCCACTTTACTAAGGAATTCAATAAAATTAGAAATAAAATAAAGATGTTAATCAATTTATCAAACAAATTTTCTAATGCTTGATGCAGTTTTTTTATTAATGTAATTTATTTTTTCTTAAATATGCAGCAAAAAAGATGGTTCCAATGGCAGAGGCACAGAAGGCATGCTCAATGATTCTTATCCCAGACAGCTGCAACCTTCCCATCTGTAGAGGACGCTGCTTCAGAATGCTGAGAGGTTTTGGAGCGTGCATTCCCTATGATGAAACTAGCTTTCAATGTATATGTGTTTACAGCTGTTGATATGATTGATTATATATTGATGGCAAGGTTTTTCTTATAAACATATTAATAAAGATATTTATTTCATAAATAGAGTTTTCTTAATCTTATTATTTAACAAATGTTTGAAAAATGTATATATTATTGCAAGCTTGGAAAATTTATGAGACTAGAGCGAGGGTTTTGTATGATAGACTTGTACTATGATCCTGCATACACGAGTAAAATAAGCTCACAGGAGAGACAACAAAACTATTTATTTGAAAAATCTGAAAGGAGGAAAGAACCATGAAGCATGTCCCAATTGAAATCATCCATAATAAAATTGATGATACTGTAGTATGCTCTTTCTTTAATTGGGAAAAATGCGATTACAAAGTGTTGAACACAAGCCTAACTTAATATTAATGTTATGAGGAATGCTAGAGATGCAATGAAGATTGGTGATGATAGGCAGGCAACAGTAGTCAAGCAAGGGTTGTCTAGTGATAGTAGTCAGGTAATGGGCGCACCATGGCGATTGAGCGATGGGGGTTTGATTGCAATGAATGAGCTACAGTTGTTATGTCAATAGTGGATATGAGTTGCAATGATTAGGCCAATGTGATTGGACGATTATGAACAAGATATAGTGATTGGTCAATGGTGATCAAATGGCGATCGTCAAGCAACAATGTTCAGGCGATAGAGATTACTAGTTGTGATTATTGGCATTACATGTGGTCATGCTTTTGAAGTTTTCAAATCTTTAAGCTCTCTTAAAGTTCTATATAGGTCTCCTTCATGTGAAAAATAGGGGCATATGTATAGCTTTCTAGCAAAATATTTTGGTAAATTTAGCCAAAATCCTAATATACTTAATGGGATGGCTCATTTTAATTTTTTTTAATTTTATATCATTATTTATGCATTTAAGTACCATCTTTACTTCAGAATAAATTAGAATAGTTGGATTGTTCTCATATGAAGACATAATCAATAGGTAAAAATCTTCTATGACAATTAACTAAATATTTTTTACTCATAGATTATCAACTATACTCCACCCAAATAACATGTTGTATGCAGGAAAATCTCCAATTGTTCATACTAATGTTGCTTGCATAATAAAGTATTGGTTTTTAGTTGTCATATGTAAGTGGCATAACTACACAGGCTACACACTATTGTTCTTTGAATTGAGGATTATTACGTTGTGGTGTAAATCTTGTTCTACGAAAGTATACGTGTCATGTTAAGTAATAAAGTAATGAGAAAAGCATCATTCTCACGATAATTGGAATTACCCTAATGTCACTCTAGTACTACTTATAAGATCTATTTAATTTATTACCAATCGAATAACATGGCTGGTACAGTTGAAAATTTAAATCTACAGATTCAAGAGATAAATTCTATATTTAAAATACTATGAACTTATGATATTTAAAAACAAATATTTGCAATAGATAGATTTTTCATAAAGTTGTTGTGAATCAGATTATAATTACTCATCATCTCTATCGAGTTCGTTGCAGAATTAGCTAAGATTTCTCTCAACTATGATTTTAATATCTCCTTAAGAACTCATAACCCTAACCATCATATACACATGCATGGCAAAGTTATATTTTAAATCTCTTAATTATTCTTCTACTCATTCGTCGAGACTGTAGAACATACTATATTTTAAGTTTATGAAAGGTCTCTACACAAACTAAAGTAAGTATGGAGAATTTAAAAAAAGCATTGAATAATTCATATTGAAATTATAAAACTAGTATAATGCAAAACAAGATTCCTATAATAACATAAGCCTAGAGAAAAGTTCCTAGCCAAACGTGAAATTAAAGTTAAACAAAACAAGCTTCATTGCAATATATAAAATAGAAAGTACAAAAGACATGTAAGGATAGAAATTACCGAAAATCTTTGACAATACAATTACAGACTCCTTCGCATGACTAACTCCTAGAAGTAGCCTCACATACACACACGTACTCCGTCATGCCTCCCCAACTAGCCAACCCTTACATGAAATATAAGCTCACTATTCTTTGATTTCTCAAATAATTGAATTGGCACTGTGGCACTGGCTAGGTAGCGCTGTGGCGCTGCTGAATCACCATGTTAGTTCACCGTTCGTCTTATCCGTTTGTTGGTTCAACCATTTATAATTGTCTTGTGCCGCAGCATTGTGGCAATTTGGCATTGCGATGCTCGATCTGGCACTGCGATGCTCCATGGGTAGCTCCTCGATAATAAGCCCTCAGATGACATTGAGTCTTCTACTGCAACAGAGTCGAATTGGTAGCACTCCGATGCTAGGGGAAATATAGCACTACAACAATCTGTCTGTGGTGCTGCGGCGCTCCATCATTTAAAGAATGTTTAGCTTATTTCATGCACAAAAATGTAGGATTAAGGAATATTTTTATAAATATATACGCAATTTGGACTATACAATTTTTCTCTTATCAATAAGCAAATTCTTATTTCACAAAATTTGAACTTTTCTATCAAAGGTTGCAAGTAAAAACTATTTTTCCTTTAGATTGTGAGTTCTAAAAATAATTATTATTAAAAATATTTAAGGAGTGTTGAGACACAACTCATCTATGAATTTATAGTGCGTAGTAATGATAGGCCAACATGAATACATATTTGCTATTTAATTGTATTGAGTGAGGCTACCTATGCAAAGACTCTCATATTTCATTCCTTGGCTGCAAAATTAAGATAAATTTAATCAAAAAGCCTTCATGGTTCACCAACAAAAGGTTGATATATCACTCATGATTTACACTAATGATACTCATGACTATCTCATATGTTCAACTAAACTAACTAAGGCTTCGTTCGGGACGGTTTTTTTACTGCTTCTTGAAGCAGCTTTCTAGTACAAAATTTTTAATTTTTATACTAAAAAGCTAATTCAAGAAGCAATAAAAAAGCCATCCCAAATGAAGCCTAAATTATATAACCTTCTCGATATGGATATTAAATACAAATAAGGGAATCCTTTATGAGGAATATCTTTGGTGCCTTGTATTGGGCACTACATATGTCCAACGTAGTTCTCATGATTTTCTCTACGAATTTCTTAAAATAATTCCATGATCAATCTACTAGCAAGAAAGGCCTGTCAGTAGAACTAACACAAGACTTGTGGGGGAGGCTTGAAAGCCATAGATATTGGATGGTGGGGAGTAAGAAAATGAAGATAGATGTCTCCTAAGAATTTTAAATATAAATTTTACTAACAATATTTAATTTAACACTTACCAATTGTTGTGTGCTAGAAATTTTATAGTGATAGAGTGAATTTTTTGTTTTAATGTTGCACAAAATAAACACCACATACAAAACTAGAATGGGAGATAAGCTCTCAAGAGATGCAAGAGTTTCATGTAGAAAATCCAAGAAGAAAAAAAATCATGAGATCAAACCCAACCAAGAAAATCTAGTATGTAAGATATATAAATATTGAAAAAATATGCCCTATCCCGCAGTAAGAGAAGGCATGCATATTAACATTGAACTATCATTATAGTCCCTTCTGAGAGATTTGAGAGTGATGAAAATGCAAGAGGGATACTAAGGGATAGTGGGAGTCAATGTTGGTAAACAACATCTAGGTGATTGTGGACATTGGTGTTAATTGGTGGAAGGTAATGATAGTTAGGAGATGACATATATCTGTGGCCATCGGTGTTAGACATACCAACACTATGTACAACTTGGGTAATTAAGTGTTCCTTCATTGTGTACACTAAATTGAGTTTACTTCAATAATGAATTAGTTCCTCTCTCTCCACTTCTGTGAAAGAGGGCTTGGAATTTAAGCGTTAAATCACAAAATTTGTTTTTTCCTTTAAAGTACACCAAATTTTTTGTATTTGGAATTTGAAAAGAGTCAAATTGAAAAAAAAAATGTGGTGTTTATATGTAATTGCATTTCTATTTTGAACTTTAATTTTATAGTGTATCATATTTTGCTTTTTGTTATCCTTGGGGAATGACTAGGCCATCAAAAAATTGATGAAATGTTATGTTAGATCAATTATTTTATTTTAGTGTTGCATAAAAGCTCTACCCACACAAATAAAAAGAGAGCTAAAGTTCATATAAGATGCAAGATTTTCTATGGAAATCGAGGAAGGGAAAAACCATGAGTTCGATCCTAGTTTAATAAAATCTACTTTGTAAAATAAATATTACAGAAGTCTATCATTCCCTATAATTGGAGAACATATGAGTAAAAAAATTGAGTTGTTATTCTAGTCTCCTATGAGAGAGACGTAAAATGCTAGAGGGATATTAATGAGTGGCAGGAATCAATGTTGATCAACCATGGTTGAATAATTATGGAAGATGGCATCGGCTGATAGAAGGCTATACGACGATCGAGAGATGATGTATATAAGTGATCATTAATGTTGATCAACCATGGTTCAATTGGGTTAGGCCTCTTAGGTTTTTTTCCTTTCTCAAAATTTCCATGTAAAAATTCTTGAATATCTTAGGAGCTACTCTCAATTTATTTATATCTGCGAGGTTTTTAGCCAATGCTAAAATAATAAAATATTTCTCAATAACCAGAAACATTCTTGCATGCACAAATATTTAAAGAAGATATTCAATTATATAATTTTGTCAATTAAAAAAAGGCAAAATTTCATGCTTTGCTTGACAGAAATTGCTACTGAAAGCATGAGCTATAAGCCCCTATTTTAAGCCACCAACTTATTGCTTGAGACAAGGCAACCAAAAGCAACCTGTTTAATTCTCATCAACTAATATTTTAAGAAAATATATTGTTAGCCAATTGTCTATTTGATGTACAATACCTATTTTAGTAGCCAATATTCTATTTCAGGTAGCAATGTACATCAGGCATTGTTGTGGTAATTGTATATATAGATGTATTTTATTGGCACTTCATCAATCAATTGGCAAACCATTTCCTTCACAACAATTAATACTTCATTTTCTTTTTGCTAACTGCTCAGATCAACAATGGCCAAGTCCTCGACTGTTTACTTCCTTCTTTTGATCCTCATTGTTTTTCTTTCAGGTAATAAAAGAGCTTTTGCATGAAATCTCGTAAGCTTCGTTTGGAATTACTTTCTTATTATTTTAAATTTCAGAGCGCAATCATAGTTTCTATTTATCGACTATTTTTTCACTTCTTTCAAGAAAATTTTGTGCTAGGAAACTATTTTTTTCAACAACTTTCAAAGTTATTTTTATTATACAACTTCATAATCACTCTTGTAAAATGCTACAGTCATCCCAAACAACCCTTAATCTTTATATTTTTCATTTTTCATTTGTAGAAGATCATCAAAAAAAAAAAAATTCTCTTTTTTTCTCCCAAAAAAAGGAACAAATATTTTATTTTATGGGAAAGGCGTTGATCTTTTCTATTTAATCCTTTTATCTGTAGTCTTTTGACTAAGTTTATATTGAAGACAGACTATTAATTTCATATCAGATAGATTAATATTTATCCACTTTACTAAGGAATTCAGTAAAATTAGGCATAAATAATCAATTTATCAAACTGATTTTCTAATGCTTGATGTAGTTTTTTTATTAACGTAATGTATTTCTTCTTAAATATGCAGCAGAAATGATGGCTCTAACGGTAGAGGCACAAAAGACATGCTCAGTGATTCTTACCCCAGACAGCTGCAACCTTCCCATCTGTAGAGGGCGCTGCTTCAGAATGCTGAGAGGCTTTGGAGCGTGCATTCCCTATGATGAAATTGTCTTTCAATGTATATGTGTTTACAGTTGTTGATATGATTGATTATACATTGATGGCAAGGTTTTTTTAATAAACATATTAATAAAGATATATATTTCATAAGTAGAGTTTTCTTAGTCATATTATTTTGGTTAAATTTCAGAGTAGTCTGCCGATTATTTATATATGATTATTTTAATCCCAGAATATAACGTTGCTTTAATTTAGTCCCTCGACTTTACAAAATTGATCCAAAATGATCTCTTTGGGACTAAATCAGGATCAATTTTGAAAAGGTCAATGGACTAAATTGGGATCAATTTAATATCATAGTTATAGCATGTGGGATAGTTTTGGATCAATTTTATATAGTCGAGTGATTGTATTGAGGTAACGTGATACTCTGGGACTAAATTGGCCCTTCATGAATAATATGGGGACTTTCAAATATATATATATATATATATATATATATATATATATATATATATATATATATATATATATATATATGTTGTTATACGTCCAATCGCATTAATGTGATGGAAAATGTTAGAGATTCAATGAATATTGGTGATGATAGTCATGCAGAAGCAGTCGATCAATGGTGATCTAGTGATGGCAGTCAGGCAATGGGATGTGCTATGGCAGTTGATAAGTTGAACAACAATAGTTGGATTGAGATGAATGAGCTACATTTGTTATGTCAACAGTGGATGACTTGTAGCGATTAGACAATGTGATTGGACGATTATGGACAAGTTATAGTGATTGGTCAATGATGATTAGATGATGATGGTCGAGCAACAATGTTCAAGTGACGGAGATTGTTAGTGGTGATTATTTGCATAAGTTTCAATCATGATTTTGAAATTCTTCGAGTCTCTAAACTTTCTTAAAGTTCTTTATAGGTCCCCTTCATGTAAAGAATCCTGGCCTATTTATAACTTTTTAGTGTAACATTTTGATAAATTTAACCCAAATTCTATAATGCTCAATCGGAAGACTCATTTTATATTTTTAATTATATATCAATCTTTCTACATTTAAGTACTGTATTCACTTTAGAATTGAATACTCTTATAATCATTGAATTGTTCTCATATGAACACATGATTTATAGGTAAAAATCATCTATGACAATTAAATCAAACATTTTTTTACTCTATTTTTCTTAAGATAAAAGCCTTTGTTTGCTTTGCAATAAGAACATGCTAGCTTACTAAATATACACCACCCAAATAACACGTTAAATTATAAGCCACCATCCTATTCTTGAAACAAGGCAACCAAAAACTACCGGTTTAAATCTCATCAACAAATATTTTAAGTAAATATTTTCTTAGCCAATTGTCTGTTACCTATTTTTAGCAGTCAATATTCTATATTAGGCAGTCCTGTACATCAGGTGAAATTATTATGTGCGGAATCCGGACGGCGTCCAGAGGCAAATAAAAATGCGCCACGTCAGCAAAAAAAAATATACCGAGCTGATATCGTTCTGTACCGAGCAAAATACCGCTCGGTATTTTACTCGGTACCAAGCGGAACCGGATGGTTCTCCCGTCCGGTGTCCGCACAGAATAATCGCTCATCAGGCATTGGTGTGGGCATTGTATATGTAGATGTATTGTTTGGGCTCTCCATCAATAAATTGCCGGACCATTTCTTTCACAACAATTAATAGTTTATTTCTTTTTCTACTAACTGCTAATATCAACAATGGCTTCCTTCCTCTTTTGATCCTCATTGTTTTTGCTTCAGGTAATAGAAGAGTTTTGCATCCAGTCTCAATTTTTTTTTTTTTTTCAAAAAATTTGATCTTTTCTATTTAGTTCTGTAATCTGTAGAGTTGGTCAAATAGATAGCTTCTTAAATATGTATGTTTTAAACATGATTGATGCTTCGTTTGGGACGACATTTTTAGTGCTTCTTAAAGCCATTTTCTAGCACAAAAATTAAATTTTTTATACTATAAAACTGCTTTAAGAAGCAGTAAGAAAGCGATCCCAAACGAAGCCTTAGTTGTTTACAATTTTAATTGTGGCTTATATCTGCAAGTTTGGTAAGAATAATAATTACTTTTTTATTAGATTAAACAAAAAGAAGAAGAATCTTAGAAAGAATTGAGAGATTGTAGAAATGCAAATGAAATTTTATATGAATCTGAATGAAAGAATCATTATGAAAATGAAAATAAATTTATTAGCATAGATACGATCTTAGATACATAGTGTGAAATAAGTATGTACAGGAAAAGGTTGGAGTAGCCCCAGTGACAGATAAGATTAGAGAGCGTCGTTTTACATGATTTGGTCATAGAAAGTGTCGGCCCTTCTGATGATTTGATTAAGAGAGTAGATGTATTAGATCTGACCTACGTTAAAAAAAATAGAGATAGATCTAGAAAGATATGGCTAGAAAGTATTAAAAAAAATCCCCCAAATAAAACCTACTAATCACATTAGTCCATTAGGTTGGGTTAACAATTAGCAATAAACTCTGCTCCAAATATATAAATAAACGATAATTAGGTCGGGCAATTCAACACAATTTATATGCATTAATAAAAAAATAATTAATTTTGAATAATATTTTTCTAACACAATAATTGAAGTTGAACCAACCCAAATTGACTCAATTACATTCACTGGTTAGGCTTCAACATGAACATCTCCGTTTGACCTAATTCGCTTAAGCAGGTTCATACATAATTTTCATATATTATTTATTTATAAAATTACTACTTTCGTATCTTTATATTTTAACTTGTTGCCGAAGTATCAAAACTAACAAAAAAACTTAGGCTTGTATTTTTTTATTTTTGTTTGATTCATAGTTATTTGATCGTGATAAGTGAAAATACGGGATTTCGATGGTTTAAAAAATGATGTGCTAATTTTATAAATGCTTAAATTTTATGTGTTATGTATGTATTTTATTCTAAAATTAATATATTTTTAACTCTAGTTTCTTAAATTATCATTTAGATATTAAAAATTTAACTAATTTATGAATTTGATAGATACAAACTATATATAGTTTATTTTAAAATAATTAAATTTTATGTGTTATTTATGTAAATTTATATATAATTTGGGTGAGAGCGAGGGAAAGCAAGAGTGCCAGGGGGATGTATTGAGCAAGCAGCGCGAGGGAGGAGATCGTCGGAGACGAAGACTGTCGGGGTTGTCGTATTCGCCTGGTTGGAGCGTGGCATTTGACAAAGCTGCTACTAACGGCTCCAACTATTGCTCCACTTATCTTCATTATTCCCTTCTGTTAAACCGTCTGCCATCTTGCGCCTCCTTTAGCAGACATTTGAAGGCATTAGTATAATTAATATGCAGCTGTCTTCTTGTATTAAAAAGAAGCACTGTAGCAACTCAAGATACACATTTTTTGCTGAAATGTGAATATCGCTCTGTTTTTCGCATTCTCTTCCTTTGTTAGAACTTCCTCTTTGTCTTCTGCTTTGTTTGCTGGTTCAGGAATTGTTTCACCGCTGGCTTGAGTCTTTCTTCATGGTATCAGAGCTAAAAGCTTAACAACCATGCTCCTTCTTCATTCATGGCTGAATCCACCAACTCAGCCATTAACTCTCAGGTTGCTGCTCAAAATCCAACAGCAGCTCATTCTATTCCTCCCTCCCTTAAATTCCTTGTTTCAAATATAAAAAATGTTGTTCATACCCAACTTCTTGCGGACAACTATCCCACGTGGCTAGCTAAAATCTACAAACTGTTTGCTGCTAATGGTTTCTCAGGCTATCTAGATGGCTCCAATGCCTGTCCGCCGAAACACATCCTCTCAGAAAATGGCCAAGCTACCTTAAATCCTAAATACACTCTATGATTACTTATTGATTAAAACCTCGTTGTTTCTCTGTTTTCTACAATCTCCTCCTCCATTTTGCCGCATATATTGAATCTTGATAATTGCTGTGCCATTTGGTCTACCCTTGAAAAATGGCTGCACTCCACGAACCGATCCAGAGTTATACAACTTAAGAATGAATTGCATTCCATTTCCATGAAAAACCAGACAATTGCTGAGTATTTTTCTACCGTCAAACATCTCGTCGACAATATTACTGTCGGCGGCGGCTCCCTTGACACAGAGGATATCATTTTGTACATACTGAATGGGCTCCCATACACATCTACCAAATTTCTTATTGTTCTTCTTTCCTCAAACAATCAAGGTAAAATTCCTAAACCCTAGATATTCTGATAAATGATCGACTCATTGAGAAAATCATGTATTGAGCTTGAAGAACCACTTTGGTTCCTTCTTTTGTTACCATTGTTTATTTTGTATATGCACTGGCCATGGACGATATTATTAGTTCGGATTTGTATGAAAACTTGATTAACAATTGATTGATGATGGATTCATTGACGTATCCTAAGTGGCTTTTAGGCGGCAAGTATGATTTAATAAATACTATAAATCTAAATTTAGTAAATCCTAAAGGAAGTTAAATCCTGAAAACTATTTGGCACGACAGTGATTAAATATGATTAAGGGGTTGTTTGGTAGCACCTAGGATTTCATTTAAATAGGATTTCGTAAATCCTCTAAATCCGGATTTATGAAATCTTGGGGGGGTTAAATCCTGAAAACTGTTTGGTAACATTTATGATAAATCCTGTTATCCTGTGTGACTGTTTGGCTATTCAATTCAGGATTTAAAGCGGTTAAGAGATTTGACATGCATTTCTTGAATAATTAAAGTACACCAACAGAAGTTCAAATAAAATACAACAATAACATAAATTTAAGATTAGTTTACTCATTTTAAATAATCTTCTATTTAATTAAAATTAATAGTTTTTAGAATTATCTAAATTTGTAAGAAAGTAATTGTGAAATAGTTGTAAAACTTCAAGTCTCCGAAATAGACTATTTAAATCATACAGAATCTAATCAACAAACAAATTATTTATTAAGTTAATTAACTCATAATTTCTATTTAGATAAATTAAATAAAAATAGTATCAATTATAGCTAATTAAATTTTTTATCGAATTGAAATAAAATTATAATTAGCATAATCTAATTTCTTCATTAATTATTAATTAATTAATTAATTATAATAATTTTCATTAAAATAAGTTATAAATAATATTAATTTACATAAAATATCTAATTAATTAATGAATATTAATTTTTAAGATTAGTTTTTCATTTTAAATAATTCTTCTATGATTTGCTCCTTTTTTTACATAGCCTAGGCCCTGTTGTTTTCGAAATCCTCTGTATTTCTTCGTTGTTGTTGCTCTTTTCGTCGCTGTCCGACTTCGCTCCTCGAAGACAACAAATGAATTATTTATTAAGTTAATTAACTCATCATTTCTATTTAGATAAATTAAATAAAAATAGTATCAGTTATAAGCTAATTAAATTTTTTATCGAATTGAAATAAAATTATAATTAACATAATCTAATATCTTCATTAATTATTAATTATTAATTAATTAAATGTAATAATTTTCATTAAAATAAGTTATAAATAATATTAATTTACATAAATTAATGTCTAATTAATTAATGAACATTAATTTTTAAGATTAGTTACACATTTTAAATAATTCTTCGAAGATTTGCTCCTTTCCTTAGCCTAGGCCCTACGGTGTTGCTCCTTTCGTCTTCGCTCCTCGAAGACGTTCCATTCCTGTTGGATCGGAAGTTACGACATTTTGATCGGAAGCAACGACGGGAGCTCGCTCGCTGCGAAGGTAACGTTCTCCCTTTCGCGCGCTTCTTCGGTCAAATCCCGTAAATCCGCCGAACCGGGATTTACCACGAAAAGGGGTAATTTTCCGTCTACGGAGGCTTTCATTTACCGTGAGATTTAGTTTTGCATTTTAGGCTGTTTGGCTGGACTTCGCTCAAATCCGCCTCAAATCCGGCATAAATCCTGCTAAGTCTTGATAAACTGTTTTACTACTTACTTCAGGATTTAAGTATTTATTCAAATAAGATTTTAATAATACCAAATTATCTCTTGACCACAAGTCCCACCTCAAGGTTGTAACACCCTCCATTCGGGTAGCCTTATAAGGTCAGGGTACAAGAGCTACCATGCTGGCCAGTTGTCCTAAAGAGTGATAATTTATGTCCCACCATATGAGCTGCATTGCATATAGGGCAATGTTATAAGTCCCATAATACAAGTTATGTTGCTTATGATCAGGTTGTGAGGCTAATCAATTGGGTTGCATTGCCTGTAGAGTGTGGTCGTAAGACCTAAAATGCAGGTTACCTTGTCTATTGGACATGATTGTATAACCTCTCCTTATTGGCCACTTTAAAGTTAAAACATCAAGACCTACGTCAAACTCCCCTTAAACCTTAGGTTGTATGTTAATATCTATTAGGCCTCTTTAATGAGCAGTTTAGTCATAATATCGCCGTTAAAGATCTGAATGATAATTCAAATCAAGTCTTATATCCGGGCTTTCCTCTTGAGCTTATAAGTGTTATTGTTATGCCTTCCAATGGATGTAAGTCCTAACCCAATTAACGAGTCTGTTACAAAGTGAGAAAGCTCTTCGACCCAATTTAATTATGTTGACCTTATTAGGCATAGTTGTAAGACCCATTTGTGTGCTCTCATCCTCGTGGCTGTAAGTCCTACATATAGATCATTCAATGGATTTAAGGTCTATTCCAATTCCTCTAAATTTGTGCAATGCCAATGAGCCTGTCAAATTATTTCTAATTTCCATGCCTTTATGAGGATATAAGCCCTAAACATAGCTCGATCCAACTCCTATGATAACAAGTCTATCAATCAAAGCCAAACCTATTCATTATGTTTGAGTCATAAGCGGCCATGCCACTTACCTTTGAATTGTTTAGTAAAATTGGTATGACCAACCCTTTTCTATTGAACAAGCTGATGCCAACCTTGAAAGCACTTCTTTGACACACATCTATGGTGCTTTGCTCGAAGATACTTAAGAGGAGACAATCGATGGTTGTTAGTAAAGCTCCATGGAGTCACATCTCAAAACCCTCTTATGTTGGCATATTGAGTCCATTGATATGCCCGGGATAACGAAGCTATTGACTTTTGATCAGGTGATTACTTCAATCTTCCAACCATTCCCAATTAATTAAATTCAAATATGAATTTTAAATATGCCTAAAATTTGAGTATAAACAACTTTCTTAATCGTGAGTGTTATTCTGTTAGAGGGGATTAACTATGGGGCCTTGTTCCCATAGGTAGTCACAACATATATCTAATTAAACTTTGCTAATGAAAATTTGGGTAGAGCAAACTTAATTTACCCTATTAAGAGAAAGTTGGTTAAAGCAGACCTAATTTATCTCCAGAATAGACTACTCCTGAGTTTTTCTTATACATCAAGGAGGCTCAAGGAGCGGGCCGCTTTTTCCAAGTGATTATATTTATGGTGACTCTATTAAGGAAGACTTCTTTCTCTATCTCTACCTAGATTACTTAATGCTCCAATTGTCGTTGCCTAACATAATTTCAATCTGAGTGAATGTTGAGTCCATAATATTGGAGGTTGTTATGTGATTCCATGCACCTAGCATACAAATTCATGCGACCTCTATTGTGTTGCATCATAATATTAACTTTCTTAACATATGATGTTGAATCTAGTAATAAGTATATATTTCGTTGTTTTGTCTCAGAATTTTAGGGGCTAGCATTCCAAATCTAACTACCCAAACTTTTGTGGTCAACTCTTTATGTGTTGAACAAAATGTAAATCAATGTCTTCTACCATAAAATTATGATTTTAAAGCTTGGGAATGATTGACATTGCAACTCATGTTATTATCAAAACGAGTGCCATTGGACTACCCTCTAGTTTGACACAATCTCCAAAATGGTGAGTTTTGTTCTTACCACTAAAGTTGTTGTAGCTACACCGCTAAGTAGGTCCCAATTGAGAGAGCTGTCATGTAACCACACAAGTCTATCTCTCAACCAAATCCCAATGTGCCAAAGTGATGATTCATTGAAGTCCGCAATGTCAATGATGCTTTTTTTGGGTTGTCCTATAGGGCTCCACTCTTCTAGCGACTCTCACTTGTACCACTCCAATCACAATGAGAGAGCTTGCAGGCCTAAAACCAAATCAACAATCGTTGACCTTGCCAATAACCCCCTTGCAAATTTTTCTTCACTCATGGAACTATCCTTCACAGCGAGAAGGCATGTTGTAGAAACTTCATCCCGCGGTACCAAAATAGCTAGGAGGATCAAGAGAAAAAACAAATGTTTGTCTCTGCGTTAACCATCTAAAACTTTGTTTGATGACAAAAGAGAATGTGCTTCAACTACCAATCACTTTGAACTATTATATTTGGTAAAAGGAAATTGTCCCAACAACCTGCCCTAAAAGCATTAGAAAGAAGCATGCCTTGTCTCGCATTTGTAAAATCATCATAAAATGAGGAATACAAAGAAAACTTAGAAAGTTAATGGTTGAGGCTGCCACTCTAGTAACTACATAGTTCCAGGAGAAGAAATACCTTGGATAACCTTATAAGAAAGATTTAGAATGGTTCCTTACCATCAATATACGAAAATATATAATCTATATCCTAGATAACTTCCAAGCAATTAAAATAAACTCCTCGTTGAAGATCAGGGTGTAACATCTGGGAGATACATGTTCTTGAGACTATGATTAAAAATTTTGGGGGTATCTCATAGCATCGAGATATCCATCTATAAGGTTCTCCATAATCTATGCCATCAAGGATGCAAGACTCTGAAGAAGATTTCAAGCAACCATAAACAACTCCTTGATTCATTTACCTATGATACAATCAACAAACTATTAGATGACACAAAACGCTTGTCATCAAATCACTGATGAGCCAACCTAGAACATGTGATGATACAATTAACCTTTCATTGGATCAACAATTTATACATGAGTAAAAGTTTCCTAGAATCGAATTATCAAATCAATTAAGTTTTTATGATATAAAGCTACAATATAATTACAAATTAGGTAGGAGAATAGTATTTAAGAGAGGTGAGCACTAAGTAATATTGTGAATAAATCATATATACATAAATCTTGAAAATTTGAAGTTGTGGTAACAATCTCATTCCTCAGGAAGAAAACTTTGAGAGCTTGGAATCAATATGAAAATACCGCAATGACAAAATTGAGTACATTTTTCATTGCTTATTTTATTTTTCATTAGTTAAAAAGATGCGGCGGTTGTACCATAATTTAGAAGTATGAAAATTAGTGAAGATGGCTAGCCAAGCAAGAATATGAGTAACTCACGTAGTCTTAATTAGCAAAAACATGATGAAAAAAACTCAAGTTAATCATAAAAGGTTAAAACATACAGTAACTCTATTGTAAAATAGTTTGAATAACTGAAGTATGCACTTGAAGCGCTATATGATTTAGAGGCCAAGAACCAGGTTTGTTCTTCTTGTGCGCTTTAGTTTTGCCTAATGTTACCATGCAAAAATCTCCTATTGTTATTTGCATTGCATTGATTTTTAAACATGCGCTTCATAGAGATTTTAACATTACTGGAATTAGTTAATTTATAGATCATTGCTAATTAAAGTTGAACTTCTTTTTACTTTTTGTCTCCTCTTTTGCTCGCTAGTAGGACTCAGTTAATCCTAACCAGTGAGAGAGTGCAAGATTAAGAGACTAAGTCGAGGATGAGGCTAAGTGATGTAGTACTATGTGCTTAAAATGAATGGAATGGAGTATTGCACGATTTCTTGTTCTAGAGCATTAAGGATTCAATCATTAGCCGTTAGAACGATAAAATAAAACTAGAGACGGATGCCTATGTTTAGGCCAAATCACTAGCCAAGCACTAGGACAAACAAAATAAACTTAGAAATTCAATAACATGCGTAATGATAAGAGTTCATTCAAAATCCCTACTCTAACAATGAGATTAGCAATATAGAAAATCAATAACTCTTCCCCTACGTTTACTAGGCTTTAGCAAGATTTAAGTGGGGCGATTCCTTGCGCTTCTGTCACTACCTACAAGGTTAGGAAAACGAATAGAGAATTGAAAGGGTAGAAAAGTCAACCCTTACTTAGAGAGGAATCGTCGCCGGATGAACTCCTTTGAATTGCCAAGGGCACCGGTAATGATGTGTAGAAGACGATTGAAGTAGCTTTTGAAGGAGAAAAGCGAAGTAGTCGGAGGAATGGCGGGTGTGAAGCGACCAACAGTAATCCACTTTCCTTTGACCCTTTGATCGTCGAGAGTATCAACCAATGTAATGTGGATCCTCTCCAAGTACTCTTCAACGGTAGTTTCGTAGCCAAATCCTACGTCGAAGAAAGGGGAACGAAGTACGTCGATATTGTCTTGATCGTCAAGCACTAAACCCGAATCCCATGGGCGGGCCTCCATTCATGCTTCTTAAGGATTAAAGGTGGTGAAGTCAATGTAGTATTGCTGTCCTTGAAGGTTCCTTCCAAAGGATGAGGGCTTCCCCTTTGAAAATCAAGTGGAGAGGGTTGGGGAAGTGGGCGGCCAAGGTAGGGGTTGGGAGGGAAACTTGTTTGTAGAGCTAGGGTTAGAGTTAGGGGAGTTTAAAATTTCCAAACCTGAAATTTGATTTCAGATTTTGAAATTTGATGGCTACTAGAAAAGGAAATAGGATTTATTTAATGAGTGAAGATTGGAGAGAGAGAAAGGGAGAGAGGGGCGGCGGCAAAGCATGGGGCCGACGGCTTTAGGAAGAGGGGGAGGGGATTGGGGAGTTAATTTGGGTTGCCTTATTTGGGATATTAGTTTAGGAAAGGAATTAATTTACTCCTATTTAAATTTAAATTCAAATTGGATTAAATTAGGAAAGTTTCCTAAAATAAGTTTAATAAATTTGGAAGGTTTCTAGATTTAATTCAAATTGATTTGAATTCAAATCCTTTCTAAATAAGGACCATGCTAATTTAGGAAACCCAAAAGGGAGGGGGAGGGAAGGGGCGGCCGGCGGCTGGCTTGGGGTGGAGAGGGTGCCGTCGGCTTGAGAGGAGAGGGGGGGATCGGGGAGGGGCTAGGTGGCCGACGGGTAGGGCTTGGGGGAGGGCCTACCCGACGGCATAGGGAGCAAGGGGGAGGGGAATAGGGTGTTGGGGGGGGAAGAAACCACGAACCCGGCCGTCTCCAAGGTTGGTGGGTGATCCGTCTTCCCTCCTAGGGAAACCTTCAAGACTCTCAACCTCTCAAACTCTCACACAAAGAGCGCAGGAATTTTCTATAATAATCATTCATTAACTTCAAAAGTACGTAGAAGGGCTTTAAATAGCCTCACACAAAGACACAACATAAAGACGACGATGCCCTCCGGGCTTACAAACAAATATAAGGGTAAATAGGGAAATAAAACATAGGAACTAAACATAGAACTAATGAAAGAAACAAAGACTCAACAAGACTCAAAAATATAGAGACTCGATCGTGGCCGTAGATCGACGGCCACGTCATTACCGCCTCTCCTTTATATTTGCTTAAAAAAACGATGCTTAGATATTCATAGTTTTTTGATGTAAATATTGGATTATATAACAAACTAATTGCATCTTGTTGATTATATAAATAACATTTGTTATTGTTACGACGTCGATAATTCATGTATCTTATATTTTTATGTTTGTGCAGTTAAAGTTAAATATGAGGCTGTTAACTCTTTCCACTTGCAATCTAAATCAATGGGCTATGGATTTTGATAACAACCTCCGAAACATTAAGGCGTCAATTTTAAGTGCTAAAGAAGCGGGTGCTGTAATTAGAATTGGACCAGAGCTTGAGATTACTGGATATGGCTGTGAAGATCATTTTTTGGAGCAAGATACTGTAACCCATGCGTGAGTTTAGTCTAATTTATATGAATATTTCTTAACTTTATTTAGCTTAACCTTTTTTCCTCTTATAATAAGAATGTTCCTCTTCTGAAATGTGATAGCTATCTAGTTAGAGAAAAGTTATTATGATCAAATGTTTTGTTTGGGTATTGAAGTGCTAGAAATTCTGTTGTTTCCTTATCATATGAATGGTTTACTTTTATTTTTTATTTTATAATCCATTGCCCGATGGAAGATGACTCAGGGTTTGGTTTTCCTAATATAATTAATGTGATGTGTAGCATGCTTTCATGAAAAAAAAATTAGGATTCATAGATTACTAGTTACCACTTACCGGTCAAGCAACAACTTACTCTCTTTTACTAAAAACAAGCAACAATATTTTTTACACCCAATTAATAATGAGATAATTGCAAATATGAGAATTTTAGCAAGAATCAGGAAGCAAATAAAATCAACAGGCAAGGGAATTAATCTGCACAAAATTTTCTTTATGATGTGTCAATTTTCATTCAAAATCAATGTCTTTAAACTAGTCAATAACAAATAATGTAGAAGAAATATATAACAAATGAATTTACCATAGTGGAGAAAAATAAGGCCTCTATAAGGAGATGATTTGTCTCAAAATTATGTTGTCGCAATTGCAGTACGTTCAAAGAAATCACTCACCAAGCTGCACTCACATGATTAAAAAATTAAAAGAGAATTTTTATTAAAGCCATAAGTTTTGATTTAAATGTCTTAAATTACAATTTAATATTTATAGACTCTTCATTACCTAGGCTAGTACATAAGATTGTTACTATATTAATATCAATTTAAATTCTAATCAATTGAAAATTAAAATTTAAATTCTCAAAACAATTTCCCAATTACTGCAAGTAAAACCTATAAATATCTTGACAGCTTGCTGAAAATGTGAAATTAAAGCCATTGAATTTGTGCACTTATGTCCAGAACACTGCCCATCCCTCACACAATAACATCCAGAACCTGAATACACAAAAAATATGAATTTTGTGAATATTGTGGAAAATGCACGAATCTAAAACTTGACCGCCAACCTTCGCATCAGCAAACAATAGGGTTAAAATTGAACAAGTGCACTAGATGAACAACTCGATACTTGTTCATAAAATGCTTGCTTATGTTGAACAAACTTGAACAAAATTTTAAAATATAATATGTCGGGGATGAGTAGGACTAAACACCACAATGAAGAAACAAGCAAGAAAGTAAAAGCAGCGGAAAAATAAAAGACACCAGGATTTAATATAGAAAAACTCAAAATAGGGAAAAAACCACAGAGCCACACCACACTAAGAAATCTACTATGAAAATTAGGAGAAATAAATATAGATCTCTCTTCTCTCTCACTCTCTCCTTGCTTTTTTTCTCACATGCACTATTCTCAATGTCTGACACATCAAAATACAAAAGAAAGTCAAGTAAAATAACCACAAGGAACGCAATCATTCAGAAAAATGAGAAAGAAAATTGTTCAGTCCGTCTCGCAGTGCTGCGATGCCAGTTTGAAACGCTGAGGCTCTTGAACCTCTGTCTTGATCCGTTGCAACCCCGTATCTATGCCGTTGCGGCGCTCTGCTCTCTATTGTTCAGCGCTGGGGCGCTTGGGAACATAGCGCTGGGCGCTCGAGTACATAGCGCCGGGGCGCTCAGGTACACAGCGCCAAGGTGTTGTACGAAAAAAAAAAATTCGGGTGCAAAGCACCAGAACCCAAGCAAAGGGGTAAACCCCCCGCACCCCCCATCGACCACTAGAAACTTGAGGTCCGAGGCAACAGAACAACCCGATTGATCAGCATAATCAGATTTCACACATAACATAATCATATAAATGAACAAGTTTGAAAACTAACTCGCTTATTCATTTATGTCTGTGAACATACTCGTTTGTTGTTCAATAAGTAACTCGCTATGAATACGATAAAATGCATATCTATTTTGTTCTTAGTTTTTATTTATGACCTATGTTATTGTATCAAATTTTCTATAATTTATACATTTTAGAAATTATGTATATTATTATATGTATATGTATGATGAAAATATAAAATAAATAACTAGATAGATAGATTTAAATATTTTTATTAGCACTTAAATTTCACCAAACAACTTAAATAACAATTAATGAATTATGTCAATTATTATCAAAATCTATAAACCTAATTATGTTTGACAGTTAGGCTATTTGTTCAATTTATTAGCATGAAATGTATGATTTGTTAGGCTAGATTAAAGTCCAATTTCAAATTGTACTCGATAAGAAAACTAATAAATAAACTTGAACAATATTTAAAACTTGGATCATGTTCAAGCTCAGCTTGAACTTGAGAAGAAAATAAATGAACA
Organism: Dendrobium chrysotoxum; assembly: GCA_019925795.1. Classification (NCBI taxonomy): domain Eukaryota; kingdom Viridiplantae; phylum Streptophyta; class Magnoliopsida; order Asparagales; family Orchidaceae; genus Dendrobium; species Dendrobium chrysotoxum. The sequence continues at coordinate 53,058,822 of CM034297.1, forward strand.
AACATGAACAATGTAGTTATTTATTTGATTCAATCATTTACAGTCCTAAGAAACACGCCCATTCCCTCTTTTATGAAAAAAATTTCACAGTATCACATCTTTTCCCTACTAGTAATCCAATTTTTAGAATTATCCATGTTCTATTCTATTATATTTGTTAGCATTTGGTGCACTATTAGAAGTTATCGTTTGATGGGTAAACAACATCAAGCAAGCCTTCATCCCACTATGTGGGGGCAACTATATGAATTCTTTTCTCCATTGTGTCCTATTAAGAAGTAAATCCTCATTTAAATTTAATAAAGAAAGGTCATTTCTAATATTTTCTAACCAAGTCTTTTTAGGTCTACCTTTCTTAACATAAGCCAAATCTAATACATCTACTCCTAATTGAGTCATCGGAAGGCCACTGTTTTATGTGACCAAAACATCTAAGGCGACTCTCTTTAATCTTATCTGCCATTGGAGCTACTCCAACCTTTTTCACATATATGCTCGTTTCGTATCCTATTTCTAAGAGTTAAGCCACTCATCCACCTGAGCATCCTCTTCTCTACAACACTTAACTTAATATTATGCTTCTCTTTTAATGGCCAATGTTCTGCGCTATAAAACATTGTAGATCTACCACAATTTTATAGAATTTTCCCTTAAGTTGAGGGGTACTTTTATATCACACAACAAACCCGATGCATTCCTCCACTTCAACCATCCAATTTGAATTCTACTAATAATATCCCCATCTATTTCACCATTACTCTCAACAATAGAACCAAGATATTTAAAACGTGTACTCTTATTAATGACTTGATCGCCCAAAAGTGCAATCCCCCCACTTGATCTATTACTACTAAAATTACACTCCATGTATTTGGTTTTAGATCTACTTAAGAGAAATCTTTTAGACTCTAGGTTGACCTCCATAATTTAAGTTTACCTTCAAGTTCCTCTCTAGTCTTATCAACAAGAAGAATATCATCAATAGAAAGTATACACCAGGGTACATCCTCGTGCAAATGTCTAGTAAGAACATCCATGATTAAAGAAAAAAGATATGGGCTTAAGACTGATCCTTGATGTAATCCAACTGAAATATGAAAATACTTGATCAAACCACCTTATGTTGAACACAATTAACAACTCCTGCATGCATATCCTTAATGACTTGAATATAAGCATTTTTAACCCCTTTCTTTTCTAGAACTCTCTGTACCACATGTCTTGGAACTTTATCATATGCTTTTTCTAAATCAATAAATATTATATGAAGATCCTCCTTATTCTCTCTATGCTTCTCCATCAAACCTCTCAATAAATGAATAGCTTCCATAGTAAACCTACCTGGCATGATTCCAAATTAATTTTGTGAAACATTAGTATCACGTCATAACATATGCTCCATAACTCTCTCCCAAAGTTTTAAAGTATGACACATTAACTTAATTCCTCTATAATTCGCACAATATTGTGGATCACCTTTATTCTTTAAAATATGAATCAACACACTTATTCTCCACTCATTTGACATCTTTTTAGTCTTTAAAATAATATTAAAAAGTTTAATAAGCGAAGAAATTCCTTCATCTCTTAAGCATTTCCACACCTCTATTAGAATATCATCAAGTCCAACAGCTTTTCCAAACTTCATTTTATTTAAAGCCTCTCTAACTTCGATTTTACTAATGTGTGATAAAACAAAATTCTCTATTTTCATTTAGAGTGCTAAGGTCACTAAAGTCAATCGTATTCTTAGAATATTCATTGAAAAACTTATCAAAATATCTCATCCACCTTTGTTGAAAACTTCTTGATTTTCATCCTTAATGCACTTCACTTGAACTAAATCCTTATTATTCCTATCTTTTTGTTTGACTAACTTATACATATATCTTTCACCCTCTTTAGTATCTAATCGATTATATAAATTATTAAAAGCTAAAATCATTGCATTTCATATTATTTTTTAGACTCCTTATGGGTCTCTTTATATCTTTCCTAATTTTTAGAGTTTTTACATTTAAATCAATTTTTATAACAAAGCTTCTTATTTTTGATCTTTTTTACACATTTTGATTCCACCGTCAACTATTTTTACTATTAAGAGCTTTTCCTTCTGATACTCCAAGCACATCCTTTGCAATATTCTTAATATCACTAATTACTTTTTCTCACATAACATTAGCTTTCTCATGCACAAACATAATATTAAGATTTCAAATCTTACTCTCAAAAATATTTTTGTTAGTGTTCTAAATATCTTTATCTAATCCTAGAATAACATTTTATTTTATTCTTCATATTATCTCCTTCATCTTAAAGTTCAAAACTAATAATCAATGTTGAGTACATAAAGTTTCACTTGAAGTGGGTATTGCATTTTTTTATTGCAGCTTAATTAAGGACAATATGTGGCTCCTAAAGCTACGTTGTGTTGTGCAAATATTTGTTTTAGTTTTAGGAATGCCAAAAAAGCTTGTTTTTTATTGATTTTGTTCATCTTGATAATTAGTTCAAATTTGACTGGTTTTTAAAGCTCATTTATTTATTGAGCCAAACATAAACATGACCTTGTTTGTTCATATTTGACTCAATAATAGTTCAATTGTAACACCTCACAGTACCCTTTAACAGTACAGTACTGTAGAGTGTAACAAGAAAAAATATAACATTTTCATATACTGAACATTTCATTCATCTCATTTCATTTCAGATCTATATAAAAGATCATATAAACATCATCGGATACAACAAAGGAAGCATCTAATAATTCCCAAGTTCATCAAAGACCTAGTACAGAGCTACTAAGGAGATCCAAATAAATTCAAAGTTATATAATATTAAAACTGTTTACTAACCTCAAGAGTAGACTTCAAACATAGAATAAATATTAACATAAAATTTAAATACTTACAGATCAAACTTCCTCCACTTTTTCTTTCCCTTTTCCTGTAACAACAGCCAATAAGAAAGTACTGGTGAGTTTTGAAACTCAGCAAGTTATGCCAAATTAAGTAACAATGAAAATAATATAACAGGATTAATTACAACCCTAGAAACATACAACATTGGAACATCATAAAATATTACCAGTTAATTATCATTTCTTTTATTGCTTTAAAGTTTGGTTGAATATAAATTTTCTGTGAAAGATTTGGCTATACTTTCATAACATCATTCAATGAAGCTCAGGTAAACTTGACATTATCCCCACTGAATTCATAGAGGTCCCTTTTGCCTTTTTGGGGTCTCTTTTGCCTCACCTGCCATGCAGGTACCATAATTTCTGGGGTCCCTTTTGCCCCACTTACCATGTAGTTCTTTATTGGGAACCCTTTTGTCCCAACTATATTAATAAGACAAACATTATACATAGTCAAACTTTACATTAATTTAACATTCAACCTTCTTTTATAATTATCAATCACATCTACCTTCATCATCATTCATGATACCATTTGTATATAAGTAATATGCATAAATTTTCAAGAAACTTTACATTCTTCCAAACATTCTTACATAGAACCATTTAAATGATGGTACCAAACCTTATTTGAACTAATATGATAGCAAAAAGGTAGAGGCAGTAGATCATATTCAAAAGCTTGGAGAACATTTTAAAGAAAATAAATTAATCATAACACATAACTTTCTTTAAACATTAATTTAGCATTACTTGCTTTCTTGCCGAGTCGTCTTCTCAAATTCCCTACTACGAACTCTTCTACGATTGTAAGTCACTTCAAAACTTTCTCTTTGCATATGACCAAATTTATCTAGAACACCGTAAGTTATCACATCTTTAAGAATTTCTACTACTAATTGGAATTCCATACAACAACAATGCATAATTACCAAAGTACATTACCTTGCTTTCTTCTCCCTTAAATTTTCTTTACTAGATAAAGATCTTTCCTCCTTTCGTACTGGCCGCCTATATGCACAAAACCATTTTTTTTGAATTCTACAGGAAATCCATACTTGTCTCTACCGAACTGCTCCACAGTGAGTTCAAGCACTGTACCGAATGCACTCCAAATCTACCCTGATATGCTGTTGTTGGCTTGAGATAACACTGCCTACAGATTGCTGCCGCAAGCCATATGAATTTCCGCCTCTTGCTACAGTAGGATTTGCGAATGCCTTGTGCAAGAATTGCGGTTTCTCTACAGTCCAGGGAGAGCACCGGAACTTGCTACAGGAAATCAACCGAATTCTCCTCTAGTCTAGGAATTCCGAATAAAGGGATAAGATAAAGGAGTGGACCCTACTCCAAAACTGCTCTCACTCTTTATCCAATCCAAGGGAAGCATCTATTCAAACAAAATTTCATATTTTGCATAAAGTTTCGGTTGTTTTTTTTATTTAACATTATTTAACCATTGAGTAATAAAATATTAATCAAGCTTATTTAAATAATGGTTTGAATTTCTTATACCTGAAATTCGGGTTGTTACATCAATTATGTGTGTGTGTGTGTATATATATATATGTATAAGTGCATGTATGTTTGTGTGTATTCATGCATCTAAATGTATACATTATGTAAACTATGGATTAGTGTATATATGCATGCTGCCATTTATATTCTTTAATTTATATGTCTTTCAAGTATTTTCATGTTTGAGAATAGCTCGTGTTCGGCTCTATAAGTAAATATATGAATGAACAAGACAAACACTAGTAAAAATTTTGATTCATTTGCTTAACGAGCTAAACTGTATAACAACACCTCACTCAAGCACAACTTGTTTACCTCCTTAGTTGGAGTTCATTATATCTTAAATATCTTTCCATATCTTTGCCTTGATACTATTTCTTCTTATTGACCGTAAAATATCTACAAGCCTAATGTTTCATAAATGCATTTAAACTAGATTTTGTAGCTTGAAGCATTCTACAATAAAGATTTAAATCGCAGTCATGTTCTCTAACCAAACTTTGTCCATGATTCCTTTTGCTGAAATCTGCATTGAAAGTTTCATTTTTTATATTTATATTAATTGCCTCGTCACCAACATTAGTTGTACCGTTGAATTCTTTTCTAGTTATATATTTTTGCTAGTTTATATTCAAGGCTACATTTGTTGATAAATTTGATTTAGCTAAACCTGTTGAAACACTTACTAGACTGTTTTCTTCTAATATTTGCAGTTTTATCAATTCACCACCTTTTTGATGCCAACTCCTATCATAACCTACGGTCCTATCCTTTCTAGATGTTTACCTTGCACTTTCTCGATATATTCATGCTAAACCTTATTAGTTCTAGCTTTAATACATATGTTTTAAAGTTCTCTATTTTGCAACGCTAGATATTCTGCTCTGCTCCCTTTGTGTCCTCTTCCACATGCATCCATATAAGATAGGGTTCTTGTTACTATTAATATAATTTCAGCTTTATTTGCTATGAACTTATTTTATCATAAGATATCTCAATGGATTCTTTTGTGGATTTGCATTCACACCACAAAATATTTATGTATTTACATATCTAACACTAAAGCTTATATATATGTACTTATATAAGATCTAAAGCTTTAAATCATGTAAAAATACTGCTAATATTAACTTTTTAAAAGTAAAATATACCTTTTCATTTATATGGTTTGATGTGATTAAGGCATTAAAGTGTTATATAACTAAATATTAAAATTTTGGTGTTAGATATGTAAATATTGTGTGGTTAATCCACTTTCTTTCTTTCTATTTTTCTAGCTTTTATTACAATTGTTACAACTTTATTTATCACGGATATAGTTTGTATAGTGCTGCTGGGACTTAGAACTATTATGCTTGGTTTGTTCAATATTGATTGAATAATAACTTATAAATTATTCCATAAATTCCAGAAAAGGTAGACTCATTTCGAATGCGAATGTATTGTTTTTTATTTTTTATTTTTCACACAGTTGATTCATATTTATGTGCAGATGGGAATGTTTGGAGGATCTATTATCTGGTGATTGGACTGACAGCATATTATGTAGTATTGGCATGCCCATTATACATGAAAGTGTGCGATACAATTGCCAGGTTTTTTGCTTGGATCGAAAAATTATAATGATACGTCCAAAGGTTTGCCTAGCAAATGATGGAAATTATCGCGAGTTGCGCTGGTTCTTAGCTTGGAAATTTAAAGACAGGCTTGTCGATTTTCAACTTCCAAGTCATATATCTGAAGCCATATCACAGGTTTCAGTACCTTTTGGATTTGGTTATATTCAATTTCAAGACACGTAAGCACCTTTGGCCATTTACTATAATATTGTTTTCTCTATTACAAGAATTTATACTGTTGCTATGGTATCTTACATTTAGGCAGTAGATTATGTGAGTTGGGCATAGTTACTTTCTCTTATTAATGCATTAAAGGAACAACTGGTTGCTTTCTAGTAATGCCAAATCAAATTTTATCATTCAATATGATTACAATTATTTCCATGATGCCAAATTTTATAGCCGTAAGTACAATTACTAAGAATGTATATACACCAAGTGCGTGCAATGTAGCATTTTTTAAAATTTTCTTATTCTATTGCTTGGTTCCTTTATTCTTTATATTAAAGCTATTTATATGGAGCAACCTTTAGTTATGTTGCATAGGAGGAGAGCATACTATTCGATTGTCATAAATCTACATATTGCTTAAATAAGGTCTTCATTCTTGATTTGAGTGTTCGGTCAACTTTACAAAGTTATTGCTGATATTAGACTACGAAGTAGATTGTTGTTCACTATAACTTTATTTTACATTTTTCCCCTTGCATAATGGTTCTTCCTATATATTTTGATATCGTTGTACTCAGTGGGAGTGATGATTCCGGCATTATTAAAATAAAAAAGAATTTATTGGAGACATTTTCAATGAAAATTTGGGGTGAAAAAAAAATGACATTGAGTTTTCCTATATAAAGGAATATGTTTCTCTCTCTTAACTAAACCTTCCTTCTTGGGTGCAAACATATTTATTCTCCTATGAAAACTTGCAATCATTCAAGGATGACATTAGCTAAGAAGATGCTTCTTGTTATTAACTTTTGATTGTTAAACTTATCTAGTTGTCACTTGATGCGGTATATCCTTTACTTTTGGTGTGATTAGGCAGCATTTGCAAACACCAAAGAATTAGTGTTGTGCTATTTTCTTAAGAAATTTCAAGAAATCTCCATGAAATGGTCTAGACTATTAGAAAGATAATCAATTGAAGAATGAAGCTTTTCGATGTAGACTATGTTGGATCTATTAAAGATTAGAAATTTACTTCAGGATATAGTGTCTTTGTGGGTGGAAATCTTGTGTCCTGGAAAGGTAAGAAGCATACTATTATTGCTAGATCTAGTGATTATGTTGAATATAGGGCCATTAGTCATTCTTATTGCAAAATGATGTGGATTACTAATAGAAGAATTTTGCTTCCTTATTAAATAGCCTACATCCGTTAACTATGATAATTTGATAGCTATCTACATTGCATACAATCCTATCTTTCATTAAAAAATCAAACAATTTAAAGTGAGATGTTATGTTGTTGAAGAAAATCATAGCTCCATATATCTCCAATTAAAAATTATTAGCTGGATATCTTTATCAACGCTCTAGGATTTTTACCTTTTTTTCAATATCTATAACATACTAGAATCTTCTGATATATATGCCCTAGCTTGGGGGGAGTGTTATCATAAGTTCTTGATTGGAAAATATTATTGTAGAAACATACTAGACTATAACGATATGTTTTATTACTATTTTATGTCCTTTTAATTAAATATAGTTTCCTCGTTATTTTCTTCTTCTTTTTTCCTTCACGTATGACAATGACAGCATTCCTATATATGGGTACCGATATTCAATCAATAATATACAAGATCTTCCTCTAAAAAGTATCATGAACAATATCTTTTAAGGAGGCTTAATTTATTCTCCATTATAATTAAACCCTTGTATGGGTGGAAAATTTAGCCCGCCATTCATTCTTGTATGTTGAAGCCATGTAGAGCTTTCTTGTTAAAATGTCTGCAAAATGTTTTGCTTCGTGCATGGATAAAGCCAAACTGCTTCTGTGCAATTTCAGGCCATCCGAGTAATTTAAAGCCATATACTTCAAGCTTATGCGTAATGATTCTTAGATTTTGATTTTCAAGCTTATTCTTGTCTCATCATTTGAATTTTATGCTTCTTGAACTTACTACCTATGGAACTTTGCTCTTTAACCAGTAATCATTATCGTCTTTCTGATGATAAAGATATCAGTTTTTGGTTCTATTGTGCCTAACTTCTTTGCCGACGAAAATTGTCTTTTCTGTATGGCTTTTATTGTCTACTACTTGCATGCTAAGATTCTTTTTTTGTTTTTATAGAAAAGATATGAACATCTAATCACTTATAAGAATGGATATAGTAAAATTCAGATTGATTACTTTCTTAAAAAAAGAAGAAGAAGAATGTTTAGATTGTAAAGATTGTAAAGTTATTCTGAAAGTTCACGTACCTAACATTGCTTGTTAGTTTTGGATATTAAGGTAAAGGGGAAAATATATGAAAAATAAAGTAAAACGTTGTTCTAGGATTAGATGGGGGATTTTAAAGAATATTAATAAAAATATTTTTGAGAGTAAGATTCTAAATCTTAAGATTTTGTCTGTGCATGAGGAAGCTAATATTATGTGGGAAAAAAGTAGCTACTGATATTAAGAATGTTACAAATATATGCTTGGAGTATCAAAGGGAAAAACTCTTAATAGTAAAAATAGTTGGTGGTGGAATCAAAATGTGTAAGAAAAGATAAAAAATAAGAAGATTTGTTATACAAATTGGTTTAGATGTAAAAACTCTGGTAATTGAGAAAGATATAAAGAGACCCGTAAGAAGTCTAAGAAAGCAATATGCGATGCAAAGATTTTAGCTTTTAATGATTTATATAATAAATTAGATACTAAGGAGGATAGAAGATATATGTATAAGTTAGCCAAACAAACAGATATGAATAGTAAGGATTTAGTGCAAGTGATGTGCACTAAGGATGAAAATAAAAAGTAGTTTTATTTGAAGAAGATATTCAACAAAGGTGGATGAGATATTTTCCTATAATTTTCAATGAAGATTGTGAAAATACGATTGACTTTAGTGACCTTAACATCCTAAATAAAAATAAAGAATTTTGTTTTTATCGGCATATTAGTAAAACCGAAGTTAGAGAGACTTCAAAGAAAATGAAGTGAGAAAAAGCTGTTGGACCTGATGTTATTCCCATAGAGGTGTGGAAATGCTTAGGAGATGAAGGAATTTCTTTGCTTATTAAACTTTTTAATATTATTTTAAAGACTAAAAAGATGTTAGATGAGTGGAGAATGAGTGTGTTGATTCCGATTTTTAAGAATAAAGGCGACACACAAGATTATACGAATTATAGAGAAATTAAGTTAATGTGTCATACTTTAAAACTTTGGGAAAGAGTTATGGAGCATAGGTTATGACGTATACTAATGTTTCTCAAAATCAATTTGGATTCATGTCGGGTAGGTCTACTAGGGAAGCTATTCATTTATTGAGAGGTTTGATGAAGAAGCATAGAGAGAACAAGGAGGATCTTCATATAATATTTATTGATTTAGAGAAAGCATATGAAAAAGTTCTAAGAGAAGTGCTATGGAAAGTTCCAGAAAAGCAATGAGTTAATAATGCTTATATTCAAGTCATTAGGGATATGTATGTATGTGCTGTTACTTGTGTTCAAACACAAGGTGGTTTGACTAAGTATTTTCCTATTTCTATTGGATTACATCAAGGATCAGCCTTAAGCCCATATCTTTTTGCTTTAGTCATGGATGTTCTTAGTAGACATTTGCAAGAGGTTGTACCCTTGTGTATGCTTTTTGCTGATGATATTCTTCTTGTTGATAAGACTAGAATGGGAGTTGAAGGTAAACTTGAATTATACAGGTCAACCTTAGAGTCTAAAGGTTTTTGTTTGAATAGATCTAAAACTGAATATATGGAGTGTAATTTCAGTAGTAATAGATCTAGAGGAGGGTTTGTAACTTTAGGCGATCAAGTCATTAATAAGAGCACACGTTTTAGATATCTTGTGTCTATTGTTCAGAGTGATGGTGAAATAGATGGGAATATTATTAGCAGAATTAAGTTTGATGGTTGAAGTGGAGGAATGCATCAGGCTTGTTGTGTGATAGAAAAGTCCCCCTCAAATTTAAGGGAAAATTCTATAAGATGCTGGTGAGACCTGCAATGCTTTATGGTGCAAAATGTTGGCCATTAAAAGAGAAGCATAATATTAAGTTAAGTGTTGCAGAGATGAGGATGCTCAGGTGGATAAGTGACTTTACTCTTAAAGATAGGATACGAAATGAGCATATACGTGAAAAGGTTGGAGTAGCTCCAGTGAAAGATAAGATTAGAGAGAGTTTCCTTAGATGGTTTGGTCACATAAAACGATGGCTTTCCGATGACCCTGTTAGGTAGATATATTAGATTTGGCTTATGTTAAGAAAGGTAGAGGTTGACCTAAAAAGACTTGGTTAGAAAATATTAGAAATGACTGTCTTTTTTAGATTTAAATGGAGAAAAAAGGATTCATGTAGCCGACCCCACGTAGTGGGATAAAGGCTTGATGTTGTTGTTGTTGTATAGAATGCTCATTATTTTTTTGATTTTTTTATAGTTCTTCAGTTGTATGGCGTACTACTAATCTAGTTAGGCATTGTTGAGATTACATTCTTATGTGCTATATTGTGATGATTATGGTTGGGATTTTTGGCTACCATATAATAGATCTTGTAATATCTCATCATGCTTGTTTATGCCTAATTTTAGTTTTGTCCTGTGATTGTTTGCATTTGTAATTTTCTGCCTATCAATTGTTTTTTAGTTACCGTATTTTTAAAGATTTTTTAATGACTTTTTTTTAAAAGCAATTCAAAATTCAGACTTCCATTTGATTTTTCAAATACTTAGCTTTGCTTCTTCAATTAGAAGTCGCTGTTTGTACATATACAAACTGACTATTAGAGGTTGGATTGTCAGCTTGGGAAACTTTGTGCAACAAGTCTTCTCTAATTGTTTTATTCCTATTTTCAGAGCTATTGCTGCTGAAACCTGTGAAGAGCTTTTTACTGCTAGTGCACCACATGTTGGACTTGCATATAATGGTGTTGAGGTCTTTATGAACGCAAGTGGAAGTCACCACCAGTTACGAAAACTCAATGTTCGTATTGATGCAGTTAAAAGTGCAACTACGCGCTGCGGAGGTGTTTACATGTATAGCAATCACCAGGGCTGTGATGGTGGTCGTCTCTATTATGGTACTTCATTTTTTTTTCCAATATAGAATGTATACATCAAACTGTAAACCTCTGCTGCTTGTTTACTAGTTCTGCTATTTCATTAAGCTTGCAGTATCTAAACCTTATTGATTTGTAAGAGTTGTTGCAGCTGATAGAGCATTAGAGCTTGCCGTTCATATTTTTAAGTGTTCTTTGAATGGTCAAGCCATGCTCATTCAACATTCATATTCTAAAAGAATGATGGAAGGGATTCTATAGGTAGCATGTATGCACATTATATTTCCTTGGTGCTGGATCACAATGTTTGTTTTGCTATTTATATAAATGTCTTCTAGGTTTGTGCAAGATGCTTAATGATGTGAATATTATTTGATTATGCACGTTTTTTATTAATCAAATAGGTAGCTGCATAAAATACGTAGTTCATATTGTTAACTCATGCCATTTACACTTTATTAACTTGAATTTGAACTGTATGCACTTTTTACCTCTAAATTATCAAAGTGGTCTCTCATTAATTTTTCTACTTGCATAGCTAATCTTCCTGTGAATGACTGTGTTATGCTTGAATCCACTAAACCTAGTATTTTGGCGTAAATGTCAATTAATTAAACATATGAAATTTGTTTACAGTAGCTGACAAATATGTATGGCAGATGGATGCTGTTTCATTGCTGTGAATGGGGATGTTGTTGCTCAAGGATCTCAATTTTCCTTGAAGGAAGTTGAAGTTCTGACCGCCATTGTGGATCTTGATGCAGTGAGTAAATCTTTTTCTTTTATCTTTCCTAATTTGTGATTGTTAGTTATGTCCGCAAGCTTCTACAAAAATTTTTACCAGCATGTATGGTAAAGGCAATTTGAGTTGAACTGAAGGTGAATTTTCCATAAAAAAGGCATGTCCGCCTTTCTGTTTACTGTTTTTGATTTCGGCATATTCATTTCAAGCGTTTGGCTGGTTGAAACTTTATTTCCATCACAAAACCAAAAAAAATCACTTTATTTCATGGATGTTCTCACTAGACATTTGCAAGAGGATGTACCTTGGTGTATGCTTTTTGCTGATGATATTCTTCTTGTTGATAAGACTAGAGAGGGAGTTGAAGGTAAACTAGAATTGTGGAGGTCAACCTTAGAGTGTAAAGGTTTTCGCTTGAGTAGATCTAAAACGGAATATATGGAGTGTAATTTTAGTAATAATAGACCTAGTGAGGGCATTGTGACTTTGGCCGATCAAGTCATTAATAAGAGTACACGTTTTAGATATCTTGGATCTATTGTTCAGAGTGATGGTGATATAGATGGGGATATTATCAGCAGAATCCAAGTTGGATGGTTGAAGTGGAGGAATGCATCAGGCTTATTGTGTGATAGAAAAGTACCCCTCAAATTTAAGGGAAAATTCTATAAGATGGTGGTGAGACCTGCAATGCTTTATGGTGCCGAATGTTGGCCATTAAAAGAGAAGCATAATTCTAAGTTAAGTGTTGCAGAGATGAGGATGCTCAGGTGGATGAGTGGCTTTACCCTTAGAGATAGGATACGAAATGAGCATATTCGTGAAAAGGTTGGAGTAGCTCCAGTGGAAGATAAGATTAGAGAGAGTCGCCTTAGATGGTTTGGTCACGTAAAACGGCGGCCTCCCGATGACCCGGTTAGGAAAGTAGAGGTCTTAGATTTGACTTATGTTAAGAAAGGTAGAGGTAGACCTAAAAAGACTTGGTCAGAAAATATTAGAAATGATCTTTCTTTATTAGATTTAAACGAGAATTTGACTTTTAACAGGACACAATGGAGAAAAAGGATTCATGTAGCCGACCCCACGTAGTGGGATAAAGGCTTGATGTTGTTGTTGTTGTTGTACAAAACCAAAAAAAATCAACAGCCTGGCTGCATACTTTTGTCATGTCATCAATGTCATGTTCTATAAATCCAATTTAGGAGGTATGGATGTTCTCTATGTGCCGCATCTCTGCCATAATATACCTCTTTTGGATCTTTTTTTTTTTTGCTTTATTTTTATTATTTCGGTATTGGATTAACCAGCTATGAATTTGTGATTTTCCCCCTCTTTTGATGGTAGGCTCTTTATGAGCTAATGATATTCTCAAATTTATTAGTCTCGACAAACAATTGTGGATGTTGGATGGATTTTTTCCATTAAGTTTATAATAATAATTTTTACTTGAATATTTAATAAAATTTTAAGATTTAGTATTTTAATATGATTGTGGCTCCAAAACGATCTACATTGGGATTTGGGAGTGTTTTGAAAAATTTAATCCCCTTCGGCTGATATTTTCAGTCAAAGTGGCCATCATCTAGCTGTTATAATATTTTATTTTATTATTTGAACCTTATTAACTCTGCATACTTGTTAATAGAGGATCGTTTTGAAGTATTAATTTTGCGAGCTACCATATGAGTGGTGAACTTGAGAGTTTGCATTTTTGTAATAAATTTTCTTTGTAAAATATATTGAAGGTTTTATGGTTAAAGTCAAATATCTTTGTGGATTTTAGTCATATATTAATTCATTAGATTTAAGTCTTATCAATTCGAGTGCTTGTAAGTATGAGGATTGGACTTGAAATTTAAGTACACTTTTATTTTAGCTTTTGTAGTATTCTTAGACTTTAGAATAGGAGTTTGATGCATTGGTCCAAGTAAATGCGGGTAACTTGATTTTAATTTGAAAAAGAGGTCCTTAGTTTAACTTGCTTTTATTCCCGCACAATATTTTCAGACCTTAAATTTAAGAATTCAGTATATTTGATCAAAACACATGTAAGAAGATTGATTTCAATGGTTTGACATATTGCACATGCTTTTTGATATATTTGCATAGCTTACGTGCACATTTGACAGTTCATTCGTGCAATACAATTATATATTTTTAATAGACTTGTATGATGTACTTGCACATATTTTGATGTGCTTCTATACTTGCACGGTTTTTGCTGTGCTTACACAACATGCTTGCAGTCATCGGCACACTTGCACGCTCTTCTGTGCACTAGCACAATGTATTTATATATTTTTAGTGTATTTTCACTGTACATTTAGTGGAGGAGTGGATAAGATTTGTTTCGGTGATTTGACCACGCCTCTATCATACATCTTTGGTCTAGCATTAGATTTCTTCTTGCTCTGTTGATCTTTAGTTAGGATTTGGGGAGTGGTTTTCTTTCTTGATGACTTCGAAGTATGAAACAAAATTTGTTATTTTTCTTTTGAAATTGTTGTTAGATGATGGTCATCATAGTCATTTTGTTGTTATGATTTCTCATCTTTGATCTTTCATCTGAGAAGTGTTAGACATTATCGTTGAAGGTTTGGAACATCATTGGTTAGCCCTTTTTGCAAGATGAGGTTGTAAGATCCATCACTGTGCTGAGTCCAATACAAGTCATTTGTTCCTTGCACGTGCATTATAGAAGCCAAGATTGTAAAATACTTCACTCTGAGCCAATTTCATAACAAAAATGTGAACTTGGGGCATTAGATGGTTTTCTGATAGATATAAGTCAATAAGTTTTTCAAATGAACTCTAATGCTTTCATGATAATAGGCCCATAAGTGAAAACCCTAGACATGTCCAATACCTCTAAACCGATTGACTTGTGTTTTGTACCTTTGAAATATTAATTCAAATTGGTATGCAAAGCCCTCCGTAATTGAACAAGCTGATGTGAATCTTGAAAGCACATCTTTGACGCAAACTTACACTCAAATCTTCTCGGAACACTTGAGAGGAGACAACCTATATTTGTTAATCAGACTTCTTAGATGTTATGGCTCAAATCTCCCTAATGTTTGCAAATAGAACTAGGATGATTGAACAATTAGATCTTGATTGGATTTACCTTCATGTTACTAACAATGCTATGTTTAATCAAATTCAAACTTAAAATTTAGAAATTAGTTTAAAAATTATGCCTAAATGTTCTTATTAATCACTGGAGTTTTTGTGCGCGAGTGAGGTTAATATATTTATTGGAGGCTTGCACCTATATTAAATCTCAGTCGCTTATTTAAATAAACCTCGATCAAACATCGAGGAAAATATATTAAAAAAATCAATCTATCTCAAGAAAAAACAAGGAGGAGGCTCTAACGAGTGTGTGGCTTTTCTTGAGTGATTACACAAAGATGAGTTGCAAGTCGAATGAAAGAAGGGACACATGCTTTCATATGGAAAAAAAATATGATTGCTGAAGTAGTTGTTGAAGAAGAAAGGATTTTTTCTGTGGAGTTAAAAAATTGAGTTCGGGCATTGGTCTTCTCTACAAGGCTTTCATTAGCCGAGGAATTGGGACTCAGTTAAATGAATGGTGGTAAAATGACTTCATTTTCTATTCCTACTTTTGAGAATTAAACATATTGTGAAGTTATATCAGTTACTACAATTATATATATTTTCCTTCCTGAAACTTAGAAGTTTTTTTTTATTTTCTCCCAGAGAGACTAAGTCCTATAGTTTGTTTTTTAAATTTCATAGTGGTTGTGCCACTGTGTGTATAACATGTTTTACTGTTCTCTTCTTAAGTATAGTTTACTAAATAAAAGTTTCTTCTTGAATAGTTTTTAGAACGTCGGTGTGGAGTACTGGTTAGTTTGCCTCCATTGTGAGTTAGAGGTCACGGGTTCAACTCATGGAAAATAACTTTCTCTGCAATACAAATCTAAGATTGCGCACAGAACCCCTCTTTGGCTTTTGCAATGGCTGGAACTTCTTACATGGTATATCTTTTTTTAAGTTTTCTAGAACTGTATGTGCTTCATATTCATCATCCATGTCAGTATCAATATCACCATTAAGCACGGGTTAACGGAAAAGATCTGCTTTAGAACTCTTCAGCATTCATTCCCCCTAAGTTCTAGTGTTCTACTTCTGGTGTTGGTTCTGGGAAAATGATTTGTTACAATTAACTATTAATAGGTATTATTTCTCCTACTCGATCATTATACATTGGTTTAGCCATGCTTCATCTACAGCTTCTTATTTTATATATGTCTCTTATAACGTGTAAACCAATCTTTAAATTAGGCTTCCTCTATAACAATTTAGCATCACATATTCTATGATCTTCAGTTGCTACAATGATTTTTTAACCAAGGAACCACTGCTAATTATTTGATCTACTTTTTCAGTGCTCAGTAACCTCAATTTTTACAGGTCTCGAGTTACCGTGCATCTGTAAGTAGTTTCAGAGAATCTGCAAGTCATGAATCGAAGATTCCACTAGTGAAAATACCACGCAGACTTTGTCGGTCATTTGAACTTAGTATTTTTCCTACTAATCCTGTGGAGGTTTGTGCTTTATTCCTTATATATTTCATTGAATCACTTCAATTATCAAAACATTTTAGGATATATTTATCCTGTGTACAACGCAACTTTTTGAAACTTGGACAGCCTCTACCATTATTTAAATAGTGTTTTTACTGTTTTGTACTTGCTATCTGTAATTTGCTGATTGTGCATTTGCTCAAAATTGAGATGCAGCATACTGGCGCTAATTGTTAATTTTCATTTTCTGCCATGTGCCAAATAAGTGAATTTAGCTCTTAATTTTTTTGGTTTACAATGTACTTGTTTGCTTCTATGATATACCATCGGGTGCATTTTTTACAGGTCACCAGCTGTCATACTGGTACAGGGTTGTAGTTTGAAGAATATATAATGTTCTGTATTGTTGAGATGAGAGCAAAAATGGATTAGACATTTAATCTCTTATAATCATGTTGCTTTCTTTTAGAAACGCCAAATTATTCAAAACATGGACATCCAACTCAGTGTGAACTTATCCTTATCCAATTTGAACTACAGTGCTAAATCTTCGTAGTCATACTTGATCACCTTGCATTTTTGTAATTATTTTTTCAGACTTACTGCTGTTTTATTAAAAATAGTCAATCATGTAAATTGATATTATTTTTCTCACAAGGTAATTGCAGACACTTTCAAAGAAATCTTTTAAACGATGCTGTTATCAGTATAAGGAGTACTTCAATTTGGAAATTTTTTGGTCCTTAGGAGACTTTCTTAAGGCGCATGGAAATATGAATCCCTCTACTTTAGCTTAAATCTAGTAAAAGTGGTGCTCAAAAGAAGAATCAAAGGAATGTGCGCACACAAACATTCTTCCTTTTTTGGTGTATGCACATTAAATGGTAAGAAAGGCGATTTAATTAGACTAGGAACCAAGCGGTTAGCATGCTTTTTAAGAATCAATTTTTGGTTCGGGTGCCCTTTTTATCCATTTTTCTTTTGTAAGTCCTTGATTTAATTGTTGTTATGATTTTTGCAAAGCTAACAAAGAATCTTTTCCATGATAAAGTAACCAAATGTACATGATGGCTACAGATATTTGCATAAAAAACAGGAATTTGAGGTTAAATCTAGGAATTTATGCCTTTTGTTTTACTAAGCATTATTAAATTCCCCTGTAAGGAAATCTTTGCTTCGTAGAATAATATACTGAATAGATGTTGACAAGAATTTGCAAAGCCATCAAAGTACTACTTTGCTACTTTCATGTCATACTGATGTGAATACCAGTAACTTTATGTTGCATAGAAGTATTCTTTTGTTTTAGCTAATGTGGTTATTGATGGGCTAGCATAACTAATAAATTGGATGTTTCGTTTGCAGATTAAGTATCACCATCCTGAGGAGGAAATAGCATTTGGGCCTAGTTGTTGGCTATGGGATTATCTAAGAAGAAGTGGAGCTTCTGGATATTTACTTCCGCTTTCTGGAGGAGCTGATAGTTCTGCAGTTGCAGCTATTGTAGGTTGTATGTGCCAGCTTGTGATCAAGGGTTAGTTTGCTAAATTTCTTAGGCTGTTATGACTTATCAGTAGGCTAACTTGGTGAAAATCAATCCTATTGCTTAAGTTAGAAAAAGGGTTGAAGCAACTTGAGAATCAAAATTTGAACTAGCAAGATCTGAAGCTCTTTTATATGTTATCATTGGGCAAGTCTGTTAGCAGAAAAAAGGCTTTTGGGCAGAAATAATTGAATCAACTTTTTTCCTGGACCAGCTAAGGATTTCTAGTATTGTTCTGACAAAATATGACAGTCTAGTGGAATGTGATCATCTTTTGTGCAATGTGAAGTAAGAATACATATACTGTTATACTATCTGGATAAGCATAGCCCTTAGTCTAGTCTCTCTGTTGGAAATCATAATTTATGCGGTACTATTAATGTCAAGTTGTTATGACTATTAGAATATGCTCCTTGGATATTTGCAGATATAGAGAATGGTGATGAACAAGTCAAAGCTGATGCAATTAGGGTTGGCAATTACAAAAATGGAGAGTTTCCAAGCAGCAGTAAGGAATTTGCAAAGAGAATATTCTATACTGTCTATATGGGAACTGAAAATAGGTAGGGCATTGCTTATCTGGCTATCCGTGTATTTTCAACATTCTTAACTCATCTTTTCTTTTTCTGGGTATTTGTTATCTTCCATTTTTAATGTTCGCAAAGTCTCTTATATTGGTACTTGGCAAAATATTTTCTTTTACAATATGCCATCTGACCTAGATGCTTTTAAGTTTCAAATAAACTAATAATTTCTTTAAATATAGATATGTCTTACATTGTTAAATCTTATAGATATTTTGTGACTTATATTTTTGTAATTCCTGTAAAGTTAAAATGCAAATATTTGTTAATGCATGTGTTTATGAATGATTGCATCAAGTGTTCCTGTCGGTGTTTGTATGTGTGCACTAGCATAGGTTCATAGTTGTTTTCTTAGTTTTCTAGATATATGCTTGATCATCTATTCAGTTAGTATTTTATTAGTACATGAGTAACTTCAACAATATAGTGAGTTGAGACACTTCGTAAAAAAAAAATATATAGATTTGCTTCTATAAGACGGTGGAAATTTGAAAGGCTGGCTTTACTAATGTATTAAATGTTAGTTCCATTATTTAGCTTAAATTTTAGATATGATGTAGGATATATATATATAACTTTTTGCCGTATTTCCAAATGGAAATCATATTTCACGATATGAGCTGTTTGCCAGTATCTCTAGTTCCTAAACTTGAAGCAGACCTAATTATTGTGATAATTAATGAAGTTTGATTTTAAATTACTATTTATTGCATACAATGAGTAAAATTGGTGGTTGGTCTAGATTTGCCATTTTGAAGCTGATGGTTTAAAATTAAGAAAAAAATAAACTTGTGTGTAGAGATATTATTTATTCCTGGTATATAAGTTATCACCTTCTTTAGCTTTAGCCAACTATTTTGAGGTTGACTTTATGAATCCTTATTTTACTTTTATTCTGTCCAAGAACATGGAATAAATCCCATTGTGACTTTTCATGAACTATACTATTTTTCATTTCTCATCCTATTCTTGTATTGCTTCTAATAAACTCTGGTATATCATGTCCATGCATCATTACCCACATCTGTTCTCTTTTCGACCATGCACAATTTGTTGATTTTGTTGTCTTTGATGACTTATTTCTTTATTCCTTTCAGCTCTGATGCTACAAGGGCTAGAGCAAAGAAATTAGCTGAAGAAATAGGTTCCTGGCACCTTGATGTGAATATAGACGCTGTTATTTTCGCTCTTCTCTCTTTGTTCCAAACAGTAACAGGGAGGAGACCACGTTACAAGGTAATCAAATGCTAATAATTCTGTACTTCATTTTTGTACCTTTATACTATTTTAGCATGCAATACATGTGATTATTAGAAATATGTCTGATGTTGTAAGAGGGTTACCTGCAACACTATTACATTTTAGAATAATTGATTAGTAAGTATTCAACTTAATATTGTTGTCTTAGTTATAGTTGGTCCAAACTGCTGGTAATTGTATCAATTTGGTATCCCAATTTATTTTCTTCTCAATGAATTCAGAAATTTCTTCTACGCTGGTGTACAGATTGCATATTAAGCGGCAATTTATTTGTCACCTCTAGAATTTTATCTGCCTGATGTATGATTCTGGGATGAAAATTTTGACGGAGACATCAGTTACTTAAGTGGGGGAAATTGTGAAACCCCTTAAGTAAAAGAAACTAAGCTCTTAAACATCGAGGCGCCTTTTGATGTAATTGTCCGAATTTCATTAAGAAACTCTGCAGTTAAACGTGCTCATCTTGAAGAAATCCTGGGATTGGTGATCTCCTGGGAAAGTTACATCAACAGAACAAAACTGTGATGCCTTTAGGCCAAAGCGGACAATATCTCGATAATTAAGAGTTTGGGCTGTTACACAACATGCCTGATGCATTCCTCCACTTCAACCATCCAACTTGAATTCTACTAATAATATCCCCATCTATTTCATCTTTGCTTTGAACTATAGACCTGAGATATCTAAGATATGCACTATTTTTAATGACTTGATATCCTAAGGTCACAATCCCACCACTAGATCTATTACTACTAAAACTATACTTCATGTATTTGGTTTCAATTCTAATCAACCGAAAACCTTTAGACTCAATATTGGCATCCATAATTCAAGTTTTTCATCAACTGCCTCTCTAGTCTTATCAACAAGAAGAATATCATCAGCAAAAAGTATACATCAAGGTACATCATCTCACAAATGTCTAGTAAAAACATCCATGACTAAAGCAAAAAGATATGGGCTTAAAGTTGTCCTTGATGTAATCCAATTGAAATAGGAAAATACTTGGTCAAATCACCTTGTGTTTGAAAACAAGTAACAACTCCTGCATACATATGCATAATAATTTGAATATAAGTATTATTAACTTATTTATTTTATAGAACTTTCATGAGCACTTTTCTTGGAACTTTATAATATCCTTTCTTTTCATAGTTTTCATTTTTGAAATATATTTATTAAGTGAAACAATTATTTCTTTTATAGCACCTCACTTGGGCAAGCATTTAGGTTGGTTTCTAGCACCTTGTGTGATGGTGGCCATATTGGCTTGAGGTAGCCAGCGCTTTTAATAATATTTTTTTACTTATAGAGAGATATCATAGATTATTTTTGGGTCATGCCCCAACCATTTAAACATTGCCATAGACGGGTCCCAAGTCTTGGATAAAAAAAATGGAGGATTGCGTTAGGTAGTCGACTGCCAGCGTAAAACTTGTCGAACAATTACGACATAAATCCTTTAATTAACATGACACAATGGAGAAAAATAACTCACGTAGCCGAGCCCTTAGTGGGATAAGTGCTTGATGTTGTTGTTGTTGTGATGGAAAATTACATTCATTTTAGGTTAAGATTGTATATATAATTTGCATAATACTCATCCTTACCTAGTCTTGTTCTTCTTAATTTGCTGAGTGAAATGGAGATTTCTAGTTTTTAATTGAGCTGAAATCATGTCTTTTTAATGTGCCTTCCTTTTCTATCAGTTAAGATTATACTCTTTTGAGGTTTTTTTGCTTTCCATAAATGACTTTTTTTTTTATTTGGTGCAGTACCAGTCCAGGTTGTTTATAATGCAATAATAGATATGTGGCAATTACTATGAACTATATATTGGAGTAATAATGTTCGAACATTTTCTTGAATTCAGGTTGATGGTGGATCAAATGCTGAAAATTTAGCATTGCAGAATATTCAAGCTCGAATTAGGATGGTTCTTGCATTTATGATGGCCTCTCTAATGCCATGGGTTCATAATAAATCTGGATTCTATCTCGTGTTGGGCAGTTCAAATGTGGATGAAGCATTACGAGGTTATCTAACAAAGGTACACAATATTTTTGTTGCTTTCTTGTCAGGTAGGATTCTTAATGGTCAAAATGTTGAAAAGTGAGTAAATGTTGACATTGTCAATGTCATCTAGTTATAGAAGGTAAAGGGTGAGCAATATTATTTCATATGTAGAGAAAATGTTCCAAAGCTCTTAATTTAAGTACCCTGATTTGCTTTCTTATGAGATTGGCCTGGAAAGATATGGAACATTAGATGGTTGAAGGAGTAACTTATGGTTGAAATTGAATCCCTTATTTCTATTGTTTTTCTAGATCACTTAGCTTTTTCTTTTCAATCATCTGTTCGCTGTGTTTATTTCCTTGTCAAGTTAAAAACTTGTATTAATTACTATTTAAGTACCTTGAGGATAACTATATATAAATTCAATGCGTATTACCAGCAATGCAGCAATTTCATTTTAAATAGTTGATGGAATCTGTTACATTCACAATATTATATGTTTGTTTAAGTATGACTGCAGTTCGGCAGATATAAATCCAATTGGGAGTATAAGCAAGCAGGATCTTAGATCTTTCTTGAGGTGGGCAGCTTTTCATCTCGATTATCCTTCTTTGGCAGAAGTTGAAGCTGCACCTCCTACTGCTGAATTAGAACCAATTCGCTCTGATTATAATCAGGTATTACTACTTAAAGCTCACGGTTATTCTCTTCCAGTTGTTGATTAGTTGAAATGTTATCTTCAATTGCAATTTTATATTTGTTTAACTTTCTTCAAATACACGGGAGCACTTTTTGATGTTGTATTTATCTCATTTTGTTTATTTTGTTATATAATTAGTTATAGCATGATTATGTATTACTTTACTTTAGCCTGATCATAATAAAGGCTGTCAAAAAGCTTGTTGCTCACAAATAATTCGTACTCTGTTTGTCAATAAGCTTGTGTTCTCTTTGAGCTGATTTTTTAAATGAGCCCGGCCTTTGCTCGATCATGTTTGGCTCGTTAATTGTTTGCATAAAAATTATGCATACACATACTAAACACATGCCAAGAAAGCTTGTTGGGGTTTGAACAATCAAACCTGAACATTATGTTTATGAAATATGAGTCAACTTTGAACAAAAAATGTAAGCAAATCGAATGCAGACATGATATGTATGAACAATTCCTAACACGAGCCTAATTCGAACCAAAAAAAACGGAACAGGCCAAAGATACATACACATTAAGTTCGCTCAAGTTCAACTCATTTACACCTCTAATCATAATGACCTAAAAGATTCAGTGAAATGATCCATTTCATTACTACTTAAGTTACTGCTTTCTATCCTATTATGATTGATTATTACTGATATAGTTATCCTAAAATCAAAGTTAAATCCCTTGTTATTTTAATTTTAAGCTCATGTCAACATATATTAGGATTTTTCACCTAGCTCGAGGGGTTACTACCTTATGCGACAGATTGAGAATTCTAAGGCAAAGGCTATGAAAATGAACTTTCACAGTTAATCATCCATAATATCTGCAGAACAGTCAACAATTTCTAAGGTTTTGGTTAGAACCTTATCTTCAAGAGTCTTATTTGTGTTTGGCTTGTTTAGTAAGCTACTTCAAATAATTTTTTTCATGTTGAACTTGCTTTATCAAATGATTCAAACTTGAGTCCATATCACTAGGTTTTAGGAGCAAATAATAGTGACAATCTTGCAAGGTTGCTTTATGTTTGAAGTATAACTTACTAGGTCTTCTTAGATTTTAATAGCTTTTGTTGATGCTTGCAGTTAGATGAAGCCGACATGGGCATGACATATGAGGAACTGTCAGTATTTGGAAGGCTTCGAAAGATATTTCGCTGTGGCCCTGTGTCAATGTTTCAGGTTATTTTCCTATCCATATTTCTACATCTTCCAAAAATTATTTTCTATGATTCTCTCTTGGTTAATTAGTTTCTTATTCTGTCATTACTCCAGCTGTTAATTGGCGATCGTTAAACTTATTACTCGAAGAAACAATTTTTCAATACGAATTTCAACAGGAATGAGATTTTTTGGATACACAAATTATCTACTTGAGTAACCCACCTTTTATTTGCTGTTTCCATCTGCTGTAGCCATTAAACCAATATAACCCTGGAAAAAACTTCTGTCACCTAAGTCATAACCCTAAGATCATATAGATTGGACAGTCTGAAGACTTCATTTGCCCTATATTTTGAGCACCCTATCATTACTTTTTAATATTACTTCAAAATTTGGAAAAAAACAGGGTCATTGTATCTTAGGGGAATCTATATACACATCACAATAGTTTTTATGCATTAACAAATCTATGATTTTCATTTTAATACTGTGTATATCTCACTTTAATATCTCATTCACATCAAAATATATGTATGAAAAAATGTATTTTATTTTAAATAAATTAATATTAGTGGTGTTTTTTATGTTATTTTGAGATTTAATATCTCATTCCACCTGCAATGCTTTATGGTCCCAAATGTTGGCCATTGAAAGAGAAGCATAATACTAAGTTAAGTGTTACAGAGATGAGGATGTTCAGATGGATGAGTAACTTTACCCTTAGAGATAGGATAAGAAATGAGCATATACGTGAAAAGGTTAGAGTAGCTCTAGTGGAAGATAAGATTAGAGAGAGTTGTCTTAGATGGTTTGGTCACATAAAACGGCGGCCACCCGATGACCCTGTTAGGAAAGTAGAGGTATTAGATTTGACTTATGTTAAGAAAGGTAGAGGTAGACCTAAAAAGACTCGGTTAGAAAATATTAGAAATGATATTTATTTATTAGATTTAAATGAGAATTTGACTCTTAACAGAACACAATGGAGAAAAATGATTCATGTAGCCGACCCCACGTAGTGGGACAAAGACTTGATGTTGTTGTTGTTGTTGTATAGTTAAATATAAAGATATATGTATTTGAAAATATGTGAGAATTTTGTGATAAACATGTGAATCCCCCTAAATCTGTTGATTTAAGCTTTTTTGCTGTCCTGATTTATTTCTCATTTTGCAGAATCTCTGCTATAAATGGTATGGTAAGTTTTCTCCATCAGAAGTCGCTGAAAAAGTGAAACATTTCTTCAAGTACTACTCAATCAATCGGCACAAAATGACCGTGTTGACACCTTCCTACCATGCCGAAGTATCATTAATCTCACTCGCTTCTTTTTAAGTGACCTTTCTGTATTTTTATGTTAAAAAAAAAAAACTCTTTACTTGCAGAGCTACTCCCCTGAAGATAACAGATTTGATCTTCGTCAGTTTCTTTATAATTCAAGATGGCCTTACCAGTTTCGAAAGATCGATGAGCTTGTGCATGATATTGATTATGATAAAGCAGCATCACCTTCTAACATAGTAAGAGAAGATGAACCAGAAATCACTTCAGTGCAGGTAAGTGGACTGGGTGTGATAGCTGCAGGCTCCAGCAACCCACATGTAGGTCTATGAGATAGGGATGGACATTCATGAGCCTGACATGATCAACTTAACCAGGTTTGATCGTTAAATACTCAATTTGATAAATTGTATATAATTTTTTATTTGATATAAAAAATTTAATACTTCACACTTACCATTCTAAAGCTAGTATCTAAATGAGTAAAATAATTAGCTTGAATTTCAAGAATAAAGAAATAACAAAGAAGGCCAGCTCAATATGTGGATGCTGAGCTCTTAATCGTTTCCTCTACTCTTGTATTTTATTATATTTAGGCTTCGTTTGGGGCAGCTTTTTTACTGCTTCTTAAAGCAGCTTTCTAGTATAAAATTTTATTTTTTATACTAAAAAATTATTTTAAGAAGCAATAAAAAAGCCGTCCCAAACGAAACCGTAGCTTGTATTCCCAACGTTTTAGATACTTGAACCTGTGTTGTTTATTAGGATATTTTTGTGTGGTGGCTGTTGTATGTTGTATATATCATTTTTATAAATAGATAAATGTATATTTATTCCATTGGATTTGGGATTTGATTGAGATGGTTAGATAAGAAATAATGATTAGGAGAAGTATTAAATATAAAATGTTCGCGCCTGATGACGTGAAAGGAGTACACTAAGGTTTTGTCTGGGACGGCTTTCTTATTGCTTCTTAAAGTAACTTTTTAGTATAAAAATTAAAATTTTTATACTAAAAAATTATTTTAAGAAACAGTAAGAAAGTCATCCCAAACGAAACCTAGTTGTGAAAGCTGCCCTCTGATTTCATTTTTGTAAGAAAATTTCAGATTAAAAAAAATGAAAAATCAATCTACAGTAACACTAATTGCTGAACTGTTCAAAATATTACAAGAGCTTGCTTTATTAAATAAGATAAGCAGTCTTTTTCATATTCTTAAAGAAAATATTAATGAAATATTATTTAAATATATGCATTGATTTTAATAGATAATATTATATAGTTTCCACTATTATTAAAATTCTGTTGAAACCGATAACCTTAAAATTCTATCTCATTAATTTTCTCAATTGTTTTAATTTTTTTATCGCACAATTAAATTTTATATACCATTTATTAAATATTTTTTCCCACAGCTTCCTATGGAGACAACCGTCAGCCTCAGGCGAGGGAAAATTATTAGGTCCGGTAACCTGACCTAAAAATAGGTCCGGATGTTCACTAAAAAATTGCCACGTGGACTGCACTTTTGACTGCTTTTTGACCTGCGCTTTACCTGCGCTTTACCTGCACTTTTCCTGCGCTTTACCTGCACTTTACCTGCATTTTTGACTGCGCTTTGACTGCGCTTTTGACCTGCACTTTACCTGCGCTTTACCTGCATTTTACCTGCACTTTACCTGCGCTTTACCTGCACTTTAACTTTAAGTGCCACGTGTCAATATCCGGACCTATTTTTAGATCAGATGACCGGACCTAATAATTTTCCCTCAGCGAGAGGATAACCCTCGCCGCATCCACCATTTGTTTATACAGCAGACCGAACACCATGTGTCACCATGCTATTGATGGAATCCAAATCCATAAATCATATTGCAACGTACACCATATGCAATCATCACGTCCGTCAATTATTTTATTTTATTTAGATTAACATATTTTCATTAAATATTTAATTAAAATGAAATTTAAAATTTTAATTTATTTTAAAATGAATTTAATGCAGGAATAATTAATATTTTATTTATTTTAAAATAGTTATACAAATTTATTTTAAAAGTGGTGTAATATAATAATAATAATAATTAATCTTAAAATCGATATAATTGTTTTTATAAAAATATGCCAGCTGTCGAAATCCTAGGGCCATCGTATCCTACGCTGGTCCAGCCAACTCAGCACTCGATCGCCAGCTTACTTTTAGGTACTTTTCTGAGGGACCAACTTCTGCACCCAACCGGGCGCCAACCACGGAAAGGCACAACACTGGGGTATGTTGGGCCCCATCATACTCGAGCCCACGTCAGCTCACTTGCTTTGCCTTATCCGAAAAATATTCTTGAAAAAGTTCTGACTCCATAAAGCCCGACCAAAAAAGGCTTCTCCTCTTCCGCTCGCTGTTCATCTTTTGCTGCTCTCACTCAGAAACCAGAATTTCCGATTCCTCTTGGCAGATTGTACTGTCCGATTCATATGAATTGGAGATCCAAGCAATGGCTTCCATCGCTGATCCCTTGGAGTCCTTCTTGAACGATCGCTTCCATGCCGTCGGAGTTGCGTTATCGCCTATTGAATCCGGTGTCCGGCGCGCCGTCATGGATTTGGAATCCCAATTTCTGGCTTCTCGGAATGCGTTGAAGAGGAATGAATTGAAGAAGAGGCCTTCTGGCGTTGTTGCATCGTCGGTGATTACGGATGGTGAGGGGAAGATATACTTGAAGAGTGGGTTTGGTGGATCCGGGAAGATCGAGGGGAGAAAGAACTCGGAGGAAGGGGAAGGTTCGTGCTCTAGTTGCCTTGGATTCGCCGATGCCTGGTCGATCTTTGCCGGTAGGCTTCCGTTTAAATCGGTTAAAAAGTGTTGTCAGAACTACGAAACATCGCCTTCGAAGCGTCGAAGGAAGGAATTAAAATGTGAGATGGGTTTGTTGTCTGCGGACAAGACGAAGGTCTCGGATCCGAAGAAAGCGGAAGCGTTTTGGTTGGAGCGAAGTCTTTGCCTTGCGCTGGAAGCTTTCGTTCGTACTTTTAAGGAGTTTAATCATCGTAATAGGGGGATTGGTGGGGAGAGGAATGATCCATCGGGCACATTCAAGCCTTTGGCTTCTCATGTTGACTTTCTGAAGATAATCAAAGGCAGGAAAGAAGATTTCGACGGATTTTTATCCAATATAAGGTTCGCTAAGGTAGGACTGCATTCAGGATTTGTAGGGGAGCATTCCTCTGTGAAGGAGGAGTGCGATTGTTGCGGTTCTTCTGGAAATAAGGAAGAACCTACAAGTGGTTTAGTGCAGCCAAAAAATCGAAATGCTTTGATTAGTATACCACTATCAAATATTGAGAGGCTAAAATCCACGCTTTCAACTCTATCCATAGGAGAGTTGATAGAGCTTGTTCCTCAGCTGGGACGGACCTCTAAAGATCATCCAGACAAGAGAAAGTTGTTCTCTGTTCAGCACTTCTTCCAGTATACAGAGGCAGAAGGTAAAAAATTCTTAATCTTTGAATGCTGAGGTTTATCGTGGCGGACTTGATTCAGGTATTTTTAATGATGAATTATTTTCATGGCTAGGGACATTTTGGTGTTGGCATCGAATACTACGACAAGGGTCTGGGCAATAGTACATGGAATAATGAAACAAAGCAATATCTCATTTTCAAACTCTATTTTTCTTCCTTCACGATCTTTTACTTTTAACTACAATGCCATGTCATGCATGACCAAATTGTCCACGGAGATGATATTAGTTACTATAAACTAAGTCATGCGTACTGTGGGGATCCGTATTTTTAGGTCTTTGAAACCTTCAAAATTGGATCATGCTTTTGACTTCTAATTTTCAAGAGGACAGTGAACATATAAATCTTATACTGAAAGTTTTCTATGGAGGCTATAATAGAATCCAATATAAGATCTTAAATTTAGGAAGGTTTTATTTTTATTGTATGTCCTTTTTCTCTTTGAGTTAAGGCTACTATAAAAACAAAAGTTTGGTATAGGTCTCTGGCTCATGACTCCTTTGGGGTGCATGATGCATGATATTTGAATAATTTTTTATGCATAGGGTTTTCTTTGGTTGTGAAACTAAAACTCTTTTTGAAATGTCTTAGTTTTAGTCTTCTCATTTCCTGCACTCTTTATATTCCTTTAAGAGATTAATTTGGTCTTTTAGAAGAAGGATGCTGACCCAAATAGTGGTTTAAGTTTGAGGTTGATGATAATGATTAATTATGTTTTGCTTGTGATGCTATTGAAGAAGAATGTCTTGGTGCTTAGTTTATCTCAATTGATTTGCATTGAAGCTGATTATTATCTTTTAAAGGCAACGAAGAGAACACTTTTACAGGAAGGAGATTCTTTGACGAATTGGATAGAGATAGAGATGGACATGTAACTCTCGAAGATCTAGAAATTGCAATGAGAAAAAGAAGACTACCAAAGAGGTATGCTAGGGAATTCTTCAGTCGCACACGAGGACATTTATTTTCAAAATCAATAGGCTGGAAACAATTTTTGTCCTTGATGGATCAGAGGGAACCAACTATTCTTCGTGCTTTTACAACACTATGTTTGAGCAAATCTGGAACGCTTCAAAGGAACCAAATCTTGACATCTCTTAGAAGTGCTGGGCTTCCGGCAAATGAAAATAATGCTGTTGCCATGATGCGGTATCTTAATGCAGATAAAGAAGGATCTATATCTTACAGTCATTTTCGAAATTTCATGCTACTTCTTCCTAGAGAACGGCTTCAGGATGATCCCCGGTATGACTGAGTCTTATTTGAAACTAGCACATTTTTTAGCATATCACCATGCACGTGGCTCTAATTTTTTTAATCATAACCGAGCTGAAAGATGATATTTCATAATTAAAAATTCTAATATTTTCTTAATTCCTACGTAGGTGGCATATTGTTACTTTGCTAGTGCTCCAAACAACGAGTCATAATGTTTGAATGGATGTTCAATTGCTATTTTTCAATTTCCAATAATAAACAGTATGTGTAAAAAAAATTTTAGCATTCTTTGAACAAGGTTTCAGTAACTTGGTAATTCATATCATCATTGTAATTTCTTATGAAATTGAATTTTTAAGGAAGCTATTGAAAAACTTGATGAATCAAAAAAGTATTTCTATGCGTTATAATTTTTTTTACAAATTAAAGCTTTGGATTATATCATATTACTAGGAATTTTAGCAGTGACCAATTATTAACTTTATAGTTTCTTGTTTTATTGTTTTGTTTCTTGTGGTTTTTCCTAGGTTTCCTGATTTTGATGTCTTTGAAAGTTGTTTTTGGCATGTTTTACATTGCTCTTGGGCTTTTAATCATGTTGTTGTGTTCATTAATAGTCTTGATTAGTGCTGCAATCATTGTGATTAGTCTGTCAGCTGCTATAATATGCTTGTCTGCTATTTTGAGTATTCTACTTTTATGCTTTGGTACGCAGACCCCAATTGTTGGGATAAGGCCTATTAATGATGAAGAGGATGCCTTTGGTACGTAATAAAATCATCCGTTTCTTAGTTGTAATGAGCTTGCTTGAGAGATCAAAGCTTCTGTGGCCTTGGCTTTAACATGGGGAAGCTTGCTTTAGCCCTGTTTAACCTAAAAATGGTTGAGGTAGGTGCTGCTGGAGCTCTGTTTACCAGAGACCAAACGAGGTTTATTCCCCTCATTTAGAGATCAAGGGCATGTCTCTTTCAATAAAAGAAAAGAGGGAAGTTGTAGGGAGGATGCAAATATGCAATGCTCCCGTTCAAGCATAGCCATGCTAGCAGCTTGGTGAGGGGTGGAGTGTAATTGGCGTGCTTCGGGGTCATAGTAATGAATTGAATAAAGGATAACATAGCAAGGGTTTTGTAGAATGGTTGTAAATAATGCACGTGTTGGTCGGTTATCTGCAGGGTGCTTGGATGGACAATGAAAAATAAAGATTGGAATGATAAATTATTATTGTATCTAAATTATTACATTTTCTTAGTTATTTATAATAGGAATTTTTACTATTTATTATTATATTTTTTTTAAAATTGTTGAGGATATTCTACTAAACATATATATTTCTCATGTTTTTTTTCTAGAGGCACATATATGCATATGTTGAAAAGGAAATTAAGTAAATGTAGACTTTTACAAATTTGATTCCTTGCTAACATAATATAAAAGCTGTGAAACCTCTTAAATAAAAAGAAGTTAAACTTTTAAATATCAATGCGCCTTTTGGTATAATGGTTGGAATTTTGTTAAGAAACTCCAAGGTTAAGTATGCTCGTGTGGAAGAGCAATCCTAAAATGGGCGGCCTTCTGAGAAGTTACACAAACGAGAGAAAACCGTGAGGCCATTAGGCCAAAGTAGATAATACCTCGTTAGTTTAGAGTTTGGGCTGTACAAATGATATTAGTGTAATGTGTCAGCCAAAAGATGGGAACTAAGTGTCATATATGACAAAATGCTACGCCATGGAGACCATTTTTTAAATCTTTTATGGGACAAAGTATTACATGGTGAGAGCCATCACTTGAACTTGTAGTGGCCACCTCTATAGAATCCTATATGCTTGGTGAATAATTATGAGATAAGAATACTGACGAGGACGTCAGTTACTTAAGTGGGGTAGATTGTGAAATCTCTTAAGTAAAAAGAAGCTAAACTCTTTAATATTGTGGCGTCTTTTGGTGTAATGATTGAAATTTCATTTAAAAACTCTAAGATTAAGCGTGCTCGTGCAGGACCAATACTAGGATGGGTGATCTCTTAGAAAGTTACACCAACGAGATAAAACCATTAGGCCAATGTGGATAATACCTCGATGGTTAAGAGTTTGGTCTGTTATAAAAGCCATGGCTTGAAATCCTCCCTATCTTCATGCAAACACCTTCCCATTAAGGTTGTATTGCTCAAACTTTTGATCTCCATTAACTTTCCTCTGGCTTTGACCCATCCATGTCATACAAACTTTTCTAATTGTGAGATTCTCATTTTTGTTAACCATTGTGGCACTTGACGAGTTATGTATGCTACTATGATCTACCACTATTCTTCAATAGTAATTGCATCAATATCTTTTGTTTTTATTATGTTGACCTCTATGGATGCTCTATCAATACCTTTTCATGGGTGCTCTTTGTTAGGTGCGTAAATAGACTTTGAGTCACACCTGACTTGAGCTTGGAGCTTGAGCACGAGATTAATTCAATGAGTTCGAGTTAGATAATGAGCCTGGTTATTTAATATAAAAAAGAAAAGATCGTTATCATTCATGCAATTATTATAATAAAATGATGAAAAAAATAAGAAACTAAATACGACAAATAAGAAATCACATGAAATAAGGGTAATATATTTTTAAAAAACATTTTTAACATCCTTGTACTAAAATTATTGAATTTTAATATATTTTAATTGTATTTCATATTAACATTTTTTAAGTATGCTGGCTCATGACCTAACAAGTTGAGTTGAGGTTAGCTCATGTTTGACTTGTTAGCTGATCGAGCTCGATTCACAAGCCATGTATCAAATTGAGCTCGAGCCAACTCACAAGTTGAATTGATTTATTTCGCCAACTTTGTGTTGATACTTTTGTTGATGCTCCCCTGATGTTTCTGTTTAAGAGTCTTGTCTGATAATTCAAATCTAATTGTACATTTTTTGTGTCTGATTCACACTATTATCTTTACCACTTGTTGCTACGGGCAATAAATTTTTTTACTACTTTATCTCTATTCATTAATGTTTCTAAAACTAAGTTGACAATTTCTATACCACCTTGATTTTAGGGGTAGTGTTATTATATCTACATTATCACATGCTTTTAATCATTTATAGTAGGAATATGCACTATTTTTTATTGCAAGATTTTCTCATTATTAATGATATTACTCCAACCTTTTCACTTATATGCTCATTTCATATCCTATCTCTAAGGGTAAAGCCACTCATCCACCTGAACATCCTCATCTCTACAACACTTTACTTAGTATTATGCTTCTTTTTTAATGGCCAGCATTCGACACTATAAAGCATTGCAGGTCTCACCACCATCTTATAGAATTTTCCCTTAAGTTTGAGGGAAACTTTTCTATCACACAACAAGTCCGATGCATTCCTCCACTTCAACTATCCAACTTAAATTCTGTTGATAATATCCCCATATATTTCACCATCACTCTGAACAATAGATCTAAGATATTTAAAATGTGTACTCTTATTAATGACTTGATTGCCCAAAGTCACAATCCCCTCACTAAGTCTATTACTACTAAAATTACACTCTATATATTCAGTTTTAGATCTACTCAAGAGAAAACCTTTAGACTCTAAGGTTGACCTCCATAAATCAAGTTTACCTTCAACTCCTTCTCTAGTCTTATCAACAAGAAGAATATCATCAGCAAAAAACATACACCAAGGTACATCCTCTTGCAAATGTTTAGTGAGAACATCCATGACTAAAGCAAAAAGATATGGGCTTAAGGCTGATCCTTGATGTAATCCAACAAAAATAGAAAATACTTGGTCAAACCACCTTATGTTTGAACACAAGTAATAGCTCCTGCATACATAACTTTAATGATTTGAATATAACTCTGCATAGCACTTCTCTTAGAACTTTATCATATGCTTTTTCTAAATCAATAAATATCATATGTAGATCCTTCTTATTCTCTCTATATTTCTCCATCAAACCTCTCAATAAATGAATGGCTTCCATAGTAGACCTACCTGACATGAATCCAAATTGATTTTGAGAAACATTAGTATCACGACGCAACCTACGCTCCATAACTCGCTCCCATAGTTTTAAAGTATGACAGAGGATTAGGGTTAGGGGTATGCAAATTATTATGGCTATTCTTGTTCTTGGAGTTTGGTGTCTTGGGCTCTAACGGCATCTAGGGATTGGGAGAGATCCTCCTCTCGAATTGAGGGTCAATTGTATCTTGCTTTTATTTCTTCCGTTAGTTTGATTTCTTCAATAAAAACTACTGTTTTGCTTGTTTTTCCATTGGATTTGTGGAGTGTTCTTGCTATTTTTATCTCTATTGTTAAGATTTAATTGAGATCTTCAAGTATTTCCTAACAATTTTATTTTTGCTACGAAGCATTAGTTTGGTGCTACAATAAAACTAAAACTCTAGGTCATTTTATTTAATCAGGAATTTAATTATAAAATGCTAATATACTTATTTATTTACATGCACTTTTAATATCAAAATGATCGAAAAAAGTTTCATCTCATCCTTTTGAAAATTTTGCTTATTACAATATGCTAGGTTGTTTTAGAAGACAAAATAGATATTGGTAATTACATTTTATCGCCATAGGTTTATCGATATGAGCATATAGTTCTTTTGTGATTTAACAGTATTCTTTTCACCTCCATCCACTTCTGACCTAAGTGTTGTTTTTCTTCCATGATGATGGAGTAAGTGTCATTCCTGTCATAAATGATGTCTGCATTTCCTTATGATTTAACTTCTCGTTTCCCCTCAATAGTAAACTGTTTTCCTTTCTAAAAGGCATTCTCCTTCTTTTAAATGGTATTTTCCACTTACCCAACCATATTTAGATGGTTTGAAAAGTTACTCAAACTAGCAGTAATTCTTCCTCCTAGTTTTTACTCTCTCCCCAGTCTTTTAATTATGAATTCTTTTTCATGTAGATAGTCATTTTATATTTATTTTTTGAGTCTTTGAGGCCAGGCCATGTCTTTATCTTGTTGGGATTTTTTTGTTAGTAGTAGCTCATTAGCCGATTGTTATTTGTTTATCTATAAGTAAGAGAACTCTGATTACTTCATTTAGTTTGTTTTATTACTGACTTAAATTTGACTTGATTGCCAAAGTCACTATTAGCATCTTTAGTTCCAGCTGAAAGATCTCTTGTTGCAATACCAGTTCATTTTAGTTTACCTTCAAAGTATGGTCATCAATTTTCAATATCATGTACAGGAGTATATGGTTCGAAGCTGCTACTGTTTTTCCTGTTTCCCCACCCGTGGATTTGGCAACAGAAAATGTGTTGAAGTCTGCTTTGGCTGGAGGCCTCGCATGTGCCATGTCTACTTCAATAATGCATCCACTTGATACAATGAAGGCAAATATTGACCCGCACATCTCTATCTTTGTCAATGTCATTATGATTATGTCCTCTTTTTTGTTGCACCAGGGCGAGGCGTGAGTTTTCCCTCACGTGCTTCTTCGGGAAACACTTAGAACACTGGTCATGTTGC
Source organism: Dendrobium chrysotoxum (assembly GCA_019925795.1). NCBI lineage: Eukaryota > Viridiplantae > Streptophyta > Magnoliopsida > Asparagales > Orchidaceae > Dendrobium > Dendrobium chrysotoxum. The sequence continues at coordinate 53,094,201 of CM034297.1, forward strand.
CTTGAATATTTTTGAATGGTACATGCATTTCTTTTCTTTCTGAGAGGGAGTAGGCCTATTGAAATAAGTTCATTTTACCAGCAAACTCGCTCTGACATTTCCTATGTATTAATGACCATCCTCTCGGTCTCCCAAGTCACCTGTTGAATATACTGGTGGCAAAATTGCCTTTGCTGCCCCAGTTCTCGTAGGACAGGCATTAGATCATTACATTTCATGCTTCCTTTTGCATGTCAGTCCAACTGCTTGGATATCAGAAAGGATGCTGGAAAACGATTATTGAATGTGAAAGATAAAACCCTTTGGCACTTAAATTTTGGCCTGCATGAAGCATTTGAAATTTATTGATTTTTTCAATAATAATTGCAATTAAAATAATTAAAATTTCCAGCATTTTTGAGTAAAGATTCTTGGGCATAAGACTGCTCTGAGTTTAGGAAATTTGCATGGCTACACAAGCTTGCACTAGATTTGGTTCTCATTCGCCAGTTGGATTCATGCTCATCAACTCCATTGCCTTTTTGAGGATTTTATGCCTTGTAATGCTGAGTTGGATGCATATATTTTATTTCCAATTTATGCAATCTATGAAGTATATGAAATTTATTGATTTTGTCAATAATAATTGCAATTACAATAATTAAAATTTCCAGCATTTTTGAGTTATGGATTCTTGGACATATGACTGCTCTAAGTTTAGGAAATTAGCATGGCTACAGAAGCTTGCACTAGACATGGTTCTCATTAGCCAATCGGATTCATGCTCATCAACTCCATTTCTTTTTTGAGGATTTTATGCCTTGTAATGCTTAGTTGCATGCATATAGTTTATTTCCAATTTATACTCTATGATTATTTTTTGCTTCTATCTTTGACGATCATTCTTTTGTTGAGCCCATTTTAACAAACTTATTATCATACCAGACACGTGTACAAGCATCCACTGTGTCATTTCCTGAGCTTCTGGCAAGACTTCCACAAATTGGGTTTCAAGGATTATACAGGGGTTCCATCCCAGCAATTCTTGGACAATTTTCTAGGTTGGCTTTTCTTTGTCCATTCAAATGTTTTGTAATTTGATCACTCAAGAGGTCATCTTATATTTGACAGTCATGGATTGCGAACTGGCATCTTTGAAGCAAGCAAGCTTCTTTTGACAAATGTTGCTCCTACCCTTCCAGAGATTCAGGTAGATATGACTTCCTCTATTAGTTTTGTTCTGATTAATCTATCCAAAATGGAAATAATGGTTGTACTAACTAATTTTTATGCCAAAAAAACTTTCATCAAATTGTCAATGAGAAATGACCAAATTGGCCCTTAACTATTTAATGTGTATTGTATTTTACACCAGACTTTCTCTATCTCCAATTTGGACCCTAAGCCTATCATAAGACTCCTCTTTCAGTATTTGGACCCTAAGCCTATCAAAACACTCCTCTTTTAGTCTTTCCGTTAAATCAGTCATCAAAAACCAACAGAAGAGGCTTGTGTAATGCACATGCTGGGGGTAATGAAAGCACTGAAGAAGTGCTGAAGAGAACTGGTGACCAAGGTGATCTAACAAGGATTCTACATGTATAGTGCATGGACTCTAATGATAATGACAATGCCCATGGTAGTGTTGAAGATAGGATGAAATGGTTGGTAAAAAAATGGAGAATCCTGGTATTCAAATAAGTATGATCTTTAGCACCGAAGATTTGGTAAAAGTATGTTTATAAATGATCAATTTTGAGGGAATAATTTATTATTTATTAATTATGATGTTAAAAGGTACAGGGCATTTTGTAGGAGACCTAACTTGCCCTACTTAATATATATGCTTCTAAGCATGGCGCACATGGCAGATAACATCATTGGAAAAGCATCATTGTTTATGACATTATCATAATAAGATCATAGACTTTACAATCATTATGAAGTAATCTTGCAACATATTAGGGCAAATCTAAAGCTGAAGTGTAAGCTAAGTATTAAAAACATGTTTCTAATGAAAGAAAATCTATGATGCACAGACACGGACACGACGACACGGATAAGACACGGACACGGGATACGTCAATTATTGACAATATAGGATACGTATAGAGGTTGGACATGGTATTATAGTTTTTATATTTTAAAAATAGTGTATAAAATTTGAATAAGTATAATGTTAACAATAATTTAGAAATAATAATTCATTTAACTATAATTTGTGCTTAAAATGATTAATATTAGGATGTCGAGAGTCGGGCGTCGATGTTGTTTATCAATCATCGAGAGAGGAGATGACAATGATGTCGAGAGTCAGACATTGATGTTATGCAGTAAATATTGGGCGTCAATGTTGAGAGGGCGTTGGTCGTCGATGTTGAGAGGGCGTTGGTTGTTGATGTTTGGAAGGCGTTGGACAAAGATGTGTCAAGTTTTGGGTGTAGAAATTGCTAGCATCGAGCATCAATATAAAGACAGCGTCATACTTTGATATAGAGATCATTTTGAAATGCTGATGTTGTAACGACATTAGACGTTGATGTTGAGATGACATCGGGCATTGTTTGAAATCAAAATTATAACTCGCCAAAGAGAAATAAAAATGAGAATATTCGATGAATGGGGTATTAAGTATAGGCGATTGATTTCATGTTGTGGATAGGAAATAAGAAATTTAGTTTTTATATTTTAAATAAGTAAAAATTTTAAATGCAAGAAATTATATTTTAAAAAAATTCATAAAATATTTAAGATACGCGTGTCGGACAAATGTGTCCAATTTGTATTTAATATTTTTTAATCGGACACGTTTTCGGTATGTACTGCACGTCTCGTTAAGGAGAAGTGTCGGTGCATCATAGAAGAAAACGTGGGTTATGACAACAATGCAAGAAAACAGAGATTTAGCTAAGAAATGGAATGAAAAGTTGTCTAAGGGTAGGGAAAGATCAGGAAAAAAATATTTATGATGCTTGTTCATGTGTGGTGGCAAAGGTTGATAACAATAAGTACCACTTACCAATGTGTATTGGAGCCTTGATCATGCAGTTGTAAAAGGTAGGACAAGACTAAAGCATCATTTATGCATGCTTGTGATGTAATTAATATGAAAATGCATGAGCACAAAAAAGTTGTCCATTATTATTATATCATTGAGACTGATGATTAAAATTGTAAGCATATCATAATGTTAATCAATGGCCCAAAAGAATTGCCTAACTAAATCAATACAACAATAAACATGAAAATGCTCTCTGAAACATTGTAGTTCCCTTTTTCTTCACTAGATTTAGTACAACCTTCAAACTTTTATTTTCTTTTCTCGATGTTGTAACGATAAATTTATCGATCTCACTGTATTATTCAAGCAACATATCTTTGACCTTCAAAGTATCAATTCCTTAGTTCACTTCGCTCAACTTGATAAAAGCCTAGCACCAAGTAGGGGCGAAGCCAGAAAATTTTATTAGTGGGGCACAAATTGATGATTTTTCAGAATACTCTTAATTTTTTTGGGTGATTACTTTTATCTTTTTATTTAATAGTTCATAGTGAAATAGTATTTTGATCTTTTAAGAATATAAATATTTGTTTTTAAGAAATTATTTAACTTTATATTCTACATTTTATTAGTTGTATTACACACAATACTATGATTATCTTATTTTATTTTAAATATTTAGATATTAGTTAATTAAGAAAAAGAAATTTATAACCTACACAACTTTTTCTTATATATATATATATATATATATATATATATATAGAGAGAGAGAGAGAGAGAGAGAAGGAAGGACCAAAATAGATAAATATCTTTTTTATGAAAAATCAAAATATTCCTCAACTATAGTAAAGGACCTATTATGTCCTTCAATTTTTTAAAGAGGAATCAAAATAGTCTCACCATGGGACTATTTTGATTCTTTTTTAAAGACTTGAGGACCAAAATGATCCTTTAATATAGTTGGGATTATTTTGGTACTTATTTCAAACAAAGATAAAAAAAAAATTTTGGTACTTATTTCAAACAAAGATAAAAAAAATTATGGAATTAATGATAATAATATGCTAAATTGGAGTTAGTTATCATTTAAATAAAAAAAAGTAAAAATTGCAATATGTTTTGCTTCATGCCTGTTGACCTGTAACCAAAAGTGGAACCCAGCCGACAAAACCCCTCAACCACCCACGATCGCACAACCACCCACGATCTCATGTAACTGCTCCTTACGCACACAAAAAAAGAAAAACCTACGCTCTGAGAACCGGAAGAAATCGCAAGCAAAGAGATTTGGGAACTTACCTCTTGGACATCCGTTCGAACTCCGGCAACCGAGACTCCTCTGCAGTCGCCGGCTCGCCTTCTTTGCCTCCAGCCTCGAGCCACCGAGCTAAACTCCTACAAATATCTGCCTTTGCTCCTCATTCCACCGGCCTCCATCAACGCTAACAACCAAACCTGTCATGCCCTAGTTGACGGCTACCTCCTCACATATCGAATCAGCGCCCACGACCGACCCGACGTCTGAGCTTCGCAGCCGACCCGACACATGCCTCCGCCTGCCTGGTCCCTGACTTGCCGCCGCCCGTGCGTGGTTTCCTCCAGCCCTATCCCGATCGGGCTCCCTCCTCCCTCTCTGTTATATATATATATATATATATAAATATATATATATATATATATATATATATATATATATATATAATACAAGTTATATAATATTATATAATAATAATAATAATAAGTTATTATTATTATTATTATATATATATATAATATAATATTATATGTATAATAAGAAAAGAAAAAAAAAAGGGGGTCTTTAATTAAGCATCACAATCAACGAATCGTCGGCAACCAATAATTTCCAACCAATTGTCGACAATCAAAGCATCTGAAGACCAATTCTGGGGTCCGACAACGCCTCGAAGCCCTCGGCCATCGATTATCTTTTCGGCCAAGTGGATTAAAAGGGCAAGTACCCTCCTTACCTCCCGGCGCTAGGGAGGGGACGTTGGAAGGTTGCCAGATTCTTCAGAAACAATAAAAATATTTTTAAAATTAAATTAAAAAAAAAATAACAGGGAACTTGCAAAAAATCTCCGACAACCAACAATCGTCATAAGGACCTTCTGAAGACAAATTCCGGGACCCGAAAACGTCCCGAAGCCCTTGGCCGTTAACTATCTTTTCGGCTGGGCGGATCGAATGGGCAAGTGCCCTCCTTACCTCCCGATGCCAGCGAGGGGATGTCGGGAGGCTGCTGAAATTTCAAAACAAAATATGTTATTTTAATTTTATATATATATATATATATAATAAAAAAAAAGGAAATCGTGTACGACTTCATAGATCTATCATATTTATGATGATTAAGGTGGTGAAGGAAATGACGACTAATAAGAAGAATAAAACTTTCATCGTATTTATCTCAACATGGTTGAGATGTTTAACAACACTTTGGAAAGACTATAGTCGATTGAAGTTCACAAATCTACATTATAATCTTTGATATCAATGAATTATATTTGGACCAAATTATTTGCAAATGTATATGAAGTATTGGATGATGAATATAGATCAAATAGACATGAATTTCTTGATATACTAGTTGATGTTGGATTGAGTGGTCCTACTTTTAACCATTGTTTGGGAAATAATAGATCGCTTGTTGGATCTATTTTGATATAACCATGAAGATGTAATAGATGAAAGGCATTTATTTGCAGTTTCTTTTGTTGAGATTCTTATAAAGTTAACTAAAACACTACAAGTGACCAATCAAACAAGTTTGCAAGAAACTTTTATAGCTCTCCTTGTGTTTGCTCTGCAACTTGTACAACAAGACTATGAATTTTGGGAAGGATTGATATCCCACCTTGCACTCAATTATGCATGCTTTTATCTATTGATGTTCCCCTTGATAATTGTTGCGATTGTGAAATAAGAAGTTAATAATCTTTATCCTAGGAGCTGTCATGAATATGGCATAGGGATAAATTTGATCTTTAATGAAACATGCTCCAAAAGATTTCATGATGTTTGTAGAAAATTCAACTGAAACTATAATATAATACATTTGTAGTGATGAAACCTATGTGCTATAAAATGATTGTGAAAGGGTAGGGCGATCTAAATGAAATGGTTATGACAATCTATGATAAGCTATGGAATAACACTTGTTATGAATCATGAAGTAGTATGACTTCCCTATCTACTAAAATCATGACAGTCTAAATACAATATAGAATGTTTATCTGTAAGTATGTGTAAAAGATAGCCACCGGATCTGCAACATGTGTACAAACGGACAGAAGGCGTTCGTAGGCCTTTAAATGAAATCTCGAGTATCTTTTCTAAATAAAATCACTTACGTACATGGATCATATTTAAATATTTAAAAATGCCCTTTATGTATTAAATATGATTCCTTAAACTGAAGAGCAAAACACCATGCATGTGCTCCGACAAATGCAATAAATTTCTAAACGCCAAAGTTCGAAAATGCTGCGCAGGGTCAAATGCTCATTAATATAATATTCTATGTTTAAACTAAAAACAAACCTGCATGTGCTCTGACCGCTGAATATGATTCCAAAATTAAACGGTCCGAGAATGCTGCGCAGGTCTAATATTCAAGTTTCATCCTGCTCCTCGAAAGGACTGGAGTTGACATGACTTGAATTGCAAAATGCCCCCCTAAATTCCTACAAAAATTTAAGTGACTTTAACTTCGCCCCGATGATGGCCGTGTTGATAGGAAATTCCAACTGGAGGGGTCAAATCTCAAATTCAATAAAAACCCAAATTCCTAAAATAGAATTCATCACCTAAAAACTTAAAACTAAAACTCATCCACCTTCCATAAATTTGAAATTAACTTCAGCTCACAAAGAGCAAATGTCATGTCGGGTGCATTACTAAGGTTCATCATCAAATAGTCTCTTGCCAGTAGGGACGTGGCACGTGCCCTCAGATCGGGTGATTTTGCCTTAAAATGGCACCAGTATATTACGATCACGATCAAAGCCCGTATGTTCCCTAAAGGCTTCAAACCCTTGAGTAATGAATCGTAGGGTATATTTGATAGGCATAAAGCCTTCTGTCAGCTAAGGTGGATTCAGATCTATCCCCTTAGACAAGCAACAACCCAGGTTTACAAGGTATTCTTGGACGAAACAACCCATGACTGCCGAAAATGTATCTTCTGTCAGGTTGGGTCGACTACCTCCTCTGACTAAGTAGACCAGGGAACATGATAGCCCGGGACGACAGAACCATGGGATCTTGATCAGGCTCGTCTTCATTCCCCCCACCACCCTTTTTAAGTTCATAGTGATAAATTCCAAATCATAAAATCAAATTCAAGCCCTAAAACTGTTTCTATTATATGCTGGATTTACAACCCATGTAACCATTTAACGACTAGCCTTAATTGAAAGTTCTCTCCTCTTATTGGGAGGGGTAATTAACTATAGGGGCTTGCACCTATAGGAAACCAGAACTCAGATCAAAAAGTCCTCACAAAATGAGGGCGAAATCTCTGTATAGTGTCTTATCTAAAACCCAATCTGCATTCTGAAAATTTACACGGAACCTAAGCTCGTTAAAACTCTTCGCCGTCATTCACATTAAACTCGAAAAAGAATAGAGAGTGGCGCGGAGAGGCCGGGGTGCGCATTCAATGGAATTTTCGAAGCCCACAATGCCCAGTGGATAATGCGCTAGTTATCTGAACTAAAGGTTTTGGGTTCGATCCCTAGTGGTGACACCTTTATGGTTTTATAAGGTTATACAATACTATTTTGGTTTTGATTCCAATGGTGGGCTTTTATTGCTAGATGGGCCAGTAGCGGCCTATGCCTCTAGGGCCCTCACTGTAGCTCCGCCTGTCACCAATTAAGTTTAGTTGATGTAAAATTGGAACTTCCCATAATAATGTGCCATCAAATTTTTTGGAATCAATTCATTGGGAGCTTTATTCATTAAAATTAAAAATGAAAAATCAGAATAATAAATATCAATTAGTTGTAAAAACTTAAAAAATACAGAGGTGGTTATCATTTTATGAACGCCTAAGTTCGGTCATGTTTAACTTTCTCCATAATTCTTAGTTCTCCAAGATATTAAGAGGGCAATCACAAACTACAATGGTAATAAACCACGTTTGTTTTCTCAACTTTCTTTGTTGAAGCTGAACGGTTCATTTCCCTCTTAATGGATAGAAGTGGAGCTCCTCAAAGATTATTATTTGAACTATTCCTTATGTTATCAGAAGCGAATTTCCTAATAAACATGTTACTCGGCTTGCAGAATAATCAGAGACGTAAAAATTTGTTAGTTTTGAGCCTATGCGACATTCTATTGTTGGAAATGCGGAGGGAAAATGTCTTTTGTGGTACCCATACCATGAAAAATTACTTCTTCCCTCGGCATATTTCTCATATGAGCCTTTTTTGTCCGTTTTGACTAGTGCTTTAGCGGAAGAACTAAAAGGCCCATGTTTAGGATAAGTTTAGAGAATGGATAGTAGAGAAGGAAAAGTCGTGAAAATTAGTACATTCTAAATAGGCACGGGACCATTTATGTCATTTTGTCAATTTTAAGTTCCATGCTTAGTTTAACATTTAGTTTTAAAGAATTCCATCATATATTATTGCATTTTGTACTTCAAATGTCAGTGGCCTAAAGCTTTTATTAAAGCGGGGTTACTTAATCTTTAGCTTCACTGGAAATATGGTAAATGCTATAATACTGAAGTTTTCAAATGCCAATTTCTTAGCTTTTTATTAAATGCTATGCAAAGAATTTCTTATTTATTTACGTTAACACTTTTTTTTAACTAATTCTGAAACTTGGATAGGCTGGTTCCAAGTAGGAGTAACCTATGCTTGGCAGCTTTTCTCAAACCCAAATAAAATGCAAAGTGTAGGTTTTGCAGTACATTCACGTTAAGTTTTGTTGGCTAAGTTTGAATCAAGTTGGATAAGGTTGCATGTCCAAAACTTTGTTATAGTTTTTACTATATGAACAAATCATGATGACTAGATTCTCTCTCTTTATGTATATATGGGCTCTAAGAGACACTAATGATCTGATGATGTGATCCATTTTGTTCTTGCACTAGTTTTATCATAGGGAAATAATGTTGACCTTTCATGTAATTTCAAAGGTAGGCTAGGATGAGCTCTCAAAAAGTTCCCCTGATCGGCTGATGGATAGATCTAGTTTTTTTTTTTAAATAATTCTATGGGATTGAAGAATCCTATAGGCGCAGGCCCATTGGCTATGATTAATTACTTCATAAGCTCGATGCCCAAAAATATTCCCAGTTAATGATATCATCATGCTTTAGATTGGTGGTTGGCAGTAGGTTTATAATGGGAGATTGGATGGGGATGGATATTCAACTCGATCAGGATCTTATAGTTTTGTCAACTTGTGCCATATTGGCAGACCTAATCTATTAACAACGAACAGTTAAAAGGTCACATTGTTTAGGGAGTCTAGGGAGTCTCAAGCAGAAGACGATGACAATATATCAAAGAGTGAATCTCTTTAAAGTGGGGCCCAAATTTTGTTTTAGAGAGAAGGCCTTGAGGGAATTAGAGTGACTAGTTTTTTTGAGGTTTAAGGACATGGCAATTAAAGATACAATAAACTAGCTTTAATGAATTCATACCAAGATTGGTTGAAAGACACGATGCATGACTAAGTGCAACCTGAGGTGTGGATTCGCAATTTTCTCTCGGTCAAGAGTATTGACATAGCCAACTCAATCATGTGAGATGAAGTGAGACTCACCCTAGTTATATTACCCTAAGAATCATGATGAGAGGGTTATATGCTACGAGCATCTTTATTGTGAAGCTTAGTTGACGGTTCATCCTCTATTGCAGAGTTTAGCATCTCATGGTAGAGGGTTTATTTTTGTATTTTTGAGTTTCCAAGAGATGGGGGCTTTGGATTAAATTGTTTCACTTCAAAGCTAGCCTTAAGCATAGAATAAATTGGTGTCCATCTCGGTAAGGTTGAATTTGCTTAGGCAACTGAATTTCAATATTAAGAAGAACCGGTAAATTGCTCTGGACATAGAGTGGCCCAAAAAAATGGGACTTATGGGTCACAACCCAAGTCAAAGATGTAGATGTTACTTGTGTAATTATGACCCACCCTAGAGATGTATGTGGGACTTGAGAGATAAGAGGCCAACATTGATATTTAGTTTGAGACTAATGAGGGCTATGGCCTAGCTGAAAATTGCACATGGGACTTATGGTGTTATGGCCTATCTCATAGATGGTGATGGAACTCATGGGGTTATGGCCCAGCACGAAAATTTATATTGGACATATCGGGTTATAGGCTAGCCAAAGAATATGTTTGTGGGTCTTATGAGGTTATGTCCAAGATAGAGATGTAGTCTACACTTCCTTCAAATAGAAAACATTCAGGTAGTCTGGTGTATCTTTGAATGCATGAATCAACTCCATGAGACAAGTGAAACTTACAACCAATTAGTCAAAGGGAGGCCAATGATGGATCTTATGACCTTCACCCTATTGGCATGCCGGACCAAATCAAAACATTCATCATAGATAGACTAGAAGGCCTTATGAAAATATGAAGCCAAGTATCATGGTGATTATTATATCATTAGGTCCTTAGATTGAGGGTTGGGTCTTATTGTTTTGTTATTAGATGCCTTCAAGTGGGATTTACCATTTCAATATCAAAAAGGCCTACAAGCAGGATTATAGATTCCCGATTAGAAGAAGGCCCAATGGTGGGACTCTTATGCTCCTATGCTCAATCCTCATAGGTGCGCTATATAGGGTGCCCATCCCATGCATAGATCTGACGCTAATGCTCCATTTGTGTGAGGGTCGTTTGGCTTCTATTTTCTAATATATAAAAAAAATAATTGTGAAGACACACACCTTGCACTCACACCTTCTCCCTTCTCATAAACCTCACTTGACCATCCATGCTCCCAAATTTTCTTGTATTTTTCCCATCTAAGAAACCTAATTGTATCATATTTCTTGCATTTTTCTGGTTGTTTTCAGGCGATTTAGTTATGTAACTGGCATCTAGAATTAACTACTACTGGTCAAGATATTCTGAAATAAATACGTTATTATGCAGTCTGAATAATATTTTTCCGCAGGTGCAATCTATGGCATCTTTTTGCAGCACTTTCCTAGGAACTGCTGTTCGAATTCCGTGCGAGGTATTGAAACAACGACTGCAAGCAGGCCTCTTTGATAATGTAGGAGAGGCAATTGTGGGTACCTTGCACCAAGATGGCATTAAAGGTTTCTTTCGGGGAACCGGTGCCACCCTTTGTCGTGAGGTTCCTTTCTATGTGGCGGGCATGGGTCTATATGCAGAGGCAAAGAAGGTATAGCTCGTTCAACTCTGGAGTCCGTAAGTAAAAATTATATTAATTAATTAAATATCTGTCTTTCTACTTATGATGCATTTATTTACTCTAGTTTACATGTCGCAAATAACTGGGTAATTAGTGTTCTTCTGCCATCAATGTTTCAAGTTGTGTGATTGTTTACGTGTGAAGACTTGATATAGATGCAAGTGGGACGCTAATAGTCAGGGATTTGCCAAGTATCATTTTCACAGCACGAGCATACAATATATATATATATATATATATATATATATATATATATATACCAGTTGTTTGGGATTTTTCTTATTTATAATAAGTGAAAAGCTCCCTCTATACATGGAGACTTGACCTAGGCATTTATGTGTACCTTATCAACTTTTATTCTATGTTTTTCTAAAACTAACAGCGCCCCCGTCCCCATTCTAATGGTTTTGATTATTGAGCTTAGTAACTTTTCATTGCATATTTATCATCTGAATAATTTGTTTCTTATCTCAATGACTTGGTTTTGTCCTTAAATGAAATTTTCTTGTGATAAATGAGAACAATAACTTAAATTCCAAGAAACAAGGCAAAATAAAAAATAAAAAACACTACTCTACATCGTATACTGATGGCATGATTTAAGAATCATTTTGGGATCTACATAAGCTAGGTTATGATATCAAATATTTTTATATCTATTTGTGACACCGATGTCATATTTTGTATCTTTACAATATTGATCACTGATTCAACAGCAACTGAAATTCATAGTAAACCTTATTGACATCGATGTATTCTTGAAAGCCTCTATTATCCTCTTCATTAGGTGCATATTTTTGTAAACTATTTATACTTTTTATGATATTCGGATTTTTTTCTATTCGAAGTACACTTCTTGCACATTTGAGCAAATTTTGTATTGGTGAAAGTTTGTTTTCAGTATTTGTGAAATGGCAGTTTTGAGCTGAGCAAATGTCATAATTTAAAATGTTTAGCTATCTATTTGGCTCGCTGAGAATCTGTGTAGGGCAATTAGTTCTTTTCTAAGACTAATTGCCATCTATATCTAAGTGGTGTATTACTATTTTGAAACTTGATCTGTCTATTGGCTTCACATCTCCTATATGAAAAATCTGAACTTGGTCATAAAAAAGCTCGTTGTTTATACTTGATTGTTTCAGACTCGATAATTAGCTCGAATTCAATTTGTCTTAATTTTTTATATTTAACAAATTAAAATGAACTAGGCCTTGTTCCATCGTGTTTGGCTCATTAGTAGCTTGATTGTGTGTATCCTTATATATGTGCATATATGTATAAATTTTGCCTGTTTATATTCATGTATTTATATTTATATAAATATATGTATATATACATGACTATACATATATTTCATAATTTATATATGGCTTTCAAGTAGATTTTATGCTTTTTAAAAACTTCTATTTAGCTCGATAAGCTAATTAGCCGAACACAATAAATGGCCAGTTTGTTTGACAAACCAAGCCAAAGAACACTTGAGCTTGCTCAAGATCAGCTTTTTTGCACCCTTGAAACAACACGCTCTTTTAAATCACTCACTTGTTTCATGTTTCTGGCATAGTTGGCCATCTTCTGGGTTGGTGTAAATCTTCGAGTTTGGCTACTATTTGCTCTACATCTTCTGTCAGTTTCTTTTTCTTCGCAACATTGAATCATCTATATTCAACAAACAACCATCACACTAAAAATGAACCTTTAATTTCTATCTTACATTTATTCTTGTTCTTGTTTGTCCATTATATGGTTCACTCCACCCTTCATTTTCAAATCATGCCTTTTGTCATATGTATTCTCACATTCATGTTACTTTCTTAGACTGCACAGAGCCTTCTTAGGCGCGACCTGGAGCCATGGGAGACCATTCTTGTTGGCGCACTCTCCGGTGGCCTCGCTGCTATTGTCACTACACCCTTCGACGTGATGAAGACACGGATGATGACTTCAACTCCGGGATTACCCGTGTCAATGCAGGCCGTAACCTTCACCATTCTTCGTCAAGAGGGTCCTCTTGGGCTCTTCAAAGGAGCTGTCCCCAGGTTCTTCTGGATAGCTCCTTTGGGCGCCATGAATTTTGCTGGATATGAACTGGCAAGGAAATCAATGGACAGGACTGATGAGTGTACAGCCACCAACAGCAGCAGCCAGTTGCAGAAGAGAATGGCATAAGCTGTTTGGGCATTTACTGTAGTTATTATAGTTTATTCACTTGTTTTGAAAGCAGAACTGGGCTCTTAATCATCCATCCTCTTGAAATGTAAATAGATTTTGCTCTCTGTAAAGGTTCAAATGCCATTGTAGTTTTTGCCCTCTTGTTGATGTACAAATATAAGGGATTTTTTTTTTGTCAGGATATCATAATACAATTTGTATCAAGATGAATTTAAAAATTATTGGATTTTCTTTGAGATTAGTTCAATAAAAAGTATTCATATTTATAGCATTGATCTCAAAGTAAATCCAATAATTTTTAATACCATCCTAATGCAATTTATACCAAGATATATTTATATAATTTCTTTTCAAAAAAATAGTTTTCTTAGGATATCCTAATTCAAATTTGGCTGTGTTGAACTTTTTATCATTAAATTTATTTTAAAATAAGTGTATTATATAATTAATTAATTAAATTTTATATTACGGTTGTCTAAAATTAAGACAACTTAAATATAATGAATAGATCGGATCTAATAGATATACTCTTAACAGAGTCATCAAAAAGCCGATGTTTATGTGACCAAATCATCGAAAGTTTATTTTCACTGTTTCGTATTCTCTCTCTAAGTGTAAGACCACTCATCAATCCGAGCATTCTCATCTCTATAATATTTAATTTAATTCTATATATATATTTTAATGGTCAACATTTTGTGATATAAAATATTATATGTCTCCATATCATCTTAAAGTTTATCCCTTAAGATGTTAAATCTAAACTCTTGCTTTTAAATTTAGCCTAAAATTTAACCCAAATTATTACTTTTTTAACTATTTTAAAAATGAAGAAAAACTTCAAAATTAAACATCTAATTTATCAACAAGTGAAATTGAAACTTTTTGCAAAGATAGTGAAATCTAAATACTCAGGTTTTATTTGTGGTAATTTTTTTACTGCTGCTTAAAGCAATTTTTTAGTACAAAAATTTTAATTTTTATACTAAAAAGTTACTTTAAGAAGCAGTAAGAAAGTCGTCCCAAATGAAGCCTCATGGAGTTTAATAAAGACAAGTGGTATTCTCCTTGCTTCATAAAGTCACAGCAATGCAGAGTCCAGACAATGGAGTAAAAGTTGGGCTTTAAGTCTTCTTCTTGGACTTCAACAATTAACCACTGAGAAAACACAACACTTAATTCCATAAAAAGCTAAAGCCAATTCCACGTTATGGGCGTGATTAATGAAACTTGCTGTAGTTTATTTAAGGTAAGTGGGCCAAAAAATTTGGAACTCGTTTGTTTATAGTAAGTTGAATCTTCAAATGGTGGAATGAAATTTGAAATAATAACTTTGAAAGTCGTGCAAGTATTCTTTTTGAATGCATGCACAAATATGAAAAGTTTTAGCTTTGTTTTTACAAAATTGGTGACAATCAATTTAAGATCCATTCAAAGAAGAAAATAAAGGGGAGAGTATGAGAAGTGATAAGGGAAGAGAGGAAGAGGTTCTTACCACAAAGAAGAAAGTAGAGAGTCATTAACAGCGTCAGATCTTATTATCCACATTCAATCCTCATCTGCAAAAGAGATGATTTTATTTACTCTCAATCATTAATACATATAATGTGGCATGCTAGTCTTTATTCATATAAAATGTAATCATATTTTTTAAGCTTAATGGAATATTTGATTTCTATATAATAGTAGACAGATGAAAATCATCGAATTACGCAAATTTGTATCTTATATTCGAGATATTTGGTGTGTTGGTTCTTTTATTTTAAATTAATTTTGTTCGAAGTTTTGCTAATATCCTAATAAATGGTATGAGAACTTTGGTTTAATAATCTTTTAGATTCGAGCATGTAGGATATGAAGATAAAAAATGGCAAGTTGGAAGCCAAAATTCAAGTTTTTGAAAATGCATATAAGGTACTATTTGTACCAAAGAAAACTCCATCAACCACAAAATTGAGTCAAACAAATGCCAATCAAGAAGGGTGGGAATTAATGGACAAACAAGTTTTAACGATTATTCAAATATCCCTTAGTCTGAACGACATCTTCAACATCCTCAGTGAGATGACAAGAACAGATATCATATGGGCCTTCCCCATATGTATGAAAAGCTCTTCACATACAATATTGTACATATAATGCACACATTTTTCAATCTCAAGATGTTAGAAGAGGCTTTGATCATCGATTGTATCAATGAGTTCAACTCAAATATGAGATAGTTGAACTATGTGAACATTAAGTTCACTAACGATATCTTTATCTATGAACGTTAAGTCCCATATATTCTTAGGGAAAACTTCATTGTTTGATAGAGATGTCATATATTTTAAAAGGAGAATTCTTGTCTATTCAAATTTAATGAGAATATTTTCAAACTTTATCCTATCAACCTAATTGAAGAGGTGAACACAACCTATCCATACAAATTATACCTTGCCCCACCACACAACCCTACATTAGAAATTGAACCTAAACATTAATAGAACAAGAGTATTATTATAACGACCTTAGTGTGTATGTGTGTGTGACGTGGTGGAAGTCATCAGTTTGAGCCTGATTATCCCTAAACCCACTGGAAGTTTTTCTATTTAGACTTGCTCCCCCGCCGCGATCGAACGAGAATGGATAAGAGTAATTGCTTGCATGTGTGTGTGCGCGCGTGCGCATGCGTGTGGGTGTGCACGCACAGCTCAGTGGTAAAGCGCGCCCCTGATAATTACGTTGTTGTGCCTGGGTTGTGAGGGCTCTCTGTTATATGAATAGTTCAATGTGCTTATCGGTGCCTGACCCGGAGATGTGGATCATCCAAGGCACATTAGCATGGCGTACTCCTCCTGTTCGAATCGAAGTCTGAAACCAAGCTTCTCCTCAAGAGAATAGATGGGGCGATTCAGGTGAGATCCAATGGAGATCGAACTTTCTACTCACTCATGGGAAGGGATATAACTCAACGGCAAAGTGTCAACTTGACATGGTGGAAGTCATCAACTCGAGCCTGATTATCCCTAAACTCAATGGGAGTTTTTCTATTTGGACTTTCTCCCCCGCCACGATCGAACGAGAATGGATAAGAGGCTTGTGGGATTGACGTGATAGGGTAGGGATGGCTATATTGCTGGGAGCAAACTTAAAGCAAAAGACTTAATAACTCGGCAATACAATTTATACAAAACTTCTATCTCGAGCACACGTAATGGAGCTGTAGACAGTTAAGTGAAATCCAATCCACGAAATAATTTAATCTATGGACAGCATCATTGTGAAAGAGGTCGTAATGCCATAGGGATCATTACTGCAAGGCATAGAGGGGGAGGTCATAAGCGTCTAGGTGTGTGTGTGTGCGTGTGTGTGTGTGTGTGTGTGTGGGGGGGGGGGGGGGGGGGGGGGGGGGTGCTTGTGTGTGTGCGCACGTGCGTGTGTGGGTGGGTGTGCGTGTGCGTGTGTGTACGAGGGTGCGTGCGTGTAGGCAAGTGTGCGTGCGTGCGTGTGTGTGTGCGTGCGTGCGTGCGAGTGTGGGTGTGTATGTGTGTGTGCGACGTACTCTATAGGCTTCTCGTCCCTCTACCCTACACTTGACCTTTCCTTACTCTAGTACTGATTGACCAGCTTAGCTTCATCGTCAACATTCTCATTCCCCAGTGAGTCTCCTTGTTTTGTGTGTGTGTGTGTGTCTTATACTAGTATGGAGAAAAGGAAGGAGTGCAAGAGTTTGTACTGCTTATCCAAGTCATTTCTATCCTTATACTCTAGTTGCATTGTTGTTTTTGTTTAAGTGAAATAAAATATTTATTATGTTTAATTGTATCTCCATGTGTGGCTAAACTCATTATTTTGAATCTATGATTATTTAAGAACCATATATTTCATAGAGTGGGTGTTTTATTTTATCAATTATTTAAATGATGTTTTTAATTCTTCCAAGCTTTACTTAATTTATGTATAGGTTGTGCATAGACTTAAAATCTAGTGTGATTTAGAGCCTCAATGGAGGAATAGAAAAATAATTAGAGATTTTAAAATGTTATCTTTCAATAACATAGACATATAATGGTTATGGTTACAAGGTCTTAAGGAGATAGTAAAACTATAGTTGGGAGGAATCCTAACCAATATTCCAATGTGCTCGACAGAGATGATGAGTACTTATGCTCTGATTCACAACAATATTAGGAAAAAAACTATTTTTATGCAAACATGTATTTTAAAATATCATAAGTTAGGAGATTTTAAAATAAGTGAATTTATTTTTTGCATATGTAGCTCTTTATTTAATTTGTGCAACATCTTTTGAATTATTTGGCTAGATAAATATAGTAGTTTCATTAAGCATTACTAGAGTGAATTTAGGCAATTTTGTATTTCCCCGTCGGAACGATACTCTTCTCATCATTTTATTACTTCACATGACATGTATAGTTGTGTAGAATAGGATTTACACCTTAAAAAATTTAATAATATTTAAGGACCAATTAGTGTGTGTAAAGTGCCTATAATGAGCATACATGATAAATTGTATAAATAATATTATATAATATAATATGCACATGATACATGACATGACTGATACAAACATATGATATGATTGATAAAACTGATAAGATTGATACAAGGGCATATGATATATATGAAATACATGACACACATGATATATTGTATTTGATAGAGAACATGATATACATGCATTGATATTGTATGGCATGCATAAAATAGATATAGGATACTTACTTGATATAACAGGTATATTGATACACCTGAAATAACATATTAATTTTATAGACATGCATAGATTCATGATAGTGCTGCTAGGGTATGTTTTATATCAGTACATGAATGATAGAACATATTGATCCCATATATGGTTACTGATCGCTAGCTTCTAGATTACATTGCTTGTATTGATTATCACGGTTTATATGAATTAATATTATTCATATTGATTGATAAATGCTCCTATTGCTACATATTCATACTAATTTGAATGGATTAATTGCATGCATATTATTTTATTATCTTATATTGATTGAGGTTCTGGTAAACTACTGAATTGTCAGCTCACTCTGTGATTTTTATATATTTTTCAGGAAAGGGTTAGAATCTAGTGGAGTGAGGCTGAATAGACATTTTGGTCATTGATCTGCTTCGTCGCTTTTATGAAAATTGCTCAAATCATATTTTTCTAGGAAAGCGTTAAGTGACTTATTCCCTACTTTTGTTTTCAAATATTTTAGTTTTGAGCATCCCAAAATTAATTTTATTATATTTTTCTCAAATTTATTTAAATTTTATCTCACAACTTTTTGTATGTTATTGTACTGATTATTTGGGACATTTTGACTTGAATTTTTCATTAATTTCACAAGGTAAAATAAATGTTATTATATTTTATATGATTTATACTGAATAGAAATTAGAGTATTTTTTATTTAAGCATACTGTTAATACCGACATTGTGAATGAAAATGGGTATGTGATTGGGTTATAGTTGGTTGATATTATTATTATAATATTGTAATAATAATAATTTATGAAAACAAGCAAAGGCTGGTGAATACTGACGCTGTTTGAAGACTTATTGACATGTACAAGCTAGTGGGCTGATGAGCTTTCCTTTAAATACTATGGTTTGATATTATCATCTACTGATTCACGTGATACATTGATTAAGAGTTATAAGGAGTTATTATTATGCTAAAGGGAAAAGCATGATGACTCTATTTATTGAGCCAATAATTACTAACTACTGATTACCGACTACTAGAAAAACACCACTTTGCTAGAACTCTTTATTAGTTTAGTGTGATTACTGGACTGCATGTTACTGATTTATTATTATTGTACGACTTTATTTTTATTGAACTGATTTAATGTTACTATATGAATCTACTGTTATTGTTACTGTACTGCTACTGTCACCCACGATATTATTATTGATTCAATGATATTAATACTGATCCATTAATACTACTATTATTTACTAATTCATTATTACCCATTATGTGATATAGTGAACATGTGATTATGATAATGATATGATACTGATATAGAATAATTGGATTATATATATATATTACTATATAATTTTTTTGTATTAATATGATTTTAACAGTCTTTATTGAGGCTTTAGTTCTACCGATTCATATGATTTTCTTACTGATTAAATAGTATTGCTATGATGACTATTATATTGATTTAACACCATACTAGTTTATTAATTTTATTGCCTATGTACTATACTATTTTATTGGTTTTCATATCATATTATATTATTATATTATTTCATATATTTTACTGCTACTGCATGTGAGTTTTACTATTTTTACACAAAATTCATGATTATATGATTGCTATTGGTATGAATTGATTGATGACACGCATATTATTTTCTTATCGTGCTTTGAATCAATTGTAGGATTTAATGGCCTACTAGGCTTTTTAGTTCATTATATGTTGTTTAAATAATTTCAAGTCTGGATAGAGGATTAGGAGTGTAAGGTTGATCGAGATTCATCAGGTTTTTCTTCTCTTATTTTTAGAAGCAATAAATACATATGTATAGTGAGTTTTGATTACTAGATTTATTTTTATTGATATTATTATTGATAAAAGAAAATAGATAACTTTGGTATTATTATATTAGTAGATAAAAAGAAAAGAATTCTTTTACTTTAGATTCTGGGGCATAACATTGGCGCCATGGTCCTGAGCACTGAAATGAGTTTTTTTTATATATTTAATATAAATATCCCTTACCACCACCCATACCCCTCCCTCATTTTGTGGATTTCTAGGGAAGGAAAGAAAGGAAGAGGAGAGGAGAAGGGAGAAAGAAGAAGAAGAAGAAGAAGAGAGAGAGAGGAAGCCTCTAGGACTTTTTTATTTGTCGATTCTATTAGAAAAATTATTCTTCTCATAATAAGTGATCTCTAGTATACTTTTGTTTTCAATTATTATAAGTTTAGTGTATTTCTCCTTCCTAAATCTGGTGAAAACATAATATATCCCATTTTAGTAAACTTTTACCATATAATTTTTGATATGTGATAAATATCATCATTCTGAATGTTTTGACTGATTTATATAAAAATTTTATCAGGTAAATTGATAGTTATTATTTTATAAAATTAATAAATAATATATAGATTATCATATATTTCATAGATTATTATATTCCTACATGATATTGACTTACATTCTATGGAGAAAATGATATGACTAATATAAGATAAATATAATATTTGTATGTAAATAAAGAAGGCTAGCTATTAATATTATAAATAACATGACATTGAGCTCTCTATTTTACAGTAACTCTTGGGTGATAAAAGTGGTATCATAGTAATGGTTGTTGGAAGAATTATATTATAACCAGAACTGCATGATTGATGTTAAGCTTGGTAGTATTGATTGCATTATTTGGCATATTTTATCTATCAATTTATTGATTAAATGTGCTTATAGATTTATTTTATTTTGAATGATTTTTTTTATTTAAGATTTGTTCATTGACTAGGCAAAATAGTACCGAAAGAAAAATAAAAGAAGATTGATCCCGATACTGAAGTACATTTAGTAAAGTCTGAGAATATGGTGAAATCTCTAACATTATTGCCTAGATGGTTAGTGATATTTTATAAAAATAATATGGTTAGTACTACAATAAAATTGGTGAAAGTAGTAAGAAAAAGACTGGTATTATGATAGCATACACTAAGAGCACTCTAGAAAGTGTTTGGTGTGAGATAAGACATGTGGGACCATATTATAGGGTGATTGGACAATATTTTAGGTGTGATGATTTTAGGAGCAGAATGACAGAATGTCAATTGCCTGGACATGGGCAGGGATATGTTCAGATTGGAAGTGGATAGTTGGAACCAATGAAAGATGTTTCTAAAGTGCTTGATGGTATGATTGGTACGATTTGATTCTATTTGATAAGTTAAACTTTTCGACGTAATTTCAAAATTAATTTTGATGTGACTACTGATATAGATTCTTGAATGTTGATTCTCAAACCAATTTGATTTGGTATATTATATATTATTTTGAGCATGCTCTCTCTCAAACTGATATAAAAATACCGAGGATGACATTTTTTGGTGGAGAGATTATAATAAACTTGGATTTCATAAAATGATAAGTATTTTAAAAATATGATAATTATGCAAGCATCACTATGGCATTATGGTTGTAATTGCAGTACCAAGAAGCACTGGGAAAGCATCGATGCAGTGATGGCTCTCTGTTCTGAAGTAACCCTGGGAACACTTGGGCAATGCAATGCTAGGCACTAAAATTAGTTTTTTTTATATATTTAATATAAATATCTCTCACCACCACCCATACCCCTCCTTCATTTTGTAGCTTACCACAGAAGAAAAGAAAGGAAATGGAGAGAAGAGAGAGAAGAGAGAGAAGTGAGAGGAAGCTCTCTAGGGCTTTTTCGTCCGTCACTTCTATTAAAAAAATTGTTCTGCTAGTTGTAAGTGATCTCTACTCTACTTTTATTTTCAATTATTTTGATTTTAGTGTATTTCTCCCTCCTGAATTTGGTGAAAATGTGATATCTCCCATTTTAGCGAACTTTTATTTTATAAGTTTTAGTATGTGATAGATATTGTCATTCTAAATGCTTTGACTGATTTATATAAAAATTTTACTAGATAGATTAAAAGTTATGATTTTTGAAGTTAATGAATAGTATACAGATTATTATGCATTTTATAGATTATTGTATTTCCTATATGATATTGGCTTATATTATATGAAAAAATGATATAACTGATATAAGATAAATATGCATTTACATGTAAGTAAGGAAGGTTGACAATTTACATTATAATTAATGCAGTGTTGAGCTCTCTATTATACGTTAACTTTGAAGCGTGACACTTGTAGAGGACTGTATTCATTTTAACTCTTTAGAGAAGAGTTCTTTGAGGTTCAAGGGAATTGATGTTATAGATGGTGCCAATGCAAAAAAAGAGTTCAGCTAACCACTTGAACTCAAAGGAACATGAAAGTTGCTGATGATCAAGGTGCATAACATGGAGCGAGATTAAATCAATTATTGAGATTTGAATTTTATTTTATGTTGATGATAGTTGTATAAGGCTATGTGATTTCCATTTATATTTTATTGACATTTCGTGAATTTAAAATTTTGAAATTTTTTTTTTAGTTTTAAATTTCATAATTCAAAACTTAAAAATTTGTGGAAGTCATATTCTCAATTAATGAGGGAAATGTAATATAAGTTCAGTAAAAATTAATTATTTAGACTAAAGATTATTTAAATAATCAATTATCATATAGGATGGTCGAACACCATTCATTTTTAGGGTGAATATAGGTGGTTACACCTAGTAACCACACCGTCTTCTTTATTAACATACTTGGTTGACACCATCTCCCTCTCTTTTTCTATGTTTTAGAATTTCAAATGGATTTAAGACTTTTTTTTAAATATTTGATTGCTAGAATATGAATGGATTGATGTTATTTTGAAGAAATTTTAAGTGTTTTACTCAATGAAGGAGGCTAGGTGACAGATTCACATATAAGACAGATTGCTTAGTACTAATCTTTCCCTTATTACTTTAGTGAGTATCTGATGGGGAAGATTGAGTAACCTAAAGAATTATAAAAACAATTTAGGGCTCTATCAATCCCTAAACAATGCTTATATTTTCTTTGATATAAAAATTATAAAAAATCCCATTTAATATACAAAAGTATAAGTGTCAAATCAAGTAATATAGTGATAGAGCATAGTATCGATCTCATGAGGAAGAATGTTTATTTGAAAATACTAGCATTGTCTAGTATAATTATAATAATTATCCTACTCAATCAAAATAAGTTTTGGTGGAGATTCAATCACTTAATTTAAAATAAAAAATTAAATGAAATGCTTTTTGGATAAAATATTTTGGATTGATGGAATATAAATATAATATATTTTCTAATAATTCTTTTTTATATTAATGTTATTCAGATCATACACATCACTAACTACTCTGTCGAGCGTGAAGAGACAAAGAGATTAAACCTTCTAACCTCAATACCACTCTAAACTCTTATAGTTTGTCACCCTATGAAAATCTTAGTAGAGTAAGTTAAGTAAAGCATGTACTATTAAAATTCTCTCATTATAATTCATCTCTATAAATGTAGTATATATTAAGCACTATGCATATACTTTCATCATACCAATCCAATATATCTGGTTGTACCTACTTTCTTATTCCTGGCTCTACATTATATATAATATTAACTATATATATGACCACTATGTGCATTAAATAAAGACCTGATATATTAAAAATATCATTAAATTATTAATGAAGAGAATTTATTAGTACTTCACATTCTATTTATACCATCAATTCAAAATTAGAGAATTTAGCCAGATATGAAGAACAAGTGAAGCAAACTCTTTTTCATTAATTACACAAAAGAAAGAAAGTACAGAAGAAAAGATATCAATGGATCGGTTCAATGATCTCCTATACACTCCTCCTTGAACTTACAAAATTTCTTTCACAGATATTGATCAAATACTCTTATGAAGTGTATCTAATACTCCCTGAATTCCCTTAGTTGTCACTCCTAAGAAAATTACAGAGAAGCACTGTAAAAATTAAAATTAACTAAGTGATTAAACTCTCCTACTAGCATTATAAACTGGCTATTTATAAAAAAAAATTAGAAAATAAACTCTCACACTACGACGCTTTAGACACTTGCACTGTGATGCCCATAAAATGAACTAACATCACAACGCTGAAGAATTTCCTCCTCTATGATGCTTGCTGATGTGGACTAGCTATTTAATAAATCGATGCATCACTTTGATGGTAGATCATGTCTTGGTTGATTATAACTGCAGCGCTACGGTGCTGCTAATGGTTGAGCGTTGCGGCATCCACATAGCAGTCCCCTAAGTTTGGCGGTGCTGGAAATTAACACCGCTATGTTGTGCAGACAGAGATTGGTCTTTACATCGCTGACTCCTTCGAAGCTGCAGCACTATCAAACAGAGATTGGAAGCCGCCAGGTCCATATTGGGCGCTCCAATGGTGTCAATGATGGCTCCGCAATAGTATAGTGTGCGACGTTATGGCGCTGTATGATGCTTAGAATTTTATATCTCTCCTGTATTTTTCCTGCACAACATAACTAAAATAATATGATTTCACTGGCAATTTAACATATAAAATATAACATTATTTACACTAATCAAATCCTCCCCAGCTTAAACTCTTATTTATCCCCAAGTAAATAAATTTTTTTATTCTAATTAAATAATTAACCAAAATAAAAAATGATAATTTAAAATTACTAAAATATGAAATAATACATCACTGTCTAGAATTAGTGAAAATGAATAAGGCTATACTTCTAGTTTGAAAAAATACTAATAGTTAAACTAATCAATCAATCTAGTTATAACCCAAATTAAAATTATAAGTTATAGATTTAATCATTAACTTTTAAATGTTGAAGTAAATAATTGAGTTTTAATGATTAGATATGATGGTAGTTAAAATTGTACTTTCACTATTTCACCATCTCTTGTATTAACTCTTTCATTTTATCATTTTTAGTTTATATATAAGATTGTATTTCTAATCTTGAACTTTCACTAATACCAATTTTTGAATGTACTCATCTTTTTCTTTTGATTATTTTCTTTTTCTTTTTCTTTTTCTTTTCTTTGAGAACTATTTTATAGTTCTTTTTTTTTTCTTTTGTGGAGTACATAATCAATAATTTTAAATATCAGCTTCTGGTTTAGAACTTCATATAATATTAATGATTTCAATGTAAGGACTTGAAGAGATTATTAATTCTATCTTCAAGTTAGCTATGATTTTAAATTTTAATATACTCATATCTAATTTTAAATACTAATTATTCATCTAATAATTTTAAAAGTTAATTTCATAAATGTATAGCTTATAAATTCAAATTAGGATAATAGCTCAAATAATTGAATGAGTTAAGTATTAGTTTTTTTCAACCTATGAAGTATAAATAAAGTTCATTCAAATTAGGATCTTAGTTTTTATTATTATCATAATTTTACATAATCTTTAATTATCATTTTTATAAGTGTTAATTATATAATCAGAATATAAAAGTAATTGGAGGACAATAATAATTTAAGCATGAAGTGAATTTGCTAATATATAAATAAAACACATAAACAAACACTACAAACACATGCTTTCTTAAGAATGATAAAAGGCTCATAAATATATGATGAACATAAAATAATACATAACATAATATTAAATATAACACAAATACAAGACAAACAGTGCACAAGGTGCCCAAAGTTTAATAATAGCTCTCCAAGATAAATTTTTCAATTAAGAATAAAATATATGCCAATATCTCCCATCAGTACTTTTTTCTTTATAAAATACATACCATAGAATGAAATATGCAAATACTTTCTTAAGAACTCTTTACTCTTCTAAACCATAAGGTTTCAATCTATACCCATTGACTTTGATAATTTGCAAAGTTTTCTTATCTTGAATTATGATAGGACCATTAAAAAAAATTTTAATGATAGTATAAGGGTAACTCCATCCAGTTTTTTATTTTTTTATGAAAATACTTCTCCTTATAATCAAATAGCATGACATCTTGCCCCGAAAAGAGATCATACAAGAAAACTCTACAATCATGCATCTTCCTCACTTCTGCTAAATATTTCTTCTTATCTTAATGTAACTCCTCTTTGAATTTGTGTAACTTATTGATAATAGCAGAACTTTGCATGTGGAGAAGTGAAAAGGCATCCTCATTTTTTATATGATCTTCATTTTATTTTTTTTTGTTTGAAGAAGAGGGTTTATGCTTGATCATTTCCATCACTTAGAATTGAATTTCTAAGAGAAGAAAGTAAGGTTCTCACTAAAGAGTAAGTAAGGACTGAGAAGTGAACTTCCTCCTAATAGGTTTTACAGATTTCAGTGAGAGGAAAGTTTGAAATTTTGCTAAGATGGATGATTGCTAACCTTCAATTAGGTCACATTAGTAT
This sequence comes from Dendrobium chrysotoxum, assembly GCA_019925795.1. Lineage (NCBI taxonomy): Eukaryota > Viridiplantae > Streptophyta > Magnoliopsida > Asparagales > Orchidaceae > Dendrobium > Dendrobium chrysotoxum. Next base: position 53,120,847 of record CM034297.1, read on the forward strand.
CTCTTTTCTTCTCCTTAGTATTAACTTTAGTTTTACTAGATAAGAATCATATAGGCCTACTATTCACAAAAATTATAAGCTGACTTAATTGAGTTTCTAAGTTTTTAATTGAAGCAGCTTAGTTTTATAATTGAATTTTTAATTGTATGACCACATCTTTTAGTGGTGTCTTTCTAGTTCCATATTGATTACCTTGATTAAATCTAAGAGGATAAGTTAGTCTTAGATTATTATTAGCTTGATTTTGGTTATTTCAATTTACTCATTAATTATTTTGATCAAAATTTTATTGATTTTTACTATTATTATTTGACCAACTAAAATTTGTGTGATTCCTCCAACCTAGATTATATGTATTTGAATAGAGATTTTTTTATCTTCCAATTAAATTTATATTTTCAATCACTTGGATATCATTCTCTTTTATTGAGCTTTTATCTTCTAAATATAAAGATAAATCAGAATTTAGGTTTAAAGTGCTCAACTTCTTTAATATTGTTGCAACTTGGACAGTCAAAATGGATAAAGAATCATTTTCATAGACACTTGCCACTCTCTTAGGATTCACCCTATCAATAGGCCACTAAAAATTATTTGTTATAATTTTTTTAATTAATTCATAAGTATCCTCAAAAGACTTTAACATCAAAGAACCTCCAGCTGTAGCATCAATTATGGCTCTAAGGGATCCTATTATTTTATTATAAAAAATTTGAATTATCAACCAATCAGGTAAGACATGGTGAGAGCACTTTCTAAGCATCTTCTTGAATCCCTCTCAGCTCTCATAAATATATTCTCCCTCTAACTTAGTAAAAGAAGTAATATTATTTCTAAGTTTGGCAGTCTTAGAAGGTGGGAAATACTTTCCTAAACATTTATGGGTCAACTCATTCCATATGGTAATAGAGCCCGGGGGTAAAGAATTTAACCATATTTTTACATTATCTCTTAGAGAAAATGGGAACAATCTAAGTCTAATGGCATTATCACTAAAATTATTATACTTAAATATTGAATAATTTTTAAAGTAATTTGCTAAATTTAGGTTAGGATCTTCAATGTGAGTTCCCCCTAATTGAGAATTCTATGCCATCTAAATGATTATAGGTTTTAATTCAAAGTAATTAGCTTGGATGGTTGGTCTATTTATGCTCTGATTAATTTCATTTACCATAGGGTTTACAAAATCCTTAAGATGTCTAGAATGATCTAAGTCTTGAATAGGTCAGTCATTTTTAAAATCTTTTTATGGTTTTAATTTTAGAAAGTGTTCTCTCAATTTCTGAATCAAAACCTAACAATAGTTCTGTTGACCTCATTTTTTTTAATATTATCTTGATTTGCTCTCGAACATGTTCAATCAAGTTGATTGGGCCTTGTCGAGCTCGAATCGACTCGAATTGAGTCGAATTAGACTCGACCACGTTCGATTAGCCCGCATAGTTTTTTTTTTTTATCGCGACGAGTCCAATCTGATCCAAATCAATTGTAATTTGAGTTTGATTTTATTTAGTTAAGTTAACTAATCCCAATCAAACCTAAATTAATTTAGTTTGAGCCCGGTTTAGCCCAGATCAGGTTGGATTAGTTTCCATTCATGTCCATTTGACTTTCTTAACAATTTGAATCTAATGTCTAAATCGAGAAACATGATCGACGGCTCCGATTGTGTTAGTAGCCTGATTCTGCCATTGCCACAGTCCTTAGTCGCGTGATCTACTTATTTTGAGAAGGAATGCAGGCGTTGATTAGCAAAAAAGCAGCGAGCAGTTGCTTGATCGATACATAGAAGCAGGATTGAGAAAGGCGAGGCAGCGGGGGGTAATCCCCAAGGCTTGCAACTCTCCCAGGTAGAACCTCTATTCGCAAGTCTTCTCGAGGCATTCAGTCACTCTCACGCGAGGCCTCCCGACTTCTAGGGCTCGAGCCCTCTCTCGTTCTCGGTCCGCGAAAGCCAAGAGAAAGCTCCCTTTGCCTCCACCTCCCCTGCTCCGACCGAACTCCAGGAACCAAATCCCTGTCGCCCCCTTTCCCGTTTGGCTCTTCCTCGTCCCGACGACCTCTTCCGGTTCGCGATCCACAGACGGACCCGACGTCCTGTCCGTCTCTCCCGTTCGGAGCAGCCCACCCTTTCGTCGACTTTCAGTCCTAGCCGGCTCCTCCTCCTGTAGGTAACTTCTTCCTCAGCTACTTCTTTCTTCATCTTCTTCTTCTATCTCTTTTCCTTCCACTTCTTCTTCTCCTTCACCCGTCCTCTTCTTCTTCTTGCTTTTCTTCCTTATTCTTCTTCTTCTTCTTCTTCTTCTTCTTCTTCTTTCTTCCTCTCTTGACTTTCTTCTCCTTCTTCTTCCTAACCTTCTCCTTCTACCGTAGCTTCCCTAGCTTCCTCTCATTTCGATTTAAGACCTTGTGGATAGTTTGAGTGGTAACAAGTTACCTTTATGCAAAGTCGATTTTGACTAGATCTGAAGGTGAAAGTGAAACTTTTATAATGTATATGTCATCACATCTCTAGTTACCTTACTTCCTATGAATGTATCAATCCCTCACGTTGGATTCTACAGGAGCTTGTGACAAGTCATGTTATAAATGAGGTTTGATCTTGGTACATTGTGTTGATTTGTCTTGTTTAAAAATGGATAATCGGTATGTGAGACTTATACACATGATTTGAAGTTCTAGGTGTGAATCATAAAAAAAAAATCATGAGAAACCATGTTGATCCTCTATCGAAGCACGTACACAAGATACTTGTGGTAATGCCCATTAGGAAGAAATACATGTTTGGATTAAAAAAAATGATGATAGACCTAAGCAAGATCGATAAATTTCATTGTGAAAATTTATCTTATAAGCATGAACGAATCTCACTTGCCCTATGCTGTATTGGCATATTCAAGGATCTTCTCGAACTAGTTTCTCTCTATTTGAGCTCGAAATTGGCAAGATCTTATATCTTTTTATCATTTAGGAATAAGAAGATTGTTTTTTTTTTTTTAATTGATACTATGCGCATGAATGTGACCCTATTTAGGCGAGCACAAAGTTTATTTTACATAGGAGAGAATTGTCTCATTGATTCTATTCACTTGAATTTTAAGGAATACTCTTGTGTATTGAAATTTTCACAAGTCGATGAAATTTTCTCTCCCTCTTCACAAAAGAATAAAAAAAAACATGTCTACAAGTCTTTCTTAAGAAATGCAAAAAAGTGGTGATTTTTCTTTAAAATTTTGTTTAATCATTATCTATTTGTAGATTTTGCTAGCCTCAAGAAAGTCTGACAACCTCTTGTTTTCTCTCATAAATCTTGGTGAGGTTTTGTTGGAACATTCCCTAGAACCAATTACATCAAACCTCTTACTAGCAATTGTGGTACAGTTCTAAACTTCTGATGGATTGGTTATTGTGTTGTTTAGCCTGAATAGGCATGATTTTCATTCTCAAAATATATGCAGTTTCATTATGATGGCTTTGCTAAAAATATGATAAGTGGTTTGGCTTATGCTTAGTAATTGTATTTGTAACTTTCGGATATATCTCTACTACACTTCATTACTTATGAGTTGATTGGAAAGAAATTTGAGATCTCTTGTGAGGTTGGTCACATGCATTCATCACCCACGGTAGTGAAAATGTAAGTAGCTTGGCATACATTCAAAGTCTTACTTATGACTTTTTAAAGCATCCTCTCTATATTTTATTAGTCGTTTCATATCAATAAGTCCTTAATTTGCAATGTTGTATGTTTGGGCACAAAAACAAGGTTATGGATTTGGATTACAAGATTTCTTTAATATGAGATGACATATAATGTGGGGATTGGAGAGTTTGTCGGAGGGCAATCATATACTTCCTTAGTTCACTTGTAAGCATTTATAAGTTTTCTCTTTTCTCATAGGGCATTTTAGAGAGGTATTGGAGAACGATCATGTGCTCTAAATATGAGTCTTTGCATAGATAGTATGATATTGTTTTATATTGGTAGAAGTGTCTTTTCATATTCAAAAAAAGTGAGTATTTACATGGAGTATTTTTGTGAATGTTGGAAGCTTGTTGGTAAACTTCAAAGGTTGTCGGAAGTCTTATGAATGGTTTTGTGTTAGAAATTGTTCATGATTCTCTTTATGTTGGGAAATTTTATGGCTTGCATTACATTGGAAAATCTCATAAATTGTCTTATAGTTGGAAAATTTTATGGAATGTTTTATGATGAAAAGTATCCATTTGGTTTATATGTTGAAAGGCATTCATGGGGTTTATGTTTTATATAAAAGTTGCTCTTATGGATTTGATACGGTGATGCTATTAACCTTCTCTTTTGGTGAGTTGCACAAGTGCTTTGGAAGAGGATTTATAAGCGTCTGCAAGAACTAATTATATGCATTTATTACACATTGTGATGAAGGTGAGTGTAAGGTGACTTGTGTGGTTTTATGTGGTGGTCAGAGAGGAAAATTGCATTCCCTTTTTTATATGACATGAAACGTTTCTTATGAATTTCAAAGAGGTTTTGTGTTAAGAGGATTTGCGATTGGCTTTAGATTTACTTTGCATTAAAAAGCTTTATGATAAGCTTCTTGAATGTTTTGTAGCACGAGGTTTTATGAAATTTTCTTGTTGGAAAGTTTTCTTTGATAAACTTACCCCACACCAAAATAAAAGCACTCAATTGTCTTGTGTTGGAAAGGCTTTTGTAGTTTTCTTATGAAGAGAATTTGGGTCATTTTATTTATGGAGTTTTGTAATTGTTACTTTGGGATTGAAATTATTTTTCTTTTATAAATGGTTTTGTGTTGGAGGCTCTTTTAAGTCCTTTTGAGGAGAAAGTGGTATTTCTAAAAGTTCTTTAATGTCTTTTGTTTTTTAGAATGAAGTGATATTTAGTATATGAATTGCCCATCTCTTGTTAGTATTTATTTCTAAAGTTGAGCTTGGGTTGAATGTGAAATGAAAGTTGCTTGTTTATGTTTTAGTTTTGGGAGCTTGTTTTCCCCTTCGCCACTTTGGGTTTCGTATAGGATATAGTTTGAGTCATTGAGTCGTTTGAGTGCTTATTCTTGGAACGTGGGGACAGCAAAGGGCTCCAAAAACACCTTCTTCTCTATTCGTATTATATCGAATTGGGGTGGAGGTCATTTTAGAGGCATACTTGACTTTAAAGAGGTATGCCCAATAATAAAACGCCTACATTCCTTTTATTATTCTTGATTTTCATTCATCCCTTTTGACATTTTATCGCCTTTCTCTTTGCTTTCCTTATCTCTACTATTATTCTACTTATTATCTTATTTTATTTATAGATTTCTAAATTTATTGATATATGTACGAATGTCCAAAAGGTTAGAAAAGAACTTCTTTTTGTCCCCTATAACACTAGTGACACCTAAGGACAAAAATTAAGGATCAAGTCTTAGATAACATAGACTTAGGGTGCATGCTTCTCATAGGATAGAGACACCAAAACATAAACGTTAGTGACATATTTTCCTAGGTTTGTTGTGCCTTAATTCATTAATAATCGATCAACAAAATCTCTCTTAACCAATAATAGATTGCTTAATCTACCTTTCTTTTAATTTATAACAAACTAAATTAACTCAACAACATTGGTTACTACTGGGTAACCCAGGCCTACGAGGCTATTAAGCTAGCCCCAAGGAGGGTGAAATAAACCTCACGGCCTCGGTGAGCAACAAAGGTAGTAATCAATTGAACACTAAAATAAAGATTCTTAAAATCAATTTTAACTTACTAATACTTACATTTAAACTAAAGCATCCCTTTAACCTTCAACAAATTAAATTACAAATAACTTTAGCTAAATCATCCTACATAGGACATATCCAAAACCACACAGCCTGTTACACACACCTAGGCTTGTTTGTTAGGACATGACTTCTAGTCCTAAGTTAGGCCGATATTTTATTTTATTATTTGATGTCAATTACTCCTGCTAAGTTAGAAAACCCCTGCATTATTTTATATTTTAGCAATAACATATGTATGTTTTACAAATATGAATATTAAATCTGTTGTTAGTCACATTTTTATTTACCTGCATTTATTTTCTGAATGGCATCTACGCTCACTTGTGCATTTTTCTTCTATCTTATTTTGCGAGGTACATCGGGTTATGCGTGATCAAGAATCAGTAAATAATTCACTCGCTTAAAGCTCTTAAGTGGCTGCGCCACAATCTTGCAGGGTTGATAATCAGTGGATAGCTCGCTTGCTTGGAATTTTTAAGTGGCTGCGCCACGGTCAGGTATAATCTCTGCAACTTATAAAGGAAATTTCTAATTACATACCGAAACTGCTACACCCTACACACATCTTGTTATCAGCTTTTAGTTTAATATATATTCTAGCATGTTTAGGTAGTTGGCCATAGGATAGTGCACTAACGAAGCTTTGGCCCTATAGGCCAAAGCTTGCCCTCCTTCTGTGAGCCCTAGAGACCCTTCTGGTCACCTTAGGCCTGTAGTGTAGGCCCACCTATTTGTGCTATATGCATCGTTATTTTCCCACACGAAGTGGGCACTGCTAGGATGTTCCATTTTCTCTGGATTTTGGGTATGATACCCCCCACCTTCTGTGAGCCTTAGAGACCATTAGGGTCATTTAGGCCTGTAGTGTAGGCCACCTGTTTGTGCCATGGGCATCGTTGTTTTCCCACACGAAGTGGGCACCGTTAGGATGATTTTCTATTGTGATGTGATGAGGATACCTTGCCTGGAGGGTATCCTTGGTGTGTTTATTTATCTATTTCCTGTACTCTGAATGTCATGCATTCATTGTTTTATACACTTTACTCCACGGTGCACTTCGCATACATACATGCATTACATTAGCATTTTTTTCAAATAAAAATGTCACATTATCTTTTAGTAGTCTTTAGAATACTTTTATTTATGCATCTGTCTCATGCATCATACACAGCGTTAGGTATATCCTGTTGCATATTATGGAGTCCCTGATTTAAATCTCTGAACTAAAAATTCTTGATTCCTTAGGATAGAGCCTCATTATCTTACATACATGTAGGGCGATTGATTGTGTTTAGGATGTTAGCTGGCAGCTCACTCCAGGCAAGCATAAGCCCAGATTGTACACCCCTCAGTGTGTTTCTTTTCATCTTTGATGAATTCTGAGTCTGTCGCTTCTCTTAGGATAGTAATCTGATTTTTAATCTTCTAAACTCAAAACTTTAATCATATCTTTACTCATTTGAAAATTCTAATCATCATTAAGGGTAAAGAGAAGAGTTTATCCTCTTGGAATAGAACTTAGGAACTTTCTCGGTGCACCAAATTAAGAAGAGAATAATACATTATCCTTAATCGAGAGTTTTCTTAGGCCAAGGTCTAAGATGTAATTAACCACGGGGGCTTGCGCCCGTGGGAGACTGATCCCCACATCAAATAAACCCCATTCGAGCTGATGTATCGAATGGGGGAAATCTCGTGATATTTTGGGTCATATATATTATTATCCATCGAGGCGTATAGGCGAAAGCCGCTATCCTCTATGGGTAATCGTATGTATGACTCCATCTGCTCTTCCATTGGCCTGCTTGGGCAGAGTGTAAAGGCCTACGATCATTTTGTCCTACGGGATAGTGCGATCGTACCCTTTGTATTCTGTTCCCCACAAGCAGAATCCTTTCGGAGACCCACAAGTTCCTTTCTATAGCTTCTAAGCATGCAATCATAATTATGCAATTAATAAAATAAAATAAATAATAAAAGAATATAGTATGACTAATTATATAATTGATTCAACAATATAATAAGTTTTATAAATAAAATAAATTCTTTCCCGACAATGACGCCAAAAACATGATGGGGGCGGTGGAGTAACCTATAAAATTATAAAAATAATTTAGGACTTTATCAATCCCTAAATAATATTTAGATTTTTTTATATAAAAATTATAAAAACTCTAATTAATATACTTAAGTATATGTGTCAAATCAAGTAATATAGTCATAGAATAGAGTATTAATCCAACGAGAAAGAATGTTTACTTATAAATACTAATATTGTCTACTATAATTATAATAATTATCCTACGCAATAAAAATAAGTTTAGGTGAAGATTCAATCACATAATTTAAAATAAAAAAATTAAATTAAATACTAGATAAAATATTTTAGATTGATGAAATATAAATATAATATATTTTATAATGATTCTCTTTTATATTGATATTATTTAGAGTATATGCATCACTGACCGCTCAATAGAGCATAAAGAGATAAATGACAGATTAAACCTTCCAACCACAATACTAATATAAATTCTCATAGTATGTCACCCAATGAAAATCTTAGAAGAGTAACTAAAGCATATTCTGTTAAAACCCTCTCATTATAATTCATCTCTATAAATTTGATATATGTCAAGCACTATGCCTATGCTTGCATCATACCAATCTAATATATCTAGTTATGTTTGATTTCCTATTCATACACTTTACATTACACCTGATATTAACTATATATATGGCCATTATATATATTAAATGAAGACCTAGTATATTGAAAATATCATTAAATTATTAATGAAGAAAATTCATTAGTACTCCATATTCCATTTATATTATCAATTTAAAATTAGAGAATTTAGTCAGATATGAAGAATAAGTAAAGCAAGCTCATTTTCATTAATTACATAAAAAAAGAAAGTATATATGAAAAATATCACTGGATAGGTTCAATGATCTCCTATACACTCTTCATTGAATTTACAGAATTGCTTCCACAAATATTGTTCAAAAACTCTTATGAAGTGGATCTAGTGCTCATTGAATTCCTTTAGTTATCACTCCTAAGGAAACTGTAGAGAAGCACTATGAAGATTGCCATGTATTTAGTTCAAATATCAAAAATTAGATTACAAGACAAGAGGAATAACAAATGGGATGACTTTATTAAAAATGTGTCTTTATTTTGTGTTGAACACAAAATCAACATTCCAAATCTAAATGACAAATGGGTTGCCCGTGGATGACCACGACATGGACTTCAAGAAATGACTAATCTACATCATTATCGAGTTGATATATTTTATACAGTACTTGATATGCAACTTTAAGAGTTGAATAATAGATTCATAGAGGCTAATACTAAATTGCTTTTGTGTATTGCTTGTTTAAATCCATCAAATTCGTTCTGTACATTCAACAAAGGGAAGTTAATTAGAATGGCAAACTTATATCCAAACGATTTCACTACTTCAGATTTGATGATTCTTGATGATCAGCTAGAAACTTATATTATGGATATACAATTTGATGTTCAATTTTTATTGTTGAAAGATATAGGAAGTCTTGCTGAAAAAATGGTTCAAAGCAAGAAGGAAATATTATATCCCCTTATTTTTAGGCTATTGAAACTGGCATTAGTATTACCCGTTGCAACAGCAGGAGTTGAAAGAGCATTTTCTATAGCGGCTATCATAAAAAATTGACTACGCAATCGAATTGGAGATCAGTGGATAAACGATACTTTAATCGCTTATATTGAAAAAGAAATTTTAGATTATATTGACAATGATGTTATTCTTTTGCTTTTTCAAAATATGAAGAATAGACGCTATAAATTGTAAGTGTACTTTGTCTTATATTTAGTAGTTTATGTTTTAAATAAAAAAATTTTAAAACTGCCAATGCCGATCCCAAGCCCGGATGAAAAAAGTTGAGGGGATTTAAAAAAAAAAAAATCAGGCCCCCGCTACGAAATTTTTCTGGCTCCGCCACTGTTTGTGTGATCTTAAGCTCCATGAACCCCTACAAAATACACCATATTATTAGTAGAGATATTCCCCAAGACAGTCCGAGCTTTTTTAATCCCCTTATTCTGACTTTAACATATTCCCCAAATATAGTAACTCTTTTTAACGCAGTCAAATAATTTTTTAGAAGTCATTATAAGTCAAATTTGTAAATCATCTTCACTATAACATAAATATTATTATGTTTTAATTATAATATTTTTCTCCTAATTTTTGGGGCAATATAGAAAATTTATGCACGTAGATGCAAGTGGATTTTCTAAGACTGTTACGTGTCCATTTTACAAATCTAACCAAATTATTCTAGACACATGCTTGATTAATTTATGAATATTTTTATATAATTTTTAGAACCTCAAATTTTAAGATATAAAAAGATTTATAAGAATTTTATACTGAAAATTAAATAATTGTTATAATTATCATTACTTAAGATATTTTATTATAAATATCCTAATCCATTCTTTGTAACTTTAATAGACCTTTTTCATTCACAATTTTTTTTTAAATAGAGAAGAGAAAAATAAAATTTAAGGGAAAAGCAAGCAGAGAGGAGAGGTAAACCTAGGTTTGAGGTTCATAGAGTCGATTTTGCCGATCCATCCAGTAGGAAAATTTGCTCGTCTTAAGGCAAGAAATTATTACCTTACCTCTGATTTTAACGATTTTGTGTATTTTATATTTTATGAATTTTCATTTTAATCAAAACTTGTGAAGTTGTGATATTTTAATTTTTAGCAAACTTTTTCTGTGTAACTTTTTGTATATAATAGATATAATCCTCTCGAGCATTTTGACTATAATATTATTGAATTTTATCAGATAAATTAGAAGCTACAATTTTTTGAAGTAAATGCATAATATATAAATTTTATAGATTTTCATGTATTTTATGAATTACTGCATTTCATATATAATATTAATAGGGGTGTCAAATATTAACCCGGCTCGAAACTCAACCCGGGGTTGACCCAAAAATTTTGGGTTTGGGTCAACCCATTTACCTGACAGGTTAAGTTCGGGTTTCATTTTCCAACCCGTTTATAAATCGAGTCGAGTTTGGGTTGACCTAAAAACCCAAAATCAACATGGGTTTGGCCTACAATCCACTAATGTGCTCACATCAGTCGGCCTGAGTCCGATCCGGCTTCATGTACCCATCTCGCACTGCGTTAGGTGTCCCGCTCTCACACTCGTGAGCTCGACTGGCATCCACCTCCTTGCACTTACCCGCAACTGTGCAGTACGCACTCGCGGCTCTACCGGTCCACCCCACAGCTCACGCAGTCGCGCTGGCCTCACTTGCAATGTGTTCGGACTCAACTACCCAGCCCTCGCGTCTAAACTCAACACTTGACTACATCAAGCGTTCGTGTCCAAGTTTATGGGTCAGGTTAACCTGGTAACCCACACGAGTCGGTTCTAGATTGGAATTCCTGGCCCATTTGCAAAACTGGGTCAAGTTAGGGTCAACCCATTTTGACCCGGGTTAATTTGAGTTGGACCCGAACCTGATCCATTGACCCATTTTGACACCCCCTAAATATTAACTTATATTACACAAAAATATAGCATTTACATGTAAGCAATGAATGATGACTGTTAACACTATAATTAATATGAGTCGCCTTTCTTTTAAATTATAAGTTGATGGTATAATTTTAGTTGTAGTTTATAATTGATTGACTAAATTATGCCGATAGGTAGAGGGTGACTACTCTTAAATAATTTTTGAAAGCTATTTTTAAAAATAAATAATTAATAATAATAATAATAAATGAAAGATAAGATAAGATTAATAGTTGGATAGATATGGTAGATAAGAGATGGAAAAATAAAAATATCACATTAAAGATAGATGTCTTATCTTGCTCTTCATAATTGTACTTATGATTTCATTTACTTGATAATGCAGTAAACTGATTGATAAATAAAACTGAAATTATATTGATAGAGTCTATATTAATATTGATATAATATAGTGTAGCATATTGACATAGTCTATAGATTGATAATCCTTTTTATTAATTTTCTTATAATTTGATAGAGCTCTTTTGACTTCATTGATCATATTAATTTTATTCTTAATTTTAGATACTTTCTATTACGCATATAAATTGATGATTTATATTGATTAGAACAAGAGCAAATATATTGAATTTTTTGTCTTGCATTGAAGGCAGTCGTAAGTTTTAGTTACTTTATGGGCTTTGTAAGCTCATTATATAGTTTTTATTAATTTCATGTCTAGGAAGGGGTCATGACCCTCAGTAGTGAGGATAATCTGTGTTTTTAGGTTTTCTTTTATTTTTATATTTTGTTCTATTCTTTGGTAGTCAGGAGCTTTAAAAAGGATTGATTGATATTATTGAAATCTCCTAGTATTATACATTGTATTTTGAAGGAATGAATATATAAATATTTTGATGTATATAATTTATAATTGATTTTCCTAGATTTATTTAAGAGAAAAAATAAATAATTCTTCCAAATTTAGATTTTGGGATATTACACCAAAACCCATAAACTCAAACTAAGAGGGCTTTGGTTCTTCTTTCCCTTGCCAACCTCTCTACCTCCATCACACCTCATTCTCACTTCCACCACTCATCCACCAATATCCTAAGATTACATATTCATCACCTACATTAACTTCTAGTATCAAAAGATTTAGAGGAAGACCTAAGAAACGACCAAAAATATAGGGTTACATTTTCATATTTAAAGGGAGGCATAAGTACAAAAATAAGTACCACCACATCCATCTACACATTGGGTGACACCTTTATTAGTTGGGTTCACAACATTAGAAAATATTCATGCCATCAACTACAAAAGCTAAATACATAGCAGTCACTAAAGCTAGCCAAAAAAAAAAAAGTTTGGCTAAAAGGTTTTTTGAAAGAATTAAGTTGACCTTAAAAATACCACTCTTTTTTTTATAATCAAAGTGTTATTCACTTTATAAAGAATAATTTCTTTCATTATTAGATAAAACACATAAAACTTGAGCACCACACCATATATAACTTGTTTGAATTTAATGCCCTATAACTTTTCAAAGTTTAAAAAAGTATAAATTTTCACTAATATGCTAAAAATGGTACCAACTAAACAATTAAGGCTTTACAAAGCTTTAGTTAATCTCCATAGATGATGATATGGTTGTGTTACATAAATACATGTTTAGACACAACTACTAAAGCTGCAACATCAAAAACTCAACCTCCAAGTATGAGATTATTAAATGTGGAATCCTAATTACATCAATTATCTTTGGTAAACTTTAGTCTTAATTTTCTAAGATTAATGATTATCAACTCAACATCTATTCACATTTGATGTTAATTATACAACTCAATTCTTAATTTTCTAAGATGGTGGCCATATAATTTAATTTGCACTTGATTTTAAGATAATGCCCACATACATAACTCAAGCTTCATTCATACTTAATCCTTCCCACCTACCATCTCATACGAGAACTATAAAAAGAAAAAGTAACCAATTGTTGCAAGCAGCTCATAATCAAATAAAAGTAATAAGAAGTAAATAGCTGGGAAGAGAGGAATAAGCTCTTCTAACATAGAAGAGCAACGAGAAGGAGTTAGGAGAGGTAGCATCAATGTATTATTGTCAAAGTCAAATCCTCAACTTCACAATAGGTAATTTTGTTCTCTCCCAATTGTTAATATTGACAAAGTAGTATTTTTATTTTTATTTATATGACTTGTAACTTCTTTCCATATATCTCTTTTGAAGCTTTGTGAAATATTTGATCTCTATGCACCTATGAACCCAAGTGAATCTCAGCAAAGAATGAAAATTTGGGTCTTGTATTTGAGATCCTTGGTGTGTCATTCTCTCATTTTCATTTGAATATAACTATCTGAATATCAATGACTTTGGTTATACACTTGACCACTAGGATATGAAAAGAAAATATAGATATAATTATATGTTGTATTTTGAGGTAAGAAGGCCAACAAAAAACACACATAAGAATTAAGTGGAATCTAATCCAAAAATTTCACACTCAAACAAGATGTGCCTATAGTTCTATTGATTTTTATAAATGAAAAGCAAATAAGTGTTCTTAGTTCATGTCACACTCCATGATCTATATTGAAAAACTTATATCTATATATCATTTTAACCATTTAACTAGAGCTTACCAATGAACAACAAAAAGAAAATGATTGCATTTTTATCTTGTCCGGAGCCTTATATCATATGATCTTTACCCTTTTCTAAAAATATATAAAATTACGTAATGAGTACATAACCCAGTAAGTAACTAAAATCTTACAACTGAAATCAATGCAAGATAAAAAAAATAATATGCTGTAAATCATATAAAAAAATATATGCATCAATGCCTATACTGATTATTTGTATCAATTTATCTTTTTATAGTTCATCACATCTCAATCCATTACATCATTAGTCATAGTATTAGTAATAGTCAATAGTACTAATGCTAATAATAATATTAGTATCATGATTAATAATATTAAATAATATTAATAATAAAAAACTATAAATGTGTCAATCACAATATCAGTATAGTGTTTGTAGTAGTGTCGGTATCAGTATTCAGATATTCAATGAGTGCATCTTAAGAATATCTTGCTCTTGCACTTATAACTCTCAATCAGTCGCCCATTATAACTCTCAATCAATGTACTCCTTATAACTTCCTTTGACTTACATGATCAGTCACCTCGACTCCTTATAACTCTCAATCAATCTCTAGCTCCTTATGACTCTCAATCAGTGAATCACATGGATCAGTAGGATATCACGTGGAGTTATTATATCATGTATCTGATATTATTCAGTGCTTCATTTAAAATGCAATAAATTCCTATCAAATCGTTCATAATGATCGAATATATAGCATATCCATATTTGCATGATGAAAGTTTATGAAATCAGGAGATAATATATTTATTCGTAAAAATAAAAATCATTAAAAATTAAAGTAAGAGATTAGTGACTTACAATGAATAAAATAAAATCTGTAATAAGAATGACTAACAAATATGATCTAAAGACCTTTCTCTCTCCTCCCTCTTCTTACTCTTTTAATTTATTCCTGACCAAGCAACCAAGTGAGGGAGTTGGTGGGGTGAGACAGGGATATTATATATATATATATATATATATATATATATATATATATATATATATATATATAATTTATATATAGTTCATGGCCTGGCGCCGTAGTGTTCACCAGATCAGCGTCAAAGCCCTCTACTTTTTCATATTTTTCAAATAAATTTATTTAACATATTTGAGTTATTATTGTTCATAATAAAGAAGTTAGAAAATTTAGGAATAAAGATAAAACACAAAGAAGTTATGGAAAAGACTAATTGATAGTAACAATAATAATAGAGGAATAGTGCATCAAAATGCAAAGGCTACAAAAATGATTCAAACCTTAATAGAGCCCCGTATAAATGCAAAATTATCCAAACCAAGATTACAACCTAGAAGTTTTGTACTAATAAATAAAAAAATGGGACGACATAATCCATATAAGAAGAATTCAAGTAGGAGAGGGGTTCATAGTCATGTGTAAAAGTGATCCAAAACCAACCTAGTGAAGAAACAATTGGCGAACATCATACTCCCAAAATTCAAATTTAGGCCATCACATTTTAACCTCCATGTAATCCAAATAAGGGAAATAATAGCTAACTAAAAGGCAAACCATCACAATAAAAAAAATCCACATAATAGCCACTAAAATAATTGACCTTATAATTAAAGTAGTCTATCCTAGAGATATCTAAGGTGTAACAAATATAATATAAAAATAAATCTAAGATACAAAGGAATGCAAAACCACATAATTAAAAATAGATCAAAGTAGCTCCAAATAATAGAAATACATGCATGAAACTAAACCCAAATAATTAGATGATAGTAAGAATATTTTTACAGTTTATTATAATAATAATAATAATAATAATAATAATAATAATAATAATAATTTATTTATATAATGGTAAAAAATTAATATCACACCAAAATTAAATTTATGAAAAAATAAATTTCCATAGATTAAATTGATAACATTGAAACTCACTTTAATAAAACCATAATGAGAATGTGGCCAATGTTTTCCAAAGACTTAAAGCCAACCCTTCACTTTCACACAAAAATCCCTATCCATTCTCAATAAAAAAAAACATCATCATAACTAATTAATGATAATCACAAAATTAATTGTGATTTTAATATACTAAAAAACACTAAACTTATAAATTATTGTAAAATTCTTCTATATTTCAAATGAAACTTGTAATAATCATTAGACATGCTTGCTTTGGAATCCCATATCAGACAAGCTAGTCTTCAACATAAGAAACCAATATGTCGTGACATTCTTTCCAAGTACTCTCTCACTTGTGGGAAAACGTTTTAATTGACAGATTTCTTTGTATAGAAATAATTCCAATATTATTTAATAGTCCTCACAAGGGGTCTCCCAAAAGTCTTGCCATAAAAACTTGGCCTATGAGCTCCTAAATTAAATTTGTATTGGAAATGTAATAAATGTGAACAAAAAATAGACAAATATATGACAACATTTCTCTCTCAAAAGTCTTATCAAAATAACGTAGGTTTCGTTTGGGATAATTTTATTATTGCTTCTTAAAAGCACTTTTTAGTACAAACATTTTAGTTTTTATACTAAAAAGCTACTTTAAAAAGCAGTAAAAAAGCATCTCAAATGAAACCTTAGAAAAGACACTTCTTATAATACATAATATATATATATATATATATATATATATATATATATATATATATATATATATATATATATATATATGAAAGTATTATTTACATCAATTTTTTAACTATGGAGATCATGAACAAATTATTTAGAATATGATAAAAATGAAAAATATTAAATGGAATTTTATTGCAAATTTTAATATTTGGCTAAGAATTTGAAAAATGGATATAAAGTGATGTTAATTTTATAAATAATAAAGATTTGGGTGTTATGATTGTAATTATCCCAAATTTATATTAGAATTACAAAATAAATCATTAAAATATAAATAAGACAATTTAAATTTATCTTAAATTGAGAAATAAATTTGAATTTTATTTTTAAGTAAAAAATAAAATATTATGTAAATATTTAGTTATTTTTTCTCAAATTTGTCTGGAAAGTTCCAAATCCACTTTTTTTTCTAAGTCCTATTTAAGTCTAAGTAGTGAACGTGGGGGTGGGGTTCTAAAATAGTTATGAAACCACATGATAATATGATAGGACTATGGCCAACTGTTTAGTTGGTGGATGCTAATGGATTACAACGAAAATGTAGTCTGCAAATTGAGTTGGTTTAGTAGCTTTTATGCATTTTCATGAAAATGGAAGTTAATGATGAATCAACATCACATGTTCATGTGTTCATACACATGTTGGTAATTATTTACAAGTTTGACTGATTTTTCTTGTTTTTAATGAAATAGTTTTAGCAATGTATGACATACAGATGATATTGCGGTGGTAGTAATTTTAGATGTATGATTATTGATAACAAAAGAATTCATGAGGTTAAAACAGTTTGTTTCGTATGAATTTACCCTCTTTTGTATTCGCAAACTGTTTATAGAAGTATGTTACAAATGAATTGATTCGACAGGCATGATGAATTTGAATGTGATTTGAGGCTGTATTCGAACATGATTCTCAAATATGATTTGAATGGTAATCGAATGTGGTTCAAATTTTTTTCTTATCGTTCTAGAATGCATTTTCTATGAACTCCTCTTGTCCTTCATATGTGATGTAGTACTGTGATGCTTTCCTGTCAGCAATTCTATGATGCCTTAATTCCCTGCAAACTTCTCTTAAACGCCAGTAGACCTGCAATGCCTTCCCCCAAGAGTTCCAACAAACACATTGTAAATCTCATGATGTTGTCTCTGTAAATTCCTCTTATCTTTTGCACTCACATAAGTCTTCCAACGCCTTGCACACAAAGTCCTTTTCTACTTCATAGGATACAGGTCCCACAATGCCTTCATTATAAACTCCTCTTTGACACACCATAGGACAAATGATGCCTTCCCTTATGAGCTCTGTACCAAATGCTACCGGTCCCCTTGTGATTTTTATGCAAACTCCTCTTTCGTTTTTCTATGTTCAAACTTTACTTTTTTTATTACTTACACGTGCATAATCATAACAGCTGCAAAATAAATTAACCCTTATAGTTATCATTGTTATTGTAATAAGTCAAATATTTTGAAATGACAACAAGATACGTCGGAGATAACATTCTTCACTATAATCATTCAATTCAATTATTGAACTTTTGAGCAATCTATTACCTATCAATACTTACTCTTACTATATTTCCACATACAATGTCTCCAAAATACTCCATAGTTCTCCTTTTACCCTAATTAAGAAGACATTACCTTTGTGAGATTGCCAACCAAACTAACTGTAGGATTGCATAAATAGGAAAAGAATCTCTTGCAATTAATAATTCTTCACTAACCATCTGACTTCACAAAGAGTAAATAAAAAAGCTTTCTTATCATTTTATAATATTATTATGTAAATTTCACATCAAATGACATGCAAATCCTAATCAGAAATTGACTTAATTTGGACATACTCATTAATATTTTTTTAATGTGAGATTAAATTTTTCAAAAAAGTGCCCTAATTCTGTCTGATGCTGCTGAAAATTTTGAAATTTAATTGGACATAATGTGATAAACAAATATTACTATTGTATATTTGACTCAAAGATTAACTATATATTAATTAACAATTAAATGGTTTATAATCATGATTAAATTTGATTAAAATGCATTTAAAAGGTATTAGGCATTTATTTATTTTTAAACGTGTACTTAATTTTATAGAATAAAACTATTAGACTCGTAAATTCAAATTATTAGATATTCACAGATACGATCATCATAGAAAAAATATTATAAATGTCTAATAATTTAGCTGGATTGTCTAATCGTTTAATCATATTTGTCAAACAATTTAATCATATCATTTGATAGTTTAGCTATACTGAAAAATAATACATGAAACATGATATCAATGATCCCATTGTCCTAAAAAAATTAAAAAAAAAATCTTTATTATATGATCTTTAGGTAATTTGTCCCTCTCCATCTATTTTTTAGTCTTTATTACAAGAGTTTTTAAGCAATTGCCCCCTCTAAAAGTTTTAAAATACTATGGTCTTTAGGCAATTGCCCCCAGCTTAATTAAACATATTATGTAGAGGTGTTATTGTTAGGGAATGACGAACTAAATACAAAGCTAAATGGTAAAAAGAATTCATCATTTTATTTATTAATTTGAATTCCAAAAATATCCTTACAACCACGACCTGACAGGGCAGGTCGAACCCCATCAGGGGGCGCTACCCAATTGGACCCCCGACATATCTGTAAAGCATACAATGATCAAGAGTCGAGCCAAATTCGAGACAACACCAACACTTACTTATAACTTTACCACCCCCCCCCCCCCCCCCCCCCCCTTATAAATTAAGGTTGGTTCCTTCCCTGGAGGATACCCTCACATAATTTTTTTTTAATTAAAACTCAGCAAAATTAAATCTAGCTCCTGTCAATTGCAAAGTATGTATTGAGCTAAATATGTCCAAATTCGCCTTAACTAGATCGAGATCAAATTGAATTGTATAACTAAACTCTTTCTTTCCCTATCAAAGCAAAAATATCCTCTGATTTCAAGACTCCGGGGAACAAGAAAGAGGGAAATAATAGAAGTTGTTATTGTTAAAGGGGAAAAAATTTCCCCGGGGTCTGAACTTTTTCACAATAGCACCCGCTTGGGAACGCACTATAGCCTTGCTTGAAGCCGGCTCTCCTTGTACCCGAATCCATTTACGATCCCGAGTTTCCAGACACATCGCACTTCTGCTCGGGTCGAGTCTGACACTCGGCCCTAAGACGGATCAAAGAAGAGTGGGGAACCTCTCGCTGGTTTTTGGAATTCGACATAAGGAAGTGTTTTCACACCATCGACCGACATCGATTCATCTCAATCTCTTGCATATTTATGCATATATTTATATACATAATCAAGCAAAATTAAAAGGTTTGTTTGGAATTGTTGTAGCTTTTTATAAAGGTGGTTGTAAAAACTACTGTAGAGAAATCTCTTTTTTTTTTTTTAAAGCTGCTTTCTAGCACAAAAACTATTAAAAGCTATGAAAAAACAGAGGTCAAACAAAAGCTGTAGTTACAATCTGAAAACAAAATAATAAGAAAATTATCCTAAATGAAATCTCAAATGATTTAAAATCAATTTCAAGCCAAAATCAAATCACATAACAATACTAACAATATGAATATGAAATAAATTTCTTTTCTTAAACTATTATTCACAGCATAAACGTTGGAGATGAAAGTCAAGAAATATCATTATATCAATGACTTGGACATAGAATTGCAAGTGGTATACTAAGATTCTCTTATCATGTTAAGCGTGTTGGCCCACACGGAAATGACCCACGATGACCTACAATAACATGAAGGTAAAGGAAGAAAATAATAAAAGAAATCAGATATTCTGGAAGTCCAGCTACTTACATTGCTGTGGAAGTGGCTTACAGATTTTTTATTCCCTATTTCTTCTACAAAAAAGCTAGTTTGCAATAGGAAAGGGAGAGGGCTTTAGTCTGCCATCAAAGATATTCTTGTTATTTATACCTAATAAATAATTGTCTTTGTCATGTGCATGGAGAAATGTTGGGGATTAGATAGAGACATAATTTAATTTATTTAAAATAAATTAATTATTAAAATAATATTTGCATAAGTATATTCAAATATTTTATTTATGTTTGCCTGATTAATTAATTAATGATTTTTCTTACGCGGTTGCTGAATTGCTATAGATTTTATGAGAGAAATTTTTTAGTAGCAATGGATGAGTTAAGGGCGTAAATGGGTCTAGTTCAGCTCAAAGAATAGCTCATGAGCTGAGTTTGATGAGCTAATGAGTCAAGCTTGAGTCGGCCTTGACACGACCATTTAGCTCGTGAGCCAGCTCGTTTAAAAAAGATTACTATAAAATCATGCCTTTATCTACTACGTGAGGTCAGCTACATAAATCATTTTTCTCTATTGTGTTCTATTAAGAGTCCAATTCTTATTTAAATCTAATAAAAAAATGTTCATTTCTAATACTTCCAAACCAAGTCTTTTTAGGTCTATCTGTAACTTTCTTAATATATGTTGGATCTAATACATCTACTCTCCTAACCAGATCATTAGAAGGCCGATGCTTTTTGTGACCAAACCATCTAAGATGACTTTCTCTAATCTTATATGCCACTGGAGTATAAAATACAATTAGAATATATTAGAATTTAAAGTTTCAAGTATAAAACTATTATACATATTTAAAATTTAAATCTAATTTTTTAGTATAAGTTATTCTTTATTCTTTATCTTCTAATTTCTCATTTTTTTGTATAATTTTTTTATAATAATTGTTTGAATCATAATCACTTTCTTTCTTTCATTATAAATAAGTTTGCTCAAACTAACAGAATTAAGTTTGAGCTCAAGCTCAAGCTAGTGATTACTTGAGCTTGGCTCGACTCGTTTACACCCCTAATTTGAGTCAAGCATGATGGTTTTAAATCGAAGGATAATGGTGTGAATCAAGGTGATTGGTTGGTTGAGTGTGATTCTTTAACTAATTGGGGTGTTGGGGAGGAAAATGATGTGCATGGGGATGATTCTTTGGGAATTTATGATTTAAATGTTATTCGTAACGCAAAGGAAGGCTTCTACAAGAACGTTCGTAAACGTAGGAGGAGAAAATCAAAAAAAAATAATAATCTTCTTTATTTGGATTCTTCTTTCTTGTTGTACTATTGGTCCTCTTTTTTCCCTGGGGTGGCTGTAGTGGATCGGAGTTTGGCTGGTGGGGCTAGCTGGCCTGCTGGTTTTGTCTCTTGGCTTGTTTCGGCTACTTTAGGGTTTGGATGTTTGGTGTTAGTTGCCTTTTTTTCCTTTGGGGCCTTTTGGACTGGGGTGTTGGTTGTCGGATAGTCCCTTCGTTTCCCTCTTAACTTATGCTGTATGTTTTCATTCTATTTTTCTTCTTGTGCAGGTTGATTGTTGGCAGATTCTCTTCTATTCTGAGAGGTGGGTTTCTTCCTTACCTTGGCTGTTTCTGATGCTTCACTCTACTCTTTGCGGGCTTTTGGTCTGATTTTACGGCTTTGTCTTCTTATTTTTTCCTTTTCGCTTGTGTAATAGATAGGATCTTTGACCCGTATGTTTTACTTCAAATGTTATATTTTATAAAGAGCCTTACCTCCTCTAAGAACTTATACTTTTTTTATTAATTAATGTGTATGCCCTTTGTAGGTTTCAATCAAAAAAAACATCAGATTTGCTTTGAACATTGTGCCATTTATCATTATGGCCTAATCAACTATCATAAATAAGCACAGATTTTAATGCTAATCGAATGGCTTTCAATGCCCTTTTATAATGCGTTTTTGTTTTTTTTTTCTAATACATATATTGTTATATTTACACATATTGGAAGAATTAAGAAGTCGCTTGCTCGTGTCCAGCGAGCGAGAACGTCAACTCACCGAAGTTTGACACCTGGAAACCTCATGGAGTCCGAACCGGCCGGTCCGATAGCGATTTTGATTGACGGTCTACCTTTCTGTTATCAATTATACGAATTAGATCTTTGAGAAGATGACTATGAAAAAGCTTTGGAATATTTTATTCTCATGATATTATTCGTTTCATTTTTATTTTAATTTGGATTTTGGTGGTGTAATTACTGAGAGTTTTAGATATAAACGGAAGAATTAGGGATCATTTTAAATTTTTAATTAACTCCTTTAAGCGTATAAAGTTTTTTTTTTCATTATTTCTAATAACTCTCATAATTTTAGTGTTTATGTTGTGTGTAGAGATAGAGAGAGAGAGAGAGAGAGATGATTTGTCAGGGTCTGTTTGGGACAGCTTTTACAGCAAATTTAAAATAAGTTACTTTTGTCACAACAATTTGACAACGAAGTATAATTGTCCCAAACAGACCATTCTAATATTATTTTATACATAATTAAAGAAAGTAATGATGCACATAGAAAAATCTAGAGATGATAGAAGTCAATACAAGTTAACTAGTTGAAGATTCAAAAAGTTTTCCTTTTTCAAATTTAGAGAAGACATAAACACAATATAAAAATACTTGAGATAGGAAAAATATCTTGTGATGGTTGAAGGATTATGGAGATTTTGAAGTTAACAACAGATGTTAGGCAATGACAAGTGATGATAGGTATCCGATAATGACTAATGGTATGTATAGTAAATTCTCTTATAACATTTTAAAGTGGTCTTAACAAAAAAAATCGACGAACAATACCTTCATGAAATTAAGCTCCACAGCTAAAACACGAAGGCTTGAAAAACCAACCTCCTAAGCGCACTGAAACATAAATTCAAGCAATAAATTGGGGAACAAACGAAGTACCTGGAGAAGATTCAATGAGGTAGAGGGCGAATATGGGGTTAATAAAGTAAAAAAGTTGCTTGAGGAGGAGGGCAATGGCTAGTCAGCCCTCGAACCGCTTGACATTGTCCAATCAGGATGTCAAGATGGCAATGTCAGTCTGTCAGTCGCTCGCTCAACTGGCGACTAATTCTATTATAAAATTTGAATTACAATGGGTTGCCCTAACTTATCCTAACAAACATTAGCTTGCTTTATAAAACTTCAACACTTCTATAATCCCATCAATCTTAAATCCTTAATTTATGCCAATTACAAATCATCATTAATGATAGCTTTGAGTCAAATAACCACCATTATTTTTCAAAGCAAACAGCCATATTTCAATATAACTATTCCTAACCTAAGAAAAAGAAATATTTGGCTATCATAAAGAATTAATTAAATATTTGTAAGCTGCCTAATTATTAAGTTAATTACTATGCCAGCCATAGAAAAAGACAAACAATGTGGAGAAAATTTGCATTTATAAATGGCCACTCACTTCACATATAAAATACAAGAAGTCAAACCAAATGGTTTTTTTTGTTTTTAAATACCAACCCAAATAATTAGCATAATACTAATAATAAATTAATTAATAGTTATTTAGTAATCCAAGCTGTCTTCATAACTAAATAATTAGGATAATATTAATAATATAATAATAAAAAATTATTTAAATTGTAAGGAGTTTGGTGATAATACCATATTTTAAATTTATGGAAATATTTATGATTATACCTCAAATTTGAGCCTGAAATAGGGTGTAATTGAGTCAATTCGACTCATGAGTCAGCTCGAGGTCGGCTTGATAAATATCTCGTGAGCCCAACTAAATGAGCTAACTAGCTAAGCTTGAGCCTGCAATTAACTCGACTCATTAGCTCCCAAGTCAGCTCGTGTGTGTGTGTGTATATACACACGAGCTTGGATTACCAAATGGTTTTTTTTTGTTTTTAAATACCAACCCAAATAATTAGCATAACACTAATAATAAATTAATTAATTGTTATTTAGTAATCCAAGCTGTCTTCAAAACTAAATAATTAGGATAATATTAATGATATAATAATAAAAAATTATTTAAATTGTAAGGAGTTTGGTGATAATACCATATTTTAAATTTATGGAAATATTTATGATTATACCTCAAATTTGAGCCTGAAATAGGGTGTAATTGAGTCAATTCGACTCATGAGTCAGCTCGAGGTCGGCTTGATAAATATCTCGTGAGCCCAACTAAATGAGCTAACTAGCTAAACTTGAGCCTGCCTTGACTTGACTCATTAGCTCCCGAGTCAACTCATATATATATATATATATATATATATATATATATATATATATATATATATATATATATATATATATATATATATATATATATATTAATGTTGAATATACTTAAAATATATTAGAATTCTTGAGATTATTAAGTATAAATCTATTGAAAATTTTAAAGTTTATATCTCAATTTCTCATATCAATGATTCTTTATTATTTATCTTCTAATTTCTTATTCTTTTTTATAAATTTATTATAATAATTAACAGAATCATAGTCGTTTTTCTCTCTTTTATTATAAACGAGTTGAATCGTGACCTGATTCAAACTAGTAGAATTGATTAAGCTCGAACTCTATTAATTAATCAAGTTCAAACCCTAGCTAGGGATGACTTAAGCTCGACTCGACTCGACTCGTTTATGCCCCTAGTCCGAAATATTAATTTTTAAACATATTGTCAATCAAAATATTTATGATTATAAGTGAAGGCTAATTATCATTTAAATTCTTACATAAAAAAATTTTAAATTATTATGTGCGAGAATATATTTGTTACTCTTATCATACCTCAAGAAAAGTAAAACATTACAATTAAATATTTATTTTAAAAATTAATATAAAGAATTCTTTTATGTAACAGATCAAGCAAGTAAAACAAGAGGCCGTATGGATATGGAGAGCACAATTTTTTGCATCTTAAATAAATATTTCCTATATATATATATATATACAAATGAATGTTTGCCACATAATGTGATAAGCAGTCTTTTTTATTTTATAAAAAAGAGATTTTTTTATTATATTTTTTATTTAAATATTTATTTACAATTTTCAATTAAAATAAATTATTTTTCCTCCAAGATGTAACATGGGTGTCAATACATGACTCGATTTGGACTCAACCTAAATAATCCAGCTTTGAATTGACCTGTTTAATAAACTGGTCGACTTTTGGATTGAAATTCTAACATGTTTATTAAACAAGTCATGTTTGAGTTAATCTATGACTTGATTTTGATGAGAAAATGACCAATTTGATATTTATTTTCCTTAAATCCTTTTAGTTGTAGGTATATTATCTTATTTTTTATCAATAGAACTAAAATCTATAGCTGATAATTTATAAACTAAAAATTAAATCAAAATTGGTTATTAGGTTGGATTCAGGTCATTCAGGCTACCAGCATGTCAGATTTGATTTCATCTTTTTGACCATTTTATTAAACAAATTTGCTTAAAATTAACGGAATTCAGATCAGATCAATTTGAGATTAGACCTAAACCCACCCTATTTTGATACCCCTCCAAAAGTTTGCACAGTGTTAGAATGTTATGATATAGGAAAAGAGCACCCAAAAAAATTAAAATGTTTTTTAACATTTTGAAATTGTGAGATATTTAAAAAATTCCTAAATACACAACAATTTATTTCCAAAAGTTTTTTTTTAAAAAAAGTATGCCCAATCCTGCACGTTTCCTATCATAAATACAAACAAATATGCCATAGTGTTTCTACCACAAAAAATAAATAAATAACCAAAAGAAAAAAAGAAAAAACAGAATCAAAGATCTGATATCATCTGATCTTAATCCTGACCTCACCAACTCTCTTCCTCCCTCTACGCTCTATAAATCATTCTCCAAAGCTTTTTGTAATGCCCCCAAACAAGCCTTGTTATCTCCCATATCTCATCACCCAACACATTCCTCTTCTGCACACCATGAACTTAGCTGATACCATCACCACCACCTCCTCCACCTCCTCTTCATCCCCTCCTCTCCTCACTCTTTCTCCACCAATCATCCTCAGCCCTTGCGCCGCCTGCAAGATTCTCCGGCGCCGCTGCGTCGACAAATGCCTTCTTGCCCCTTACTTCCCCCCCACTGATCCCCTCAAATTCACTGTTGCCCATCGCGTCTTTGGTGCCAGCAACATCATCAAATTCCTCCAAGTAAGACTTCCACCTCTCACTTCATGAATCATTCTTCTTCATTATTACTGTTATTTCAATGCATCCTTCTTCTTCTTCTTCTTATGACTTCTATGATTATGTAGGATTTGCCTGAAAGCCACCGAGCTGATGCAGTGAGCAGCATGGTGTATGAGGCCAATGCAAGGATAAGAGACCCCATTTACGGCTGCGCCGGAGCAATCTGCAAGCTTCAGAAGCAAGTGACCGAGCTCCAGGCTCAACTCGCTCGAACCAGAGCTGACCTTCTTCATGTCCAAACTCAGCATGCCAACTTCCTTGCCCTCCTCATGGCTTCCTCTTCAATGCAGTCACCTCCGATCAATCAATCACCAGTGGACTCACCAAACTTCTTCTATGATGGCGATAGCGACAACAACGGCCTGGCATATGGCTCCATTTGGGAGGATTCCTTGTGGGCCTGATATTCTTTTTTTTTTCTTTATCATGGTAGATTGAGAGGGATGATGAAGATGAAGAGCTGGATCAATAATAAGCTTTTTAATAATTTGATTCATAAGATTGACTGAACTTAATTTGTCTGATGGGATTCAAATGTATCTCTCGAGCAAACGCAAAGCTAATTAATCACAATTAGCAGTTCAGCTTATCTGCTTTTCTGCCTCACTGGCAAACTTTCTTCCTTTCATGTAATCGTTCCAATTAAGCAATTTTATTGGAGATTGAATGATTTTTGGCACCAATTTTATATGAAATACAGTTGAATTGTTATGGTGATTTAACCATTTGACCACATAAGCATGAGTTAATGACTGTAATTAATCACCTGCTTATCTTAATTAAGGACCAAGGTGACTTTTCATGGTCAAGGATGATGATTATAATTATAATTATAATTATAATGATTATGTTAATTACCTATGTCATGCTGCTCTTTTCATACTAAGCATTGAAATTATCCCCTCTTATGAGCAAAAGAATCTTAAGCCTCATCAAATTTCAAAGTTGAAGCACATTTTTTTGACATTAAAAATTTTAATTTGACCTTCTCTATCATGTTTTTTTTTACTTTTTTTTAAATAGGATATAAGACAAATTATAAATTAATTAATAAATATAGAAGCTTTAGAAAAGAAGAATAAAATCACTAAACATATAAATTTAGAAAAAAAAAATTTCTTAAGTAAATGAGGGCTTGCCAAAGATAGCAAGCAAATCTCAGACTTGGGAGCTAAGCTTGACTAACATAGAAGGATCCAAAAGAACAGGTTTGATTAATGTGAAAAATGTTAGCTAGTTATATAAGTCAAGAGAGGAAGCCAAACTTCATAGTTTTGATTTTTGACAATGAAATGGAAAAAGGAGTATTAATGCAAGTTGTAAAGAGATTGTGATTCATAGAGGACTCAGAAATTGGGACAAAGTGTGGGACCCATAAGACAAGTAGAAGATAATTTCTATAGCTATGTGCATAAGGTTCTACTTAAGAAAATGGTGTAACACATGCCCCTAAAATCAACCATACTTAGCCAAATATATGACTCTTAGGAAACATATATTTGTTATAATGTGAATTTTTAAAGAAAAAGAAGAGAGAGAGTGTGTGTGAGAGAGAAAGATAGAGATAGAAAGAGAGATAGAGATTAGAAAATTAGGAGCCTTATGAAAAATAAATGTGGCGGGCCTAAAGTAATGATTTTTCTAGTATAATTGGAGTTATCATATTTGAGTCATTGAAATAATTTCTCTGTAAATGCAGGGGTGAGACTGGAGAAAGTAACATCTCTTTAGTTCATGTAGGCATTAATGGGAGCTTCATGCAATTAATATGTCCTCTAAGAAAATGTACTTTCATGAATTATTCATATTACAATAATTTTTTTGTCTCCTTGCAATTAGAGCTCATAAGTCATGTGATTATATAGTATTTACCAATACGATCTAAGTAAGAAGATAAATAAATGAATTTAAAAAGGAGAAAATAGCTTTTTACATTCATTCATTGAAAGTCATGAATTTTTATCTTCTATGAAAATAATTTTTTTTTTTCAAATATAGTTTGTCATATAAGAATTTTTAAAAATATATTGATTTTGTGGAGGTAAGAATTGAAAAATAAATAACTAAAAATACATATAATCTAATTTTAGGCTTAATTAAACAGTGGTATCATTGACCAAATGTATACTCCCATGAGTCAAATCTGGTGTCATCCATTTTTACATTAGCACCTGATTTGATATTCGATCGGTAAGTTAGAGCTAGTTCTCTATATTATTAATTCTTTTGATTATATTTATATAAATTCATGCCCTACATAAGATTATTGTAATAGTGGTTTCACATTCTCCAAGCTATTGAAATGACTCATCATTCATTAGAAAGCTAGCATGCACATTAATAATGGGAAAATTGACTTTATATGCCTTACAGTACGGATATGTGATTGGAGAGATATCGCTATTTTGTGAGAACTATATCTAAAAGTTCGTTTCACATGAAGTTACCCCCAAAGAGATAAACTCTTGTATTATGGACTTCTTAAATGACTAAGTCATTCGAATTAGGTAATTCAAACTTGGTAATCTTTCTTGAACTTGATTCAAACTTAAGCTCAAACTAAGATTTGCCAATAGTGGCCCTTTTCGTTACTTATGTTCGTCATGATTTCAGTGAAATGATTATAATAATTCTTCGCCCATCATCTTCTTCATCCTATTTTCACCTCTGAAGACCTGGTAATCCAAGCCTTATTTTGCCCTGTGAGAGCATTGTCGTCCATTTGGAGCCATTTTCGATCAGATTTCTTTGATTCTCCCATGTATATGAAGATACATCTCATTTTCTATCTACTTTTTCAACTCTTGTATTCACTTATTTCATATAGGATATTTGGCTTAATTATTTTAGGAGAACCCCCAAGGATTACAAGCTCTAAATTCAATGATATAAGAAAAATACAATTTGCCTATTGTTTGAATTAAAAGTAAGTAAAATAAAATTGGTTAATATTTAAAAGTTCTAAATCATTTAACTTTGGATATCATTTACTTAAAATTGATATTATAGATGGAAAATATATTACTTGAAGAAGTCCAAACATAACACAAGTAAACCTAAGGGCCTTCACATGAAGTTAAAAGTCAAACTTGATATTTTATTAATGATTTTGAATTTCATACTCGGGATTATGGGTTTGATAAAAGAAATACGAATACAAGAATGCACGTAAAAGGGAGTGAGCATGATGACACCATAATTAATTTCTATGAGATATTGCGTGAAGCGGTTGAATTAGATTATATTTGATAGAGATTGATTCTATTAAAATGTAACTAATATGATACTTAAGACAGAGGAGTTAGCAATAATCAGTACAGACTAATCAAAGTTAAATATAGATCCCAACTTTTGAATTATGAGCCATTTATATTAGTTTTATGGGCTCAACAAGTATGTTGTACAACTTATCCATCCAAACTAATAGACAGAAACAACAAACAAGTGATGGGTAGTTTTTTTGTAAAATAGTGGCACACAATAAATTCCAGACACAGTAGTTCTTGAATACAAAAGAAATTAAAGTTCTGTAGCAATGCTACTACCACGAAGTAGCAATATCCAAAATATAAGTTTTTCACCTTTTATTGAGCCAGATGGAACAAGAGCATTAGTTTACGAAGGAATCATTAAGAAAGTTGATGATAATATTAGAATTTCTATTATTCAAATATCACAAATACAATAATGTTTTAGGACTAACATTTAAATCCCAAGAGAAGGAGATGTGTTAGAAGAAGCAAAGAAACACACTAGTAGGTGCTAGCTATGGAAATATAATTTTTTTAGGTTTTATTATTAAGGATCATCTTTAAATTCAATTGTGATGTTTTACATCATAGACAATGCTCATTAAATAAAATTTACTTTATTAAATTTTTGATATATTACATTTATACCTGTTTTTGAATATATTTTTAATAAAGTTTCACTTTTCTTATAGATTTTGAAATGGTTTTAGGATGTGTTGGGGGTCAGATTATTGCATTTTGACTTTGTATAACTATCAAACTGCAAAAATGAAGTGCAATGCTTAATTGTAAGTTTTAATTAGTTTGTTTATGGGAGACATAATATTTTAGTTTAATTGAAGGTGTTTTTTGCATATGTTTTTTTTTTTTTAATTGCATGAATGTTAAGTTTTGCTAGTTTGTTATATTGAGTGTTATCTTATGTTAGAATTGCTAGTGTTTTGTGCAAGTATGGGTAGAATTACAATTATAAGTTTGGGCTGTGTTTTTTTATAATTACAATTACAACCTTGGTGACTACAGAAATAATGATGGCTTAATCTGTCATTTATTACCTTGATGGCCCTCTATTAAGTTAGTATTCATAACTTTGTAATCTCATCTTCTAAAATGAAAATGAATTTCTTAATATTATTTATATAGTTTATAATTTCAACTAGATTAGGTCCCGTGATTTTTTTTTTTTTTTGAGTTATTCATATAAAAACTCTACTGTCTTGTGTGAATCTCTTCTTTTATCTGTATGTGTGATAGATCTTTGTACAAAACTATTACAAATATTCTGGCATGCAACAATGCTCTTTCAAAATAAATATTCTTTTCTTTATCAAATAAATAAAATTTTCAAGAAGAAATAAAAGAAAAAGAACTAGATTTCTATTAATTGCATTATTCAAGAGCAAAAGCAATGCGAATGATGGAATTAAAATTTAAAAAAAAAAGGATTCCAATATTAATTTAGACTTCGTTTGGGATGGCTTTTTTACTACTTTGTAAATCAGCTTTCTAATATAAAATTTTTAGTTCAAAAAATCTTTGTATTAAAAAAGTTGCTTTAAAAAGCAGTAAGAAAGTTATTCCAAATGAAACCTTAGTGAGGGACACAAACAATCCTAATTTATGGAATAGCATTTATCAACGAAGCCTTAGTGAGGGACACAAACAATCCTAATTTATGGAATAGCATTTATCAAAATGAAAATTATAATATATAAAAAATAGATTAATTCCAAAATACTTATAACTAATGCTTTGTTTGGGACTATTTTCTTATTCTTTTTACAGCACCTTTTTAGTATTAAAATTTTCTTGAAAGTAACGAAAAGCAATGGCCGAAAGCTATCCCAAATAAAGCCAAAGCTTCATTTGAAGCAACTTTCTTACTGCTTTATAAAACTGCTATGGAGAATGTAATTTTTAAGGCTTTTGTATAAAGCAGCAAAAAAATAGTAACCAAATATAAATTCTGATTGTGATCTAAAAAATAAAACAGTAAAAAAGTTGTTGAAATGAAGCTTAAAGCTATATATTAACGCCTTTATACAACCAATGATCCAGAAACACTACTTTATCACCAGTAGTAGATCATGATTGATGAATAAATATATTAAAATTTGATCCCAAAAGTCATATTTTGTGCAAAAGTGTACTATAAAACTTCTAGATTGTTCTCATTCTCACTAAACAAACAAACAAAGAAAATATACAAGAGGTTTTACATTACCAAACCTATAAAAAGATAATTTGCTTAGTCTGAAAGCTTCAATGATAGATTGATATATATTTATAAATATAATGATATTCTGATCACTTGTTTTATGTTAAAATGGATTTAAAAAGACTTTGGAATTAAGCTACTATTAGTCGATAACTACTACATATGATTTTCAAATAAGACTATTTTAACTAGGAGTGTAAAGGAGTTGAGCTGAGTCTGAGTCCTCTAGCTTGAACTTAAATTTAATTAATTAATCGAGTTTGAGCTTGAGCTTGAGCTTGAGCTTAATTCTACGAGTTCGAGCTGACACGTTTATAATGAAGAGAAAAAATAATTATGATTCAAGCAATTATTATAATGAAATTATGAAAAGAATAAGAAATTAGAAATTAAAATAAAGAATCACTTGATATAATAAAGATATAATTTTCAAATTTATATAATAGTTTTATACTTAAAATTCCTGAATTCTAATATATTCTAAATGTATTTTATAATAATATTTTTCAAACAAGCCAACTCATAAGCTAAGGTTGGTTAAAACTTAGCTCATTAGCTCGTCAAGCTCGCCTGATGAGCCTTCTAGCTCGTCAAGCTCGTCTGATGAGCCTTCTACTTAAAACTCTTGAATTCTAATATATTCTAAATGTATTTTATAATAATATTTTTTAAATAAGTCAACTCATGAGCTAAAGAGTCGAGTCAAGGTTAGTTAAAACTTGGCTTGTTAGCTCATCAAGCTCGCATGACGAGTCTTTTATCGAGCTGAGTTCAAACCAGCTCACGAGTCGGCTTAACTCACTCACACCTCTACTCTTAACATAAATACAAAGACTTTGAATCCCTTTGATCATAATGACAAACACTTCAGAATATACATTGATGCATGAATGTTAAGTAAAATAGTGCATGGATTTAGTGGTCCTTTGTGTTGGGCTGTTGCTCTTTTTGCTTACATATACTGTGCTTTTACTTTCTTCAATGGAACAGAGATAGCAAGCTTTAAAGAAGATGATAGATACCTTTCTTAGTTACTTTCAACCCACTATGGAAAAGACATAAGGCTAAGAACCAACTACTCCTTGCTTTCTCACTACCTTTAGGTTGTGAATGGGAATGGGAATGTTAGTATCACTGTTGACTATAATTGAGTGTTTTATTATTATTATTTTTAATGATTTTAATTTTTTTATGTAAACTTATGGTTTAATGAAGCCTAAGATCATCATTATACATTAATTGCTCTGTTTATTATATATTATTATGAGATTAGTTAGTGTAGCTCTTGTTATTCTATTAGTTGAAGTCTATAGTTTTGCTCTTTATGTATTAATTGCTATGTTTTTATGAAAATTATATTTGTATTTATATAATAATATATAATATGTATGAAGGATAAAAATGTTGACTATGGTCCACAAATAAGAAAAAAATAAGATGATTTATGCTCTACTAATATTCTTTTCATTATTACATATAATATAGAGCAATATCATCCTAAAACTAAAAGAATTTTTTTGTTTTAGGCTTATTATTTTAACATAAGGAGGCTAAAGATCACATTATTAGTATTTTTTAAAAGAAAAAAAGTGTGAAAAAGGCTTTTTTAATCAATTTTTTTTATCAAAAGTATAACTTTAATAGTATGCATAAAAATATTTACAATTAAAGATGATTATTTAGTCATATTTTTATTAAATATTGATTAAATAGACATGTCATCATGAATAAATATGATTATATCTATATGCAAAGCACTTAACATATTAAAATTTACCTATCTAATTTCTAAACTTTAATATTTATATGATAAAAAGGAAGTTTCGATATGGATATCATGGGATATGAGGAAATCATGATACGATCTCACTGAGAATATGTCCTCCTTCCCAGCTGAATGGAGCTTCACTAATAAAGAAGAGGAAATGAAGGCACAACATGATATGGACGAGAAGGATGACGAGATTTGTGATGCACCATTTTTTTTTTTTTTGGCATCTTCTTTTATTCCTTCATTTGTAACTTCCATCGCCCCTCTGTTTCTCATTGAAACCCTATCTTTGGCATCGATTTCACCGCGGACAAACACTCCCTTACCATCATTTACAAGATTATAATGGACAATATAATGAGGGTATTATCGTTGATGTTATTTAAAATTTTTGAATATTAAGTATGTAATTAGTGAAATCTAAGTGTCACATATGTAAATCCTAATATTCTTAGTGCTATACATGAAAATCCCCTTACAAAAATAACTATTACAAACAAAATTGACTAAAAATAATACTTATAACTATGGAGAAAGTTTTTTTAGTTAGGAAAGTACATATGAGAGAGGGTGAATGATATCCTTCAATTGGGCTCCTAAGCTCCAAACAATCTCGTTTTCTTCATGTTCCAAATAAGGGCACATCAAGTACATGCATGTTTTAATTATGCTTCAAGAGACAAATAAGATTGAATGTAATAAGGAAAGCTATAAGAAAAATATATAAATAAATAAACGTTTTTTTTTTTTATAGCTTTGATTGTTCTAAGACAGTACACAATTGATGCTTCCTAAAGTAATATTCTTTTCTTTTGCTTTACTTCAATAAATGTTGAAATATCACAATTTAACAAATTATGATTGCACAATGATGAGCTTCACATAGATATATATACATCTTTTTTAATTAAAAAAGTTCAATATTTCTGATTCAAATTTAATTATTATTGTTGCGGACTCAAATATACGTGGCGATAGATTTTAATTTTCCGTCTCAGCGTTGTACGTATATCCAGCACATAAACAGAATTGAGAGAGTAACACCAGAATTTTTACGTGGAAAACCCTGGAAAGGGAAAAAACCACGGGGCCACGCCCAGTTGAAAAAAGTTCCACTAATGTTGTTTGAAATACACAAGGCTGATTCGTCCTTTAAATTCAGGACGATCAGATTACAATGAGTATCAGCTACAAGGACAAGCAGAGTTCCGACGTCACTCGGGGTGTCGAGCAGAATTCCGGCGTTACTTTGAAAGAAGCCCGGCATCACTCGGGCGTCGGGTAAAATTCCGGCGTCGGGCAGAATTCCGACGTTGCTCCCGTGTAGGGCAGAGCTCCGGCGTCCCTCGGGCGCCTGGTGGTGCTCCGGTGGTGTTCTGGCGGAATTCCGGCGAAGTTCCGGCGGTGGTCGAGGAGGAGCTGTTCCCTCCTACACTTTTCTTCTTCTTCTTCTCCTTCTCTTCTTGGCTTGGGTCCCCTCTTAAGAGAAATGAGGGGCTATTTATAGTTTTTCTGGAGTGGCATAGCCCGTAAATATGTGAGGGATCAGGGGCAAATAGGGAGTGATCCGGATGAACGGCCGATATTGAATCCCTTGATCGTGAACCGTTTATCAAGTATTTGAAGGTCTTAATGATATCAGAATTCTACCATCTTGGGCTCGTTGGATTCGTCTCGTCGAGACGCTCGATTCGACTATAAGCTCGTCAAAATCGGAGACCGTTTGGTAACTCAAATAGCTGTTTGATGCTTCCAACAGTGCTTCGGGTACTTGATTTGGACTTATTTGGGTTCGGATTGAGTCGAATTTGGTGTCGTTGGATTCGTATTTCTGAGACGCTCAGTTCGACTATAAGCTTGTTGAAATTGGAGTTTAAATGATCTCCGAATTAATTTTTGAAGTTTCCAACTTGAGTTTTTCCTCGAGATTCGTGCCCGATCAAGATGATTTTTTGGCGATATATCAGTTGCCCCCCTATTTTTGGACGTCGAAGCTCCACGAGTCCAAAAATACTTGTTCTGGTATTTTATATTGGCCGAATGGCAAAAAATTGCGTTCCAAAAATTAAATGTTTGCTCGAACTCAATCATAGAGGCCCCGTTGAGCTCCGAAAGTGTCAAAATTGAGTCCGGAACGTCGTAAAATATGTCCGGGGACCGCAAAAACGTCGAATTTGGACCGTCCGAGCCCAAAATTGGAGCCCGGGAACGCGTAGGCGGCCGAACCAGCCGGCCGGCCGCCGGCAGCCGCCGCCGGCGGCGGCGCCCGCGCCAGCAGGCGCGTCTGCCCGCTGAACCGCGCGGAACCGCGCGGTTATATTTAAAAAAATTTTTTTTTTAAATTGTGGGTCCCACATGGGATTAAAAAATCCCCAAAAATCTGAAAAAATCCCAAAAAATTCCAAAAAATTCCGAAAAAATTCAGAATTTCTTCTAGAAGCCCTCTCCCTCCAATTTTTCAAATATTTTCTCTCTCTTTTTTTAATTTTTCCCTCTCTTTCTCTCCCCTTTTCATCCTATAAATACCCCCCTTGGTGTAATGAAAATTTGCACCGCATTCTCCTCTTCCCCTGGCCTTCTAGCTTTTGGCATTCTGAGGCTTTCCGCCGTTTTTAAGTAGGTGACTTTCCCTACTTGATTCGGCGCCCCTCCTTTTGCGCAGAAGTTAGCGGCTTTCCCTCTTTTTTCTCTCATTCTGGCTTTCTGACAGTTGAGGCATTCCGTTGTTATTCAGTAGGTGATTTTCCCTACTTGAGACAACGCCCCTCCTCTTGTACAGGAGATAGAAATTTCTCTCTTCTCTCCTCTAGTTTCTGGCATTTTGAGGCCTTCCGCTGTTTTTGAGTAGGTGACTTTCCCTACTTGACTCGGCGCCCCTCCCTTTGTGCAGAAGTTAGAGTTTCTCTCCTTTAAGAGATCATGTGGAGGTGAGATTTAGTCAGAGAGAGTCTGACGGCGGTCAGCGGCCGGGCAGTGGTCCGACGAAGGTCGGGCTGAAGTTCGATGGCGGTCCGTGACCGGGCGGTGGTCCGACGAAGGTCGGGATGAAGTCCGGCGGCGGTCAGCGGCCGGGTGGAAGTTCGGCGGCGGGAAGAAGTACGGCGTCGGGTAGAACTCCGACGAAAATCTGTCGGCCAGAAGAAATCCCACGACGGGTAGAAATTTGGTGTCGGGTAGAAGCCCGACAAACATCTGACGACAGGCAGAAGTCTGACGTCACGTAAAAGTACAGCGTCGGGTAGATATCCGACGGGGGTCCGACGACTGGCAGAAGTCCGACGTTGGGTAGAAGTTTAGCATCGAGTTGAAGTCCGACGAGGGTCTGGCGGCGTGTAGAAGTCCTCTAATGGGAGGAAGCTCAGCATCGAATAGAATTTCGATGTTAGTTTGTCAATGATGGACGATCGGGTGGAAGTCTGTTGGCAGTCAACGACCAAGTTGGGAGCAGAAGGAGAGAGTTCAACGGTGCTGCTATCAGCAGTTGAACGAGAAGCCGATGATAGCTGATATGAAGTAAAGGACCGCCGGCAGATATCCGACGAAGGGTCGATGATGGCGGGTGTCCAGTGACATTGTGTTAAGGCAATATTCATCCATACTAAAGTGTGCCAACATCAGATATTACTGAATCAAGGGGCCGAAGTAGTGTGATATGCCAACATTTTGGCAATACACTAACACTGAGTGGAAATCTGATGATGATCCGGTTATGTCCTTTCTTTGAAGGAGCAGTTGTAGGAGATGCTTGCGTGCAGTAAGGGAGAAGTCACTTAAATCCACCAAGGATATTTGACTGTGTTAAAGTTGCTTATTGCTTGATGATACTAGTTTGTACGGATGATGCCAATGTACTTTTCAATTTTAACTTCTAGTGAGAATAAATGTACACCTGAATCTGGATTTATGTAACTCCAATGATATTGTATATGAAATGAGGATTTGTCCCCTAGAGGGACCTGAATTGTTCTTGCATCTGTAAGACATGCTTTATGCTTTTGATGTATTATTAGTCTGAACGAATGTGAGAGACATCCTTTTAGGATGTTTGACATATTTGAGACTGTAGGTCAAAGCCCTTGCTTGATGACGTTAACATGTATGGAAAAGGTTGAGAGAATCCACCAAGGATGTGAGACCTTTCCGAGGTTGTACGTCAGAGCCTTTGCTCGACGACGTTAACTTGTATGGAGGAGGTCGAGAGAATCCATCAAGGATGTGAGACCTATCCGAGGTTGTATGTCGGAGCCTTTGCTCGACGACGTTAACTTGTATGGAGGAGGTCGAGAGAATCCACCAAGGATGTGAGACCTATCCGAGGTTGTATGTCGGAGCCTTTGCTCGACGACGTTAACCTGTATGGAAGAGGTCGGGAGAATCCACTAAGGATATGAGACCTATCCGAGGTTGTATGTCGGAGCCTTTGCTCGACGACGTTAACCTGTATGGAAGAGGCCGAGAGAATCCACCAAGGATGTAAGACCTATCCGAGGTTGTATGTTGGAGCCTTTGCTCGACGATGTTAACCTGTATGGAAGAGGCCGAGAGAATCCACCAAGGATGTAAGACCTATCCGAGGTTGTATGTCGGAGCCTTTGCTCGACGATGTTAACCTGTATGGAAGAGGCCGGATCGAATCCCCCTGGGATCGATCTTCCAGTGATTGAGAAGTAATAAAGACTGCATATTTCTCAGATCATGGATAAAGAGATCATATTTATCGATAGTTTTTTTTGTCATTTATATTCTTTTTTAAAGAAAGAGACAATCTCAGAACTAAACGAACGACACACTATATTACTATAAGATAATACAATAGATCCCTAGTGTGACTTAAGGATATACAAGTTACACTGTACGTACGAGGATAACACAATGTTTAACTTTGAAGAAAACATTAGGGATATCAAAGTGACACCCTATTTAACATGATTAGATAAGACAAGTAGCATTACTAATAGAAGAGACATAAAGTGCGTGGTCATTCAATCTCGCCAACCATTTGAATATTATTCAAATGTTGTCTTTGTTATTGTTGATTTTGCCCCCCAGTTGGACCAGTTTCATCTCGAGCAGGTGGGTTCCCAATAAACTGTCGAAGATAGCCCTGGCGGATAAGTCTTTCAATCTCATCCTTAAGTTGCCAACATGCTTCAGTAGTGTGGCCACGACTACGATGAAAGTGACAGTACTGATCTTGATTTCCTGTATTTGGCTTCGAAGGATGCGGCCATTTCACTTTGTCCTGATCTTGAATCGCCATTAACACATTTGCTCGAGATGTGTTGAGCGGAGTGTACTCTTTCTCCTGCCGAGGTTCTCGTTGTGGTAATGGAGGCCTAGGAGGTAGATTGCTATTCCCTTACTTTTTCCGTTGTAAGGAACAATTATCCATCCCAGGAGCACCTTTGCGCTTCCCATTTGTCTGCTCGAACTGCTTTCTGTGAGCATTTATGGCTTCATCTGCAGAGATTTGTGCCTCCACACGATGAATCAGGTCGGCGTATGAATGAACCGTATCTCGCATGAGTGCCGAATAGAAAGGACCAGGACGAAGGCCTCCAAGGAAGACCCCTCGGAGTAATTCTGGGTCCACTCCCGGAATCTGTAGAGCCTCGGTGGAAAACCGTTGAAAATATTCTTTTAATGTTTCTCCCTCGTTCTGACGGATCCCAGAGAGATGAGAAGAATCCTTAGTAATTCTTCGGTTGGCTACGAACTGTTCGACAAATACTTTGGCCAATTTGACGAATGTGGGGATTGTTCCGGCTGGAAGTGAATATAACCATGTTCGAGCCTGTCCTTTGAGTGTAGCAGGAAAAACCTGACATAGGAGTGCATCCGGAGCTCGTTGTATATGCATAATTGTTCGATAATGATCGATATGCTCATATGGGTCGGATGTCCCGTCGTAGGATTCGATGCTCGGTAGCTTAAAGCCAGCCGGAATAGGGTGTTGAAGAATGGCTTCCGTCAGGG
This sequence comes from Dendrobium chrysotoxum, assembly GCA_019925795.1. Classification (NCBI taxonomy): domain Eukaryota; kingdom Viridiplantae; phylum Streptophyta; class Magnoliopsida; order Asparagales; family Orchidaceae; genus Dendrobium; species Dendrobium chrysotoxum. Next base: position 53,160,714 of record CM034297.1, read on the forward strand.
GTGACGACTCCTGGAAGTCCCACTGATGAAGAGGTTGCCTTACGCCTCCTGTAGGGAACTCCTCTCGAACCAATCGTCGCAGTTCGTGGCGTAGGGTATTACGAGGGAGCTCAGCAATGTCATGTTGGGCTAACTCTTCGGGGAGGTCCAAAGGAATACGAGGTTGCCGACCTGTGTGCGGAGGATGGGTAGAACTTGCTGTATCAGCCAGTTCGTTATCTTGATGTGACTGCGAACGCCTCCTGGGTGGAGGAAGAGGAATCTCAGCTTGAAGATGTTCGATTTGAACAGCTTCAACACGTGGTGGATCTCGAGGGAGAAGAACCTCCTCCTGTGGTGCTAGTTCCTGTGGTGCTAGTGCCGGTTGTCGAGTCTCTTGTAGGAGTTGTAGGATCTCATTCTGAGACTCCTCCATCTTCCTGATGCGGTCTTCAATGGACGGTCCTGAAATTCCTTCTCCCATAGCGTCTTGCCCCCCAGCATGAAAGGAGGCGGATACTTGGGGTGTATGATTCATAGACTGATCCCGAGATTGATGTGAATTGGAGCGGGAGGCTCCCAAGATGCGATTGCTACGCCTGTTGGCCATCAAAGTGGTGCTTAGGATAGTGGGATTTGTTTCCCACAGACGGCGCCAAACTGTTGCGGACTCAAATATACGCGGCGATAGATTTTAATTTTCCGTCTCAGCGTTGTACGTATATCTAGCACACAAACAGAATTGAGAGAGTAACACCAGAATTTTTACGTAGAAAACTCTGGAAAGGGAAAAAACTACGGGGCCACGCCCAGTTGAAAAAAGTTCGACTAATGTTGTTTGAAATACACAAGGCTGATTCGTCCTTTAAATTCAGGACGATCAGATTACAATGAGTATCAGCTACAAGGACAAGCAGAGTTCCGACGTCACTCGGGGTGTCGAGCAGAATTCCGGCGTTACTTTGAAAGAAGCCCGGCGTCACTCGGGCGTCGGGTAAAATTCCGGCGTCGGGCAGAATTCCGACGTTGCTCCCGTGTAGGGCAGAGCTCCGGCGTCCCTCGGGCGCCTGGTGGTGCTCCGGTGGTGTTCCGGCGGAATTCCGGCGAAGTTCCGGCGGTGGTCGAGGAGGAGCTGTTCCCTCCTACACTTTTCTTCTTCTTCTTCTCCTTCTCTTCTTGGCTTGGGTCCCCTCTTAAGAGAAATGAGGGGCTATTTATAGTTTTTCTGGAGTGGCATAGCCCGTAAATATGTGAGGGATCAGGGGCAAATAGGGAGTGATCCGGATGAACGGTCGATATTGAATCCCTTGATCGTGAACCGTTTATCAAGTATTTGAAGGTCTTAATGATATCAGAATTCTACGATCTTGGGCTCGTTGGATTCGTCTCGTCGAGACGCTTGATTCAACTATAAGCTCGTCAAAATCGGAGACCGTTTGGTAACTCAAATAGCTGTTTGATGCTTCCAACAGTGCTTCGGGTACTTGATTTGGACTCATTTGGGCTCGGATTGAGTCGAATTTGGTGTCGTTGGATTCGTATTTCCGAGACGCTCAGTTCGACAATAAGCTTGTTGAAATTGGAGTTTAAATGGTCTCCGAATTAATTTTTGAAGTTTCCAACTTGAGTTTTTCCTCGAGATTCGTGCCCGATCAAGATGATTTTTTGGCGATATATCAATTATAAATTTAATAATTATTTTATTTACTTTAAGATGATATAATCAATTAAATCTTACAACCCGAGCCCTCATTTCTTCATTTCACAAAAACTTAATTGCTCTCGACTATTATTTTGCACATTTTGCTTTGCACTGCTCCACCGGTGACCAATGGTGATTGTGGCATTTTTATTTTTTCTGATTCTTCCATAGATTAGAAAGTATTTCTCCTCTTGTATCTAATGAAAGTTTTTATTTAAGATTTTATTTGTTTGTTTCTTTTTTTTTTAACTAAAAAGGCCTCCATGTTAATCAAGAGAGAGATACAAGTCCAAAACAACAATAAGGCTTGCTAATGCTCCCAAGAGCAACAATACAGGAGGAAAGAGAAATATAAAGAGCCGAAAAATGAAACCACAAAGCAAAGAAAAAGTCAAAATACAAAAGAACCAAATGTAAAGATCCGAGCTCAGGAGGCTACGCATCCCCACTCCCAAGCCAAGCAAGGGCCCTCCATTGGAGGCTGCAAACCAAAAGTAAAAAGCCACAATTCCCAAATCACAAAAAAGACCACCAAGGTTGCCAACAAGTTTGGCTAAAGAGGTAGTACAACGAAGCCTCGTCATCATTGCCCGGAGTAATCCACCAGCCAACAGAAAACCATCGGCAGAGCAGACCACAAGCAATAGAAAGAGATACCATATATGATGAAGAGAAGACTGCAACTAAACTAAAACCAGATGAGCAATTCATTTCTTCTTCGATTTCCTTTTTTTCGGCTTACTTTTTTTAGCAGGAGGACCAACGTTAGCAATTTGAAGAATACTCAGATCAAAATATGAAGCATCCTCATCAAAATCCTCCCCAGTAGTTGATGAAGAATCATCATTCAACCAATTACCATGCATGGCCTCATAATTCCTCGCATTAGAAGTTAGGTGAGCTAGCAAAGCATCATTCGAAAGAACTGAAATGGGAACATCAACCATTTTCGAATTTCCCGCCACATCGTCACCCTTAAGGACAGAAGCTCTAGCATCCTCAGAACCATTAAGAGTCAAAATCCTACTCGCAGAAGGAGCACATTCACGGTCTCCAGTTCCAGAGGAACAGAAACCTCAGAATCATTAGAATACTCAGTTTCACCATCACTAACAACAATATTAGACTCTGGGGATACGATAGGACTATTTACCAAATAAAGTAAGCAAGGGTTACCACAGGTAGGTGCTACTGGCAATTATATTTGTTTGTTTCTTCATTTTAGGATTGTGAAGTTTTAGGGTTTTTTTTCTTGAAGAAATTCTAAGATCTGTGATATTAATAAATTTGAAATTATTTTTTTTAAATAAAGATTTATAATATTTTTATTAGATATTGCATTTATTCCATAGATCTAAAATTTTTTATTCCCTAAATGAAAATGTTTAGCTAACGAATTTCTCTAGAGTTGTATGCCATTCTCAACTACCTCCTTTTCAAAAAAAGAGTTTAATATACCATGAGAAAATTTCATTCAATTTATTGAATTGCTATAAGAAACTAATCCAACAGATAATTTAGTATTGAATGATTTTTATATGAACAAAAAATTTATAGTCGTTGATATATGAGTCGAAAATATATGAAAAATATATATATTTCTATATGATTGTTGCGGACTCAAATATACGCGGCGATAGATTTTAATTTTCTGTCTCAGCGTTGTACGTATATCCAGCACACAAACAGAGTTGAAATAGTAACACCAGATTTTTTACGTGGAAAACCCTGGAAAGGGAAAAAACCACGGGGCCACGCCCAGTTGAAAGAGTTCCACTAGCGTTTTTTGAAATACACGAGGCTGACTCGTCCTTTAAATTCAGGACGATCAGATTACAATGAGTATCAATTATAAGGCCAAGCAGAGTTCCGACGTCACTCGGGCGTCAGACAGAATTCCGGCGTCACTTGGAAAGAAGTCTGGCGTCACTCGGGCGTCGGGTAGAATTCTGGCGTCGGGCAGAATTCCGATGTTGCTCCGGCGTCGGGCAGAGCTCCGGCGTCCCTCGGGCACCCGGTGGTGCTCCGGTGGTGTTCCGGCGGTGTTCCGGCGGTGGTCGAGGAGGAGCTGTTCCCTCCTAGACTTCTCTTCTCTTCTTCTTCTCTTCTTGGCTTGGGGTCCTCTCTTAAGAGAAATGAGGGGCTATTTATAGTTTTTCTGGAGTGGCATAGCCCGTAAATAGATGAGGGATCAAGGGCGAATAAGGAGTGATCCGGATGAACGGTCGATATTGAATCCCTTGATCGTGAACCATTTATCAAGCATTTGAAGGTCTTAATGATATCAGAATTCTGCGATCTTGGGCTCGTTGGATTCGTCTCGTCGAGCCGCTCGATTCGACTATAAGCTCGTAAAAATCGGAGACCGTTTGGTAACTCAAATTGCTGTTTGATGCTTCCAACAGCACTTCAGGTACTTGATTTGGACTCGTTTGGGCTCGGATTGAGTCGAATTTGGTGTTGTTGGATTCGTATTTCCGAGACGCTCAGTTCGACTATAAGCTTGCTGAAATCGGAGTTTAAATAGTCTCCGAATTAATTTTTGAAGTTTCCAACTTGAGTTTTTCCTCGAGATTCGTGCCCGATCAAGATAATTTTTCGATGACGTATCAATGATATATTTAGAATATAAATTTTTTTTTTTTGAAGTAAAAGAAACAATTATGTGAATAATTGATGATTTTTCGTCGAATAGCATGTTATCAGAATGGAGCACTATCGGAAAATAGCTTACGTATATTATATAAAATTATCAAAAGCATTCACATTAAAATATGGTGGGGAAAAACTCATTATTTGATTATCATCAGATGTTCATCACACATTTAGAAAAAATAAAGATGCATTTTTAAAAATAAAATCAATAAATATAGGCTTCCATCAAGATTGAGTGGAGATCAGTTATAGCAAAGAATAGCACTGTGCCAAAGATCACTGACTCACCTATATTATCTAATTATAGAGTTCAGCATTATGGTGTTTATCATAGGAGAAATTATTCTGTGTGGTCACCGGACGCTGTCCGGAGGCGAATCAGGACACGTCACGTTACTTTTTTGCTATGTACCGGGTGACGTGGCGCATTCTGATTCGCCTCCAGACGGTCCGGTGACCGCACAGAACAATTTCCCCTATCATAATTGAAATAAAAGAAACATTTTTCGGGACCTACCAAACTAAATCCGACATAATGTAGACGTAATGCATATAAAGAACTTTTTTCACAACATATTCAATATGGTGATGGATATAAAAGAATAAATAAATAAAATATAACCTAAAAGCAAGAATGAATTTAAAAGAATATTATAAAATGAGAGAATTGGAGCTCTAAGAAATAAATAGAAGGAAAATCTTAAAGCCTAAAGTGAAATATACTCTCAGATTAGAATAGCAACATGAAGTATATAAGCATATTCAATTCTCAAAGACGAAAGATGGGTATACATCAAATTTACATAGATGCATTGATATGAGAACAAAAAAGTTATTTAGAATAAAGAACCGCGACTATCATATCTTCAAGGAGTGTTTAGGTAAAGCTTTTGGTAGATGCGTGCATGCTAAGATATCTAAATAATAAAAAGCTAATTGCTAAAACAGAATATTATATCCCTTCTTAGAGTAAGTTCGTTGAATATATAATAATCTTATTTAAAATGATTCGCGTAACTTGAACGTATAATGATATCTCATTTAAATGCAGATTATTTGTGGCATTTCTACAAACAGATAATAAGCAATTTAGGAATACAAAATGATAGTAATGTCATCCGAAATGAACTTTCAAATATATTTCTCTGAGAAAATGAACTATTAGCATATTTATCCAATTTCATGTTCTATAAGACCTAAAGAGTCAAATTGCCCAAAAGAAAACCCATTAGAAGAACAAAACCTATAAAAGCTTAAAGATCATTTCCATTCACTAATCAGATGTCGGGCGCGCAGTTGCGTGGTCCAGAACTTTTAGAGGTCGGTCCGGCCCAAAAGGCCACGGCTCCTTTCTTATGGATGGGCCTATATAAATTAACTCATTAAATAGGTCCTAGAAAACCCCATAAGCCCATTAATTAGTTAAATAGCACACTAAAATAGGGGTGTCAAAACGAGTTATCAAATCGGATTTGGATCTGACCTAAAATTGATCAGACCTGAATCCGGTCAACCTGAACCTGAACTTGAACAATTTATGAAATTGGTCAAAATGCGGACCCAACCAGACCCGCTAGCAACCCGAATGACCTGAACCCAACCTGATAACCCATTTTAATTTTAAAAAAATTACATCTTTTTAACAATATAATTTGGAGTAATTAATAAAAAAATAAGATAGTCATATGAACAAGTAAAATATTTTAAGAAAAAATAATTTTAAGGTGTCAAATTCGGATTGGCGGGTCAACCAAAACTCGGCTCGTGTAATAAACGGGTCGGCATTATGGACCCAAAATTAACTCGTTTATTAAACGGGTCAACCCGAATTTAAATTTTTTTAGTCGGGTTGACGGGTTGGACTTCTTCTTTTTTACACCTCTAGTTGATCTCAGTCAAAGTATCGGACATTAAAATTAAAATGAAATTGGAAGAGTACAAAACATATAAAAATTCTACTAATTTTAAATTATCTCAAATTAATTTTCATTAAACTATCATAAATTTTAAAATAATTCAATTTTTTTAATTGCATAATTTCACCCGAAAATAAAGTAAAATAATTCAAACTCAACTAATTGGAAATGAGTTTGAAAATTATCAAAAAAGATGGGTTACAATAGAATATTATTTCGTTTAAAAACATCCGCAAAAGAATTAAATTTCATTTTCTTTACATTTTAAAATATTTATAATTATTATCATTAATTTTATTATTATTATTTATTTTTCTACCAAAAAAAATAAGTTCGAGTTAATAGTGACAATTAACATATTTTTTCTTACTAAAAATATTTTGTAATGATTTTTTCCGAAAATTGTTTTTTTTTTATCGTGCTTAATATATGCAACAATTTTTTTTTCTTAATACTTAATAACGAATAGGCTTATTAGTCTGTGATAAGAAGTTATTTTTTGTGACTAAGACTTCATTTGGGACAGCTTTCTTACTGCTTCTTAAAATAATTTTTAGTATAAAAATTAAAATTTTTATTCTAAAATTTGCTTTAAGAAGTAGGAAAAAAACTGTCCCAAAGCTTCCTTTGAGATAGCTTTTGCCTACTATATTTTGTTGATTTCAAAAAAAATCATATTAAAAAGTTGTATAGAAAACATAAATAAAAATATCACAAACAAAGCTTAAGAATCTGTTTGGGATGACTATAGTTTTTGTAAGGGTGGTTAAAAAGCTGTTGTGAGAAAATAATATTTTTTTTAGCTGTTGTGAGAAAATAACTTGTTAGTACAAAAATTTCTTAAAACCAATAAAAAATCAACAGTCAAACAAAAATTATCATTGTGATCTAAAAATTAAAGGGATAAAGACACTTGTCCCAAATAGATCATAAATCTAATAATACATGAAAGTTGTTAAAAAGCTATTGCTTGGCTTTTCAAAAAATTATTTATATTTATAATATCACAGCAACTTTCAAAAAAATTATTTTTCTCACAACAGCTTCACAATCAATTTAATAAAAAACTACAAACGCCCTAAACAGACCTCTACTCTCTAAATTTTTATAATAAAAAATAATAATTAAACATAAAAATTTATATTTGATACCATAATTTGCTATAATACTATTTACTAATCTTCATTTTAATAAAATATAACACTATACTCAATAAATTTAAATTTAAGTTGATGATATTAGTTTTTCATTACATTGATGTGGTAAGTAATGTGATTATTTTTAAGTAAAAATCAAATTAATATTTGGCTGCTTTTTCCTTAATCAAATCATTATGAAAAGAAAATTACTAAAATTAAATACTTCACTCATAATATTTGTCAAGCACAAAGTAGGTATTATACCTAACACTGTTGAATACCAAATATTGAGTAAAACCTATTATATATATATATATATGATTGAAAAGTCTGATTTTAGGAGAAATTTCTTTTTTCTCTATAAAAATCTCTTAGTTTTGTGGAAATAAAGTGTTGGATTAGTGAAATTTTGTGTTGTTTTTCAGTAATGTTAGAGGAATGGTATAGAGGTATTTAAAGAAGATGAAATAATTAAAAATATATTTAAATAGTTTAAATATGTAAATAAAATAATAAAAAAATACATCTATTAGATAGTATTTATAGATTAATGTCATAGAACTAGGAAAATAAATAAATAAATTTAATAGTTCAAAAATCAAAGAATAAATAAAAAATATAGATTTACAAAAACATTTATAAATAATTAAGATAAGAAAGATGATAATGATGATTAATGATGAGCAATTAAGATAATTTATTGAGCGAAAGAAAGATAATATCTCCCTCTGTTATATTTCTTGAGTTTACTTGAATGAGATTGTCCGTCTCAATCGTCTATTTAATTTTAGATACAATAACAACATCAAGCCTTTATCTCATTATATGGGGTCGGCTACATGAATTTTTTTTCTTCATTGTCTTATTAAAAGTTAAATTCTCATTTAAATCTAATAAAGAAATGTCATTTCTAATATTTTCTAATCAATTAGATCTACCTCTACCCTTCTTAATATAAGTCAAATATAATACATCTACTTTCCTAACCGATCATCGGAAGGCTGTTGTTTTATGTGACCATACCATCTAAGGCAACTCTTTCTAATCTTATCTTCCACTAGAGCTACTCCAACTTTTTCACGTATATGCTCATTTCGAATTTTAGATAGTTGAATTTAAATTGCTTTAAAATTTTATTTTTTTAAAAAAAATAAAATCAATCTCAATCATTCAAATTGAATCAAATGGTTGATATGAATCATATCAACTTATCCAATTAATTTTGTAAATATTAGAATATCCAATCAATAGTATGCAGATCCTCTCAAATTATTAATTATAATGATAATCATTTATTTCATATTAGTTTATTGAAATTAATATTACCAGATTTTTCATAATTAATTATAAAATTATTAATTTTAATCACCTAAAATTAGACTAAGTTATTTCTATCATAAATAGAAAAATTAAAAAAACAAATCTAAATTGAGACATAATTAACAACCCTTGCACAGGTCCTTGAAAATAAAGTTTAAAGAAAAATGCCTCAATCTGATCCACATGATCCATCATCAACGGCCCTGATCTTCCACGTTGTCATCTCCCACCCAACCAGAACGCATTAAGGCACTAAGGACCACCATAGTCAACTGCTGAAAGCAGTATGAAGGGCTTTGTTATACTAAATCATGAAAATGGAGAAACAGAACACAAGTAAAGAAGGGGTGGAGATGTTGGAGAGCGTACCGTTTGAAGATAAAGTAGAGCATTTTGAAAATGTATCATCTGGAGAGGTATTTTTGTTATAGATCGAAGCTTTTGTTCTTCATGTTTTGAATTTCATGAAACTCTGTGAATACATGATCATAAAGTAGAGCATTTTGAAAGCCAAATTGACAAAAAAAAGGAATTTTTAGCGGTGTAGTTGTTGGGTTCAAATATGGATAGAGCCTACAAGTGTAAAGGTAGAGAGAGAAGCTCTGAGATCTTCTTAGATTTTTATGTTAGAAAATACAGTGCTTATATGCTTGATCATATGCCAAGCTCAACCTGTAACCCCCTATTTGTATGTTTAGATTAAGGTTCGGTGCTACAGGAATGAGTACAATTAAGAAATACAAAAATGTTATAGAAAAAAGTAGCTTTAATGAAGCAGGATATGTGGTGGACAAATCTGGCTATTTGACATTTGCACAAGAGAATGAGGACTTCAATAGAGTTTTAATGAAGCAGGATAAGTAGTCGGGATCTTCAGGAGTTAAGGCAAATTCAAACACACATCACATACTTAGGACTCGAATCCAAGATCTCTTGGTTGGTAGCTAAAGCTCCCAACTAATAGATCAAGATCAGTTACGTGGATCATTAGGAAGGTTGCTTAGGTGAGTTGGTGAGTTTAGTATGCTAAACTCTATTTCATGGGCGATTTGACAAGATGCGACTTTTAGGCAACTTGACTATATAAAAATAATAATTTGGTCTCTTAACTTTTTAAATAGAGATCAAATTAATCTTTCTGTGGGATCATTTATGTCCCTATTTAAAAATTCAAATGATAAAAATGAAACTTTTAAATAATCGAGAATCATTTTAATCATTATCTTGACATGCTTATATGCTTGATGTGTCCTTGAAAGAAAAGAGTGTTATTTGACTACTCATAGGTACAAATAAGATAATTCTTAAGATTACAAAAATCAAAATATAAAGTTAGCCAGGATGAATTATCACTAGTTGTAGACAGAAGAAGAAACAATATTTATATCGATAAAATTATCATTTGAGTACATAAACATCTTTATAATGACTTATTAACTAAAACAATAGCAGATAGAAATATGTTCATTTAGTTCCACTCTAACAGATGCAATTACTATTAAAAGAAGCATAAACTTATCACCTATATCAAAGTGGCTACAATTTCACATGCAAAAATTCTAATGTCTATATTCATGTTTATAACGGCTCTCTGCAGTAACTCCTCTACAGCAAAATTACTACTTGGATTCGAGTTTTTGCACCAGCAAAGTCCTTGGCACTTCATGAGACATCCTGGACTGCAGATCCAAAAAGCAAAAACAGGTCCTTCTCATTATTTTCTGACCAAATCTATTGCATTCTAAAAATTTTCTGAGTTTTTTCACTGATCTCACTTCTTGTTTTATCATGAAAATGGCGGCCATGCACACCAGTGATCAAGGTAATCATCTTTGTTCTAAACATAAGAGCGTATTTCCACATAGTTTGATGCCTGAATCAAATCTTTTGTTCTACTTCTGGTGTGCTTAGTCAATGTCTGTATTGGCATCTCAATTTCAACAAAGTCCATTCTTTAAGCAGTTCCAACTGAAAATTGAGACCATAAACAAGTATTTTTAGGTCTACCTCTACCTTTCCTAACATAGGGCAAATCTAATACACCTACTCTCCTAACAGGGTCATCGGAAGGCCTACGTTTTACATGACCAAACTATCTAAGGCAACTCTCTCTAATCTTATATGTCACTGGAACTACTCCAACCTTTTCCCAGATATGCTCGTTTCGTATCCTTTCTCTAAGAGTAAGTCCACTTATCCACTTGAGCATCTTTATCTCAGCAACACTTAACTTAATATTGTGCTTCTCTTGTAATGGCCAACATTCTGCACCATAGAGCATTGCAGATCTCACCACCTTCTTATAAAATTTTTCCTTAAGATTGAGTGGTACTTTTCTATTACACAACAAACCTGAAGCATTCCTCCACTTCAACCATCCAACTTGAATTCTACTAATAATATCTCCATCTATTTTACCATCACTCTGAACAATAGACCCAAGATATCTAAAACGAGTACACTTATTAATAACTTGATCACTCAAAGTCACAAACCCCCCACTAGATCTATTACTATTAAAATTACACTACGTGTATTCAATTTTAGATCTACTCAAACAAAAACCTTTAGACTCTAATGTTGACCTCCATAATTCGAGTTTACCTTCAACTCCCTCTCTAGTCTTATCAACAAGAAGAATATCATCAACAAAAAGCATACACCAAGGTACATCCTCTTGCAAATGTCTAGTGAGAACATCCATGACTAAAGCAAAAAGATAAGGGCTTAAGGCCGATCCTTGATGTAATCCAAGTGAAATAGGAAAATACTTGGACAAACCACCTTATGTTTGAACACAAGTAACAGCTCCTGCATACATATCCCTAATGACTTGAATATAAGCATTATTAACCCCTTTCTTTTCTAGAACTCTCCATAGCACTTCTCTTAGAACTTTATCATATTCTTTCTCTAAATCAATAAATATCATATGTTTTTTTTCTTGAAATTAGTTTTTTTTTTTTTTTTTGAAATGTGAACGGCTGTTGACTGTTGTTGTATAGTATAACAATTATATTAATATATAATAAATGTTGTATATCATCTTAATATATAAAAATTTTATTAAATAATTAATTATTTACGAGCCGACTCGTGAACCAAGCCTTATCAAGCTCGAGCTCTTGATAAGCTCGGCTCGCGAGCTCATTAAAGAGTCAAGCTCGAGCATGCTCATGCTCACTAACACCCCTAACTTGGACCAATTCAATTAACAGGTTAAACCTAAACCACGATAAAAAATTATGACCTAACTTTAACCACTTCAGTTTACTCAGAATTCTTGAGAGGAGGCAACCCATGGCTGCTAATCAAATTCCCTGGACACTACGATGAACGATTGCTAGTGTTGGTAGATTGAAATCTAAGGTATACCTGAGATAACGAAACCATGGGATCTTGATCGGGTTTACCTCAATTTTCCTTTGCAACTGAGACTAAAAATACCTAAAATTATTCATCCTTAATCGAGAGTTCTCTCTTACACTTTAAGAGGGGTAATTAACTATGAGTGCTTGTGCTCATGGGAAGTAAGGACCTAGATCTAACTAAACCCTAACACTACCTTTAAGAAAAATCTAGTTAACTACAATCTGACTTAAGGAGAATGGAATCTTATGTCTGCAAAGCGGGATTCATGCCGGCGCGCCATTTTTCTTGAGCCAACAGCAACTTAGCCAACAAATGCTTTTTCACTTTAGATTGATAAGGAGCAACCTCCATCTAAGTTCAAAATATCAATTTTAGAGTATTATAATGACAAATTGATCATTACACAACTTCAAGTTCAATATCCTTCTATTAATGATCAATGATGCTATTAAGTATCATTTTCTCTTTACTAACTTTAGGTAGGTGCCCTTGAGGTGATTCTTGAAGCTTCCTCTAAGAAGCATCACTTTATATTCTAATCTTAAGAAATGTTTTATCATTTAATTTGCGAGTGAGCATAAATTACTAAAAAACTCAGTAGCCTATAGCCCTACTAAATACGCGATAAGGAATATTTATTTATAGAATGAAATGCTTAATGTAAAAGACTATAGCTTGCTATCATAGGGTACGCTTACGTTGAAAAGAGTATTACAACTCCACTCTCTTCCTACAGCAGATGAACCATAGGCCGGCTATCAGTCTGTGCTTGTCACCACTACTATCTGTCCTTTTACTACTTTATGTAACTACCCGGGTTATTTTAGTAATAGCATAGTCTTCTCTTAGATTATATAAAGCTACAATTCAGTGTAATACAAACGAAGATTAATGATATGGTTACTGTTCATCTTCTTCCACTATTCCTCTGCTTCTCGAGTTCTCTAGTTGTTAGCCTAGCTAGTTCAGTAAACTCCAACATGGTATTAGAGCCCTGTGCCTAACGGCTCGTCTTCTTCTTTCTCGATGGGGGACTCAGCAGCTTCTGCTCCTAACACGCCACTCGCAGCGGCCCTCACATCGGAAACTTCAGCAACTTCAACTGATGTGCTCATACCTCATACACTCAAGTTTCTTCTTTCCAGCATCAAGAACATCATTAACGTTCAACTTCTACCAGATAACTATCCAACATGGCGCTTCGCCATTTACAAACTTTTTCCGGCAAATCATTTCTCCGGCTATTTAGATGGAAGTATGCCCTGCCCTCCTAAACATCTTCTCACTGCCACCGGACAGCTCACTCTCAATCCTCAATTCTCATCATGGACATTAATAGACCAGAATCTGTCAGTCGCTCTCTTCTCCACCATTTCTTCTTTCATACTTCCCTACATTCTCAATCTGGAAATCTCTGCGTCTATTTGGCAGACCTTAGAACACCAGTTCTTTTCCACAAATCGCTCTAGAGTTATACAACTCAAGAATGAATTACATTCTCTTTCTATGCACAACAAAACCATGACTGACTATCTAGGCTCCATTAAAAGCATTGTCGATAACATTCGAGCTGCCGGCGGTACCTTTGATAATGAAGATATTCTGCATTACATTCTTAATGGGCTACCTCCCTCATGCCAATCATTCAAAACTACCATTCAGACTTCACTTTACCCAATTAGTTTGGATGATTTATACTCACTCTTACAAAATGAGGAAGTCCATCAAACTACTGATGCAGTTCGGGAACTATCCCTATCTAATCCTTCTCAGTCCGATGGGCCGCTTGCTCTGCTTTCCAACCGCGGCAGATCTCGTGGGCGCTTCACCTCCAGTCGCAGTCGTGGTCGCACCCAACCCAGTACTGTCACTCGTTTCTCTCGTTCACCAAGATTTGAAGGTGATTGCCAAATTTGCGGCAAACGCGGTTACTCCGCACTACATTGTTGGCACAGAGGCAACTTTACGTATACCCCTCCGCCATCTTCATCCAATGTCGCTCTGGTTGCTGATCAGGAACCTTCTCCTTGGTACTTGGACAGTGGAGCTACCGCCCACCTTACACCTGATCTACTTCCCCTTCAGCAACTCACACCCTACCCTGGTCATGATCAAGTGTTTGTTGGTAATGGTAATTCCTTACCCATTTAACATTTTGTAACGGTCTGCTCACAACACCCACTCGTAAGTTTACTCTCGATCCTCTACTTCACGTTCCTCACCTCACTCATAGACTTCTTTTTATTTCCAAATTAACAAATGATAACAACTGCTCTATTGTATTTGACAAATCTGGTTTTCGTGTAAAAGATCGAAAGACCAAACAAACACTTCTTCGAGGACCTTGTCATAATGGTCTCTACCCCATTCCTCTCAACTCATCTACATCTCCAATTGTGGCTACTACCACCAACGTCGCCCTCCCGAACTCCGCTCATATGTGGCATCATTTTCTGGGTCACCCGAACTCAAGCACACTTGCTATTATATCTAAAGCTTTTCCCTCTTTATGTATTTCGTCATTTTGTTATATATGTAACTCCTATGCTCTTGCAAAAAGTTACAGGCTCCCATTCCCCCCTCTCACCATGTATCCAATGCTCCATTAGAATTAATACATGCAGATGTTTGAGGTCCTTCCCCCGTGTTATCTTATGATGGTTTTCGCTATTTTCTGCTGCTAATTGATGATTGTACTAGATACATTTGGCTTTATATGCTCAAACAGAAATCCGAAGTTTCTCAATATATCATTCACTTCACCAATGTTATTGAGAAACATTTAAACTTACCCATTCAAACTCTCCGCACTGACGGCGGAGGAGAATTCTTGAACAATTCCTTGCTCTCTTTTCTCTCCAATCGTGGCATAACTCACCAGCATACATGCCCATACACCCCACAGCAAAATGGTGTTGCCGAGCATAAAAATCGGCACTTGCTTGATATTGCTCGAACTCTTCTAATCGATGCTCATCTTCCTTCCCAGTTTTGGACTGACGCCCTCCTCACCACAGCATATCTCATCAACCGTCTACCTTCCCCCAACACTTCCTTTACATCACCTTATCAGCTATTATATAATACCCCACCAAACTAAACTCTACTTCAACCATTTGGCTATCGTTGCTTCCCCTGGACCAAACCTTCAACTCCCCACAAGCTTGCACCACGCTCCATTCCCTGTCTTTTCTTTGGTTACACCACAAACCAAAAGGCTTCAAATGCTATAATCCCATCACCGGAAAGCTTATCATCTCTCGACATGTTCTATTTGATGAATCCACATTTCCCTCTCTACCTCTTAGCAACAACCACACTATCTCCCCACCTCCTCCTACTAAAGCACCCTACTTCCCCCCTTCAAAAAACTCCACTGACAATTCAACCATTGTCCCACCACCAAGCTATCACACCTCCTCCCCTCTCTCCATACCTTCCTCATCTCATAATTCACTCTCCCCTGTGTCCACTACACCATCAACAACCTCTCAAACCATCTCTACCTCCTCACCCACAAATACTCCTTTACCTACCATTGCAAAATCCAACCACCCTATGGTCACCCAATTGCATACTAGCTCATTCAAACCACGGGCAATTCTGGATCTCTCCCATACTCTGCACACTACCCCAACTTGCTTCACTGCTGCTCACAAAAATCTGCATTGGCGTCAAGCCATGTCCGCCGAGTTTCATGCCCTTCAAGCCCAAGGCACATGGTCTCTAGTACCTCCACCAACAAACCAGCAAATCATAGGCTATAAATGGATCTGCAAACTCAAATGCCTTGCTGATGGTTCCATAGCCCGTTATAAAGCTCGTCTCGTCGCTCAGGGATTCAAGCAAGAATACGATATTGATTACCATGAAACATTTAGTCCTGTTGTACTAACCACCATCCGCTTGTTTCTCCTAGTTACTCTACATCATGATTAGCAAATTCACCAACTCGACGTTGTGAATGCATTTCTTCATGGCACTCTCGAAGAAACTATTTACATAACTCAGCCACAAGGATTTGAGAATCCCAATCATCCCAACCATGTTTGTCTCCTTCATAAGGCAATATATGGTCTTAAACAAGCACCTCGCCTCTGGTTTGCAACCCTGTCCGCTTACCTCACTGATCAAAATTTCACCATAGCTCAGCAGATCCTTCCTTTCTCCATCTTCACAAAAATCACCTTCAGATATACTTCCTCATCTACGTTGATGATATTCTCATCACGAGCAATGACTCCACCTTTATCTCCTCCCTAATCGCTAACCTCCAACAAAAATTTCAGACCCGCAACCTTGGCCCTCTTTCACGATTCCTTGAAACAGAATTTACACGTACACATGCTGGCTTTCACCTATTGCAGCATTCCTATATCACTGAATTGCTTCACACAATAGCCATGACCAACTGGAAACCGTTACTTACACCGTTTCCATCCAAGCTTCCCTCTGATTCCAATCTACAACAACCATTTGGCCAACCAGAATTGTTTTGTAAGCTTGTAGGGTCCTTACAATACATTCCCTCTACATGCCCCGACATTGCCTTCACTGTCCACAAGCTGTGCCAACATATGCACCACCAGCTCCTTCTCCATTTTTAGCTGCTTAAACGAGCGCTTAGATACCTGAAAGGTACGCTCACTCATGCTCTTTTTCTCCCTAAAATGCAACTTCAGCTCTTTGCCTACTCGGACTCTGACTAGGCTGGTGATCACCTTGACCGTAAATCCACCATAGGCTATTGCATCCTCTTGGGCACAGCACTCCTCACCTAGTCTGTCAAGAAACAATCCACAGTTGCCAAATCCTCGATTGAAGCTGAGTATCGTTCCCTTGCCGCTGCCGCTGCAGACATCATTTAGACATGTTGTCTCTGTGAAGAATTTCTCATTTCGCCGACCACTACTCCGCTTTTCTGCTACAACATCTCAGCCATGTCCATTGCGTGCAATCCTATATTCCAAGCATGCACCAAGCACATAGAGATTGATCATCATTTCATCAGGGATTGTATTCAGGACAAACACATTGCAGTTCAACATGTCTCCACGCTCGATCAAGTTGCGGACATATTTACGAAGTCTCTTTCCTCTTCCAGGTTATCCAATCTAAGAACCAAGTTCTGGTCCTCCCGACCATCGACTTGAGGGACGGTGAAAAGAGTATTACAACTCCACTCTCTTCTTACAACAGCTGAACTATAGGCCGGCTATCAGTCTGTGCTTGTCGCCACTACCATCTATCCTTTTACTACTTTATGTAACTACCCGGGTTATTTTAGTAATAGTATAGTCTCCTCTTAGATTATATAAAGCTACAGTTCAGTGTAATACAAACAAAGATTAACGATATGGTTACTATTCATCTTCTTCCACTGTTTTTTTGCTTCTCAAGTTCTCTGGTTGTTAGCTTAGCTAGTTCAGTAAACTCCAACATACGCAGGGACTCCAAGAGGAACATTTCTACTATGCTCTGGGCATGAAACTACTTAAATCTCCATCGAATCTATTCGATTTGGATAAATTCAACTCTGGCAAATTTAGCATTTGGTATTTATCAAACAAATCAAAATACAAGTTCTATGCTTTTTATAATGTAATTCCTAAGTCATCACAAATAGGATTGTCACCCCATTGAAATAGATATCTCTAATTAATATCTATCATATGCAGTTGATACAATGTCATCATTTATAATAACACTAATAATAAAACTATATAGGATTATTTGGCAGAGGACTACACATATATTCTTAAGGAGGAGAAGAAAATAAAGAAGATTTTAATGAGTTGATGCCAAATACATAAAATAAGGTTAAATCCAACACATTGAATATTGGATTATACAAAAACTTATTCTAAATTTCTAATTTTTAACATGAATAATCTTGTTGATAAGTGGTTGTCACGCCCTAGAATTTAATGAAAGAATTTAATCATAAATCTAATTATCTCAACCATAAAATGACACATATCATTGCAAACTAAACAATCTAAAGAAATTGAAATAACTTAAAAACATCCAAAATTCATTTCTAGAATAATTATATATAGATAATTCAGTTCCAGTTTATTCTATACATTAATAGAAAATAACTGTATTACAAAATACCTTGCGATAAAGCTTTTGACAGCCCTAACCTTATGTAGCTCTGCTCCATTGGGCATTTCCTTTTTCTTGAAATTTCATAATTAACAGAGTTAGCTTCACGTGCTCGGCAGGCTATCACAATTTCTATTGCAGGTATCAATATTCATACTAAAATATTATATTCAAATGAACAAGAAATAGCTTTTACTTTTTGAAAGACATAAACAGAGAAATTTCTTAAACTAGTGACATGTATTAGAATTTAACTTTTCTAGGACTAGATACTTGAATTTAAACATTTTAAACATCTATATGTACTTTTCCTTACACTTTCACAAGGGCGTCAATATGCACTAGTTGACAGAATATGTACTTTCATTTATACCTTCACATAGGTGTTAGAGCATACTTATACAAAAATATTAGTGTACTTATCAATAAAATAATTATTATATTTAAAATTCAATTTATTTAATAGAATGTGGAACAAATGAATCATGATATTTATATCATGATGCATGCTTATTACTCCACTTTCATTAATATCTCCCAAGTCAACTCCCACTAGATAAAGGAGACCAACCTGATTCCCCTTATAACTAAACTTTTACTTACAACTCCCTTGAACCTCCTACACCTACGTAAAGTAGATTGGTCTATAAATAACCTCCTACATCTACATAAAGTAGATGGAGCCAGAATCAATGCAAAACAGAACAAAAAGTTGGGCCTGTATACCAAACTTGTAGTGCAATTTAATAGTCTCCCACATCTGAACTTCTCTCATATGAAAATGAATGCATATGCAAACAACAAACAAAAAAACAACAACATCAAGCCTTTATCCCACTACGTGGGGTCGGCTACATGAATCCTTTTTTTTTCCATTGTGTCCAATTAAAAGTCAAATTCTCATTTAGATCTAATAAAGAAATGTCATTTCTAATATTTTCTAACCAAGCCTTTTTAAGTCTACCTCTACCTCTCTTAACATAGGTTAAATCTAATACATCTACTCTCCTAACTGGGTCATCAGAAGGCCGCCGTTTTTTACCAAACCATCTAAGGCGATTCTCTCTAATCTTATCTGCCACGGGACTACTCCAACATTTTCACGTATATGCTCATTTCGTACCCTATCTCTAAGAGTAAAGCCACTCATCCACCTGAGCATCCTCATCTTTGCAACACTTAACTTAATATTATGCTTCTTTTTTAATGGCCAACATTCTGCATCATAAAGCATTATAGGTCTAACCACCATCTTATAGAATTTTCCCTTAAGTTTGAGTGATACTTTCTATCACACAATAAGCTCGATGCATTCCTCCACTTCATCCATCCAATTTGAATTCTACTAATAACATCCCCATCTATTTCACCATCACTCTGAACAATAGACCCAAGATATCTAAAACGAGTACACTTATTAATAACTTGATCACTCAAAGTCACAATCCCCCCACTAGATTTATTATTACTAAAATTACACTCCATATATTCAATTTTAGATCTACTCAAATGAAAATCTTTAGACTCTAAAGTTGACCTCCATAATTCAAGTTTACCTTCAACTCCCTCTATAGTCTTATCAATAATAAGAATAACATCAAAAAAAAGCATACACCTTGGTACAACCTCTTACAAATGTCTAGTGGAAACAACCATTACTAAAGTAAAAAGATATCAAAAACGTGTACTCTTATTAATTACTTGATCAACTAAAGTCACAATCCCCCGGGTAGATGTATTACTACTAAAATTACACTATATGTATTCGGTTTTAGATCTACTCAAACAAAAACCTTTAGACTCTAATGTTGACCTCCATAATTCAAGTTTATCTTCAACTCTCTCTCTAGTCTTATCAACAAGAAGAATATCATCAACAAAAAGCATACACCAAGGTACATCCTCTTGCAAATGTCTAGTGAGAACATCCATGACTAAAGTAAAAAAGGTAGGTTTTAAGGCTGATCCTTGATGTAATCCAAGTGAAATAGGAAAATACTTGGTCAAACCACCTTGTGTTTGAACACAAGTAATAGCTTCTGCATATATATCCCTAATGACTTGAATATAAGCATTATTAACCCCTTTCTTTTCTAGAACTCTCCATAGCACTTCTCTCAGAACTTTATCACATGCTTTCTCTAGATCAATAAAAATCATATGAAGATCTTCCTTTTTCCTCTCTATACTTCTCCACAAAACCTCTCAATAAATGTATGGCTTCCATAGTAGACCTACCCGGCATGAATCCAAATTGATTTTGAGAAACATTAGTATCATGTCGTAATTTATGCTCTATAACTCTCTGTTTGATTGAAAAAGTTGAGTTTTGAAAAGATTAATTTTCTTTGGGAAAAGAATAATTTCTGTAATTTTAGTTTTAAAATCAAACAAATCATTATGAACAATATATTACCTTGAAAGGTGAATATATCATTCCTTAATGGGTTCAAATTACAAAACTTTGAATTCATCCTGATTATCGTGAACAAATTCAAAAAAGGATAACATATGATCTTGAAAGATCAAAGTAATGTTTGATCGAGTGTTTGATTATGATAATTCGGATAAGAGATCGTTAATTTTATAATCAAAATCATAATAATACAACGACATATCTTTCCAGAGAAAGAAGATATCATTTATTATTAATCATTTGAAAATGACGATAACAATTGTCAGATTTGATTTCCCTAAATATAATTAATTGAGGTTTTAAAAAAAAACTTAATTTTGAAATTTTAATCTGGGTTTCTACATCTCCTACGAGCGTAAGCCCTCATAGTTAATTATATCGCAGGAAAATCGTAATTTTCTACGAATACTCTCGATTAAAATAGCGATATAAATTTTATTTAAGATTTTTAAATATTGATGTCAAAGGAGGTAAGGGTTAGAATTTTCAAATGAGATTGGTTCAAAATTGAACACTTATTTCAGGAGTCAAAGGGAGAAGGGTAGGGAGTATTTTGAGATTCTAAAATAATTCAGAAAAATACTCCGGCCTATCCTAAGTGTTGGGCTTGAATTTGATTGAAAGAGATATTTAATTTGAATAATCAATTTTTTTAGATGGGATTCAATTCCTGAAGTTTGAGGTATTATAGTCTGAGCCTGGCTCAGAACCTAAGTCTAAATTGGGTACTGAAAATCAGTAACCCGAATCTAGCTAATGCAATGCAAGCCTGGACTTACCTCGGCCTGGATTGAGGAGCCAGTTAAACCACCTAAATGCTTCAAAACCATTGTGGACCTCCGAAAGGGAAATAAAACACCGCCGCCCCGCGAGGGGAGACGGTATTTGGCCAATGGGAGGGCAGATTCGATCACACATATGATTAACCATTGAGGATATTGACTCTCACCAGCACACCCCGATGGGTAACAATATATGGGACCTTATCATCACAATGGGTTTCTCCTACCCGATGCATTAGCTCGAATGGGGTTTATTTGAAAGTGGGATTCGGTTTCCCACGGGTGCAAGCCCCCGTGGTTAATTACATCTCAAGCCGGGGCCTGAGAAAACTCTCGATTAAGAATTCTACATTATTCTTCCCAAACTGGGATTGACACATAGGGAGAAAACTAGGGAATCCTACTCAAAGAGAAAGAAAGGTTCAACTAGGCTTAGTCAACATGCACGGCTTAGATCAGCATCCGGAGGGACTAAGGTAGTGAGAAGAAATTGGAGAAAATAAATAAATCATGCACTCAAAGTATGCAGGAGAGAATGATGGAGGTGGCGTCATCCGTGTGACTCAGATAGGTAGGGTTTATAGTCTCTGGATGATAGAAGATTTACCTACTGATGAGGTATACTATGAAACAATAGTAGCCTTGAATCCTAGATCTAGAGTGGGTCTCGCGTTCTATGTAACACTAACACCCGTGTCCTAGCTAATGCAATGCAAAACCTGGACTTACCCCGGTCTGGATTGGGGAGCCAGCTAACCACCTAGTCGTATAAAATCCATGATGTCCAGTCATTTATGAAAGATGGGTGGGTAGGTTATAGTTCATTGGAAGTAGGGCCGACATCTAGAGAGTCTCCTAATTGACCCCATACTTATGTAGGGTGAATGCTTCTAGAGCTAATGCAATTAAAATTTTGATTTAGTTGATTTCTAATGTAATGCATGCTAATTAAAAGTCTCCAAATCAGGTATGCATAGAACTTTAAAAAGGCTTATAGAAAATAATTTTTAGAAGTAGACTGGGTTTCTCCAGATCCGGCACCTCATCCTCATAAGTCAGATTATCCGGACTCTACCCGTAGGCGGGAAAGTGTCTTATAGAAGGAGAGAGAAGAATGCAATAATATGCATGCGACCCCAGACGATTTTGGCAGTTCCCTAGATCGTTAGGTTGCTAAATTATTTAAACCTTAAAATTTTAAATATTAGTTATTAGTAGAAAATATTTTAGTCCTTAGAGAGCCTAACGAAATCCAGGTTAAAACAAAAATGGCATGCAAGACTCCAAGAAACTAAGAAAAGCATATAACCTATGTGCAATCAACGTCAAATCAAACAATAATAAATAACTAAACTAATCAAATAAATGTCCATAGGCCAACTGCCCTTAATTACAACCCAGGGTCTGCAGAAAATTAAAGTGGCCGGGCACCACTGCCAACAACCTGGATTTCTAATCCTAAAACAAACGTAAGCCATTTTGAGTGGGATACTCTCGGTCTTTACCTTCTTGATCTTCTCTTTCTTGGACTCCTGGATCTCCTCTTCCTTGGATTCCTTGGATCTCCTCTTCCTTAGACTCCTTGGATAGTAAAATGATCCAAATTTAGATTTCCAAATAGAAAAGGACTATCCTCATATTGGGTGTCCATTCCTTTTCGAAATTCAACCTTTGGATTCTTATATCCCCACTCAAAATGAACTTTCATAACTCTTAACCAATATTATAAATAATTTATATTAAATGAAAGTAGTAAAATCTAGACCCTCCTGCAAGGTTATCCTAATAAAATTATCCCAAGTAGTTTATATAGAAATGAAAATACTCATCACAGTCACACTTGGCCATGCTCTTAATTGTTTTGAGGGCTAAGCAAACTCTAGAGCACCTGTAGCAGTTTATAATGATTTATTATTCTTTTAGCCTTCATTTATTTAGGGGGGCTGAGCAATTTCTGAAGTACCTGTATAAAATAACGTCAGTGTTTAAATCATGATTATTGCCCCCCTTTTATTAGCGCTGCATGAGCATGGCCACCTGCAGAAAATATAGTTAGTATCAAAGTCGATGCTAACCTATAGATAATCTATCGTGTCATCACATCAATTCCTAGAGTGCAATAAAAGTAAGCAAACACACCATCATCATCTCAATCACAACATGCAGTGAAATCTCAGAAAACTCGGCACACAACAGAAAAGTAAACACCGGCCTAGCCTAGTTCTAGAAGTGGTGCCTTAGCAAACTATCTAAGTGTGTGTGAAGGGCTGTGTAGCTGAGATAGATCCTAAGCTGGGTAGTTAATTGAAGTTATCTAGTGTCCATATTTTTTGCAAGTCTAAAGGAGAGGTTTAGGTTTGAGTTTGAGTATTAATACATTAAGGATCAAATTAGGTATATTTTAAGAGTTCGATGATTACTACCTTTGTTTCACACCGAGGCCGTGAAGTTTATTTCACCTTCCTTGGGGCTAAGTCAATAGCCTCGTAGGCCTGGGTTACCCAATAACAACCATAGGTTAGTTAGGCTGATTTAGTTGGTTGAAGATTAAAAGAAGGGGCATATTAATTTATTTATTATTATGTTAGTATGCTGGTTTTAGGTTAAGGGGAATGTTTTCTGAAATTTAAGTTGAGCCTATGGTTTTCAGGAGGTCCGGAGTTACCCTATCCACTAGGTCAAAGGGGTCCAAAATTGACTTTTTGATTAAAAGAGGTTTGTGAATAGTTAATATTTTTATAAAATAATAGACCTTAACCCGATCAGTTAGACTGTAAGCATGCACAATTTGGATTCTTCTATCCAAAGTTATGAATTTTTGAAGTTTTGGTTTCGCTTTGAACTAAGTTTGACTGGATTGTTGACTTTTTAATTTAAATTGATTTCTGGAATCCTAATATTTTTAATAAATACTAGACCCTAATGTGAGTTGAATTCCTTTGAGTTTGTCCAATTTGGAGTTTTCTATAATTAGTTATGAATTTTCAAAGTTGGTCATTTAGTGAATTATCGAAATTATTTAATTAAAGGGCTGTTTTAGACATTTTGATCCAAATCAGTTCTAAACTGCTTGGAATCACCCCCAAAGGTCAAGAACGACCCAAAGAAGTGTTTCCAAGTGTTTGGGAAAATTTTAGAATTTTTAATTATTTTTAATTATTTAATTTAATTAAAAGGTGATTTTTAATCAAAATTAAATTAGAGTTCATATTGAAGTCCAATTAAGGGGATTTTAATTTTCATGAATTAGGGACTGAATTCTAAAGAGTTTGATATATTATAGATATTTTTATGATTTAAAATGAATTTATTAGAATTTTCTGAAGTTATGAGGTCCTAATTAAAGGGTAAATTAGGGTTAATCAATTAAGGGGTTTAATGAGTCCTAAAAATTTCTAAAAAATTCTGAGGGGTTTAGGATGTCACTAAGTTTAAGTGTTTCAAATTTCAAGACATTCGGGGTTCTATCCTAACTCCTAGAATTTTTCTAAGCTCGCTAGACGGGTCATTAATTGTTGTCCTTAAGGTGTCGCTACGTTAAATGGGTTTAAATCAATGTCTTAACTAACCCTAGGCATAACATAAGGGAAATGCAGCAAATATAAACACACCAAACATGTCCTTAGATCTGGGAGAGCCTAGGCTAGGTGCTTGTGCATTCTACACATGCAAGGACTACGAAACCACTAAAGAAAATAGAATTAGCAAAGTGATTAGTGAATGATTGAGACCTAATCACCCACTAATCCTCTCCACATGAATGCTATTCATATATAGATCCTATGTTTAAGATTTCACAAGTGGATCTCTCAAATTAGAGAATTTAAGTATGTATATAATTTTAAAATAATTTTAAAATACATAAATATTAAAATAGATGTTTATGTAGATTTAAAAATAAGATAATTTGAAAGTAGTTCAATGTATAGGAATGGGAGACCTACTAATCCACTTGCCACCAAGGGGGGTTTCAAAATAATTTGTATTTAAAAAATAATTTTTTAGCTTTTAAAATAATTAAATAATATTTAAATAATCAAGTAATCAGTTGACATAGAAAATAATCCAGAAAAGGCAGAATTGGATCCATAAAGTTTTTTTAAATTAAAGTTCATATTTTTCTAAAAAATTTAAAGTATTGTGCGTCAAAATCTGATTTAAAATGAATTAGTTATGTATTTTCAAAGTTAAATGTATTTAAAAGTAATTTTAAAATAATTTAATTAATTAATATTTAAAAATAATTATTAAATTAAAATAACTATAGAAAGGGTTTTTTGATTTTTTATTAAATGAATAAATAATAAATAATAAAATAATAATAATAATAATAATAATAATAAAAGATAATAACAATAACAATAAATATGAAAATAATAATAATACCATTAATATAATAAGGTTATTATCAAAATATCAATATTATAATAATATAAATATTAACATAATAATAATATTATTAAAATAATAATAATATTATTAATAATAATATTAATATTATCATAATGATGTTAATAATAATAAACTAATATTATAATAATATAAATATTAACATTATAATATTATTACTAAAATAATAACAATATTATTAATAATAATATTAATATTATAATAATATTAATTATAACAAATAATATTATAATAATATAAATATTAACATAATAATATTATTATTAAAATATTATTATTATTATTATTATAATATCAATAATAATAAGTTAAAATTATAATAATATAAATATTAACATAATAATATTATTATTAAAATAATAATATTATTATTAATAATATTATTAGTATTATAAGAATATTATTAATAATAAATTAATATTATAATAATATAAATATTAACATAATAATATTATTATTAGAATAATAATATTATTAATAATAATATCAATATTATAATAATATTAATAATATTAATAATAATAAATTAATATTATAATAATATAAATATTAACATAATAATAATATTATTAAAGTAATAATAATATTAATTAAGGTTTTGAAAACCGGACCGGAAGGAGAGGTTCACTGTTCGACCGGTTCGATCGGTCGAACTGGGGTCGAATCGGATGACGTAATAAATAATAAAATTATTAAAAACTATAAAATAAACGAGAAATTTTCCTACAATAACTTCATTCTACATTCCATTATTATATCAAACTAATCAAAGAACATAAATATTGCATCAATTTAGTTTATAAAGCATAAAAAATAACACAAAATAAATATATGATCAAGTAAGTCCATAAAATATAAGTTCATAAATAAGTAAATAACTCAACGAATGAGAATTTTTTGAGAAATGCATACCTTTTGTTGAGCTCTATTATGTGTTGGGTATTGAGGAATACAAAACATCTTCAGTTCTCTTTCTCTAAAATGTGAAACTGTCAAAAAAATAAAATGAACAAAAGAAATTTTTTAGATCTTATAATTTCTATCTCCATTTAGTGAAGCTTTGAAAACAAAATAAATATAACATACTCATCATAATTGTGAGCATAATATGAAGTAAATAAGCAGAACCTTATAATAAGAATGTGACACTTGATAGTACACTAACTGATAAGAAAAAAAAATACATTCATAAAACATATATAGAGTTACTAATGTTTCTCTTTCTTAGTTCAATAGTTTTAATAATTCCACAAAAGGAATTTCATATATCTCCTAATTTGCATTGTGAAAGCTATCCTCATAATTTAAGTTTTCATGTCCCGCTTCACCAAAATCTGCAGCCACAAATGCACCTAAATCATTGAAGCCAATTATGTCATCTCCATCTCCTTCATTCTCTAGTTTACCTTCACAAAAAAATTAATAATGTTAAATTAGATTGTATTTTTTATTTTATTTTAATGATATGTTCATATTTCTCTAACTTACCAGATGTAGGCTGAGTGGATGCAATGTTTGCTTCTTCAACAACAGGTATTGCAGCCTCTTCGTATCTCAGTTTCCAACTCTTCTAAGACAAGATCTGCAGGTGATTCCTCATCAAGCACCCAAAAATCTATCATTTCAACACAAGTGTAGTCCAGAGGATCATAGCTTCTTTTTTTAAGTTGAAACCTAAAGAATGAAAGAATAATTTTAGTAATAGTTATAGATACATATAAATATATAACATGATATATTGACATATAATATATTATAAGATTATACCTATTTTTTAAATTTAGATTATATCTAACATATACTAAGTCGTTCAGTCATTGATGCTCCAAATGATTGCATCTCTTTGAGTGAATTTGTTCAAAAATACTCCAATTTCTTTTACAACCTGATGATGATGATGTTTGACTTAGAATTCTTATAGCTATTTTCTGCAAGTTGGGAGCACTTGATCCAAACATCTTCCACCACTCATCTACATAATGTGATATTAGAGAGCTTAGTAAGTATGCATATATGATATATGTTAATAAAAGGTGAGATATTTTTACAATTAATCGCTGATAGTTATTGTTGTCTTTTGTTTTCCTCAATAATATAATCATTGCGATTTCTCTTGGAGGAATTCTGTTGGTGATTGCCAACAAGTGACTGATCTTCTAGAAATCAAGTTTGTTATACTCATTTTGCAATGTCGAACATCAAGGATGGCCTGAAAATTCTCATCACTACAGAATATCACTTGAATAAAAAAAGAGAATCTTAAACTGGGAAACAGGCCCAAACTTCATCATCACTACAGAATATCACTTGAATAAAAACTAATCACAACAATTAGTATTTAAAGAATAGCGAACTTCATAATCACAAAAATGCAAATCCTTCAATTTCTCCGTTCTAGCTTTGCAGTACCTGCGTCGGGAGTGCCGAGCTCGACGGGTAGGCGGCCAAAGGTAGCTTCCGTCTTCCCCAGCTGAACTGGCATGGTCGCCGTATTCGCGTATGTCGTGCGCCGTCGGAGAGGTCTGCTGGACGGAGGTATTATCGCGTATGGAGAGGGAGAGTCGCATTACTCGCATATGGAGTATGCTTAGGGCAGGTGACTAGATGAGCGGATAACCGTATAATACCGATCCCTAATGCATATGAGCCGTTTGATCGCAGATTGAGGGCTCAGATTATACATTTTAAGAACCGTCCGGTTCTTCATAAATCGCCTGGTTCAACAGGTTCCCGGTTCAACCCGATTTTTGACCGGTTTTTATCCGATTTTCAGTCCAGCCGAGTGCTACAGCTAACCGGACCGGCCGCCGGACCGGTTCGCGGTTGAACCGGCCTGTCCGGTCCAATTTTGAAAACCATGATATTAATATTATAATAATATTAATAATAATAAATTAATATTATAATAATAGAAATATTACCCTAATAATATTATTATTTAAAATAATAATAATATTACTAATAGTAATATTAATATTATGATAATGTTAATAATAATAATAATAAAAAAAAATATAATAATAGTAATAATAAACATATTAAAATAATGCTAATAATAATGCTAATAATAATTAATAATATAATTTCTATATTTTTAAAATGATTTTAAATGATTTTAGCATTTTTTCTGATTTAAAAAAATATATTTAAAATATATTTTAAATTAATTAATCTTAATCTAATCCTCGGCGGCGGCGGCGGTCAGACAGGTGGCGTGCTCCGATTAGATCCTAGAACCGCGGCCAATGATTGGGGAGAGGATCGCGGCGAAGATAGCTGGGTGGCCACTCGGCGCGATCCGGCTGGCTGGCTCGAACTGCGGACACGGTTTGCAATCATTGCCAATGATTGCGCCGCCGCACAATCATTGGCAATGATTGTCGCGGCACTTAACCACGTTAGATAGCAGGCGGGACCGTCCGATCTCCCGTGGTTTGGAACCAACAGCCGTGAACTCGCTAGATGGCGAGGAGAAATGCGGGATAGAACTCCACGGTTGATCAGGACCGCGGAACGACCGAATCATGGTCGTTGATCACACGATCAACGGCCTTAATTCGCCCCAGCCTGCAGCGAAAGAGACCTGAAACCTGTTTGATTAAAAAAATATAGTTTTGAAAAAGTGTGTTTGATTTTCTTTGGGAAAGTTAAATTTCTGGAATTTGAATATTTGAAATCGAACACTTGTTATGAATGATATATCACCTCAAAAGGTGAACATATCGTTCCCTAATAGGTTCAGATTATAAATTTTGATTTACTCTGATTATCGTAGTCAAACTCAAGGAGAAACAACATATGATCCCGAAAGATCAGAATGATGTTTAATCAACTATTTGACTATAATAATTCAGATAAGAGATCATTAATTTCATAATTAAAATTACGATTGTAATTGATATATCTATCCGGAGAAAGAAGATATCAATCACTATCGATAGTTTAAATATGACGATAATGATCGTTGTCTTTTGAATTTCCCAAAGATAATTAATTGAAATTTTGAAAAGCTTGATTTTGAAATCAGGTCTGGGTTTCTAAATCTCCTACGAGTGCAAGCCCTCGTAGTTAATTACATCGTAGGAAACTAGAAAATTTCCTACGAATTCTCTCGATTAAAATAGCGATACGAATTTTATTTAAGAGTTCAAAAATTGATATCAAAGAAGGTTAAGGACTTGAATTTTCAAATGGGATTGGATCAAATTTGAGCAGTTATTTCTGGAGTCAAAGGAAGAAGAGTAGGAGGTGTTTTGAGATTCTGAATTGCTTCAGAAACACCCCAACCTATCCTAAGTGTTGGGCTTGAATTAGATTGAAAGATATTTAATGTTTAAGTGATCAATTTTATTAGAAAGTGGGAATTAGATTCCCGGAAGATTGAGGTCTTAAGATTGAACATTTGCCTCGGAACCTAAGTCTAAAATGGGTACTGAGAATCAGTGACCCAGAACCTAGCTAATGCAATGCAATCCTGGACTTACCCCGGCCAGGATTGGGGAGCCAGCTAAACCACCTAAACGCTTTTAAAACTATGAGTCAAAATCTTTAAATGTAGAGTGGTTAAGGACATTGATTAAAATTGGTTTAAAGAATTGGGGTCGACATCTAGAGCAAATCCTAATTGACCCCTTAACATATGTTGGGTTAAATGTCTAAATAAAATGCAATTAAGATTTAGACTCGATTTTTAATTTGTATCTAATGCAATGCATGCTAGTTGACTCGATGAAATGCTTAAATCAAAATGAAGCAGTTTTAAAACAGGCTTAAAAATAGGTTTTATCCTAAAGATTGCACAACATCCCCTTGGACAGAACTGCACCCTAATAGGTCAGGTGGTCTGCCAGAACCCGTAGGCGGGGAGGTGCCTAACACGGATGAGAAAAGTCAATATGTATGCATGAAAAACTCCCGGCGAGTCCGGGCTTACTTCTTAAGAGCGTTAGAGTTTCTATCTGAGCTTAAAAATTTTAATTTTGTTTAAATAGAAAAAGTTAATGACCGTACCCTCACGAGCCTCCGATCGGGTTCCAGGCTAAATCAAAATCGACATGCAATAGCGCCAAATAAACTACTAAAAGCATGCGGGTCCTTAATCGCAATCAACATCAAGTAATCAAATCAACATTTAATTAAATTAATTAAATAAATGCTCAAACTGAAAGTCCATAGGCAAGTGCCCTTAATGATACAACCCAGGGTCTGCAGTAAAGTAAAGTGGCCGGGTACCACTGACTACAACCCGGATTCTACTCCTAAGACTCAAGTGACTTTGAGATTTGAGGTTCTTCTCGTTCTTCACTTCTTCGTCTTCTTGGAACTCCTTGGATCGTCGGGTCTGGATATCCAAATGAAAAGAAACTCCCCCTGAATAGGGGTGTTATCCTTTCTCTTTGGATATTTGAACTTCATCCTAATTTGGATCTCCAAATGGATAGGAACTCTCCCCTAAGGGATGTTCCTTCCTCTTTGGATTCCAAATTGGATGTTTAAGTATCTCAATCTCAAATCACTTTAAACATTACAACTCAATTTAAATCAAATTACATCAAATTGAAATTAAAAATCTAGACTCAACAACCTGCAGGGTTATCCTAATAATCAACAGTTTATATTTGACATCCCAAGCAGTTATATATTTGAAATTAAAATGCTCAAACCAGCCACACTTGGCCATGCTCTTTTTGATTTAAAGGGGGACTTAAGCATACTTAGCACCTGTGCAATTTAATAATTATGATTTTTGCCCCCTTTAATTTATGCCCTGTATGAGCAAGGCCACCTGTATAAGATTGAATTAGTACAAAACGTCTCTAGCCTAGGGGTAGATCTAATCGCACAATCAATCATATCACAGAGTGCAGTAAATAAATAAACAATCACAGCAATTCTATGTCTAGCAAACAACATGCAGTGAAAGCTCGAAAATCCGGCACACAGCAGAAAAGTAAACACCGGCCTAGCCTAAAACTAGAGTTGGTTGTCCTAGAAAACCATCTAAAGTGTGTGAGGTAGGCTGTGTGGCTTTGATATGTCCTAAATAGGGTACTTGATTGAAGTTGTTTAAAGTTCTGATTGGTTCGAAGGCTTGAGGGAGATTTTAATTGAAGTTTAAGTCTTAATGATTTAAAGTTGATTTTAAAATTGATTTAAATTGTTTATTGGATACCACCTTTGTTGCACACCGAGGCCATGAAATTTATTTCACCTTCCTTGGGGCTAATTTAATAGCCTCGTAGGCCTGTGTTACCCAGTGGTACCCGGTATAATTAAGTGATTTGGGTTTGATTAATGTTTGAAGGTTGATTAAATTTTAATTAAATTTGATTGGTTGCTGGTTTTAAAATTGATTTAAGATTTTCTGGAATTTTTGATAAATTATTGGATTTTGGAATTTTCCGGATTATTTTAATCATTTAATTCAAGGGGCAAAAATTGACTTTTTGATTTAAAGTGTTTTCTAAAAATTTAATATTTTATTAAAATACTAGACCTTAATACGATCAGTTAGACAGTAAGTATATTGAAATTGGATTTTTCTACATTTTATTATGAAGGTTTGAAGTTTTGACTTGATTTTGAACTAAGTTTGACCAAAAGTTGACTTTTTTCAAAATTGATTGATTTCTGGAAACTTAACATTTTTAATAAATATTAGACCTTATTATGAGTTGTATGCCTTTGAGTTTGCTCAATTTGGAGCTCATTTGAATTAGTTATGAATTTTTGAAGTTTTGAGTATTTAATGAATTATTTGAATTATTTAATTAAAGCCATTTTTATGATTTGAATCCAAATGACCTCCAAACTCCTTGAAATCAACTCCAAAGGTCAGGAATGACCTAAGGAGTGATTTCCAAGTGTTTGGAAATTTTCTGGAATTTTTAATTATTTTTAATTAATTAAATTAATTAAATTTCAGATTTCAATTAAAATTAAATTAAACTTAATTTTGAAGTCCAGTCAAGGGGGTTTTATTTTTCATTGATTAAGGGTTCAATTCTGGTCAGTTAGAGGGGTCGTTTGTATTTTTTGGATTTAAATTTGATTTATTAGAATTTCTGGAAGGTTTAAGGGCTTAATTAAGGTTTAATCTTAAGGGATTTAATTAAGGGATTTAATGGGCTCAAATTTTAGTGATAATTTTCCCTAGAGCAGGGAATGTCACTAAACTTAAGGGGCTTAAGTTTCAAGTCATTTGGATTTAAGTTTGATTTATTAGAATTTTTAAAAGTTTTAAAGTTTGATTAAAAGATTAATATTGATTTAATTAATTAAATGGTTCAATGATTCTCAAAGTTACTGGAAATTTTCCTATGGGCTTGAGATGTCACTAAGTTTGAATGTTCAAAATTTCAAGTTAAAAGGATGTAAATCCTAATTATTAAAATTTTCTAAGTTTTCTAGACTAAAGATCCTTAATTATTGTCCTTAGATGTCACTAGGTTAAATAGGTTCAAATTGAAGTTCACTAACCCTTGACTTAACATGTAACACACACATCAAACAATCATGAATAGAATGAAATGTCCTAATACCCTATGGAAAGATTTTATAATAAACTATTAAAGTTATAGGTTATACAATAACCTATAAACTCAAATAATTAACTATAAAGAATTAGGTGCATCAAATCAGATTGAAAAACATTTGAAGATATAAAAGGCATCCTCAAATGAAGCTCAATCTAATTTGATATTATAATCAGATATGATTTGTTAATTGTTTATGGAAATCCATACACTATTCAAAGCAAATCTTCCTCAAACCATACCTGATTACAATCTAATTTTATTTTTCAATGAAAGGAAAACTCTCACTGATTCCATAGAGCCCTAGTATGAATGAATTGAATTTGGATTGAATTAATTATGAATTTTCAAAAATCAAGATCAAATAATGATCAAGATTTTTGTAAATTCACAACTTAATTGAGATTGCATCAAATGAGCTTAAGAAAATTAAGGAGGATCATGAGCAGACCCTAGAATACCTCTGCCAAAATTCAGCTCAAAATAATATGTATATATTTATTTAAAATTAAAAAGAGGTTTTCTGAATAAATGAAATAACTATCAAAATATCAGTCAAAATAATTTAAATTTATTTTTAAAATAAAGTAGAGAATAATACGAACGCAACAAGCCCAAGAACTCCAAAAATGGTTGGGAAATGAAATTCCTGTGATTTTTTGAAGTTCTGCCTATTTTCTGGATTTAATTCAGGGTTCTATTTATACAGTCAGCTGACGGCGCTGACTGTGCACGCGCTTTTCCACGTGGCGCGGCGTGGTTTAACCACGCAAATGGCGGCGGTCAGGTGGATCCCGCTACTTATCCAGCGCGGCGGGATTCGGGACCATTAGATCTAAAACAAAGCAAATCTAACGGTCCAGATCAGACCCGCGGGTTGAAAACCCACTCAAAATGATCCAACGGTTGATCACAATCACGCAATCTGGATTGACGGTTTAGATTTAGCCATACGAAGAGTATGCTGACCCGTGGTTTCAATGAATCAAACTGAATGATGGATCCAGCTCGATCGCAGCCGTTGATCTATAATGAGCAGATCCAACGGCTGCTGGGTCGTCTTCTTCCTCTAGCTAAACCGAGAACCCTAAAACCATTTATTATCTTATTTTCTCAAAACATTAAATCAAATAACATTAAAACCTTGAACAGAGGTGAATCAGAGTCTAAGAAGGAACGTGGAAGTATTTTTCAACCCTTTGATGCAATCTATATGAAGTTAATTAGAAACCTATAAAAATGCCTAGGGTTAGAAATATACCGCGATATAATGGATGGATTTTGATGATTTAGATTTTGTTGAGCTTGTAGATTGTCCAAGATTAGTTCTCTTGAAGACCTCGAGCCTGGAGGAAGCTTTTATGAGAAGTTGAGGTAGCTTGGACGGAGCTAGCCTCGGCTTGTCCTCGAGCTCGTCGCCGGCGGCCACTAAACGCCAGCAATTGATCAGGGAAATGTGGGGGAAGCTCCAGGGAATCAAAACGAAAAGCCAGAAGTTCTGGAGATAGAATGGAATGAATGATAGCTCCGACCTCTCTCTCTCTCTCTCGTGCCCTATTGACCCTATTCAGCTACTAGAGCCAAAAGCAATGGCTGGGATCTATCAGGTGAGTTCCCTGGATGAATGCCAGCTGTCCCAGACCGTTAGGGAGCAGAGATGTGCATTGCCCAGGTGAAAACGGCCTTGGGTCACTCTCACATGGAGGGGACCACCTAGGGGCGTTGGGGTTGAGCTAAGGGATGTGCCAGGACTTGAGTTGGGTCTGGTTGGCTCCAGAGAAGGTTCTGGAGTCCTTGGGGTGAGCTGGGCAGGTCTGGATTAAGCTAGTTGGGTCGGGTAGATGGGTTTGACCGGATAGAGCTCATTGGGCCATTGGGTTGAGTTA
Source organism: Dendrobium chrysotoxum (assembly GCA_019925795.1). Taxonomy (NCBI): domain Eukaryota; kingdom Viridiplantae; phylum Streptophyta; class Magnoliopsida; order Asparagales; family Orchidaceae; genus Dendrobium; species Dendrobium chrysotoxum. Next base: position 53,195,934 of record CM034297.1, read on the forward strand.
GAGAGCATATCAGCTGCATGGGGAGGTTGGATTACAACCCTGGAAAGTCTCTGGAATTAATTGAACGGGCTGGATAGACCTGGATTCGATCAAGGGGATTGGATTGGGTGCTTTGACCGATTAGGTTCAATTAGACCTTTGTTGACCCCTTGACTGGTCAAATGGGTCGAGGGATGTTGATTTGAGGTCCAGGTATATTAGGAAAATTGATATGAGGGTCTTGAAAATAATGCAAAGTCATGGGATAGGGATTTGAATGAAGGTTGACTTCATGAGTTCACTCCTTAAGCTAGGATTGACTATTTGACCAATCAAGTAGTCAAACAGTCAAGCTAGAATTTTAAGTGGGTATTTGAAAGCTATGAGATTAACTTCATAGAGATTGATGGAGTGAATTCAATAATGGACCAAATGAATGTATATGTATGTTTGATCGTATTTGAAGACTTGATTAAGTCGAATTTAAAGTGACTTAGTTCCAAATGATTTGGATATGCTTGAATTGATCATTGAAATGGGTTTGAGGGTTTGAGGAGTTCAAAATTAATTTAGAGTTTGAATGAGCTTAAATAGGCTTAAGGGTTTAATCATGATTGAGATTTCACCAGGTCAAATCCATATAATTTGATTTAATAAGGGTTTTGAAGATGTTTAGGTCAAGTGTTAAAAAGGTTTTGAAAGCTTGAAAGGTTTAGATTAAATATCCCAAATGATTTGATCTAAATGGGTCAGGTTTGACCAAACATGAGTTTAGTTGACTTAGTCAAATGTTGACTGGGTCAAGGGTCCAATCAAGTCTGAATCATTGAGAAGAGTGATTAGAGAGGTTTGAATGGGATTTGATGGGGTTTGAATAATTTGCTTAAGTTGGGTTTGAGTGCATATAGTGAATGAGCTTAAGTTGACTAGGTTTGACCAGATATGAATCTAGTTGACCAAGTCAACTGATGACTAGGACATGATGTCCAGTCAAGTCCACATCACTAGGGGGAGTGATCATAAAAGTTTGACAGGGTTTTGAATGCAATCAAGGTTTGATTTAAAGTGTAAAAGCTTAAGGGTTGATATGGTCAACCTAGGTTGACTTGGTCAACTAGGTTGACCTAGGATCAAGGGTTGAGCTCGACAGGCTGGATGTGATGAATGGGGTCTAGTGGAAGTGGTTTTAAGGTCTGGAATGGTCATCTAGCTCAAATGACCTGTTTAGGCCCTTAATGGGCCTAATGGGTCAACTAGGTTGACTTGGTCAACTAGGTTGACCCAGGGTCAGGGAATGGGTCCAATCAGTTCAGAATGATATTCTGAGCTTACTGGTAGTGATCTCAAGGTCTGGGGAGGTCATTTAGTCAAAATGACCTATTTGGGCCCTTAATGGGCCTTTAGGTTCAACCAGGTGGGTCTAGAAATGGGTTCAACAGATTTGAAATGGCATTTGGAGACCAATGGAGGTGGTCCCAAGGTCAGAGGAGGTCATTTGGTCAAAATGACCTGTTTTGACCCTAAAGGGGCCTTCTAGGTCAACTAGGTTGACTTGGTCAACCAGGTTGACCCAGGGGCTGGTTCTGGGTTCAATGGGTTTGGTTTAACATTTGAAATTTGCTGGAAGTGACTGCATTTGATTTGGAGGTCATTTGGTTCAAGTGACCAGTTACACCCCATAGGGGTATTTTGGTCATTTTGACCCCTGGTCAACTGGGGGTCAAATTGAGTCCAACAAAATGCAGTTTAATGCTCAATGGGTCATAATCAAGGGTCTGGAGGTGATTTGGAGCTTTGGAGAAAGCTCCAGGATCAAAATCCACTGGGTGGTAGGTCCAGTGGCATGGACTGTAAATATTTGAAGATTTTACAGTCTTTGGATTTCAATTCAGTTTCTGGGGTTAGAGATCTCAGAATGAGCTCAAATTTGGAGGGTTGTCTCTAGGGACATGGCATATCAGTGTGGAACTGACAGACCTTGAATCAGAGGTCATTTGATAGGGTTTTGAAATGTTTGAAGATTTGCTGGAAAAGGCTTTCAGGACTTAGACCTTTGGCCTTGGATTTGAATCTGGAAATCTGGTTTTGAACTGGATTTTGAGCTTGAATGATAGGATTTGAATTGAGTTTAGATTGAATTGAAGCTTGGATTGATCTAGAAGAATCCTAGGGTTTAGAATAGGTCTTAGGGTCCAAATCAGCTTAAGGGAATCCTAGGGTCTAGGATAGATCCTAGGGACTGGAGTCTGGGAAGAATCCTATAATCTAGAAGAATCCTAAGATCTAGGAATCCTAAGATTTAGGAATCCTAAAATTCAAGATTTAGAAGGATCTTAGGATCTAGAGTAGATCCTAAAGTTTGATTTCTAGGAGGATCTTAGAGTCTGGAAGTCCTAGGGCCTGGAATCTAGAATAGTCTTAGGATCTAGAAGAATCCTAAGCTCTAGATAAATCTAGGAGAATCCTAAGGTCTAAGAGGATTATATGATGTAGAATTAGGTAGAATCCTAGGGTCTAGAATAGATCCTAGGGTCTGAAGTCTAGGAGAATCCTAGAATCTAGATTTGTCTTAAATTGCATTGATCTGGGGTCAGGATTGATTTGAATTTGGATTGATCTTAAAGTTTGGATTGATCTAAGATCAGATTGATCCTAGGGTTAAGATTGATCCTAAGGATTGGAAAGATCCTAAGGTCTGGATTGGTCCTACTGAGCTCATACAAAAATAAGGTCAACAAAACCCTATTGGGTTTTTTTGACTCGTTCTCGCGATCGGATGCACCAAACACAATGAAATTTTAAACGTATGACCTACATATGAACAGAGATCATGTGGTATAGTTTGTTCGGCTTAAAATGCGCTTGCGAAATAGCTAATTAACTCGATGTATTGTGACCTACGGTAAGGGTTTTAAGGAGTTTTCACCGTTGGATCTTCGAGATTTTGATTAGGTTGCACTTGTAGACTGTCCTCGTACGTTTCTCCTGTTGAAACCGCGATCAAACAAGCTCTGGATCAGCCGGGTTGAAGCCTTGGACATTTCAGGCCTAGGGTCGCCGGGAACTCACCGCCGGCGGCTTTCACCGGTGGTCTTTGGGTCGAGGAAGGTGGAGGGAAGTCGGGGGAACTCTCTCAGCAAATCTCAGGGACTAAAGAGGTCTGGTCAGAGAGAAAGAGCCAAAGGATCCTTCATAACCCTAATTTTCTCCTATTTAAGGCCCTAGACCCTATCATGAACGGTTGGGATTGAGTCTATCTCTGATTAGGAGGGAAAGGGAGTGATTTGGGCCGTGGTTTGAATTAGGGATCATTAGGAAAGTATTTAGGGCTTTTAAATGGGTTTAAATGGTCCTTAATGGGTCAAACTGACCCATTAAGACTTGGGTTGACCAAGTTAAGGGTTGACTTGGTCAACCTAGTCAACTGGGTCCAAGTGGGTGAGGGCTTGAGTCTAGGGAAGGGTTTGAAGTGATTAGGGTTGATTTAGACTCATATGGGCCTAATGGGTCAACCTGGGTTGACCTGGTCAACTAGGTTGACCCAGGACCAAGACCTAGGCCCAATGGGTCAAACCTGACCCACTGAGTCCAGTGGAGGAGAAAATAGGACTTGGAGAGCCCTGGATTGGGTTTGGATTTGACTAGAGCTTGAATAGGCCCATTAAGGCCTATTGGGTCAACCCAGGTTGACCTGGTCAACCTGGTTGACCTAGGACCTGGGTGTGGGGTGAAAACAAGGTCAACAACCATGAGTCTTGTCTTTTATGTGAGAATGGTTGGGGACATTATTTAAGATTGAGTTTTTGAGAATAGGGCCGACATCTAGAGCGGTCCTTAATTTGGCCCCTTGACTTATGTTGGGTGATATGAAACTTGAAATAAAAATGCGGTAAGTTTTAGACTCAATTTAATTTGTTACTAATACGATACATGTTAGTTAACTCGAATGCTTAAATCAAATATGAAGCAGTTTTTGAAAAAGGCTTAAAAATAAATTTTATCTTAAAATGCACAGACTCCCCTTGACAGATCTGCACCCTCATAGGCCAGGTGGTCTGCCAGAACCCGCAGGCGGAGAGGTGCCTAACAAATGGAAAGAAGATGCAACAATTATGCAATGAGAACTCACGGCGATCCCGGACTTTCTTCTTAAGAGCATTAGAGTTGCTATTTGAGCTGAAATATTTTAAATTTGATTAAAATAGAAAAATTTTAGCGGTCTCTCACTAGCCTCCGATCGGATTCCAAGCTAAAACAAATCGGCATGTAAGAATCGTCAAAAAACTAATAAAAGCAAGCAATCCTAATATCGCAATCAACATCACATAATCAATTAAATAATTAAATCAAATAAATCAATAAATCCATAGGCAAGTACCTTTTAATATTGCAACCTAGGGTCTGCAGGAAAAATAAAGTGGCTAGGTACCACTAACACAACCCGGATTCTATTTCTAAGACATAAGTGACTTTGAGAATTGGGATTCTTCTCATTCTCCACTTCTTGATCCTTCTACATGCTCCTTGGATCGTTGGGTCCAGATATCCAAGTGAAAAGAAACTCCCCTTGGAAAGGAATATCATATTTTCTCCTTGGATACTCAAAATATCCTGACTTAGGATTCCAAATGGCGGAGGACTCTCCCCTGAGGAATCTCCTCTCCTCTTTGGAATCTAAGTAGGATATATATATATATATCCCATCTCAAATTACTTTATAGTTTATAACTCAATTCAAATTAAATTACATTAATCAAAATTAAAAATCTAGACTCAAATACAACCTGCAGGGTTATCCTAATAAATCAGCAGTTAATTTAATATCCCAAGCAGTTATAATTAATCTTAAGCAGTTAATTATTAAAAAATACTCAAATTCACGAGCATACTTGGCCATGCTCTTTAAATTTAAAGGGGACTTAGCAAATTTCTGAAGCACCTATAAAAAATATTATTAATTGAAAGCTTATTTATTTTTCCCCTTTATTTTAATTGCCCTGTGTGAGCATGACCACCTGTATAAGATTGAATTAGTATAAATCATTCCTAACCTAGGGGTAGATCTAACGTACAATCAATCACATCACAGAGTGCAGAAATTAAATAAACAGTCAATCAATTACTTAATTATGACAACCAACATGCAATGAAAATCATGAAAAACCCGGCACACACAAGTAGCAAAAAAAGTAAACACCGGCCTAGCCTAATACTAGAGTTGATTGTTCTAGCAAACCATCTAAAGTGTATAGGGTAAGCTGTGTGACTTGGATATGTCCTATATAGGATACTTAGTTAAAGTTGTTTGATGTTCTAGTTGGTTGAAAGACTTAAAAGAAATTTTAATTAAAGTTCAAATATTAATGATTCAAAATTAATTTTTAAAATATATTTTAAAGGGTTAATGATTATCACCTTTGTTGCTCACCGAGGCCGTAAAGTTTATTTCACCTTCCTTGGGGCTAATTTAATAGCCTCATAGGCATGGGTTACCTAGTGGTAAGCGGTATAATTAGGTAATTTGATTTGATTAAGGTTCGAGGGTCATTAAGTTTTTAATTACACTTGATTAGTTTTTAATTTTAAGGTTTGAATTAATTTAAGTTTGCTATCAATCGGTTCATGGCGTTGTGCCACTAGGCTCGAGGAACAAAGCCTCCTTAGGACATGTAGCCCCGTAGCCCGGAGTAGTCCAGCCTAAAAACCTGGTTGATATAATTAAATTAAGTATTTTAAATTTGATTGAATCATTAATAATCATTTAATTTTAAGGTTTTAACACTCCATTGAATCTATTTATAGCATTTTTCCACCAGGCTCGAGGAACCGGGCCTCCTTAGGACACTTAGCCCCGCAGCCCAGAGTAGTTGATGTGAAACGTATGCGATGAAATAGGAATTGTCATTAAGAGATTAAGAACATTACATAACGTCGCTTTGTCATTAGTAAACTTATTGCATGCTCAAGTTAGATTTTAGAAATTCTTAGTTAAGAGATTAAGTACTAGCAAAATAGTGACAATTCGAGATTAACAAGTCTTGCAAAATTGCTAACCAAAATTAAGGTAAATGCAAATGGCACATTAACAAAGCCCAACATTTAAAATTTAGAAATATCACCTAGAGATCCCTCACTCAACCTCTTGAAATTGGTGGTTAGCGGAAGAGAATTGTGAGCACACTTAGTGACGTCACTAGAAAACAAGCAACGCCTAGGGTAGAAGTCGTTGGAGAAGGAGCCGAAGTTGGAGGCGTTCGACCAGTGAGGATCCAACGTCCCTTTGTCCTTTGCTCGTCAATCACGTCAACAAAGGTATCATGGATGTGGTTGATATAATCGTCAATGGTATCATTGAAGTCAAAGCCCACATCAAAGAACGGCGATTGGAGAATGTTGATTCGATCTTGATCGTCAAGCATAAGTCCGTAGTCCCATTTGGGAACCGCCATTCATGGTGTATAGAGAAGAGAGAGGGGGGGCGGTTTGGGGATTGAGGGTGAGAGGGGCGGCTAGGGTTGGGAAAAGAGAAAGGGGAAGGGCGGCTTGATGGAGGAGGGGATTAAGGAAAAATTCAGAAATCTGCGATTAATTCAAATTTCCTATAGGGGAAGAGAGGGATTAATTTGAATTTCAAATTAATCTCCAATAAGGGCTAAGGCGGCAATTTTAGGAGAGGATTTGGGAGGAATTAAATGGGTTTAAGTGTAATTGGAGAGAGAAAGGCAAGGAAAATGGGGGGGCATGGAGGGGGAAGGAGGAGTGGTCTAGATTCAATGAATGTGATCAAGGGGAATTAAATGCTAATTGGAATCAAATCTGAAATTAATTTCAGATTTGATTGATTGTGGGGGGTTGCCAAATTGGGAACTATGTAGGAGGGATTTATTTGAATTCAAATATTTGAATTGAATTCAAATAATTAACCTACCTAATTAAGATGGGATTATTTTAGGAAACTAATTATGGCTCAATTTGAATTTCAGATTGGTGAGGGGAGGGGCAAGGGGCCGGCGGTTTGGGCTTGTGGGGGCTTCGGCTGGGCTAGGTGGAGGGGCAATCGGGTCAAGGGGCCGGCGGGTGGGGACTAAGGGAGAGGGCTGCCGCCGGTTGGGAGGAAGGAGGGCTGCCGGCGGTATTGCGGGGGGAGGAAAAAAGGAGTAAATTGTGAGAGAAATTATAAAGAACAAAGAACTCACAAAGAGATCTTGACGTCGTGGAACTCACAAAGAGATCACATCAACAAGTGGAAATTTCATTCAAATATGCATTAACCAAATACAAAGCATGGAGACCTTAATATATAGGCCTCAATACTAAGAAAAATAAAAGATATATATGCCCTCGTGGCTACAATAGAGACTCACTAATCCTAGGGGTAAACTGGAAAATTGAAAATACATAAATAAATAAAATGCAAAATACATCAAAAGTAAAGACTACAAATCGTGGCCGTCGATCTACATCTCCGTCGATGATACACGTGTCGAAATCTCTGACTGATGTCCTCATCATTCTCCCCAAGTGGGAGAAAGCTCGACCCCGTCGAGTAAGTGTCCCTGGAACTCTCGTACCACTCTAGTAAATCAGGATCCAATCTCTGCAGCTCGTCTCGGTCAATCCACGTGTTCTCCGTCTCCGGTTTCCCTGTCCATTGAACTAGATACCTTTGGCGACCACCGTCTTTAGTGGAAATAATGTCATCACTAAGTATTGCCTCAATTTTCTCCGCAATAGGTAAAGTAGGAATATTTGGGAGAGGAGGTAGGCTAGGGTTCTCACTAGGTAGGGTCACACAAGGCTCATTATTTAGTGGATTGGTGGGGTTAAACTCTGGACCCTCATAGGCTACGAGATCTTCAATGTTAAACGTGGGGCTAATATTCAAACCTTCAGGAAGGTCTAACACATAAGCATTACTATTTATTTTGAAAATTATTTTGAATGGTCCTGCGCTTCTCGCATGTAACTTTTTAACGGTTCCTTGCGGAAACCACTCCGGACGAATCTGAACCATTACGAAATCTCCCACTTTAAATTCTTTATATCTTTTCTTGAGGTCCGCATTAAGTTTATAGTTAGCATTGCTCTATTCAATTCTGTTATTAATTTCTTTATGCAATTCCTGTAGATGCGATGCAAATGTAGATGCTGACTCAGATGTTCTAAACTTAGGACTCATTGGGATTAAATCTATAGGCTGCCTAGGTTGGAAACCATACACAATTTCAGCCGAACTCATACCTGTTGTTCGGTTAACGGAATTGTTATAAACGAATTCAGCTATTGGAAGTTTGGAATTCCAATCTCGGATAGTTCACCCACTAAAGTCCTAAGAAGATTACCTAAACTCCTATTGACCACTTCAGTCTGCCCGTCCGTTTGTGGGTGGAAAGCAGAGGAAAATTGGAGTTTGGTACCCATCTTATGCCATAAAGTCTTCCAAAAGTAACTAGTGAACTTGACATCCCTATCAGACACTATTGTCTTGGGTAAACCATGAAGTCTGACGACCTCATCAAAATAAAGTTTAGCGATCCGGGAGGCGTCAAAAGTTTTGGAGCATGGAAGGAAATGGGCCATCTTGGAGAAACGATCTACTACAACACACACCGAGTCGTGCTTCCTAGCAGTCTTGGGTAAGTCTAAAACAAAATCCATGCTAACATCTTTCCATGGGCAATTGGGGACTGGAAGTGGAGTATATAGGCCGGTATTCTTCTTTCTTTGCTTAGCCAGCTGACAAGTGTGACACCTTTTGACTAGTCTACTAACATCTCGTTTGAGGATGGGCCAGAAAAATCTATGTTCAACTGCGGCAATGGTCTTGGCTTGCCCAAAGTGTCCTGCTAAGCCTCCACCGTGTAATTCCCATACGAGGAACTCTCGTAAAGAGGTGTTGGGGATACACAATTTCTTAGACTTAAACAAGTATCCATTTTCTACAAGGAAATCATCTGTAATGCGTTCACCTCCATTAGTCAACAGGGAATAAGTTTCTTTGAAATTAGGGCAGTCCAAATAGTCTTGTTTGAGTCGTTCAAAACCAATTACTTCAGCTCTTATTTCACGGGTAACCATCATCCGACGACTTAAGGCATCAGCGGCTTTATTTTCAACTCCTGCCTTATGTCTAATCGTATCAGTGTATTCTTGCAGGAATTGAACCCAACGACCTTGACGGGCATTGAGTTTCTTTTGCGAGTTAATGTACCGCAGGGCCTCATGATCCGAAAATATTACAAACTCTTGAGGCAATAGGTAGTGTCTCCAATATCTGAGGGACTGAATGATCGCATAAAACTCTTTATCATATGTAGAATATCGTTGCTGGATATCATTCAACTTTTCGCTAAAATAGGCAACGGGGTGTCCCTCTTGCGATAAAACTCCTCCTATTCCAACACCAGATGCGTCGCAAGTTACTTCGAAGACTTTAGAAAAATCGGGTAGACGCATAACTGGGGCTTCGACCATTTTCCTCTTAATTTCTTCAAAGGCTTTAGTGGCAGCTAAATTTCAGTGAAACTCTCCTTTCTTTAAACAGTCCGTTATTGGTGCCACTATAGTACTAAAATTCCTAATAAATCTCCGATAGAAGGTGGCCAATCCATGAAAACTCCGAACGTCTCTAATGTTTGTTGGTACATGCCACTCATTGATTGCTCTAACCTTTTCAGGGTCAGCTGAAATTCCTTGAGATGATATTATGAATCCCAGAAAGGTGATACTATCTGTGAGAAACATACATTTCTTTGGGTTGGCATATAACTGTTCTTTCCACAAAATCTCACAGACTTGTTCCAGATGATCTAGATGTTGATCCACCGAGCTACTGTAAATCAATATATCATCAAAGTATACAATGATGAATTTTCCTTAGAAGGGTCGAAGGACTTGGGTCATGACTCGTATGAAAGTACTAGGGGCGTTACTAAGACCAAATGGCATTACCATCCATTCGTACAACTCGTCCTTGGTTTTAAATGTCGTCTTCCATTCATCCCCAGGGAAAATTCTAATTTGATGATAACCGCTCTTAAGATCAATCTTAGAGAACAGGGTTCCGCCAGTCATCATATCTAACATATCGTCGAGTTGGGGAATGGGGAATTGATATTTGACGGTAATTTTGTTGATAGCACGGCTATCAATACACATACGCCAAGATCCATCCTTCTTAGGAGTTAGTAGGGCAGGAACAGCACATGGGCTAAGGCTCTCTTTAATATAACCACACTGCAGTAATTCATCCACTTGCTTTTTAAGTTCAGCGTGCTCCGTAGGATTCATACAGTAATGTGGGAGATTAGGCAAAGATGCTTCGGGAACTAAGTCAATGACATGATATATGTCTCTAAGGGGTGGGAGGTGGTCGGGTAGGTCTTCGGGGAAAACGTCATGATAGGTTTCAATAAGGGGCCTAACTTCTTCGGGGATAGGTTCCTCCAGGTCAGAAGTCACTTTTCTAGCGACAAGGGCATACATGGGTGAGCCTTGGTTTATATCAACTTCTACTTCCTTAGCAGTTAGGAAGTGGAGCCCTTTGCTAGGTTGAACAGGGGTTGGTCTGACTTCGGGTTTGTGGGATTTCGGTTGGGATGGCATAAGCTTGATCTTCTTTCCATTGTGCTCAAATATGCAGGTGTTAGTTCTCCCATAGATATGGACGTCATTGTCAAATAACCAGGGTCGGCCAAGAATAATCTGTCCTACGTCCATAGTAAACACATCACACCAAATCTTCTCTTGATACCCAACAAACTCGATAGGAATCAGGCTCCTATCTTTTATCTCAATGGTCGTCGCATTGATCCAAGCAACCTTCTATGGATTCGGGTGAGGTGTGGTCTTCAGATTGAGTTTGGCTATCATAGTTGAGGAGACCGCATTGATACAACTTTCACTGTCAATGATGACCTTACAATTCTTGTCTCCAATTTTGGTGAAGGTGTGGAAAATAGAGGTCCTACGCCAGTGTCACTAGGCTTAGGTTGGGACAAGGCACACCTAACAACTTGTAATTCTACCGGGTCATCATCACAGAAAAAATCCTCTTCTTCATCAACGTGATGGACGAGGTCCGTATCGGGTTCAACTTCTTCTTCTTCAACCTCTTCTATGATAGTAACCTTGTAGGGGCTAGAACATTGCGAGGCAATGTGCCCATAACCATGACAACGATAACACTTGGTTCCAGAGGTTGCTTTTGGTGTGTCTCGTTCGGGGGTTTTTCCTTTAAAGTCAAAACGAGGTGGAAGTTGAGTAGTAGCTGGTCGGGTAACTACCGGGCCAGTTGGTCGGTTAAGTGGTTGACTGGATGAAGCTCTGAAAGGGTTTTGGCGGGAGTCTAAAGGCTTAGAATGAGAGTGGGTTCTAGACTCTTCAAGATCCAACACTAAGCTGCAGGCAGCTTCCAAAGTATTAACTCCTCTAGCAAATAATGTTCTCCAAATTGGTCCAGTATTGGCTAGCTCGATTAGTGAGCTTCATCTCCACGAACCTAACCTTCCTAGCCTCCGAAATGTTGTACCATTTAAAGTAACTATCCATCCCTTTAATCCAATCCAAAAAGACTCGAGTGTCGAGGGTCCCATCCTAGGAAGGGGCGTCTATTCGGATATTTTTCAACAATTGGGCATCGTTGTCTCTCCAAGCTGGTTCATGTCCTACAGGTTCGTGGTTGGGTCTAGGATGGGGATTGTAAGGTTCCCTCTGAGGTCTATAGTCAGCTCTAGTTTCTTCGACATAGGGTGACAGGGGTCTAGAGGGTGTATACATAACAGGATTTCCTATCCTTTCGATGTTATCTAGTCGCTCACCCGTTTGGCGTCTAAAGTCCGCTAAATCAGTTTGGGTGTTTCTAATTTGCTGAGTAATCATTCCCAATTGACCAACTATAAGGTCTAGAGTTGCTTGAATGTGTTCTGGATCCATGGCTAAGTGTTAGGGAATACTAGGGTGGGAAACGGAGGTGAGGACAGTGACTAGACACTAGGATAAAATGACCTTAATACTTCTAAATGATGCCGGAATGATCAGGACAGCAAACTAATATGAAGGACTAAGTTGTCTAAGCGTTTTGGGTGGATTCTAGAGTGTGGACAGCAAGTGAACACTACCTAAAACTCACCCAAAGGCTGCTACTTGGTGCAGAAAATTAGTGGACAGCAAGTTAAACCAATTGTCTAAGTGACCTAGACTATTAGGGATGTTAAGGTGAGGATGGCAGCACTTAAACAATGAAGTAGGCTTATGTAAAATGAAGAAACTAGTGCAGAATTTTTTGGACAGCAATGAAAAACCGAAAATAAAATGATCTAGATGATATTATGCATGCAAACAACTTAGTACAAGTTAACTTATGCTCCTAGGATGCATCTAGCACATGTAATGCATGCTAGCCATACTCTGATACCAAGATGATGTGAAACGTATGCGATGAAATAGGAATTGTCATTAAGAGATTAAGAACATTACAGAACGTCGCTTTGTCATTAGTAAACTTATTGCATGCTCAAGTTAGATTTTAGAAATTCTTAGTGAAGAGATTAAGTACTAGCAAAATAGTGACAATTCGAGATTAACAAGCCTTGCAAAATTGCTAACCAAAATTAAGGTAAATGCAAATGGCACATTAACAAAGCCCAACGTTTAAAATTTAGAAATATCACCTAGAGATCCCTCACTCAACCTCTTGAAATTGGTGGTTAGCGGAAGAGAATTGTGAGCACACTTAGTGATGCCACTAGAAGACAAGCAACGCCTAGGGTAGAAGTCGTTGGAGGAGGCGTTCGACCGGTGAGGATCCAACGCCCCTTTGTCCCTTGCTCGTCAATCACGTCAACTAAGGTATCATGGATGCGGTTGATGTAATCGTCAATGGTATCGTCGAAGTCAAAGCCCACGTCAAAGAACGGCGATTGGAGAATGTTGATTCGATCTTGATCGTCAAGCACAAGTCCGTAGTCCCATTCGGGAACCGCCATTCATGGTGTATAGAGAGGAGAGAGGGGGGGGGGGGGGGCGGTTTGGGGAATGAGGGTGAGAGGGGCAGCTAGGGTTGAGAAAAGAGAAAGGGGAAGGGGCGGCTTGATGGAGGAGGGGATTAAGGAAAAATTCAAAAATCTGCAATTAATTCAAATTTCCTATAGGGGAAGAGAGGGATTAATTTGAATTTCAAATTAATCTCCAATAAGGGCTAGGGCGGCAATTTTAGGAGAGGATTTGGGAGGAATTAAATGGGTTTAAGTGTAATTAGAGAGAGAAAGGCAAGGAAAAGGGGGGGGGGGGCGGCCATGGAGGGGGATGGAGGAGTGGTCTAGATTCAATGAATGTGGTCAAGGGGAATTAAATGCTAATTGGAATCAAATCTGAAATTACTTTCAAATTTGTATGATTGTGGGGGGTTGCCAAATTAGTAACTATGTAGGAGGGATTTATTTGAATTCAAATATTTGAATTGAATTCAAATAATTAACCTACCTAATTAAGATGGGATTATTTTAGGAAACTAATTATGGCTCAATTTGAATTTTAGATTGGTGAGGGGAGGGGCAAGGGGCTGGCGGTTTGGGCTTGTGGGGGCTTCGGCTGGGCTAGGTGGAGGGGCGGTCGGGTCAAGGGGCCGGCGGGTGGGGACCAAGGGGGAGGGCTGCCGCCGGTTGGGAGGAAGGAGGGCTGCCGCCGGTATTGGGGGGCGAAGGAAAAAATGAGTAAATTGTGAGAGAAATTATAAAGAACTCACAAAGAGATCTTAACGTCGTGGAACTCACAAAGAGATCGCATCAACAAGTGGAAATTTCATTCAAGTATGCAGTAACCAAATACAAAGCATGGAGATCTTAATATATAGGCCTCAAGACTAAGAAAAATAAAAGACATATATGCCCTCGGGGCTACAATAGAGACTCACTAATCCTATGGGTAAACTGGAAAACTGAAAATACATAAATAAATAAAATGCAAAATACATCAAAAGTAAAGACTACAAATCGTGGCCTTCGATCTACGTTTCCGTCGATGGTACACGTGTCGAAATCTCTAACTGATGTCCTCATCAGTAGTTTATCCTAAAAACTTCATATTTGGAGTGATTGTAGTGTATTAAAAAATTTGTTAAATTATTTAAATATTGACTTAAAATTATCTGGAATTTTGGAATTAATTATCAAATTTTAGAATTATTTGGATTATTTTATCATGTAATTAAGAGGTTAAAATTTGACTTTTTAATTTAATTAAATTTCTGAAGTTTTGATATTTTTGTTAAATATTATATCTTTCAATGAGTAATTAGACTTTGAGTTTGTTGGATTTGAAATTTTCTATGAAAAGTTATGAATTTTAGAAGTTTTGGATATTTATTGAATTTTTCAAAATTATTTAATTAAGGGTATTTTAATGATTTGCATCAAAATAAATCCAAAACTCCTTGAAATCAGCACCAAAGGTCAAGAATGACCTAAGGAGAGATTCTCAAGTGTTTGGGAATTTTCTGGAATTCTTAATTATTTTTAATTAATTAAATTAATTAAATATTAATTTTTTATTAAAATTAAATTAAAGTCAAATCTTATGTCAAATCAAGAGGATTTTAATTTTCTTAAATTAAGGTTTGAATTTTGGTTAGTTTGAGTTATTATTGTATTTTTTGGATTTAAATTTGATTTATTATAATTTTTAAAAGTTTTAATGCTTTATTAAATGATTAATTAATTAAATATTTTTAATAATTTCTAAAACCAGTAAGAATTTTTTCATGGGTTGTATGTGTCATTAGGTTTAAGTGTTCAAAGTTTCAAATTAATAGAAGGTGTATCATAATTATTAAAATTTTTCTAAATTTTTTAGACATTGGTCCTTAATTATTGTCCTTAATAATATCACTAAGTTGAGTAGGCTTGAATTAATATTTTACTAACCCTTAGACACACATACAGATATAGACATACACTAGGTGGTGCGTGCATCTTAAACATATAAGAATCAAAGGTAATTAACATACATAAACTTTGATTAATGAATGATTGAAACACAATCATTCACTAATCTTTCCCATGAATTCTATTCAATCACATTCAACCTATGTTTAAAATTTCAAAGGGCTCCCTCAACACTTAAAAATTTAAATATATATAATTTGAAAATAAATTTTTAAAAAAATATATATAAAAATATATATTTATATTTAAACCTATACATATTAAATATAAGTTTTTAAAATAAAATACTTAAAAATATTTGTTAAAATAATTTTTGAAGACTTGAGAAATCCTCTGATTACTTAAGATAATTTGAAAATAAATTTTTAATTTTGAAAATAATTAATATAATATTTAATTAAATATTTATTAAATATTAAAATATTAAATAACTAGAATTATTTAAAAATAAATTAAGATTTTAATTTTGAAATTAATTTTAAATGAAAGTATTCAAAATTCTGAAAAATTTCATATATTATATGTTTTTTCCTGATTTTATTTGAATTTGTTTTGAATTTTTAAAGTTTAAGGTTAATTAATGTATTTAAATAAATTTAAAATTATTTAAAGTTTAAAATAATTTTTAAATCAAATTGAATTAAATCTTAAAAGTTCAAATAGCAATGTCTACGTAAAACGCCCTAGAAAGCATTTTTTTACTCGTTCTTTCAATCGGATTAACGAAACGTGATAAAATTTTAAACACAAGCACTATACATGAACATAAATCATATGGGTTCAATTGAAAGGTTTAAAAAGCACTTAACAAAAAGCTATTTAGCCTAGTGTATCCTAAGCTAGGGTTGAGCTTTTCACCTTGTTTTAAGGACGGTTTGAACCGTGTAATGGATGGTTGAATTTGTAGATTGTCCACGCTCAGTTGCTCTTCAGAAATCGTGGTCTGAAAAGCTTTGGAATGCTTGGTATTTGAGTTAGACGGACTTGAGGCTTGAGGTGGCCGGAGACTCACCGGCGATGGCTTTGACCGGTGGGATTTGACTGGGGAAATATTTGGGATGTCGAGGGGAGCTCAAACGAAATCATAGACTCACTTGAGAGGGCTCGAGTAGAGAGATAGGGTTGGATGGTGAATCCTGCTTGAAATGGACCTTTTGCCCTATTCAAACGATCTCAGATAGTTTGGAGGGCTGGGATTTCTTTGGGAGCATCCCCTGATGATGCCATCTGTCCAGGGGGTAGGTGGGAGAAAAAGGAATCAAGGACATGGGTACATCCTAGGTGTAAAGCTCACTTGTCCTCTTGTACCCATGTGGAGAGCATAGGGATCATTTGATCATGATCCAAGGGTTAGGATAGACCCTAGGAACGTTCTAGAGTATGTTAAGACTGTTAGAATGGCTCAAGGAAAGAAAGGGTTAGCTTAAGAGGTCATTTGACCAAGCTTGACCCATTTAAATGTTTGTTGACTAGTCAACAAACATGTGGATTGCTGAGGTGACAGTGAGAGGAGCTTGAGAAGCTGGTTGGAGTGATTTGGATTGGGTTTAAGACTAGGAGATTTGAGCTAGAGTGAAAATATGAAAGCTTAAGGTAGGTTGACCAGGTTTTGATGAGTTGACCAAGTCAAACTCAATGTGATTTGATCCCGCATGAGTTTGAATATGTTCAAATAATTAAATAGAATAAAATTTTGGAATTGGAAAAGATTTAAAAGCTTAAGTTCAATATTTGAAAGCATAAAATGTAGGATTTGACCAAATAAATTAGGTTTGACCAAGTTAAACTAAGTATAATTTAACTTGAGGTGCATTGAGATTTATTTGAAGTATGAAATGAAATGGATTTGAAGGTTTAAAAGGGTATGATTTGGTTAAATAGGTTAAATGGACCCATTTAACCCTTAAAAGGTTATTGGGTCAACCTAGGTTGACTTGGTCAACCAGGTTGACGTAGGACCTGGACATGAGCTCAAAGGGTTTAAAATGATGAATAGGGTTTGGTAGAGGTGTTTTCAGGGTCTTGGGAGGTTATCTCAGTCAAAATGACTGTTTGGGCCCTTATGGTCTATCTGGTCAACTTGGGTTGACTTGGTCAACCAGGTTGACTCAGGGTCTGGGATTGGGTTCAATATATTGCATTTGATGTTTGAAGTTGAATGGGGCTGGTTTCAAGGGTTGCAAAAGTCATTTGGGTTTGAAATGACTATTTAAGCCCTTAAGGGGCATTTTGGTCATTTTGACCCCTGGTCAACTGGGGATCAAAATGAGTCCACCAAAATGCAGTTTAATGCTCAATAGGTCATGATCAATGGTTTAGAAGTGATCAGAGAGTTTGGATAAGGATCCAAGGTCAGGATCCACTGGATGGCAGGTCCAGTGGCATAGGCCGTAAATATTTGAAGGTTTTATAGCCTTTGAAAATCAAATCAAATTATGGGGTTAGGGACCTCAGAATGGACTCAAATTTAGAGGGTTGCCTCAAGAGACATGTCCCATCAATGTGCAATTGATAGACTCTGAATCAGAAGTCATTTGACTGGGGTTTGAAGTGTTTGAAAATTCACTGGAAAAGGTTTTCAGAACTTGAGTCCTTAGCCTTGGATTTTAGTCTGAAAATTTGGATTTGATCTGGATTTTGGATTTGAATGATTAGAGTTGAATTCTCCACATCATTTATGATCATTTGGATAATCATAAGTGATGGGATAAGGTTGAAGCTAAATCAGAAGGCAGGATCTAGGTTTGAACTGGAGTTGAGATCAAGATAGGTTTAGAGTCTGGGTAGGTTTGAGATTTGGGCTGATTTGAGGTTTGAATTGAATTAAGGCCTGAATTGGCTTGAGGTTGAGATTGATTTGAAGTTTGAATGGGTTTGAAATCTAAATGGATTTAATATCTGGATTAACTTGGGTCTAGATTGAATTAAGATCTAGATTGAACAGAAGTTGGAATTGACTAGATATTTGAATTGATTTGAGTTTTGAATAAGTTGATTTAAAGTCTGGATTGATCTAGAGTTTGAATAGATCTAGGGTCAGGATTGATTTAGATCTGGATTGACCTAAGGTCTAGATTGATCTAGGGTCTAGATAGATCTAAAATCTGGGTAGACCTAGAGTCTGGATTGATTCAAGGGCCTGGGTAGATCCTAGGGTTTGAAATCTAGAAGAATCCTAGAGTCTAGAAATCCTAGAGTCTGGAGTCTAGAAGGATCCTAGGGTCTAGATAGATCCTAAGTCCTGGGCAGGTCTAGAGACTGGATTGGCCCTGGTGACCTCATACAAAAATGAGGTCAACACTCTCTCCCATAGTTTTAAAGTATGACACATCAACTTAATTCCTCTATAGTTTGCACAATCTTGTGCATCACCTTTATTCTTAGAGATAGGAATCAACACACTCATTCTCCACACATCTGGCGTCTTTCTAGTCTTCAAAAGAATATTAAAAAGTTTAGTAAACTAAGAAATTCCTTCATCTCCCAAGCATTTCCACACCTCTATTGGAATATCATTAGGTCCAACAGTTTTCCCACACTTCATCTTCTTTAAAGCCTCTCTAACTTTAGTTTTAGTAATACGTCGATAAAAATAAAAATCTCTATTTTCATTTGAAGTGTTAAGGTCACTAAAGTCAATCGTATTTTCACAATCTTCATTGAAAAGCTTAGCAAAATATCTCATCCACCTTTGTTGAATATCATCTTCTAAAAAAAATACTTTTTGATCTTCATCCTTAATGCACTTCACTAAAAAAAAGTACTTTTTGAATGCATATGCAGAGATAAACAAAATTAATAGATATACATGGTGTTAAACATGAATAGGAATACATGTGTACCACACCTTAGAGGATGATGAAAGCATAATTTATCTACATTTTGAATATTTACCATTTGAAGAATCATTTCTAAGAGATCTTTAAAATATCTTTTCAAGACTTTTGATGAATTATAGCCAGTGCCAGAATTGTCAAATTATATTTAAAAATTCGTGTAGACAAAACTAACTGGTGAAATATTGATTTAATATAGTTAAAATGACAAGAATAAAATATTCTACGACATACTAGAATTTACATGGTGAAAGATTTGTAATACTCATAAAAAATATATGTTACTTCATAACTTTTTATAGCAATATTGGAATTGAAATCAGAAATATGGGATTGGGAGCCTACCTCGAGTAGAACGAATCTCCTAACTAGCCCACAACAACAACAACATCAAGCCTTTGTCCCACTACGTGGGGTCGGCTACATGAATCCTTTTTCTCCATTGTGTCCTGTTAAAAGTCAAATTCTCATTTAAATCTAATAAAGAAAGATCATTTCTAATACTTTCTAACCAAGTCTTTTTAGGTCTACCTCTACCTTTCTTAACATAAGTCAAATCTAATACCTCTACTTTCCTAACCGGGTCATCGGGAGGCCGCCGTTTTATGTGACCAAAACATCTAAGGCGACTCTCTCTAAATTTATCTTCCACTGGAGCTACTCCAACCTTTTCACGTATATGCTCATTTTGTATCCTATCTCTAAGGGTAAAGCCACTCATCCACCTCCTCATCTCTGCAACACTTAACTTAGTATTATGCTTCTCTTTTAATGGCCAACATTCGGCACCATAAAGCATTGCAGGTCTCACCACCATCTTATAGAATTTTCCCTTAAGTTTGAGGGGGACTTTTCTATCACACAACAAGCCCGATGCATTCCTCCACTTCAAGCATCCAACTTGAATTCTGCTGATAATATCCCCATCTATTTCATCATTACTCTAAACAATAGATCCAATATATATAAAACGTGTACTCTTATTAATGGCTTGATCGCCCAAGGTCACAATCCCCTCACTAGAATCTCCTAACTAGCCTGATGGAAGAATTTTGCAAAATAGTCTCCATACTCCTCTACTTCTCTTCTCCTCTTCTCCTCCTTTCCTTCTCCAGCAAGCAAATGGGGGTGATGGATTAAATGAAATGGATATATATACCCATTTAAGTGGCTAGTATCATGGCGCTTCATCACACAGCGCCATGGCGCTCCTTTTCAGCATTGCAGCTCTCCCGCAAACCTTACTTGAATATAGAGAGGGCAACACCGCAGAGCCACCATTATGAGCACTGCAGTGCTCCTTAGAGCACTTGACTCCTAACTTTCTTCTTTTTCATTTCATTTCTAAATTCATCTAGATTTAAATTAGACTTTAAATAACTTAGTTTTATAATGAAATCAAAACAAATTATAATTCATACCATACCAAGTCTAGTCAACCAAATTCTAGAGCAGCAGTTATTATAGTTGCTGCTTAGAACCCCTTGCTGAATCAAGGACAAGTGTCGGATGCCCTCAACTTAGAGTATTCTTGGATATTGTATGCAATTAACCTTGGTACTTAAGCCTATGGAAAATCCAATTCCTGATAACTAAACAAATCCTTCTTGGTCGACCATATTATTCAAGAGAAATCTGTAAAATATATTTCCAATTTGCCTTTCATTGAACCTCTCAGGCACATTAGAATTTGTTGGTCTTTGGTACCCAATAACTTTTCTAACCTGAACCTAAGGCTATTTAAAAGCTCACAACAGTGCATGCTAGAAGGTTTTTTTTTGTATAAGTTATTTTTATCTTCTTTTTCTTCTTTGTACGTAGGTGTGCTTGGGAATTGAGAAAAGGCCTAGCGAATGCTTTTGTTTTGTATACTACAATTATGACTCATTTGTTAGTATAATGGATTCTCTCTTCACTCCGATTGATGTAGACTTAGTTGAAGCCATACCATGTAATTATTGGTGTCCTTATGTTGTATTTTTTCTCTCTCTTTTTTCATTATTTGTGGACATCATTTTTTTATGGTGACCTTCAGCTTTGATTCTTTTGACACCCTCAATGCAAGATTTGTAATTAACATGGCATCATGAAACGTAGCTTGACTGAACAGACTCTAAGAGCCTACTGGAATGAACACTAGAAGATACCGTGAGGCATATTTTTGAGGCATATTTTACATCTTTTATCCAAGGAAAAACTGCATATGCTATTAACATGCATCGTATCCGTGTAGCTTATCCCAGGCTGCCCAACAATGCTAAAACAAATCATACCTTTATATGTATTATTAGAAGACTGAGATTGTGTCATACATTAAAGCTTCAGCACTTGTTTGTTTTGATATTTCATGGAGTACTCTTTTAGCTTAATCATGCATATTAAGATGCACTAATAGTCGAACTCTTGGTATACACCATCGAAGAATGATCTCACATTGATATGAAACTAGTTTCTTAATGGTTGGATACTAATTGTATGCTGTTGTTATTGTGAAAAAAAAGGAAAGGGGAGATTGCAAAGTAGCACATAAATTATATATATCTATGAAGTAGTGATTCGCTAATTTTGGATTCTCTTTCAACCGAGTAATAATACAAATTTCTCACTACCGTAATATTTAGTTGCAGATGCAGAAGAAGTGTACCAAAGAAGGAAAATAACTCAACTTTCAATGGTAAAATGAAGGATTTCAAAGAAGACACAATTGCATGACATAGTGGAAAGCATAAGAGAGCCTTACATTATTTGAAATGGCTTCTAATGAGTTGGCCTTCAGGTATATAGGATGATCCTTGATCAATCCAAGCTTAGACTTCTTTTGACTCAAGGATGAACCTTGAAAATTCTTGATAATAAATAAATGATTTCACTTTCTGAAACCAAGTAATACATTAATGATATGGACTTTTTTAAATTCAAAGTGAATCTAGAAAATTCTTCAAAGTGCTTATGTGACTTGGACTTTCTAAACTTGAAGATGAATGTAGAAGATTCTTGAGAATGCATAAATTGATAAATAATAAGTGCAACTTGATAAGCTCATACTCATATGATCAGTCAGCTTGCCTCTCCACCACATGGTTCAGCTATAGCAGCCTTTTGCAGACCAAATTAATCTCAACCATTAATGCTCTATACTGATTTTAATCTCAGCGATTTGTGCATAACGGTTCTGTCATCTTCTTCTTTATAATTTGTTTTCCTTGTAGCTGCATTATAGAGATGAATATATGAAATACATATTTAGCTTCTTCCTTTCTAACCTTTATGCAGGTTCTAAGTCACCGTTCTAAACAATGAATATTCACATGGTACCAAAGCCTTCCGGCTAATTCTTCAAGTCGACATCAATGGATTCATCGGCATCTTCTCTATCGCCTTCCGCCTCGATTCCGATCAAGATGAGTAATACGAAAATTCCAACACAGCTCAAGTTTCTAATGATGAATGTCAAGACAGTCATCAGTACACGACTCACTGTAGAAAATCATCCCATTTGGAAATCGCAAATCCTGAAGCTTTTTGCGGCAAATGGCTTCGATGGTTATTTGGATGGATCAACTGCTAAGCCACAGAAGCAACTGCTTGCGTCTGACGGAACCATAAGCCTTAATCCACATTATCAAACATGGATGTTGATTGATCAAAATTTGTCCGCCGCTCTTTACTCCACTATTTCCTCTTCTCTATTACTATATGTTATTAATCTTGATTCTTGTTATGACATATGGACGACCATTGAAAAGCGTCTTCAATCTACTAATCGTTCAAGGCAACTTCAGTTAAAGAGTGAGTTACATCATCTGCAAAAGGGAGATAAAACTATGATTCAATATCTATCGGAAATAAAGAAGAAAGTGGATGCTATCACTGTAGCTGGGTCTATTATTGATTCCGAAGATATCTTGATGTATACACTTAATGGCTTGCCCCCGATATATAATGCCTTTAAAACAGCAATACGAACCCAACTGCAACCTATTGGACTTGATGACTTCTACTCCCTTCTTTGTAGTGAAGAACTTAGTCTTCAATCAGATATTCTAGTTGATTCCTCAGTTGTTTCCTCTACTGAAACACTTTTACACTTTAGGCGGTTCGTGGCCGCTCCCGTGGAATACAGCCGTGTCGATCATCTACTGCAGTTAACCGTGGCGGTCGCAACTACCCAACATCATCTCGCGAAGGCCGACGTCCTCGTTCTTCTATTCAGTGTCAAATCTGCAACAAAACAGGACATTCCGCCTTTCAATGCTGGTACTGAGCTGATCTTTCATATCAACCTCCCTAACAAACAAATGTGTCCAATGAACAAGCATCTACGGATCACTGGTTTCTTGATTCTGGAGCTACCTCTCACCTAACCTCAAATTTCCAACAGGTAAACCTACCACAAACATACCATGGTTCCTCTCATGTTCAGGTTGGCAATGGCCAAGTTCTTCCTATTGCCAATTCTGGCCAAGGAATTTTACCTACTCCATCGCGTAAGCTCCGTCTCAATCGAGTCTTACATGTGCCACGCCTCTCTCATAATCTTCTTTCTGTGAATAAATTAGCTAATGACAATTCCTGTTTTATTCTATTTGATGCTAATGGTTTTGTCATTAAGGACATACAGACCAACAGGACTCTCCTCTGCAGTCCATGTCATCAAGGTCTTTATCCCATTAAGCTACCTCCGGTTGCCTCCTCTGCTTCATCCACTTCCATCTCAGCATTTCATACCACCGAATCTGCTCAAGCTACATGGCATCAACTTCTTGGACACGCCTCTCCCTCAACTCTACAACTTTTTCCATTCAATTTAGCCCATAGGAAATTATCTTCTAGTTTTCATTGCTATGCCTGTGTGCGAGCAAAATCACATAGATTACCTTTTGCTTTATCTGCTCAAAAAATTACAGCTTGTTTACAATTAATTCACTCTGATGTTTGGGGACATTCCCCCACTCTATCTTTACAAGGTTATAAATATTATATGTTGCTTATCAATGACTATACTCGATTTTGTTGGGTTTATCCTTTGCGTGTTAAATCTGAGACCTTTAATATCTTTCTTCAATTTAAAACACTGGTGGAAAAACAATTCAATCAATGCATTAAAATGCTAAGAATTGATGGGGGTGGTGAGTATATCAACCATTCCTTTACATCTTACCTTAAGCAATGTGGCATTGTGCATCAAGTTACTTGTCCTTACACGCGTCAGCAAAATGGCGTTACTGAAAGAAAGCACAGGCATCTCATTGAAACTATTAGAGCTCTTCTGTTTCATGCTAATTTACAAACTCACTTTTGGCCAGAAGCTCTTTTCACTGCAGCATACACTATAAATCGATTACCTTCAAAATTGACTAATAATATATCACCTTATGAGCGTCTATATCATTCTCCACCAGATTATTCTATTTTCAAGGTATTTGATTGTCTGTGTTATCTTTGGCTACCTACTCAACTTCATCATAAATTTCAGCCCAAGTCTCATTCTTGTATTTTTCTCGGTTATGCTGATGCCACAAAAGGTTACAAATGCTTCAACTCACTTACGGGACATATTCAACTGTCTCAACATGTCAAATTCTTTGAAACTATTTACCTGTATAAATCGTTGATGCAAACGCCATTACCTTCATCAAGTCAGTCATTGCCACCGTCTCTTCTTGTGCCCTCATTATCTTCTACTCCTACAGCTCCACAAACTACTCAAACTTCACTACCTATAACAACTTCCTCATCCGAAACTGCATCAACTTCTGCTATAGTTGCTTCTCCCACCTCACATTCCTCTACCTCTGCTCCATCAACGCCCCAATCTGCTCCTATTCCACCAACACTTCCAATGGTTACTCGTTCTCGTATAGGTACACTTCAACCCAAAAAGATCTTTGATCTGCATCACTCAATCATTCCCACCCGTCCAACTTGTTCTCTCAAGCCATTAAGTATGCTATTGGAGAAAGGCCATGTCATCAGAATCATCAGAATCATCAGAATTTGAAGCACTTCAAAATCAAGGCACTTGGATCTTAATCCCTCAATCTCCTCAATTTAATGTTCTTGGTTGTAAATGGATCTACCGGACTAAATTTAATTCTGATGGATCAATTGCTCGTTATAAAGCCCGATTGGTTGCTCAAGGCTTTAATCAAGAATATGGGCTCGATTACTTTGATACCTTCAGCCCTATACCTAAATTTCCAACAATTCACATTCTCTTTACAGTAGCTGTTACTCGGAAATGGCCTATCTTGCAGCTTGATGTATCGAATGCCTTCTTACATGGCACACTCGACGAAACTGTCTACATGATGCAACCTCCGGGGTTTAGAGATCCACAACATCCAACCATGTTTGTTTACTCAAAAATGCTCTTTATGGTCTAAAACAAGCACCGCGGCAATGGTTTGCTACATTTACATCGTTTCTCACAAATTTTGATTTTCAAGTCAACTCGGCTAATCCTTCTCTACTTCAACTCTCTAAGGATAGCACTCAAATCTACATCCTTGTTTATGTGGATGATATTTTACTTACGGGCAATAATACTACAGCTATTGACTCTCTTTTACATGCCTTACATTCAAGATTTCAAATGCGCAATCTCGATAAGGTTTCCAACTTTTTGGGTATACAAGTTGTGCAAATTGATAATGGCATTCATTTGTCTCAAGCATTATATGCAGCTCAACTATTAGAAAATTTTGGCTTGAAGGATTGTAAACCTGTTCTAAGTCCTCTACCAACTAAAATTCCCATGCTCGCCACTTCTGCTGAGCTCTTTGCAAAACCCGAATTGTACACGCAACTGGTTGGTTCTCTGTAATACCTCACGATCACTCAGCCTGATCTCTCGTTTGCGGTTAATTTTCTTTGCCAGCATATGCATCAACCGTACCTACTGCATTACCAACTGCTTAAACGAGTATTCCGGTATTTATGTGGTACCATTCACTTTGGGCTTCCTATACTCAATTCCTCCCTTGAACTTCATGCTTACTCTGATTCGGACTGGGCTGCTGATCCAACAAATCGGCGCTCAATCACAGGCTATTGTGCCTTTCTTGGTAGCAATCTTATATCATGGTGTGCTACAAAGCAAACTACTGTCGCTCGCTCTTCCACTGAAGCTGAATATCGAGCACTTGCAAATGCTGCTACAGATATCGTTTGGCTACGTCAACTTCTACATGATTTCTCTATACCGATTCCTGCTCCCACATCACTTTTCTGTGACAATGTTTCAACACTTGCTCTTGCAAATAATCCAGTCTTTCATGCTCGTACAAAGCACATTGAAGTGGATTTCCATTTTATTAGAAATTGCATCAAAAAGCATCATATTGTTGTACATCATATTTCTTTAGTTGATCAACCAGCTGATCTCTTTACAAAACTGTTGTCTGCTACTAGATTTCAACTCTTATGCAGCAAGTTAACACTTCAAGAGAACCTCGTTAACTTGAGGGGGGGTTGATAAATAATAAGTGAAACTTGATAAGCTCGTATTCATATAATCAGTCGACTTGCCTTTCCACCACATGGTTCAGCTATAGCAGCCTTTTGCAAACCAAATTAATCTCAACCGTTAATGCTCTGTACTGATTTTAATCTCAACTGTTTGTGCATAACGGTTCTGTCATCTTCTTCTTTATAATATGTTTTCCCTGTAGCTGCATTATACGGATGAATATATGAAATACATATTCAGCTGCTATTCCTTTCTTCCTTTCTAACCTTTATGCAGGTTCGAAGTCACTGTTCTAAACAGTGAATCTTCACATATATGACTTGACCTTTTTTGACTCAAGATGAGTCTAGAAGCCTTTTAGAGAAGAACCTCAAAACAACCTCTCTTTTTTTTTTGGGGGGGGGGGGGGGGGATATAAGTCATGAAAGGAATATGTTACTTCTTCAAAATACAAATAATACACAATTGCCAAGCAATATCCTTTCTATTTAATAAGACCTCAGAGGCAATTCATATCTCACTTGTCAATTTGCAAGTTTTGGTTTGCTCAAACAATTCATGACAGATACATCACCAATTTTAGCATCTCCTTCAAGGCTTCAACCAAGTAGTGAGATAAATTCTCACTAGCTCAAGATTAACTCCACAAGTACAAGAAAGTGCTCAAAAGAAGCAAAAGAGCTCAACTTTCACTAGTAATATGAATGATTACATTAGAAGATTTCTAAGAAGTAACTTGCATGATGTAGTCAAGAGCATAAGAAAGCCTTAAGATGACTTGAAGTGGCTTTTAATGGCTTGACCTTCAATTGCATCACGGCACGAACCCGCTATATGTAGGTGTACAAGATGGTTCTTGAACATTTTAGACTTCTTAGGAATCAAAGATGAATCTTGAAGATTCTAGAGAATATATAAATGACTTCAGACCTTTTAGACTCAAAAATACATAAAATGGTTGACCTTCTAAACTCAAACCATGAATCTAGAAGATTTAAGAGAGTGCTTAGATCGCTTGGACTTTCCTCGACTCAAAAATGAATCTTAAATAGCCTAAAGTGAGTAAATAATTTGGCTTTTGTAGACTCAAAGAAGAACTTGGAATATTATAGAGAATGAACCTAAATATACATTTCCAAAAAAATATGCTTTAGCTATATTATCTGCATATGGTGAACTATGGTATAGCATGAAGGTGTTCTTACTTAGCTTGTAACTTCACTTTAAATGCTGAAATTTTGTCATTCCTTGTACATAATGAAATGCTGCTTCACAATTTTTTGCTTGTCCAAGGGCTGCGTATCACCACTTAGTGGAAAACCTTCTGTTTTATCATGGCCTTGGTAAGTAAAGTGAATCATCTTATAATTGAACAGATAGGGTTGCGAGTTCATGTGTTTTTTTTTTTTTTTTTTGCTGCTAACCAGCATACTGGAAGAGCAAAAGCTTTTTCTCAAATCAGACTTAGTACATTCTCTGGTAAAAAAAAAAAAAAAAAACCCTGAGTACATGCTTTCATATGGATTCTGCTAATGTGGGCTGGTTTTAATCACATCCTATTTTACAATGGAAAGAAGCTGAAAATAGTTCACAACTATTTATATGTGACAAATTTAGTTGAGAGTATCATATCTCTCTTATTTAGTCCATCGACAATTCAAAATTAATCCCAAAGGATCACGCAAGAACTAAATTTGGATCTATTTAATATCTCAATTTCCATCAATTTCTACCTAATGGGCTATTTGAAATTAGTTTTTATAGTCAATGAACTAAATTGATCACATACAAATAGTGTTGGACTATTTCAAACTTTTTCTCGCTTAGCAACGCACGTCCCATGGGCTCCATTCAAATGATTTATTCCAAGCAATTCTTATTTTTAAATTGATCTGGTCTATGTTAAAAAAAAATAGAGATAGACCTAAAAAGGCTGGGTTAGAAAGTATAAAAAATGACCTTTTTAATTAAATTTAAATAAGAATTTGACTCTTAATAGAGCATACTGGAGAAAAAGGATTCATGTATCTGTTATCTCATAGCGGGATAATGACTTGTTATTGTTGTGGTCATTGATTTTTTATTGACGGTTGAAATAATTGAATTCAGTCGGTTTATGAAAACGAATGAAAGTATGTTCCTCTTTTTAGAACTCATCTTCATAGCAATGAGAAGTGAGTTTCAATTATGAAAGCTTAGATGTTACTATCAGCTTTGCTTTTTTTACATATGAAAATAATACATTTTTTTTGGAAGCTTAGATAAGCTTATCTGCTAGGACCTCATTTGGCTGCTTGAGGATAGAAAATACATCTTCAAAAATAATGAATCTGTAAGAGTGATTTTCAACTCTATAAACTCCTTCAAAGCCTGTAAAAGTGAGGATTCTGATTTCTCACTTAAAATAATTGAAAATAATCTTCTACAAGCAACTAAATGAGCTGTAAGATGAACAAATTCAGAGCAATCATTGAGTGGAATATGCTGAACAGCCAATGGCATTCCATATTACTGAATGGTTTTTATTCTGTTATGTGTGTTTGCTTCTGCTTCTCCACAATCTAGAACAAGACATGAAATAGGGGCCAAATAAGCAGCATGTCATAGGGTGGACCACTTGAGCATAATTCACACTGAGGTCATTGTTTGCACTGTCTAAATTATTTGGTCTTTGATTTTGACAGCTTTTGAATTTACTTTCCATCAAATTGATTATTTTAACTATTTACTTCACCATTGATGGTATTTCTTGAGCAGACTTTTAATTATTTAATTATGTTTCTTCATATTTCATTTGACAGCAAGCCTTTAGTGTACTAAACAGTTAGGAGATGCATACAGAGAGTGGTACTCTTGTCACCATTCCACTTAAAGAATTACATTGTTGTTATGTCATTGCCCACAACAGACAAAAGGTGTAAACCAAGCATGTAATCATATGCATATCTGTAGGTTTTTCAATGATCCTGTCTCTGGTCGATCTATTCCCGGCTCAAGATCGTCTCAAAGTCATTCAATTTGTTTTCTAGATGAGTCAAACTTGGTCGCGGGCTTGCTTCATTATCTTTCGATTCAAGCCAAGCTTGTTTGTTTTCATTCATGCTCAAATTAAGCCGAAAATCAATCCATTTTCAACCATTTTTCGATTTAGTTTGGAGTCTAACCTTCATATTTGCATAATATAGTTGCATATTTCGATCTACATGCATGCATAATACGATCTCGATCGAGTTAGCTCAATTCTATCTCGGTCATTGTTTGATTGAAGTAGCGCTAGCTTCATTTTTAGCTCGTTTATCTCGATCTAAGCTAAGTTTGAACAGAAGATTAGTCTCTCTTTCATATGATTTCCAATCTTCAAGTGAAATTCACAGATGATTTTCAATGGTCAAATCAAATTTAGGAACCTATGTCGATCCTAATGATTAAACTTGGTGCTTCTTCAAGTTATAAACACCAAAAATCTCCATAGTAACCTCATTAATGTGTTGTTCATGGGAGTTTTGACAGCAGCTGGGTTACATCAGAGGATACATCTCATTATCAAGAAGGTTTATCAATGTTGAAACCTAAAAGCTAGTTGTAGACTGGGTACCACTTGGATGGAGATACTTTAACTGCAATAGATATTTTTGCCCTAAATTATTTTTTGTGAATTATCATAAGCCTATTTTGGCCTCACTACTATGCTTATAAATATACCTTCTAAGAATAGCAGGCCCACATTTACTTATAACATTGGTAAAGAAACATCATTAAATATGTAAAAAACATCAATTCATGTAATAATTTTATAAAAGTTTTGTTGAGCTCAACTAAGGCTTCATTTGGGATGGCTTTTTTGCTACTTCTTAAATCAACTTTTTAGTACAAAATTTTTAAAAAGCTGCTTTAAGAAGCAATAAAAAAGTTGTCTCAAACGAAGCTTAAGTTTTGTTTGAGATAAGAGTGGTAATAAATGATCAAACTTGACAACCCAAACTAAAAAATTCAGATTCGGATTGACTTGTTTAATAAGCGGGTTTAAAATTCTGACTCGTTTAATTGGCGGGTCTAAAATTCTGACTCGTTTAATTGGCGGGTCGGGTTCGAGCTTACCTGTAAATTTGATGTTGACCCGATAGTGACTTGAACAATTTAATTATTTTTTTCTTTAAATTGTTTTGCTTATTTGGTATGCTCTTCTTACTTTTGATCAATTAATCCAAACTTTATAATTGTCGAGTTATAATTTTTTTTAATCAAAATAGGTTATTAGATCAATTGGGTTCAAATTGGGTCAATTTCATGTCAGACCTAAACCCGACCCGTTAAACTATTTTGACACACCTACTTTGAGGATTTGTTTTGCATTATTGTGTTATGTTGTACATACTGAAGCAATTCCTAATCATCTATACAAATGCAATAGAAAACTGTTGGTAAGCCATAGATATTACAGTGAATGAGAACAGGTTTAATGACTGGCTAATGGCCAAGTCAAAGATGACTTGGTCTATTTATGAATCATTAAATTTTAATATTAAACACAGTCAACAACCTTTTTCTTGTATCAGTTGAGAGACAATAAATGGTTTTTTTGTTCTTTTTTTGGTTGAATTTGCTAATGAAGAGTCGTTCAAAGCTCTTCTAAGAGATGGTAAAAACAAAATAAATATATAAGTTAGTGCCTTGGTCAATAAATCTTATCATAGAAGGGTGCTTTGTAAAAGGTGATATTGAATTGGTTGAATTATCAAGCTATGTGAAAGAAACTTAAATATTTAAACATGAGAATATTAAGTTTAATTTTGTTTAGTGTTTGAAAGTTTACTTCGGTAGAGTAGAAGATATATGTCTAAGCTTTTGACAAAAATTCAGCATGCTCAAATGAAACTTATAAGAGATCATTAAGTTTTTCGTAGAAATTCTAGAAAGGTAAAAGATCATAGGGTCTGATTTAGTTGAAAAATCAGGAAAGAGATATAAAAATCCTCATTTCCTCACAGTTGAAGAGGTGAGGATTATGTAAGCAAATTTTTTATTTCTCCCATAAGGATTATAGAAATAAGGTGTCCAGTTAATACCCAGTAATAGGGTTAGATCTTAACTAGAGTCTAGAGTCAACGATGGCAATTGCTGGTAATGGTCAGATAGTTGATACCCAACAACAGTATTAAATCTAGATAGGAGTTTGAAGATGATAGCGGTGATTGTTGGTAGTGGTCATTGGTGGTTACGACAACTTGCGGCGGTCCTTTAGCTGTGATAGCTGATGTTGGTCATTGGTGATGATAGCTAGAAAATGCTAAAGAGATTGTTAGTTCTCGTAGCCCTTGGACCTCCCTTTTCTTTAGAAAATGTGTCTCTATTTAAAGGCTTTTGTGTATGGGAATCCAAGCACTCTATCGTACAGTCCATTTTGATTCTTTAGATTATAAAGCTTTTGCTCAGCAACTAAGTGCCTTAATAATGTTGGAAGTAAGTGATATTGGGCTTAATGGATTTGTCTTGTCAAGCCACTTAATCCAACCATAAGCATGCCAAATTTGAAGATCGTTTGATCATCCAATTAATGTTTATAATTTTTAATTATGCATCAAGTGTTTGATTTGGACCCATTTAAACCACTTCTGGTATCGTTGGGTTCGTCTTGTCGGTCAATTATACTATAAATTTGATAAAATTAGAGTTTAAATGATATTGAATTTAATTTTGAAAGTTTCTACTTTAAATTTTACCTCAAAATTCATGCCAATCAAACAAATGTTTTGTAGACATATAAAATTTTATTATTAAATAATAAAAAAATGTATTAATATCAAAATATCAAGTGAAATTTTAACCCTTTTTCTTACAAATATAATTGTTTTGGTGGAAGAACATGCTATAGAGAAATGAAGGGTAAAGTGCAATGGAGGAAAATTTTATTTTTTGTTCTTTTAATAGATTGCCTTCTTGAGATTTTTGTAATTCCATCAAAATTAATTCATTTTTCTATTATTTGTGCACCTTTGCTTATTATATTTGTTTCTTTCTAATTTTAAAATTATTTTAGATGGCTAAAATATGAACACTTACTATCTTCTTCTCTTCATAACTCGGACTTTTTTAGCGCACATGTGACTTATAAGTTATAATAGGGCTCAAGGGACCGCTCCTATCACATGCACTATTTATTAACTTAGAGGTGTATTGGAGTGTATGCTTCCTATTTCTACATTTAACTTAATAAAAAATTGGAATTTATATACATGACATTAGAATTATTATGTATTGATATATCTAACATCTAATTTTTTATATTTATTTATATAACATGCAAATGTTTAAATCATAGGAGACATATAACTAATATTCAATTTTAAGAAGCCAAATTTTCTTCAACTTTACACTAAAAATGGTTAATAATAGGATCTAAATAATAATTATTGTTGATAATCTTATAATTAGAAGTTATTATTAGCTTTACTATAAATAACCATTAATTAATATTGTTAAGAATCTTATGATTTTAATTATATGTTAACACTAAGAGCCTATTTGGAATAATTTTCTACCTGCTTTGTTTTTCTGATTGCAACAAAAATTTTGTTTTGTTGCTTTTTGTAACTATGATGACAGTTATTTTCTCCACAGCAACTTAACAACCAACTTTATAAAACATTGTAACTGTATTAAATATACTTGTTGCGTCCTGGAATATTCGCAGCGGTAGAGAAATATAAAGCTTAGCGTCTTAGCATTGTACGAAGATCCAGCACGCAGTCAGATAAGAGAGAGGGTGTTGCATTCATATATAGAGCGCATTACATGGTGAGAATTACAATAATCATCATATACATGTTTGTTGGGTCGGCAATGCCATAGTCGATAGACGACAGAGGTCGGAAAGACCGTAGTTGACTGACATTGGAGGTTAGAAAGACCGTAGTCTGATAACGGAGGTCGGGAGGACCTTAGTTGTCTATTCTAGCCCGCAACAATACTCTTAATTATTTCATCAGCATTTATATGGAAATGTGCATAAATGAATATGAGCGATGTAAAGCTGCTGTAAAAAGTAATTTTCTAACACAAAAATTTATTGAAAGTAGCGGCGATATGAAAGCAAAACAAAGTTAGCTAAACAATCACATGTGATTGAGGCTATTGGGGGATCATATCTGAAACGTGTGTTGTTTTGGTCCACACTGTTTGTAGGTAGTTAGATTGCTTAAATTCCATCTTAAAACTATAAAAATGAAGCTATGAAGTATGAATCATGCGGTTTTATTATTTTATTAATTTCTTAGTGGATCCACTTGACACAGCATTTAACACTGCTCCTTTCCTTAGCTGTTCTTCACGATCTCACCTAAGATTTTGACCCTCTTGTAATTAACCTCTTTTCTTTTTAATTAAGAAGCCTAATTTTCGTCTTTTTTACTCTTAAAATGGTTAATTATGTGATATAAACAATAATTATTGTTGCTAATCTTATAATTTCAATGTTTTTTATTATGATTTTGATTATGATTTGGTGATTATAAAAATTAAACTTTTAAAAATAGTTTATTAATCTTTGTTAGGATGTGATTAATTATTTTAGTTGATATTAAGTAGTACTGTACAATATTTTCAAAAGAAGCATTAAATTATAATCAACTGTCTAAATGTACATTGACCAATTGATTAAGAGTAATAGCATTATGCATTAATAAATATTATTCCAATTTTTACCTATTAGAAAATTAATTAAAATTTATTTCAAATTAACTCAAATTTAAATTAAATTCGCTTAATTGGGAATATTTTCTAGATGATCGTAATTTGATTACTAATAAAATTATTTTGAAACATCAATGATGATTTTAATCATTTTGTTGATATTTTTTTATAGCCATTGAATATACTGATATTTAGGCTTCGTTTGGGACAATTTTCTTCCTGCTTTCTAAAGCAATTTTTTACTAAAAAGTTGCTTTATTAGAAAGCTGTAAGAAAGCTATACCAAACGAAGCCTTAGATATTGTTAGATTTAATTGATATTCATATGTCATTAGATTAGGACATAAATATCTTTTATGAATTTATTATTTGAAGATATTTGTGGACCAAACAATTCATATTTGTTAATTATATGATATTACATAATAAATATATATGTTGGTGGAAGATTTTATTGGAATAAAACATCAATGTCATATATAAAAATTATTGTTTATGAATAATAACAAATTAAATTGTCAATAACCATTAATATTTAAGCTTATTCATGAGCTAATTTGGGGTGGATACAATGAATGACTTGTAAATTGAGCTCAATCAGCTAATGGGTTAAGTCTGAGCTCATTTTGACTCAATTGATCAACTCACCATTACGTTAGTTTAAAAAATAATATAAAATTTAAAATTTTAAAAATTAAAATTTTGAATTTTTATTTATTAATTATATAAAAATATCAACAAAAAATAGCACTTTTTCTTGTATATTTTTCATCAATGAAACAAATTTTGTTTACTAAAATTTTGCCAAAAAATAGATTTTAAATCATTCAATTTTTTAAAAAAAATTAGTACAATAAAGCAGTTATTTTTATTATTCATGTGTTATATTCATCTCAAAATAAATTTTAAATTTTCAAAATCTATCATAATCAAAATTAGGTCACCATTTCCTCACCAAACTATATTTCTTCTTTATCATTTTTTTACAATAATCTCAAAAAATTAAACTTGAACCTAATTAATAAATCAAAATAAAACTCAAAATAAAAGAAACTAGAATTTTACTCTAATTACCAAATAACCTCAAAATTGCAATTAAAATTCTTATAAGTTATAAGTAAATATTTCTAATCATTTACCACAATTCATCATTTATTTTTTAATATTAAATATTTATTCAGTGCACAACAATTTAAAAATGGGAGATTTGCATACATACCACCTTATACTATTCTATTTACATATTTAACACCTGAAATTTTAATATTACATACATAACACCTATAGTTCATTTTGATATCAAATATGAGTGGTAGAAATGAAATATATGAGTGGTAGGAAAGAAATATAAGTGGTATATTTGATATTAAGATAATATAAGGTGGTATATATGTAATATTAAAGTTTTGGATGTTAGATATGTAAATAGGTTATTAGAAAGTGGTATGTATGTAAATTTCCCATTTAATATATTCTCCCAAGGCCTGGCTCACTCGTAACCATATACAAATACTTTTTTTTATTTTTTTTTTAATTTTTTTTATTTTTTATTTTATCAAATACAAATACTAGTGAAATTATTTTAACTGGATTAGGGCTTATAGTTTTTTTCTTTTTTGGATTTTACACGTAACACTCTGGTGTCTCTTTCAATTCACGTAATTTCTCTTTCTTATCTGCGAAAGTTCCGACACGTAATAAATATTAAAAATAAAAATTTAATATTTACAAAATTAAATTTAAATTTCTAAAAATAATTTTCTAAAAAAAAATTATAATTAAAATTAATTGAGGGCCCAACTAAAATCATCAACCAACCAAATAGCATAATCGTGAATGAAATGTTAGGTGCGGGGGTGGTGATTAGAGGCGTCGTTATCGTGAGCTGTCAAGTCGGGGATTAAGCTTCCTATAAAATATTACGAGGCGTCTCTATTGATGAGGACAGCCGGTGGGCCCCACCCCCTCTCCATTTTTGGCAAAGCCGTAGTCGTCGAATTGCACGGCGCTCAGCCCTCGCACGTAACTGTATTCTTTCGCATGGTGCCGACAGCCCGACAGATATTGAAGAATTAATAAATTTATAAATATTTATTCGATTTATAATAATTTTTTTAAAAAATTATTTCAATATTATATATATATATATATATAGTGTTAATTTTAGAAAATTTAATCTATTTATGATAAGTCTAAAATCATTAAATTTATATTAAAATTAATATTTTTATATAATATATACATTATATTAATCTTAACATAAATTTGAAGTCTCCTGAATTCATTATGATATAATTTATATGATTATGAGATTAAGAATTACTAAATTTTTTTTAAATTTTCTAAATGTAATCTTAATTTTAAAATAAATTTAATCAATTTTAAATTCATTATGATATAAATTTGGAAAAAAAATATGGGTGTTATGATATAATTGAAGGTGGGGCTAAGGGCATTTTTATATATTTAATGTTTGTTTGGAGTGTCATTTTTATATGATTATTGTGAGCAAGTGCCTATGATATAATCCAATGAGAATTAATGCATTTGTTGGGTAATATTATGATATAGCTATGTTGATGTGTTGTATGCAATTATTGTTATATATATATATATATATATATATATATATATATATATATATATATGACTGTTCAAGCAATAGAAGTATTTGAGTTGAGATCGGCTCTGCGGCCGAGTGGTCGACGAAACACGTTCCTCCCATCTCATCCTGGCTCGAATTCCCTAACTGTCCCAAAAAAAAAGTATTTGAGTTATGTTTATATTTGTTTTTTATTTTTTCATTAATATTCTATTGGGGGTATGGCTAAATTTGTAATTTTTCTAAAAAAATGTGTAGATATTAATTGAAAATTAAACTTCTAGAAAAAAGAATTGTATATTTTATATTTTTGTTGTGATTTTTGGGATTTAGATGGTGTAGATTATAAAAAGTTACAATTGAATATTAGTTTTTTATATAGTTAAACTTTAGAAATTGCATAAAATATTGCCACATAATTTTTCATGCACTGATTGGGGTTCCTTTCTTTTATTTGGTTTGTAAATTAATGAATTATTTTGTAAATATGTTTTTAATGATTTTGAATCTTGAAAGTATGTGGTGGAAAACAAACTGACTATATTTATAAAAGAAATTACAATTAAAAGATGATTAATTTGAAGTTGTTGCAATTAGAGCCAAATTTTTTTTCATCATATTAAGAGAACAAAAAAATTTGATTATCTTTCATTGCCCAGCTTTCAACAACCATCGTTAAATATTATTAGTCAACAATCACCTGAAAATAGCTTTCATATTTCGAGTCTATTACATTGTATTAATATGTTCTATAATTATAGTAATGAATATCATTTACAATTATTAACTCATATTAGTGAAATTATTTAGACTATATAATATCTCATAATTTTTTCTTTCAGAAGCTTTTTCATAAAAAAAAAATCTTATATGCTCTGTGTGTTCTACTCTCAACTTATTTATGTGTATTAGATTTTTCTACTATCTCTTCAACTATAAATTTCCAATAAACAATAAAATTGAAATTAAGGATTTTTTTGGGACGATTGTAGTGTTTTATAAAATTAATTACAAAGTTGTTGGGGTAAAAGTAACTTATAGCTACTCTGGTTGCAAAAAAGTTTTTTTTTTGCTACAGAAATTTTTTTAAACAGTGAGAAAGCAGTAGCCTAATGAAACTGTGGCTGCTATCTAAAAAGCAAAACAGTAAGAAAGCTATCCCAAACACCCCTAAAATTTTGTCATACATAACGTATATTGACCCACTAACCAAAAGTAAGAAGTAATCTCTAATTTCTTTTGATCATATGCTAACTTTATTTCAAATCAAATCAATTCTAATCAAATAGGCTACTTATACTATTTAAATTTTAATTCTTCCAACCCCCAAATCAAAATAATAAAATTCCAAAGTTTTTTAAGAATAAAGTCTCATCTTAGAGGAATCCTAAGACTTCCAATAAAACTAGCCTATGTTCTCTCCAACAAACACAAAAAGTCTTATGCACCCATGGCTTTAGCATTAAAATATTCTTTAAAATGTGTGCTTCATTGAGCACTAATCTTAAAGCTAACATAAAAGGCTTAGATCCACTTCTCATAACTTTTTTTTCTATGAACCAACAATGCACAAGATTTTTGTTTCTTCAGCAACTAGTGATATCATTGATGATGTCCATCACTCACTTTATTATATAAATAAATTTGTTTGAATCTTATTAAAAAAATATAATTATATAGTTGCAAGTTGTCTTGAAAATAATTTTTTTAATATTTTATTTTATTATTTTATATAACCTTATAAAAGCGAAATTATATTTATAGTGTGGGGCCACAGCCAAATGCAAACTTTCTCATATTTATTGAAACTCTAAGAAGTTCATTCATTAATGTTACTGTTAAGAAAAAAATTATTGGGACTCAATCTATTGGATCTCTCTGTACATATAATCTGTTAGGAAATAGTTGTAGTTGTCTGGTTTTTTTCATTGATATGTGTAAGGAAAGATTCTAGATTAGGTAAAATTGGAGTAATGACAGAATGGATGATTGAGCATCCCAAAGTGGCTAACATAGTAACATGTAAAGCATGGCTTGAGGAATATTTAGCATATCTTAAGAACAATATTTCTTGTAGGTGTAGAAGTTATTTTGATGTGCATTTTATATTGTCTGAGTCAAGTTGATCAGATTAGTATGAGAATTTGAAATGAGTTTAATGAGTTGTTGATAGTAGTTGATTATTCAAACTGACTCGAACATAGAACTCATCAAACATTAAGTCACCAAAAGTTTTAAATCGTCCCGAGCTGCATCTAATCAAGTTGCCCAAGAGTTTGCTCTAACTCAATCGTTAGTTCTGAAATACTGAATTTGTCCTAAGGAATCCCATTGCGGAGGGTATTCGTCTGAGGATCATGGATACTATTCATGAGTACTCACCAGTAGACCAAGGGTTCTTGTTAAAAGAACTGGTCAAAGGTACTCAAGCTTAGTCTGGAACTTGCTAGAAGCTTATTTACGAGTAGCCGATTATAAGGATGACTTGCTCGCTATAAAATTAGATATACATAGTCCAAACTATGTACTTTATATGCAGTTATATTGTTTACCCAATTGAATAATGTTGATTTTAATTCTTATTTATAAATAAAGGGTCATCGATTGAGCACATATATCATGTGATTTTGTAAATTATGTTTGTTGCGTTCTGGAATATTCATGATGGTAGAGAGTGATATAGTTTAGCGTCTTAGCTTTGTACGAAGATCCAGCACAGAAATAGATAAGAGAGTATGATTATAGAGTTTGTAAGGAAGACCATAATTTTTACGTGGAAATCCCTGAAAAGGAGAAAAATCACGGGGCCTAGCCCAGTTTGAATGAATCCACTAATGTTTGCAATTGATTACAAATGAGGCCCTTCTTTAGAATGAAGGTCTTGGCTCGATATAGCAAATATACATCATACAAAGTGCATTATATGCTGGGAGTTTGAAGAATCAGTGTTGATATGATTATTTGGGGCTGCAAAATCATAATCAACGAGCGATGTAGGTCGAAAGGACCATAGTCAGATGACGGTGGCTGAAAGGACCGTGGTCGACGGGTGACGGGCGACCGTAGTCGTAAGGAAAGTAGTCGACGGACAACAGAGGTCAAAAGGACCGTAGTTGGCATTGGTGGTTGGAAGACCGTAGTGGGCAGGCGACGAAGGTCGGGAGGACTGTAGTTGATGATGGTCGTTGGAAGGATCGTGGTTGGAGGACGGTGGTCGGAAGGACCGTAGTCGATGAGAGATGGAGGTCAGAAGGACCGTAGTTGACAATGGTCATTGGAAGGACCGTAGTCGGCGGGCGATGGAGGTCGGGAGAACCGTAGTTGGGCGACGGTGGTCGAAAGGACCATAGTCGGCCGGCGATGGAGGTCAGGCGGATCGTAGTAGGCAGGTGACGAACTTCAGAAGAATCATAGTCGGAGGGTGACAGAGGTCAGAAGGATCGTAGTTGGCAATAGCAGTCAGAATGACCGTATTGGGGGGTGACGGAGGTCGGGAGAACTGTAGTCGGCAGGTGAATGAAATCAGAAAAGATCATAGTTGGTGGACATGTGGAAGTCCAGTGGTGGTCGGGAAGAACTCCAGTGGTGGTCGGCGGACGGGCGAAAGTCTGTCGGTGGTCGGGAAGATCTCTGGCAGTGGTTGGCGGATTGGTGGAAGTCTGTCAGCGGTCAAGAAGAACTCCGACGGTGGTCGGCGGACTGGTAGAAGTTCAACGATAGTCGGGAAGATCTTTGGTAAAGGTCGGCGGACTGACTAAAGTTCGGCTGTGGTCGGTGGACTGGCAAAAGTCTGTTGTGGTCGGGAAGAACTCTGGCGGTGGTCAGCGGACGGGCCGAAGTCCGGCGGTGGTCAGTAGATTTGCAGAATTCTGGCGGTGGTCGGCGGACTGGCGGAAGTCCGGCAGTGGTCGGCGGACTGGCGGAAGTTTGTCAGTGGTTGGGAAGAACTCTGGCGATGGTCGGCGGACTAGCGTAAGTCAGTCGGTGGTTGGGAAGAACTCCGGCTGTGGTTGGCAAACTGGCATAAGTCCAACAGTGGTCTGGAAGATCTTTGGTTGAAGTCAGCGGACTGGCATAAGTCCGTCGGTGGCTGGGAAGAACTCCAACGGTGGTTGACGGATAAGCAGAAGTTCAGCAGTGGTCGGGAAGATCTTCGGCAAAAGTCGGCAGACTGGCGGAAGTCCATTATTGGTTGGGAAGAACTCCGGTGGTGGTCGGCGGACTGGCAGAAGTCTGGCGGTGGTCGGAAAAATCTTCGGCAGACTGTGAAAGTTCGTTGGTGGTCGGGAAGAACTCCGGCGGTGGTCGGGAAGATCTTCGGCGGATGTCAGCGGACTAGCAGAAGTCCGCCGGTGGTCGAAAAGAACTCCTGCGATGGTCAGCGGACTGGCGGAAGTCCATCGGTGGTCGGGAAGAACTCTGGTGGTGGTCGGCGGCAAGCAAGCTCCCAAATTCTTCTCTTCTTTTCCTCCTTTTTCTCCCTCTCTCATGTGAATAATGGGGGCCTATTTATAGTTTTTTAAGAGTGGCATGGCTTGTAAATATGGGAAGGATCAAGGTCAAGATGGGAGTTGTTTAAATAGATGGCCGATATTAATACCCTTGATCGTGAACCATTAACTTGGAATTTGGATATCTTAATGATATCAAATTTTGGTGATCTTGGGCTCGTTGGATTCGTCTCGTCGAGCCGCTCGATTCGACTATAAGCATGTCACATTTGGATATTATTTGGTTATCCAATTTATGCTTTGAACTTTTAAAATATGCTTTAGACCCTTGATTTGGGCTTACTTGGCTCGGATTGAACCAAATTTGATGTTGTTGGGTTTGTCTCCTTGAGATGTTCAAATTGACTCTAAGCTTGCTAAAGTTGGAGATCAGATGGTCCACATTTTTATTTTGGAAGCCTCAATCTCATATTTGTATCAAGATTTATGCTTGATCAAGACGACGATTTTTGGTGACGTATCAATGTTAAAGCTCTGGCCTATTGAAGTTTCGCTTAGAATCTCTTCAAGAATTTTTATAGAATCTCTTGCTCTATCGCCATC
Source organism: Dendrobium chrysotoxum (assembly GCA_019925795.1). Classification (NCBI taxonomy): domain Eukaryota; kingdom Viridiplantae; phylum Streptophyta; class Magnoliopsida; order Asparagales; family Orchidaceae; genus Dendrobium; species Dendrobium chrysotoxum. The sequence continues at coordinate 53,237,507 of CM034297.1, forward strand.
ATTTTTTCTCTCAAAATTGTGTCTACGATTTGATTTGACTCATCCTTTTGCAAAGTAATTCGAACGAGTGCTATGTATACCTATTCTCGTAAGATGATTATTGAAACTGACAATTCTCTCTCTCTCTCTCTCTCTCTCTCTCTCTCTCTCTCTCTCTCTCTCTCTCTCTCTCTCTCTCTCTTACCCTTCTAATTTTTAAGCTTGATCTAGGGCCTTGATATATTTCTATGAATGATATCATATTTAGTGAGTGTGGACTATGTTAGATAACAAATCACATTATGGAGCATCTTGAAGATTGAGAAGGGTCATTATACAGTGAGCATTCTAATTATTATTTGACCTTTTTGCAGTACACATGGGTATAAGTGGATCTTCGAGCGCATTTTACAAGATGCTCGTCTTGCTAACTCTTGCCTAAGAGTGTGAACATTTCATCTCTTATAGGCATCAAAACCGCCTTAGTCTCATGATGATTGATAAAGCTTTTTCTGACAATCATCTCATTGAGGAGAGTACAATAGAAACTCTTCCATCTTGTCACCTAGTAAAGGGTTATGCTCAACCTATAAAAGTTTTCAAATTAAATTTTTAACTATCCTTAAATTTTAAAATGTTTGTCATAGACTAGTTTAAATGGAAGTGGGAATCTACTATCCATGTCACTTATTTTGACTCTATAATCTCTCTTCAATAATAGGATTAAGTATTGACTTCTCTTCACTATTTTCATAGAGGTACCACTATAATCATTTTCTCGTCTTCCACAAAGAAGCATTATGTAATAGCCTCAAAATCTAGTTTCACTAAAATTCATGTAAAGTTGTAATTTTGGTTGGGAGCGCTATAGCACTGTGATTGTGAAGCGCTGGCACCAAGCTTTTGGGTTTACAAGGGTTTGAGTGAGTGACGTGATGCTGCCTTTGAGAGTTGCGACGCTAAATTAGAAAAATCATTTTTAAAAATAAATATCTATGTTCATTTTGATAAAATCCTCACCTAATCCATTTCCACGTCCCCTTTCTTTGCACTACTAATTGAAAGTGGAGAGAGAAGAAGAGATAAAGGGAAAGAGAGAAAGGAGGAGAGAGGAAAGAGAAACCAGAATTTAAGTCGATATTTTTCATCACTCCAGTTACAAAAAATGTTCTAATCGTGATAGGTAATCTTAATCTTACTTCTATTTTTTATGATTTTAAGTTTTGTCTATTTTCTCTCTCATGAATTTAATAAAAATATAAAATCACTTATTCTAGTGAACTTCCATCGTATAATTTTTTATAAGTGATGGATATTGTCACCTTGAATATTTTGATATGTTCATATTGAGATTTTAAGGATTAGTTTTGCATATATATCATTTTATTAGAAATAAGTAGAGTAATACCACATACAAAATGATCACGAGTCAGTATACTAAATATGAACATGAAATACAAGATATGCATAAAATTACTGTTCATCCAGTCTAACATGTATTTTAACATAATACATACATACTAAAGGCACATTAGAGAGATTTACATGCTATAAAAGTTACAAAAAATTTATGCAGGCTATCTATTATTATGATATACATGATATAAAATATGTGTTAAAATAAGAAAGACTGGTTGAAAATGATCCACTGATTTAAGTTGGCTATAGACATGTTATCTTGTATAGAAGGGTGAGATGAAAGAAGACATAAGAAGATTGATTGATATGACATGATACATCGATGGGCAAGAAGTGACAACTTCTTATATGAAAGTCACCTGACTTATGACATGTGATATAAGACTGATTATTGTATACAAGACTGATATGATTTAGACTAATTCCTACTTAGTCTTAAGGGCCCAAAGGATTTGATACAGAAAAAATACCATGAGAGTTAGATATTCTCCTGTGATTATAATAAAATTCGCATATATGCTAGAATTGCATGTTAATATATAGAATAAGGCGTGACATCATAATTACATAAGTAATATGTCATGATGTGAATATGATGTAGAACATGACTAATACAAGTATATAATAAGATTGATAAGAATGATACAAGGTCATATGATACATATAAAAGCTATGATATATTGTACTTTATATAAAACAGGATATGCATGCATTGATATTGTATATGTATAGAATAATTGTAGAATATTTGGTTGATATGACAAATATACTGATATACTTGGGTTGGCATATATATAGAAATAAGATATAAATTATAATCTGCATAGATTCATGAGTTTATCTGCTACGTTATATTTGATATGGGTATAGGAATAGCAGAATATACTGATCCTTTATATGGCTACTAATCACAAATTTCTAAGTTACATTGCTTGTATTAATTTTCACTACTCATATGAATCGATAATGTTCATATTGATGGTCATATATTCTTACAGTTATATGTTTATACTGATTTTGGTTGAATGGCTATATGCATTTTATTTCTATTGCATCAGAGTGATTGTAATTACATGTTTTTGTAACATACTGAGTTGTTAGCTCATTTTATATTTTTTTTATATATTGTCAAGAACGACTTTGGATCTATGAGAGTATGATGAATCTGAATTCAAAATTTTAGGTTTAGATCTATGTACTTTCTATTTTATCTATTTATAGCTAGTTATGAGCATCAAAAGATAAAATGATGTATTATAGAACTTATGGCTAGTGCAAATAATTTTTGATGAATAATGATTATTGTGGAATCTTTTGGAATGTTTTGATACATATATGATTAATTGCTTCTATTGGGTTTCATTCGATAAATAAATTTAGTAGATATGGTAGATTAATTAAGAGATAAAATATGTAATTTTTACACATTTAAATATTGGGGCGTGACACATTATCTCCTTTTTTAACTTTAAGAAACATATTACTTTGCAATTCAACAATGCTTAGGAATCCTCAAAGAGGCAATAGTCTTTGTTGAACATGAAGCAAAAAAGTTGCATATCTCTCAACCTATAGGGGCCTCACAACACCACATTCATGATCATTGAACAAATTGTGCGATAACAAAGATAAACTGCCCAAAAGGATATATTATTTCTAAATATAGTGTAACGGATTTCACCCTGAGAATAATAAAAGCAGCATGTTGATTTCTACTCCCCCAAAAGTGAGTGGTTAGCTATGCAATTAAGGTACATACGACGATACAATCTACTTTGGGTGTTATTAACGGAGATTATAGACAACATCCACGAGAATAAGTACTTTCATCGACATCTATAACCTTGATTTTCCGTGACCCATCATTTTGTTATAAATTAATAAATCTATTATAAGCATATAGTGCTTTTTCTTTGATAAATTTCTATAAATAATACAATTTTAAATGATGACATTTCTACCTCAACTCCCCCACCAAGTTGTATTATAAAAATTTCAATAATTTAAATTGTCTTAATTATTGAAAGTGAAAATATGATTTTGATTTGATGCCACATAATAATAAAATAAGAAATAACTTTGTTATAATCGAATTTTATTATTACTACATATATATAATACTCTCTCGAAGTCTAGCTCATGCATGGGCATGCTATCATAGGATTATAAGATTTTTTTCTTTAATATAATTCTATTTCATATTTTATTTTTTATTTTCAAAGCATGAAGGTATAGCTTTATCCTTTAGGTCATTTTCAATGCTCTTCAATTTTTATGACACAATTTTATAGAAAAAGTATACAAAATAATTTATTTACTTTCACAATAATTAAATATTTATATTATTAAGATTACATGTTTCATGGGGCTATAATTATAAAAAAAATGTTAGAATATCTTAATATAAATTGTATTAAGATGAATTTGAAATTTATTAGATTTGTTTTAAGATTAGTGTTGTATGTATATACAAAATTTTGTTGCACTAATCTTAAAGTAAATCCAACAATTTATGTTTTAAAATAATATCATCTTTCAGTTTCAACAGCTCACAATTGAAGAAAATGAAGAACTTTATGCCTAAGATTATGACTTTGTTTGGGATAGCTTTCTTACTGCTTCTTAAAGCAATTTTTTAGTACAAAAAGCTACTTTAAGAAGCAATGAAAAAACAGTCCCAAACGAAGCCTATATGTTTGGCATAAATGATAAAGTTGCAATTTTAATAAAATATAACATAATTTGTAGTAGTTGGAAGGAAATTATTATAATAATATTTGCAGTTGATAATTGAATCACATTAATAACGATAATGAAGTCGTTTACGATGATGAAGATGACATGCAAAAAAACAATTGTTTCAAAAAATTTACGGTTAGTAATTATGATAGTTTGAAAGTGGTAAATGAGAGATAATTTAATACTCATTTATATAAGATTTATTTATATTTAGGTATTTGAATAAAATTTATATTTATAATTATTTATAAATATAAATAATTTATTTATACTTTCATATCAATATATGAACTTTAGAATTATGCAAATTAATAAAAAAATAATGAAGATATAAAAATGCAAATAAATAATTAAATATGTAAATTAAAAAATTTTACCTTATTAATTTTTTTACTCTGCCAGAAATGAGAAGGAATATTAGAACAGTTGTGAAAGGCCTGAAGACGGCAATAACGATGGAAGCGATAGATTTAATTATGAGGTGAATTTACTATTTTAGCCCTCGATATTTTGTTCTAATACAAGGATTAAGATTCTCATTAGCCATAAACAGGATTAGACCCGATTTCCTTTTCATGATTACCAACCTCGTGCTTACCAAATAAAACCTACCCGGGGCCCACCACCAATTTCTTCGGGTCCCACCCGCCGCAACCTTTTCTGCTTTACTCATCCGCTCGGACCCCCATAACACCATTCCACGAAACCCTCCACTCCCGTATGGGCTTGGGGGATCAGCGTCGTCCGCGCCCACAAAACACTCCGCTGCCCGTCGTAACCTCGCAGCGGATCCCACCCAATAATCACCCCTCTGAAAATGACCTTCAGTGACCAAAAGCTTGACCCTACCGCTCCAATCAGCGAACAGCTGGGTGGGAACGCGGGTGCCATTTTTGATGCTACCGGAAGAGATCGGTGTCCACAACTTTAGGAGAGGGTATAAAAACGACGGAAACATTAAAAAATTCGAGCGGGTCGATGGTGACCGGCAGCAGCCGGTGGATGATGTGGGCCCGTGTCCAGAACGGGAAAGGATAGGGCCGTAGGGGTTGCCGTAAGGGGAAAGGCTGGATGCGGGCGGTTCCTTTTTTGAGTAATTATGCGGCTTTCGTGTCACGCTGTCCTGTCCAACCCCCCGCTGGCTTAATTAACGATCCACGTTTACTTTGCTTTTTTTAAGAATATTTTATTTTATGATTTTTTGTCGCTTTGTCTGCATTGGATATTAGAAATTAATATTTTTTTAATAATTATTGTCTCTACTTTATTCTGTGGCTAAAAGATAAAATCAAAGGGTACAGTAAGGTGGAGAATAAATTTATCAAGAACAAATTTCGAATAATTTAATAATATGTGGAAAATTTTGTAAAAATGAAAAAAAAAATGGTGTGTATGAGAGGTAAGCTTTCTTGTTCACTAGGAGGGAGGGAATGTAATTATGCAAAATGTTTGGACCTTTGAGGCAATGAGAGCTTAATGTAAGGTATTGGTTGAGGGTGGGTCACATAGATGACAAGTTGGAAATAGGGTGGACTTACCTTTCGGCTCAACTGGCCATACAAAATAATGAGAAAAATTTGTCGTCTGAGTAGGAAAGATTTGACGAGAAAACTAGGTGATGGATTAGATTTACGGGATGATTCATTTGTTATGATATTGGTGTAATGTAAATGGGATGTATGAATTTTGAAAATTTGATTATTTGATAGGTTTTAGATTTAAGGGAGGATTCATCGTGTGGTTTAATTTTAAGTGTATTTGAAAATTGGTTAATTTTGATTGATTTGTAAATTTCATGTAAAACGGAATATATGGAGTGTAATTTTAGTAATAATAGACCTAATGAGGGCATTGTGACTTTGGCCGATCAAGTCATTAATAAGAGTACACGTTTTAGATATCTTGGATCTATTGTTCAGAGTGATGGTGATATAGATGAGGATATTATCAGCAGAATCCAAGTTGGATGGTTGAAGTGGAGGAATGCATCAGGCTTATTGTGTGATAGAAAAGTACCCCTCAAACTTAAGGGAAAATTCTATAAGATGGTGGTGAGACCTGCAATGCTTTATGGTGTCGAATGTTGGCCATTAAAAGAGAAGCATAATTCTAAGCTAAGTGTTGCAGAGATGAGGATGCTCAGGTGGATGAGTGGCTTTACCCTTAGAGATAGGATATGAAATGAGCATATTCGTGAAAAGGTTGGAGTAGCTCCAGTGGAAGATAAGATTAGAGAGAGTCGCCTTAGATGGTTTGGTCACGTAAAACGGCGGCCTCCCGATGACCCAGTTAGGAAAGTAGAGGTCTTAGATTTGACTTATGTTAAGAAAGGTAGAGGTAGACCTAAAAAGACTTGGTTAGAAAATATTAGAAATGATATTTCTTTATTAGACTAAAACGAGAATTTGACTTTTAACAGGACACAATGGAGAAAAAGGATTCATGTAGCCGACCCCACGTAGTGGGATAAAGGCTTGATGTTGTTGTTGTTGTTGTTGTAAATTTCATGTAAATTATTCTTCATTTACTATTATAGTCATCTAGTGCCACTCATTGTCCTCATAGGAGTAGCTAGAGTGTTGCTGCTGGCTTCGTTGCCACTAACTATGGCACCACTGTCGTTGCTTGCGTATGTCATCCATTACTGCCACTAATACCTGTTGTTGTCACCGCCTATGGGGCAAGATGAAGATCTAATTCCATGAATAGGTCAATGCGAGATAATAAGCGAAAAAAGGTTGGGTCCATGGAGTTCACGCTAAGAAAAGGCTTTTGTGAGTGAGTGGGGATTTCATGGAGTGTATACTATAGTGTGTGATGGCTAGAGCTTCTAATTATGTGGAAGGGTATAATTGTTGCACTAATAAATAAAAGTAAATGAGTTCATAAGGACCAAGTAAGTTTATTGGAATGTAGGTTTTGAAGAGTTTAGCTATTGCAAGTCACCTCTTAAGGATGTTGCACTTTTTTACTCCTAAAATACTTTAGTAAAAGGAGCTTACTAACAATGTTTTAGGCTTCGTTTGGGATGACTTTCTTAATGCATCTTAAAATAATTTTTTAGTGCAAAATTTAAAATTTTTGTGCTAGAAAGTTGCTTTTGGAAGCAGTAAGAAAGCCATTCCAAACAAAAACTTTGGCTTTTTACATCAAAAAGCTTTTTTTGTAAAAGGATCATTTTTATATTTTTGGTAAATTTATAATACGAAGAATTTTTTTTACTGTGTGATTTCTTTTGAGCAGTTACTTATTTTTGAATACTTCGATCTAAATTTGCTTTGCTATATGATTTCTTTTTATATGTATATGAAGATAATATTAAAAAGTGATATTTACATATAAACCACATAATTCTTATATATTTACATATCTACCTCCTAAATTTTAATGGTTAGTTATATAATATGTTTATATCTCAAACATATCAAAATATATACAAATATATATATACATTTTACTTTTAAAAAGTTAATATTATTGATATTTTAATATGATTAAAAAATTTATATATTACATAAGTAAATATAAAAATTTTAGGTGTTAGAAATATGAATACATAGATTGAATTGTGTGGTATGTATGTAAATCAACTTATTAAAAAAATAATTTTTATATCAACTAAGCCTAATAATTCGGCTAGTTGATTTCAAATTCACCTAATTTTTTTGCAAAAATTTGACCCAATTATTGCAGGTTAGACCCAACATTATTAATTGTAGCTAAAAATATTTAAAAAATCCTATGAGCTATTTAAAACTTTTTTTTGCATATTCTTACACAAATAATTATTAGAGTAAATTATATGTCAGAAATTAAGAAATACTTCTTAGGCCGAAAATTCTAAAAAAATTTAGTCAAATTTATTAGCCATAGCTTAAAAATTTGTGCAAAGCTTGAGATTTAAACACCTAAACCTAATTTTTAGCTAAAGAACAAGGCATATAATTATGTCGTATAATATATATATATATATGTCGTATAATATTTAAAAATTCAAATATTATCTTTAATTAATTTATTTTACTTATACATTATATAGTATTGTTGCGGGCTAGAATATACGCGGCGATAGAGTTAGAATTCCACGTCTTAGCGTTGCACGAATATCCAGCTCGCACACAGAGAACACAAGATTTTTACGTGGAAAACCCTGAAAAGGGAAAAAACCACGAGGCCTGGCCCAGTTAAAATGATTCCACTAGAACTTGAGTAGATTACAGGGGGCTGACTCACCTTTAAGGACGATCAGATTACAAGTATCACCCGTAGGGTGGAAGTTAGAAGCTTGTGAGGGCCTAAGGTCGCGCTGGCAGAACTTTAGGCCCTAGGCAGTAGCCTGGCGGATTGCAGGGCCTCAGGTGGTGGTCCGGCAAAGTGCAGGGCCTCAGGTGGTGGTCCAGTGAAGAGCAGGGCCTCAGGTGGTGGTCCGACGAAGTGCATGGCCTTAAGAGGTGGTCCGGCGAAGAGCAGGCCTCAGATGGTGGTCCGGCGGAGTGGTCAAGGAGGAGCAAGGGGGCAAGAGCTCTCTCTTTTTCTCCTTAGGATTAGGTGCTCCTTTTCATGAGAAATGGGGTCTCTATTTATAGATTTTCGTGAGTGGCATGACCTGTAAATAGGTGGAAGATCAAGGGTAGTTAGGGAGTGGTTGAATGGACGGCCGATCTTGAATCCCTTGATCATAGACCGTTCACTGGAGATTTGAAGGTCTTAATGATGTTGGAATTTAGCGATCATGGGCTCGTTGGATTCGCCTCGTCGAGACGCTCGATTCGAATATAAGCATGTCACATTTGGAGACCGTTTGGTAATCCAGATTATGGTTTGAACCTTCCAACAGCGCTTTAGACTCTTGATTTGGACCCATTTGGGCTCGGATTAGGTTGAATTTGGTGTCGTTGGGTTCGTATTTCCGAGATGCTCAGTTCGACTTTAAGTTTGCTGGAATCAAAGTTCGGATGGTCCCAAAATTAATTTCGGAAGCTTCCAACTTGAGTTTGCCTTGAGATTCGTGCCCGATCAAGATAATGTTTTGATGACGTATCAGTTGCCCCCCTATTTTCGGACGTCGAAGATCCAGAAGTCTGAAAATACGCGTTTCAATCTTTGGGGAATTTTTTCGTGCAATTTGAATTTTACAAAAATCCGATCTTAGGTGTAGAGGTCTCGAACGGCCTTAAAAGTGCCAAAATTGAGTCCGGAACATCGAAAAAAGGTTCCGGGGACCCCAAAAACGTTCGATTTGACCCTTTTGGACCCGAAATTGGGCCCGGAAATGGGACTGGGCGGGCCGGCTGCCGGCGGCTGCGCGCTGCCGCCGTGCCACGTTCCGCACGCCCACGCTGCCCGGAGCGCCTGCCCGCCGCGCCTGCGAGCCTACCCGGCGCTCGTGCGCCTGCCCGCACGCCCGAACTACGGCGCTTGCTCAGCGCTGCCGCCAGCTGATCGCGTTGCCCGGGCGGTCGTGGCTGACTGGGTGCGGTTGGCTAACCGCCAACAGGCGGTTTTAGCCAACCGCCGGCTTAAAAAAAATTATTTTTTTTATTTTGAAAATTACCTAAATGCCCCCTCCTCAACTATAAATAGACCCCCCCCCCTCTCCTTGGGCCTCAAACCTTGCACCCTTCCCCCCTTCCTCTCTTTTCTTTCATTAGAGGCCTTTCCCTGGCCCTGAACGGGTGGCATCCTCCATCCAAGCTCAGGGCCCCTCTCTGTGAGAAAGAGACCTCCTTCTCTCTGCCATCCTGCCCGTCTGCCCTTCTCTTCTTTCATTGGAGGCCTTCCCCTGGCCCTGTACAGGCGGTATCCCCTGTCCAGGCCAGGGCTCCTCACTGCAAGAAAGAGATTTCTCCCCCTTCTTCTTCTCTCCCTCACGCTGAGGCATTCCCCTAGGCCATTTCAGGTGGTATCCCCTGTGCCGTCTAGGGCCCCTCACTGAGCAGGAGTCTTCTCTTTTATGAGGGATCTCGTGGAAGTCCGACGTTAGTCGGTGGAAGCCCTGTAACAAACGGAAGAAGTCCAGTGACGGGTGAAAAATCGGCGTCGTGTAGGTGTCCGACAAGTGTCCGATGACGGGTAGAAGTACGGCGTCGGGTAGAAGTCCGACGAAAGTCCCACGACGGGCAGAACTTTAGCAACAGGAGGAAGTTTGGCGTCGGGCAGAAGTCCGATGAAAGTCCCGCAACTGGCAGAAATCCAATGTCGGGTGGAAACCCAACGAAAGCCCGACGACGAGTAGAAGTCCGGCGTCGGGTGGAAATCCGATGAAAGTGCAGAAGTTCGACGTCGGGTAGAAGTATAGCGTCAGGTAGATATCCGACGAGGGTCCGACGACAGGCAGAAGTCCGGCGTCAGGTAGAAGAGCGTAGGTCAATAGCATCCGCCAAAGATATGTGACCTTTCTGAGGTTGTATGTCAAAGTCCTTCTCGATGACATCAACTTGTGCGGGAGAGTTTGAGGGAATCCACCAAGGATGTACGACCTATCCGAGGTTGTATGTTAGAGCCCGGCTCGATGACATTGACTTGTGTGTAGGAGGTCGAGAGAATCCACCAAGGATGTATGACCTATCCGAGGTTGTATGTCAGAGCCCTGCTCGATGACATTAACCTGTGTGGAAGAGATCGAGAAAATCTGCCAAGGATGTATGATCTTTTCGAGGTTGTATATCAGAGCCCTGCTCGATAATGTTAACATGTATGGAAGATGTCGAGAGAATCCACCAAGGTTGTATGACCTATCCGAGGTTGTATGTCAGAGCCCTGCTCGATGACGTTAACCTGTGTGGAAGAGGTCAGATCGAATCCCCCTGGGATTGATCATTCAATGATTGAGACACAATAAAGATTGCGTATTTCTCGAATCAAGGATAAAAAGACTATACTCGTTAGTAGTTTTCATTGTCATCATTTTATATTCTTGTTAAAGAAGTAGACAATATCAAATTGGAGTTACAATACACCACTATATTATGTAAGATAACAACTTCTTAGTACAACTTAGGGATATAAGCGTTACACCACGCTAAACACATGAGATATATGTACGGGAACAACACAATATTTGACTTAGAAAGAAAAATTAGGAACATCAAAGCAACACCCTACTTATAAATGAAATAAGACGACTACTACTTTTAACACAAATGCATACACAGTGTGATCATTTGATCTCACCAATCATTTGAATATTATTCAATGATTGTCCTTGTTGTTGTTGATTTTGCCCCCCAGCATTATCTTGAGTAGGTGGGTTCTTGATAAATTTTTGAAGATATCCTTGTCGGATTAACCTCTCAATCTCATATTTGAGTTGTTTACAAGCTTCAGTAGTGTGTCCACGACTACGGTGGAAATGATAATATTGATCTTGATTTCTTACATTCGACTTCAAAGGATTATGCCACTTAATATTTTCTTGATCTCGAATGGCCATCAACACATTCGCTCGAGAGGCATTGAGTGGTGTATACTCCTCATCTTGCTGAAACTCACGTCGTGGTACTGGGGGTCTGGGAGAGAAATTTTTCTTTTATTGTGAGAATGAGTCCTCCATTGTAGGGGCTTTGCGCTTTCCAAGAATTTATTCAAATTACTTTCTGTGGGTACTAATAGCTTCATCCGCTGATATTTGTGCCTTCACACGATGGATCAGGTCGGCATACGAAGGGACCGTGTCTCGCATAAGTGCTGAGTAGAAGGGGCACAGACGAAGCCCTCCGAGGAAAATGCCTCTAAGTAACTCGGGATCTACTCCCGAAATTTGACGAGCTTCAGTATAAAATCTCTGGAAGTATTCCTTAAGGGACTCACTTTCATTCTGGCGGATCCCCGAGAGGTGAGAAGAGTCCTTAGTAATTCTCCGATTGGCGACAAATTGTTCGACGAACACTTTGGCCAATTTGACGAACATTGGAATGGTTCCGGTTGGAAGCGAATAGAACCATGTTCGAGATTTCCCTTTGAGGGTGGCAGGAAAGACCTGACAGAGGAGCGCGTCTGAGGCTCGCTGGATATGCATGATGGTTCTATAATGATCGATATGCTTGTACGGGTCAGTTGTCCCGTCATAGGGATCAATGTTCGATAGTTTGAATCCTGTCGGAATGGGGTGTTGAAGGATGGCTTCAGCCATGGGTGATGACTCCTAGAAGTCCCGCTGACAAAGAGATTGTCTTGCACCTCTCGCGGGGAACTCTTCTTGAACTAATCTTCGTAGTTCATGTCGTAGGACGTTGCGAGGGAGTCCAGCAACGTGTGGTGGGGATAAGTCCTCGGGGACGTCTGGAGGAATGCGAGGTTGTTGACCTACGCGTGAAGGAAGTGTAGAGCTTGATGTGTCAGCAAGTTCATTGTCTTGGTGCGGCGGAGGATGCACCATTGGTGGAGGGAAAGGAATCTCAACATGAAGATGTTCTGGTGGAACCTCTCCGACGTGGGGTGGATCTCGAGGGAGAAGGATCTCTTCTTGGGGAGCTAGTGCTGGCTGTCGAGTCTCTCGCAGGAGTTGAAGGATCTCATCCTTAGACTCCTCCATCTTCCTGATGCGATCTTCTAGGGATGGTCCTGAAATTCCTTCACTAGTAGCATCTTGCCCCCCAGCATGAAAGGAGGCAGATACTTGGCATCTATGATTCATAGACTGATCCCGAGATTAATGTGAATTGGAGCGGGAGGCTCCCAAGATGCGATTGCTACGCCTGTTGGCCATTGCGGTGGTGCTGTAGGATAGTGGGACTAGCAATTTCTCACAGACGGTGCCAAACTGTTGCGGGCTAGAATATACGCGGCGATAGAGTTAGAATTCCACGTCTTAGCGTTACACAAATATCCAGCTCGCACACATAAAACACAAGATTTTTACGTGGAAAACCCTGAAAAGGGAAGAAACCACGGGGCCTGGCCCAGTTAAAATGATTCCACTAGAACTTGAGTAGATTATAGGGGGCTGACTCACCTTTAAGGACAATCAGATTACAAGTATCACCCATAGGGTGGAAGTTAGAAGCTTATGAGGTCCTAAGGTCGCGCTGGCAGACCTTCGGGCCCTAGGTAGTAGCCTGGCGGATTGCAGGGCCTCAGGTGGTGGTCCGACTAAGAGCATGGCCTCAGGTGGTGGTCCGGCGAAGAGCAGGGCCTCAGGTGGTGGTCTGGCGAAATGCAGGGCCTCAGGTGGTGGTCCGGCTAAGAGCAGGGCCTCAGGTGGTGGTCCGACGAAGAGCAGGGCCTCAGGTGGTGGTCCGGCGAAGAGCAGGGCCTCAGGTGGTGGTCCGGCGAAGAGCAGGGCCTCAGGTGGTGGTCCGGCGAAGTGCAGAGCCTCAGGTGGTGGTCTGGCGAAGTGGAGGGCCTCAGGTGGTGGTCCGGCGAAGTGCAGGGCCTCAGGTGGTGGTCCGGCGAAGTGCAGGGCCTCAGGTGGTGGTTCGGCGAAGTGCAGGGCCTCAGGTGGTGGTCCGGCGAAGTGTAAGGCCTCAGGTGGTGGTCCGACGAAGTGTAGGGCCTCAGGTGGTGGTCCGGCGAAGTGCAGGGCCTCAGGTGGTGGTCCGACGAAGTACAGGGCCTCAGGTGGTGGTCCGGCGAAGAGCAGGGCCTCAGGTGGTGGTCCGACGAAGTGCAGGGCCTTAAGTGGTGGTCCGGCGAAGAGCAGGGCCTCAGGTGGTGGTCCGGCGAAGTGCAGGGCCTCATGTGGTGGTTCGGCGAAGAGCAGGGCCTCGGGTGGTGGTCCGGCGAAGAGCAGGGCCTCAGGTGGTGGTCCGGCGAAGTGCAGGGCCTCAGGTGGGGGTCCGGCGAAGAGTAGGGCCTTAGGTGGTGGTCCGACGAAGTACAGGGCCTTAAGTGGTGGTCCGGTGAAGAGCAGGGCCCGGCGGAACTCCGGCGGTGGTCGAGGAGGAGCAAGGGGGCAAGAGCTCTCTCTTTTTCTCCTTAGGATTAGATGCCCCTTTTCATGAGAAATGGGGTCTCTATTTATAGATTTTTGCGAGTGGCATGACCTGTAAATAGGTGGAAGATCAAGGGTAGTTAGGGAGTGGTTGAATGGACGGCCGATCTTGAATCCCTTGATCATAGACCATTCACTGGAGATTTGAAGGTTTTAATGATGTCAGAATTTGGCGATCTTGGGCTCGTTGGATTCGCCTCGTCGAGACGCTCGATTTGACTATAAGCATGTCACATTTGGAGACTGTTTGGTAATCCAGATTATGATTTGAACCTTTCAACAGCGCTTCAGACTCTTGATTTGGACCCATTTGGGCTCGGATTGGGTTGAATTTGGTGTCGTTGGGTTCGTATTTCGGAGTCGCTCAGTTCGACTATAAGTTTGCTGGAATCGGAGTTCAAATGGTCCCAAAATTAATTTCGGAAGCTTCCAACTTGATTTTGCCTCGAGATTCGTGCCCGATCAAGATAATTTTTTGATGACGTATCAAGTATTAATAGTTTTTATAAAAAAAATAATGCTAAAAATAATAATATTTAAAATTATTTACTTTAAATAATAAAGATAGTAAGATTTATAATAAAAAAACAAAATATATAATAAATATCATTGTTACGTGCAATAGAAAATTTGAATCGATATATAATGTGTTTTACGTTTTAGCATTGTAAAAAAGTTAACACACATAGATAAAAGTTGTAAAACCAAAATTTTTTTACGTAAAAAACCCAAAAAATAGAAAAAAAAAAAACTTCTTCATAGTTGAAGATGGGATTATCTGAAAGCAAATATGAGACTTTTAAATTTCATATAGAGAAAATCAAGCTTTATTTTGATACAAATTTATTAGCATATAACAATCATAAATATTATTGGGGTGTCAAAATGAGTCCACATGTCGGGTTCGGGTCAAACCAGGTTGACCAAGATTTAAATAGGTTGATCCTAACCCGACCTGTTTTTACAAACTGGTCAGTAGATCCAACCTAGACCCGACCTGCACGGATTACGGAGTTAACCCGACCCGTGAACACGAAACAGGCACAGTCAACTGCGATTTCTCCTTGCTAAAACCGGCGGTAGATCTGATGGCTACTGCAGGAAGCGGCAACAGCGTGACTAGCGGTAGAAGATCAGGGGCGGCGTGACTGGAGTCGGTGTATCTGATGGCTCCTACATGAAGCAACGTCTTGAGGTGGTTGGGCAGATTGGAGTTGCAGAAGGCGGCCGATCAGATGGCGGCGTGACTAGAGGCTAAAGGTCAAGAGATGGAGGGAGAGCCGCTTGCGTGAGTTGGATTGTCGGAGAGGTGACTGGCGGCCGATCAGATGAGGCCTTGCCGCTTGTGTGAGTCTTGAGATCAAGAGAGGGAGGGTAGAGCCGGAGAGGTGAGGCTTGCCACTTGAGGTGTCATAGTGAGATGGGAGGGTAGGATTTTCTAAACCGGTTAATACGGGTCACTTTCGGATTTCCGGGTCAACTCGAACCAACTTGATTTTTGAAACGTATCGACTTGCCGAACCCAAACCCGACCAATATGTCAAACAGGTTGACCCGAACTCAAAATTTTCTGAATGGAATTTCAGATCATGTTAAATATTGACACCCCTAAATATTATTTTAATAGAATTTCTCCTCTTAAAAACAACTATCATAAAAAAAAATAAAAAATAAATAAAAATTCGACCCATTTGCTCAGATGTACGTGATCAATCCTGCCTGTTGCATGTGGGCCCATGCACAGCACACTGGCCAATTACGTATCACTAGTAGCATTCTTTGATTAGGAAATCTCAGATTATTATTATTATTATTATTATTATTATCCACGAGAATAACAACAGATCTGGACGTGGACGAATTTTAAATCAATCGATAATTGCAGGGTTAGCAAAGTACTAAGAAATTTCCCACAAGCAATCGCTCAGCACGGACGTGTAGTACTCCGAACCATTTGTTCTGTGGGGTCATTTCATATATAAACTTTCAAATGTTTTTAATGACGATTATACCCCTTGCAAATTAATTGTGTTTTGAGTATGGTAATTACCTATAAATAAATTTATTTCTACTGTTTTTGTGGGGTAAAAATGTAACTTTACTTTTAAGGATATCATGTTTGGCTAATTTGATTTGACATAAATATTTTTTGCTAATTTTTTTATTAACCTTTCTCTTTCATTTATAATGGAATTTAGCTTCTCTATTGGAAGTACTTTCCATGGAGTCTCTTTCTAATTTATTCCTTAATTTGTAAGAATTTGTGGCAGATAATATCAAGGGGATAGTTTCTTAATAATTTTGGTTTCTTTCAATTTTTTTTGTCTAATCTAAATGTAGGGCTAGTTTAAAAAATAAAAAATAAAATAAAATATGCTTAAGTAATTGTATTATATTTGTTGGATATAAATTTGTTTATGAGCGATAAATAATCTTATTAACGAATTTAGGTAGGGCTAAGTCAGTATGGAGGGTGGTTAGAAAATCATATAATTCCTGTAAATGATAAAAATTTCATGAAGTTCAAAATATGCGTTTTTGACGTTTTTTTCTAGAGTTAAGATGGTTATAAAGAATGTTATACCTAAAAAAATAGAAAAATAATGCATAATTAGACAAGTACATACAATTTGCAAATACGTGGACTATGTTGAAATGTATGCACGCATCCATCTATCTTTGATGTAGCTTGGGATTTACCTAATAAGTGCTATGTGCGAGTGGCGAGTCCTCAAGGGTGAATGCCTTGAATGAGTCCTTAGGAAGAGTAACTTGGGCAAGTCCTTAAAGGCAAATGTCATGGAGGAGTGTTGAGTCTTTCTGAGCGAGCAACAATTTTCTTAGGGGAGTGTGGCAACAAACACAATAAATGAAGCTAATGGCAGTGGACTCTGTAGGTATGTGCTTCATATAGCTTGGACAAAGGGCATCCATAGAAGGCAGATGGCCTTAAAGAGGGAGAACTGCTGAAAAAGTTGAGTCATCCTAAGGCGAGTGCTTCTTTGAGTGAAGGTTTACAGGGGCATGTTTTGTAATAAAACTCGCTCAAAACATATACATCATTCATTGAAGTCCTTCGGAGTGAGCTTCTATAGCTAGAGCTCTGTCAAGGTGAATGCTTGCCAATCCTTGATTTTTGTTGTAACGAATGTTCTCTTAACAAGGCTTATTTTCTATAAGTTCACTTTATGGTCAAGCTCATCTGGGGTGTATTAGTAAGGTGCCTAGGAGTTACATATATGAGCATGTTGGGATCTAGGAGGAAGATGTCCTTCTTGAACGTAGAGGGAGAGACGGATGGAAGAGAGAGAGCATATATTAGAGGAAAAATAACTGAATATTATTTCCTTTTCCCCATCTAATACATCACTTTTTTTTCTAATACATCACATATAACCTCTATATATAGATTTTACATTGGAGTGATGTCTCAAGGAATAACACTAGCCTAAAGCTGGACCGAAACCTAACAATCTCCACCTTGGTCCAGATTTTCAATCCCGTGCAATCTCCAGCGCGTACATCACCCGAGTACCTATTCTGCGCTCTTACATCCGACGCTTATAACCAGCCTGCACGATTGCACCCATGCCTATGCACGTACTCCATCTAGCTCTTCTTCTTCTGTGTGCAGCAGTCACGTGCTTCCTGCCGGTCGATCCGCTTTCGATTGCGACATTAATGTCCGAAAGGCGGCCCGCCTCGTCCCGGCTCCCTGCTCACGTCAGAAGGACGCTCTCCGCTCACTGCTCGTGCACACCGAGCATGCAAACCAACCCTAGCTTCATGCATGCGGTCTGATCCTATGCCCTGCAAGTATTCAGCCTAAGCCTCACGCGTCGGCCTGATCCAGCCCACATTCAGTGCCCACCCGTGAGTTGTCCTAGCCCAATCGTTCAAGTCTGCGCAACCTTTCTAGACACGCGACCAGCTCCCGAGTGTGCCTGAACCACGTGACCACCTCCACGCTTGAGCCCTCTCCCGTAATCCCGCAGCCAACCCGGCCCATTCCATGTGTGCTGCAACTATTGTGTGACCCTCCTCCGACCTGCGTTCCATGCACGCGGTCCGCCTGCTCACGCAACTTTTGCTCCTATCTGTGCGAACCTCCTCCCCCTTCTTCTCTTTCTAGATTACAACCTTCCTCTTTCGTAGAGATCGCCTTCGCTAGGCTCTGATATAATTTTGTTGGGATCTTGGAGGAAGATGTCTTTCTTAAAAGTAGAGGGAGAACATATATTGGATGATAAACTGAATATTATTTTCTTTTCCCCATCTAATGCATCACATATAACTTCTATATATAGATTTTTCATTGATGTGATGTTTTGTAGAATAACACTAGTCTAAAGCTAGACCAAAACCTAATCGAGGATGTATGGAAATGGAATGCTCCATTAAGAAATTTTTAATTGATATATAAAATTAAAAATCAAGAATAATTTTAATATGATCCATATATTATATTGTCCCTCTTCTCTACAAAAGTTTGCTCCTTAGTTTTCTCATGACACACTTTATATAACTCTTTTTCCTACAATTCATTGAATGTGGTATTGGGTATTTTCTTAGATTTTGTTATTTGCTAATTATATTTTATTGTTTCTATATGGTTGATTTTTTATTTATCTTTTTTTATTTGGACAATAATGATTTTTAAAACTACGGCTTCTTTTGGGACAACTTATGCAACTGTTGGACAGTGGTTCCAAACGGTCAAATAATTGTCTGGCGATTGTGCTCAACTAGAGCTCTTTGATTCTTAAAGCCCTTTACACACACACACACACACACACACACAAATGTAGATAGTGGGGATATATTTATATCATTTATACTAAACTTAGAAACATTACATTTCATTTAAATGCACTTATGGCAAATATGAATTTATGTACATATCCTAATGCCTCCTTATTACCTCCATTTCATCAAATCTCACATCTATACAAAATAGATTGAGACATACCCAATTCTCTTTATAACTCCACTTCCCCTTATAAGTCCACTTGGTCATCTCACTTCTGCACAAGACAGAAGGAGGAATACATAAAAATTATGCATGGACTTATAAAATATAATTTGTACTTGAACTTGATCGTCTCCCACATATAACATCTGTCATATGCAATGTAATTTTACATGAGAGCATGAATAAGAACATAAACATGAATATTACAACATATATGACTAACTTAAAATATTCATTTGAACATGCTAAAATAGTACTTATATCATAGTTGACAACATAGGGGGTGAAATTTAAATACACTTTTCAACATCAATATTTCAAATATTTATTCATAGGAGATGTTCATAACAACATTTAGGGGATATTACTCAACTGTGGCATTTATCAATATAATTAACATAACATCACAAAATGTGCAAAAAATCCGCACACTGAAAAATAATCAATGGAATTTAAAACTTAACGAGTCAAAAATATTTAGGCTCGAGATTACTACATATTTAAAACCCATAACTTTTAATTAATAAAACCAAATTAAAAACTTAAATAGAGGAAGAGATGCCTGCCTCAAGCTCCTCAATATCCGTAAAAAGCCTGATGGATGAATACCACACGATGGTTGTTAAAAACGCCCTTCTCTCTCTCTCTCTCCGCCCCCCCCCCCCCCCCCCCCCCCCCCCCCCCTTCTCTTCTCTTCTCCTTCCTTCTCCTCTCTTCTCTCCCAGCCTGTTGAGTGAGGTGAGGTGAGTTATACATGAAAATGGATTTTGATACTTTATATATATAAGTCTCATTTATAATTTAGTGCCACAACTCTCCCTTACCCAGCGTTGTAGTGCTCCCTCAAATATTATAAAACCTACCAAATAAAGAGCTTAGCGCCACAACACTTAATTCTGACATCACAGCACTTTCCACAACATTCCCCCTTATATAGAGAGGGAAACAACGCAACAACTTAATACATGAAAATGTATTTAGATATATATTTTTTTATATATTAAAGAGCTATTTTAGTCCACACAGTATAATGTATAATGATTTAGAATATCAACAAAGTGTCTTTAAATGTCTAGCTAAATGGAAGCTCAAGTTTAATCTCGAAGTATTACTCAAACAGACAGGCAACCTAAGCCCATAATACATAAACAAAGTCTCAAATTTTAGGATAAATTATTATTGACCTTTGTTTTGGCCCTGCTTAAGGTTAGCTTAATTTATTTCATATTATTTTGATGATCTAGACTCATTTGATATTCCAACATAAGTCATCTCCCTTAATGATTTATCTCACCATGATTATTACCATGAGAATTTTCTAGCCATTTGGTGACATGCTTTCCCATTCACCACACAAGGCATGTCAGTACACACCTAGACTTGAATTTATTTATTGACTTGTTGTCTCATCCACTGACTTACTAATTTATCTATATGGCACAAAATGTGGCATATTCATCCATTCTTATGCACCTCTAAGTACGAGAGGACTAAATAGACATGAATCATTTTTTTAGCCCATTTCACACCATTTTAGTTGACCAATTCTTATGATATTATCTCTCTTTCTCTCTCTCCCTCATGTCATCCTAAATCCATACCAGTAAGACCTTATTGCAACCTTGTTTGATTTATTCTCTCTTGACCATTTCTTATTTCACGCAACATCAAATAAAACCTAAGAAAATCACCCAATTTCTTTTCCGAACATAAAGCCATGATAAGTGAAGACTTAACATCTCTTCTCTCCCAGTTAACTCACATTAGGCCTCTAATTTATCCCTTTCTTAACCCCATTTTCTAGAGGCCCTAATTCTACAGTTTACTTTCTTGCTCTCTTGGATTCTTACTTCACTTTGACACTCTAACCTTCATAATAAGGACCTCCCATACTCTCATCTCATATATTTCCTATTCATTTTCTTCCCTAATCATCACCTAAAGTTATTGGCATACCTATATGTTATTTTTATCACTCTTAATTAGAGCGATAATTAATTAAAACGCTTGACAACCTACTCATGACTCAATTTGATCAAAGCTCGTTCATCAATATTTATTTAACTAATTGAATAAGCTTAAATAATTTCATAAATACTCAATTTGGATTATGAAAGAATATCATTAACTAAGTATATTCATTGGCATCATACTTGAGATTTAATTAATTATTGGGGCTTGCACCCATAGGAAATCAATATACCAAATTTTTTAAACCCACTTTGAGATATCATGTCAATTGAGCTAATATCTAAGTGATTCTTGTCAATCTACCTTCCATTGATTCTTTTATTGAAGAAAAGGTTTACAATCATTGTTTATTCTTTAGGGCGATATGATCTAATAAAATCTTCACCCTTAATCATATGAGGCATTTTTAAAGTCCATTAATATACTTTATGTTCTCCAAGTTGTCATTATATCATGAATTTTAGCAATCTCAAATAAGTTATTCACCTCATACCAGTATTGAGAAAGGGTCACTCTTAAAGAGAATGTTTTAGATTTATTTAGCCACCCTTTATTATGGTATTAGTCATTAGGTTGGTTCCACTTTGGAATTATAGTTTTTTTTTTAATTTTAAAGTATTTTCTTCACTTGGGAGTTCGGCTCCAACAAACCAATTCAATATTTCTTATTAGAAGCTCTTTCTCTTTTTTAAAAATGATAAGTTTAAGCCTCTCAATCATAATAATCAAATAATCATATTGGTTATTTTCAACTCAATAAAGAGAAATCATATATAAAGTTTCAAGTAAGTTCAACTCATGGCTTTAACTAATAAAAAGTTCATACTTTTTAAAATAAAAGAGCCACAACGGTCCATCAAAAAGGTTTACATCTTAGTATTTTTTTGTGTTTACTCACCTTCTCTAATAGGGATAACTTATCCCTGCCCTCTACCTCTTAGCATCTGCTTGGGTAATTTTAGTCAAGAGGACCTTACCTCCTCTCTTGGTTTATCATCATCTCTATAATTACTAACTCTTCTTAGATTTCTCTAATCGACCTAAGTATTTTATGCCTTACTATCACAAAATTGATATGACTTATAGTCTTCGTATAGAGAGCCTACACGCTACCATCCAAAATTGCCTATGAAGCGAGATATCAAAGCTTCATTGTCA
This sequence comes from Dendrobium chrysotoxum, assembly GCA_019925795.1. Taxonomy (NCBI): domain Eukaryota; kingdom Viridiplantae; phylum Streptophyta; class Magnoliopsida; order Asparagales; family Orchidaceae; genus Dendrobium; species Dendrobium chrysotoxum. The sequence continues at coordinate 53,259,676 of CM034297.1, forward strand.
TGTAGATCCCCATCTTGACTACAATATCCCCTCCATCATCTTTAATTTGCACTTTTCTTAATCCAAAGAACCCTTCAAGCCATACAATATGCTAAAGAAATCATTCATTTAAATGTTCTTTGCCATCGCCTCCTTCTTTGTCTCATCCACCTTTCTCTCTGTGAAGATTTATTATCCTCTTTTTAAGTGCCGATAACTCTCCCAAATGTTATCATCATATACTTTATACTTTTTTAGCTGGACATCTCCCTCATCTCATAATAAATAAAAGGATGACTTTATAATAGTGTGCATTTCAGCCTATGTAGTTTCTTTTTTATTCCTCTATAATCCTTTTTCTCTCCTTTCCAACATAATAAAGAAGAAAAGAGTATGAATGAATGAATCAATCTATCTTACAATAAGAATCATAAAGTGGTAGTAGTCTCTCTCATATTTGAATCAATCTATCTTACAATATGAATGAATGAAGCAATCAATCTTTTTAATCTCTCTTATTCCTATAATAAAATCTTTCTTGTAACTACTAAGCTTGCATATTGTATTCAATTCTATTTTCTCTAGGCCCAAATTACATATACATCATTTAAACTAACTATAATGATTATTGTGTATCATTTATATATTGTGATATTTCTTTATGCCCTAATTAGTAATGTAATCATAATAATGCCCTAATCCTCCCCTCTCAAACTCCCCAATGCATATGCTAACTCTGTTGGTCTCCCAAGATGATCATTTTTGCAATTCAGAGCATCCATAACTATATCAAGCATAACTATATCAAGGCTACCACACTCTATCTAGGGAATTACTAAAAAAACTAAGATCAACATCCTTTAATGTTGGCAACCATGCATCATAAATTTGTCTCGAGATCATATGTAGAATATACTCATAAGAGGATGTTTATGTTGAAATTTAAGAAATAGTTGTGGCTAAAGGGAATATTAACCAACTATTACTTCTCTAAGACTTCCATTACACAGATAAGTCCCAAAAGAATATATTAGAGAATCTCATTTCTACATATAATCTCTAGTCAGAGTCCTACTTGATTAGAGTTATAATTATGAACCCAAAAGAATAGTAACACCCTAACAATCTAATGATAAACTGTATGTTATCCTTATTTTAAAAATATGTATATTCAATATATCTAAAGAAACAATCTGCAACCTCTATTTCATATATTTTATTGAAATGCAAAAATTATTAATGTGTAAAATAAGCTAAATATAATTTTAAATCACATCAAAAGATATTATTAATATTAAATTTAAGAAAATATATACATTTTTATACATAAATTTTTATATGATTAAAATATTAATATAGTATATAATATAATATATATTATAAATCCCCTAAATATGAAACCACATATAGCTCCTACAAAATAACCCTAATTTTGGAACACTCCCACTCGCGGTAGACCCATACGGAACCACCTCTAGTAGCAGACAAAAGCCCGTAATTTTCTAATTACCCTAACGTTTTTTTCCTCCTCAATTAAATATTAATATTAATTATTAAATTTCGAATTATTTTGGGGGCGAGCTATCCCTCTATAAGCGCATCTCTCGCTGCTTTTACTCGTCCCATCAGCTCTCTTTCCTCTTCGGCTTCTCCTACCTCGATCCTTAACGCTACTCTTCGCCGCCGGCGAACTTCACCTCGACGGAGATAGTCAAATCTAACTGTCACGTCTACTTATTACCTGCAAGCTTCTTTGATTCCCCTTAGCTTTTCTTGTCACTTGTTTCTTTCTTTGTAGCCGTGGATTCTTCGTTATTGCTGCTACTTTCTTCGTCAGCGATCGCCGATCGGAGAGGATTTTTATCTGTTCCTCCCCTTTTCTAGTTTATTGTTGTAGACGAAGAGGAAATATAGCCAAGAACGGAGAAGATGAAAGTCCAGACTGGAGGGAGGAGGCATATCACATCTTCGCAATAAATGCTTGGAGATGTAAAGGCCAATGTTCCGTAAGAACGATTCGGCTCTCTCGTGCTTCTATCTTTACCTCCTCTGGCTTTTCTTCCGGAAATAGCCGAGGAAACCCTATTAGGAAACGTTGACGCCGGTTTTATTGAGCTTTGTTGGATTGTCTATAAGCTGCTGTGGAGGCGGTAGTCTACGTTTCAGAGATGGTGCTAGATCTCAACGTGGCTTCTGGTTGCGAGTCATCGTCGATGCCGGAGAAGCTCCTGCCAGAAGGATCTGGTGGAGTTCAAATGACCGATTCCGGGACATCGAACTCCTCTGTTCTCAATGCTGAGGATTTAAGTAACATCGGTGACGAGGACTCTTGTTCTAATCGCCCGGCTTTCAGGTTCAGTATCTTGAAGGATGCAGATGAGGTAAAGGAGTACGGGGATGAAATCCGTGTTGCTTCGGAGGCTGGCTTGATCACTCATCAGCTATTTCCACCGCAGGCGCAAGCTATTTTAGATGTCCCGGCGACGGGAGCTACGTTCGCGTCATCTTCGTCCAGGCCGCATTTGATAGACCTCAGCTTCTACCAGGCTGATGCGTCGGCAACGGGGGAGGTTAAGCTTCTCAATCCCCAGCAACAACAGCCTCAGGTGAAGAAGAGCAGAAGGGGGCCGAGATCACGCAGCTCTCAGTATCGGGGAGTCACGTTCTACAGGAGAACCGGAAGATGGGAATCTCACATATGGTATGCATCACCTTATTCCCCCTTTCATTCTTGTTTTATATTTTAGCTTTTTTTGTCGCTGAGTTTTTTTTTTTTTTTTTTGGCCTTAGGGATTGTGGGAAGCAAGTCTATTTAGGTACGATTACTTCGTTCATTTTGTGTTTACTCGAATCAGTTGAATGAAATTTTGGATGACTACAAGCTCTTTTATAATCGAGGCATTATATATCCTATTTAAACTCATCTTTCTCTGCTCTTTTTTTTGCCCTTTTTTAATAATTTTTATTGGTTCTGCAGGGGGCTTTGACACTGCTCATGCTGCGGCCAGGTAAAATTGTTTTAATGTTACTATGGCCTGTTTCATGGAAATAAAACCTAATTATATATTTTTTTTAATTGCAGAGCATATGATCGGGCTGCCATTAAATTTCGTGGAGTTGATGCTGACATCAATTTCAACCTCAGTGACTATGATGACGATTTGAGGCAGGCAAGAGTTACATGCTTATCTAATTAGTTGGTTTGTCAGTTGATTTATCCTATTTTTGGCAGAATCTAAGTTAGATTTACAGCTTAAATTCTATCAGATAGTACTTTGGAGATTTTTAATTTACTATTTTGATAGTTTTGTTTTAACTCCATTATTGATTAAATTCAGGATTTGTTAAATTCCACCGTTCTCAAGATTTGATGAATTTAAAGATTTCTTTCATTTATAAATCTTAAATCCTGAAACAAATAGCCAAACAACTTGTCAGTATATAATAAGATTTAACCGTTGTCATGTTAAAAAGATTTTAGGTTTTAATCCCCTCAAAATTTGTTAAATCTTGATTCATAGGATTTACTATATCCACTTGTAGTCAAACGACCCCTTAGATTATAGGCTTATTATGTCTCTGCTTAAAATTTCTCAGATGAGAAATCTGACCAAGGAGGAATTTGTGCATATACTTCGTCGCCAAAGTACTGGATTCTCAAGAGGAAGCTCAAAATATAGAGGAGTGACTCTTCACAAATGTGGTCGATGGGAAGCTCGCATGGGACAGTTACTTGGCAAGAAGTATGGGACTTAACCTTAATATTTCCATCATTTTATTTTTATACGTCAATATTGACTTTTTACCTGCTTTCCTGGACATAACTGCCTTAGTTTTAATTGTTGAAGCGTAGAATCCATATATAAATTAGGGAATTTTGAATTATCACCTCTGATCAAATACTAATATTTGAGTAGGTATTTTCTTATTAAACATCATGATTGCTTTGAGAAGGCAAAAGTTTTTAGCATACTACTTTTACCAATGAAATCCCATGGTTTGCATGCAGGTATATATATCTTGGGTTATATGACAGCGAAGTAGAAGCTGCAAGGTTGGCTAGAGCTTTGAATTTTATCAATCACTGGCATTCTTAATGTGATCCTTAGCTTCTGCCAGGCTGCTTGGATAAAAATAATTGTCTGGTTTACTTTTTTTGACATTAGGGCCTACGATAAAGCTGCTATTAAGTGTAATGGAAGGGAAGCTGTCACCAATTTTGAACCAAGTACTTATGAAGGAGAACTTCTTTCCAAGGATGATGTGGAAGGTGTTGACATAGTTTGATTTGATTTCTTTATCTAGTAGAAAGTTGAAAATTGTTATTCCTTGTTATCTCGCATAAATCTGTTGTTGGCTGATACATTGTTGATTATCTAACTCCTATTAACAGCTTTTGGCAAAGACATTGACTTGAACTTGAGTATATCTCAGCCTTCTGTCAGCAGTTTGAAAAGAAATGTTAACCCAATGGGCTTACAATTCCAATGTGGCCCATTTGAAGCTTCTAATGTCAAGAAAATGAAGGTAATTTTCTTGATTCATACTTGTTTACGTGCTCTAATTTGTTGACATGTTTGGGTATCGTTGGTTCACAATTTCTCAACAGAATCTCTCTACCTTAGTTTAGTTGCATTTATCAAACATAGTTAGTAAGAACTTTCTTTTACTTACTAGCTGAAACTTTAGCTCTCTATATGTATTGTAAGGACACTGAAAATTGTTCGATCAATGTATCGTCAGCCACTTTCACTTACCCTTGTTGTTCCCTTCTTTACATAAAATTTAGGATATTGATTTTCTTTCCTTTCTTATAGAAGGCAAATAGTTTAGCCAGTTATGCTGAACTTCGAGATAATGGTTCTGGTTTTGCTTTTATTGTCCTACAGATCGACCAACCTTCTTCCAATTCAGTTCTTCAAACACAGCACCTGGCTGTGGCACCTGAGCATCCTCGAGCCTGGAGTAATGTATATACAGGATTCATCCCCATCAGTGAGGTAATTATACACATCGTGCTGACCTTATTTGCGATTTCACTGTCATAATTGCCTTCTTCAATAGTTTCTTTCATTTTGTGTTGTAATCATATCCTAGAAAAATAAATTCTTTAGAATTCCTTAAGTTTTTAATGTCGGAGCAAGCCGCATTAATGCCTGCCTATATGCCAAATTAAAGACCTTTTAATTCTGTCTGTTGATCTTTTCCGCTTGTTCATAGTGAAAGATTCTACACATACAAGTGGGAAAAAGCCTCACATTGAAACTGAAAGAGTTGATGTTTGTCTATCTACTAGCATGGTTCGATAGCTGGTGAAACTCGTACATAGACTTCTTGTGATTGAGAGAGTTCTTTGTGCATAAACAAAATGTTCTTGAAAAGAAAAAGCTTTAATTTGATGGAGTGATTACTGATGTAAATAACTCCTTATTTGTGGGGGATTGTAGATCTACACATTTGTTTGAAAAACAGCTCTACATCAATAAACAACCATAAACAAGAGTTGTGTTCTTTACTGTATATTTTTAGTGGTCCTTCTTCACTGACTTAAATTTATAAGTTAATGATGGTGTCCACTTATTAATATATTAGACTTAAATTTGGACCAGTATGCTCCACCGTCCTAACAAATATTGATTACTGACATCCAGATTGCCATCTTTACGTGCATCTTTAACAGCTAGGTCAATGCATTCTCTGTGCTTATCAGATATCAATCAATTTGCGTGCATGAAAGCAACAGTGAACATATAATAATTTACCTTGGGCCTTTTACTGTAGACAATAATTAGCCATTCGATCAGTTGTCTTCTTCTAAATGTCTCCACATGCGTACGAAACTGTTATGAACCTAAAAGCAACTCTTATAAATATTTTCCATGCTAGTAATTTCTCATGAATTATTGCATCTAACAGGAAAATGCATTGAACAAGAAGGCTGAGTCAGGCTCAGCAAGCTGGCCTTGGAAATTCCATAGTCTCTCCCATCTCCCGCTATTCTCTTCTGCAGCATCATCAGGATTCTCGGCCTCGAATACAATAGCCAACCCTTCGATCCAGCCGCCGCAGTCGGCATCAACCTCTCACCTCTATCATCCCCACCTCCACCCTCCGGCCGCCAGCCATGGCTTCTTCCAGGGCTGAGAGTTCCATGCAAATCACAGGTACTTATGAACTAGCACAAATGTATTGTGTTAATTCATTTTAATGTCACCTGAAGCAGAGGTTTAAAATTGTAGTATTGCTTTGCTTTGGGTAGTATAACTTGGCTGCTTGTTTTGGGTGTTGTATTTACTTCATATATCTACATATATTTCAGGCACAAATATCTGAGATTTTATGCATCATATTGCCCATTCCTTTATGATGTACTTATGCATTTCATTTATTGAGAACAAAATATTGGTCAGTCAGAAATGTGAGATGGCATAGAAATTGAAAACAAGAGATAAAAATTTCAGAGAATGAATAAATATATTTGCTATTTTCTTAGAGTTTTATTGGTATATTACTGTAAATATTTGTATTTATTTCTCAATGCCATCTAATTTTTTTCATATTAAATAACACCTCTCCATTATTAACTAATGTTTCATCTTAGTTAATTATTGTTAAACAATAAATAGTTGACTTAATCCCTAGGCTAAGTGTGTTCAATTTAAGCTTCGTTTGGGGCGGTTACTGTTTTATAAAGCTCTATAGTAGAGGAAATAATTTTTTAAAACAGTTATAGAAAGCTGCTTTCTAGCACAATATTTTTTTTAAATAGTGGCCAAATAAAAATTATGATTACGATCTGCGAAATAGAGCAGTAAGAAAGCTGTCCTAAATGAAGCCATGGTCAAGTTTTTTTGCATGTATTCTATTTTATCTCTAAATTGATTAAATATGAATCAATTTTAGTTTCGTTTGGAATATTTTTTTACTGCTTTCTAAGATAATTTTTTAGCATAAAAATTTCTTTAAAATAATAAAAAAGTAGTGACAAAAAATTATCCCAAATGAGGCTTCGGTCTTACTTTCAATTTATCATCTCTTCAGATAAAAACTAGTGGAGGGAAACTTTCGTGTGGGTATTTCTAAACTTTTACTATCAATTTCATTAGCTGTTGATAGTAAGTAGTGAGATTAATTCTAAAATATTTTAAGTAACCTGATGAAAGTATCTCTCCCCTAATTTTTGTCCAAAGAAGAGGTAAAATGGATAGTTCAACCAAATTTATTCAAATTTGGTTAGTTAAGTAACTAAATTAAGCATTTTAAAAAAATGGAAGTAAATGAATAAATTCAATTAATTCTATGAACTATTTTGAAAATTTATTCTATTACTAATATACAATAAACATTTCATTAACTTAGGGATATTATCTTACATGATATAACCATTGAAAATAGGAGGATTTGCATATATTTCATGAAATTTGCATGTTTTTGCCTTATATTTATTTATACATCATAATATCTAACTAACACAAAAAACATTATTAATATTAATTTATTTAAATTAAAATATACTTTTTATGCTCATGCTTAACATAATTTATACAGTAAATTATTATATATAAGTAAATAAAAAGATTTAAATACATAACACAACCTAAACCAATCTGAACCACCAATTCCTAAAAAGGCAAAATTCTGAAGTTTCATAAAAAAAAAACTGTTATGTATGTGTAAAGTCATAGTGTTTGAACTAGATTTGAATAAAGTCATTATTCAAACTTTGTCTCCAACAGTTGGCAAGCAAATAGATGCACGCTGGAATGGGAAGCAAAGCTACAGACAAGTCTACTTTTGTGTGCTGAGTGGGTTTCTTCTGCAATGTGAACCATTGATGCCTTCCTCTCTCTCTCTCTCTTCTTTCTCTCTCTTCTTTCTCTCTCTTACTCTCTGGGTTTGTCTGTCTATTTGTATGTTAATGTAGTCAAGGAAGAAAGAAAGGCTATTCATGTTCTCTTCTATTTTGTTTCAAGTCCGATAACTTTTTCCTTCTTCTGTGTTTTGCCATAAAGCCGTCCTTATCTTTCTCAATTGAAACCGATGATTTTTTTACTTTATTTAGAAATTTTGGAGTTTTCAATCCAAAGATTCCAACTTGATTCTTGAGTGAATAATATGGCAAAGTATGTGGGGGAGGGGGATGTTATAAGTTGTAATTTTGTATTTGTAAAAGTCTTGTCAGCTGAATATTTTGTATTTGCAATATATTATTTATATTTGGCATTTTATGGTAAACATTTAATGTATTGTTCCCATGAAAAAAGCTTGAAGTTTGAATATAAGAGAATAAGTGTAGTCTAGAAGATTTATGAGAAGTTGATTAGCTTTTCTAGGAGACTTTAATGGATTAAAATAATATTATTTTACTAAGTTTTGATGATATATAGGGTTATGATAAGTCAAAACAATCCAATCAAAGTCAAGTGAAATCATGGTATGCCAAGCATTAAAAAGTCTAAGCAAATTATAACTTAGGTTCTAAAGGACTAGACTAATATAGCAAATTTAAGTCAAGATGAGCAAAATAAAATAAATTTAAGATAAGGTAGGTTTAGTCAAGCATAGCCTAGTTAGGTCTACATTAACCTAGCCAAGCTAAGCCATATCAAATTAAACCTAGTAATCTCGACATGACTTAAGTTAAGTTCTAGGCCGCTATTGCTCGGTAATAACTCAAGCACCCCGAGAACCCTAATTTCACTACAAGAGATCCTTAACACTATCTCATTTTCGTAATTTTCTACGTAAAAAATTTCTTGTCTTCTAGGAGTTCCTTCAACTCATTATGTTATGTGTCAGATTGTAATTTTCATTCAATATTAAGATGATAAATTTTATTACTTTGGGAAATAAATTATATCACTCATATATTCAAAAAAGGACGATTTGCATGCATAACACTTTATATTATATGATTTATATATCTAACAGATAAAACTTTAATATTTCATACATACTATCCATATACAGTTTTAATATCAAATATGTCACTCTTATATTTTATTCATATCATTCATACCACCTTATAAATTTTAATATTTCATGCATTGCACTCATATTTGATCTATGGATGATGGGCATAAAACTTTAATATTTTATGAGTTAGATATGTAAATAGCATGAATAAAAGTGGTATGCATGTAATTAAGTGGTTCACTTTCATAATTTGATATGAAAGTGAACAATGGGCGATATGTATGTAATATTAAAGTTTTAGGTGTTAGATATATAAATAGTAGTATATAGTGGTATGTATGTAAATCTCTCATTGGGGGATTTACATACATACCACATTATACTACTATATTTACATATTTAACATCTAAAATTTAATATTACATATATAACACGCTATATTATTTTAATATCAAATATGCCATACATATTTCGTTTTTACCACCCATATATTTTATTTTTACAACTCGAATTTGATATGAAAGTGAACCACGGATAATATGTATGTAATATTAAAGTTTAGGTGTTAGATATATAAATAAAGTAGTATATAGTGGTACGTATGTAAATTTCTCAACATTTTATTTAAATGTTAAACATTTGCCTAATACATACAATTCAATAATTCAACATGTTTTTCTTTTATAGTTACTAAATTTGAATCAAACCAAATATTACAACATATCACTATTATATAGATAATTAGTAAGTATCATATTTTATTTTAAATACAAAATTTAGTTGAGAAATACAATATAATATTCTTGAATAATATAGAACAACTTGTCTGCTAGCTACTGCTTGTATTTATTCACATGCTGATTCTCTATCTATTATGTTTCCAATAATACTCTTTTATCTTCTCTGTTCCCAATAATAGAGAGAGAGATTTCTGTTCCTTTCATATCTTTTCTGTTCCAATAATACTCCTCCAGCTTCACAAACAAACATTTGCTCTTTATTATCTTCACTTACCTATCAATTTGTGATAGGCACCCACCGAAGCTTAGCTTCGTTAGTGGGTGAGCACGGGTGGGTACTCACATCCTGAGTTCGATTCCCTCGGGCGGAAGCGTCCCCTTCGAGAGGATCAAATACGCGTTGGTCACGAGTTTTAGTGGATGTGGGTAGCTTGTCTAGGTCGACTGGGGTTTACGGACCACCAAGCACTTTTGGATAACAGGAGGTGGCAACGGACGATTCCTCGTCATAAAAAAAAAAATTTGTGATAGGCTAATTCCTCAGTCTATGTAAGAAATGTTGAATATATCATAAAAAAGGGATGTTTCTTGTTATTTCATGAAGGATTTACATTTATATCACAAGCATATAAATTTTTATATTTACATATATATCATCTAAGTCTTTAAATCACATAAAAAATGTCATAAATATTAATTTTTTGGAGGATTTATTTGCATATCACTCAAAATATCTTTAATTTCATATCTAATACTTAAAACTCATTAGTTACTTGTGTCACTTTAATAACATATTAAATGGATCATATCTAGCACTCTGTTAAGCCCTCCATTTCCTCTGTCTTCTTCTTCACTCGGAGAGGACCTTTCATATCAAAATGCAAAATAACCTTAAATATGCATATTTATGAATTTTGGATTTGAATATATGTGCATATATGTTGAACTAATAATTTATTTTTGAAATTAAAAAAAAATTAATTTTAAGGCTTCGTTTAGGACGGCTTTTTTTATGCTTCTTAAAGCAGCTTTCTAGTATAAATATTTTAATGTTTATATTGAAAAGCTGCTTTAAGAAGCAACAAAAAAGTCATCCCAAACAAAGCCTAAGTTGCTCTACTTGTATTAATGTTAACAAGACATGTATAGCTTGAATCTAGATTGGATCAAATTAAGCTATAATCATATTTAATGCAGCTTAAGGTTGGATTAACGTTTTGTTTGGAGCGATTATAGTTTTTGTCATCGGCGGATTTACGAGGGGGCCCGCGGGGGCACGTGCCCCCTCCGCCCAAAAAAAAAAAAACGGGATTTAGTGTTTCGGGCGATTGATTTCCTTTCGTGACCTAATTTTTTCCAAAGAATCGCACTGCTTGCAAGTAGCGGCGCACAGCGGACGTCGCAACTCGCACAGGCAGAGCACGCATCCCTTGTCGTCGTCGTCGACCTTGCTTCCTCCGGGTTCCCTCGTCATCGTCGACCTTCACAATCGCAAGGCACAGCCCTCATCGAGACGTCGCAACTCGCACATTGCAGCCATCGTCGACCTTGCTTCCTCCAGGTTGCCTCATTGCCGAACTTCGCACGGTACATCCCTCATCAAACTTCGCTGTTCGCACAACCCAACGCGGCAACGCCTCTTAGTCGAGTCGTCGACCTTCGCTGTTCGCATAGGCAGACCGCAAAGCCCTAGTTTCGCTGATTTCAGTTTGGTAAATTCCTGTTACTGTTAATTTGAGTTTTCAAATTGCATTCTCTTCTTTTTTGTAGTAGGATGAGATTGAAATTTTTTTTTTCATTCTACAGATTACAAATTTTGAGTTGGTTGGAACTTGGAAACTATGTATTCTTGATTGCAATCAGGTTTCTTCTAAACTTCTTCTACTAATTTTCCATTCATTTGTTGAGTTTGTTCATTAAACTATTTTCCATTCATTTGTTGAGTTTGTTCATTAAACTATTTTCCATTCATTTGCCTAATTTTTGCTTTGTTTTCAGATTTTTTTATTTATAAGTTATGTTGCTTATTTAGTTCATAATATATAAGTTTTATATGATTTAGGTAGTTTGAATTTGCACAAAGACTATGGAGAAGTATTTTAAGAAATCCTTGCAAACTAGTGTTTCAACATCAATAGTGAATTCAGAAAAGAATGAAGATGAACAACAAAATAAAAGAAAGCGAACAATAGGTGAATCATCAAATAACACGTTAACAGATTTAGAGAATCTTCAATCAGATCCTGGATTACGTGTACCAATTTCTGAATATACTTTTAATATTCGTGATCAAATTCGAAGATCATATTTGCAAAAAGGGCCATATCAACCTCGCAATCATGACTTCCCTAAGAGTAAGTTTGGGATGAAAGACAGGCGTTTCAATCCGAGATGGTTTGATAGATACTCCGATTGGTTAGAGTATAGTATTCAGAAGGATAAAGCATATTGTTTGTATTGTTATCTTTTTGGAGTAGAAGGAAGAGGAAAAGAAGATGATGAGGCATTTCGCAAAAATGGATTCTCTAATTGGAAAAAGCCTGATAGATTTGATCTTCATATAGGAGGACCTAATAGTGCTCATAATAATGCAAGGCAAAATTGTGAGGATTTAATGAAACAAGGTCAACATATTAACTTTGCCTTTCAGGTGCAGTCAGATCGAACAACAAATGCATATCGTGTCCGCTTAAATTCTTCCATTGATTGTGTGAAGTTCCTACTCAGGCAAGGTTTAGCTTTTCGAGGGCATAATGAGAGTTCCAGCTCAAATAATCAAGGAAATTTTCTAGAGCTGCTTGAATTTTTAGCTAAACATAATCAAGATATAAGTAATGTTATACTAAAGAATGCTCCAAAAAATCTGAAATTAACTGCCCCTGATATTCAAAAGGATATTTGTAGAGCTATTTCTATTGCTATTATGAACTTCATAAAGGAAGAAGTTGGTGATAACTACTTCTCTATTCTTGTTGATGAAGCTCGTGACATATCAGGAAAAGAACAAATGGCTGTTGTTATACGATATGTGAACGAAAAAGGGCAAATTATTGAACGTTTTTTGGGTATTGTTCATGTCCCTGAAACAATAGCTACATGTCTTAAAAAAGGAGTTGAGCAAGTTCTTGCAAATTATTGTCTACCTTCCTCCAAAATTCGTGGTCAAGGTTATGATGGTGCAAGCAATATGCGTGGAGAATTTAATGGGCTTAAAGCACTTTTCCTAAATGATAATGCTTCTGCACATTACATTCACTGTTTCTCACACCAGCTTCAGTTAGCTCTAGTAGCAGTTGCAAAGAATCATGTTCAGATTGCATTGTTGTTTACTATAATTTCTAACGTTATGAATATTGTTGGTGTTTCATGTAAACGCCGTGATCAGTTAAGAGATAGACAACGCGAGGTTACATTAAGTGCATTACAGAATGGGGAAGTTTTTACTGGACGAGGATTAAATCAAGAAATATCTTTAAGGCGTGCTGGTGAAACAAGACGGGGTTCGCATTATGAGTCACTGATTAGATTGATTACAATGTTCTCCTCAGTTATTAATGTGCTTGAAATAGTTTTGGAGGATGGCATAAGCTCTGAACAGAGAGGAGAGGCTTTTGCATTATTAGATTCAATGCAATCATTTGACTTTGCTTTTTGTCTGCACTTAACGAAAGACATACTTGGAATCACTGCTGAATTATCAGAAGCTTTGCAAAGAAAAGATCAAGATATTGTGAATGCCATGTCATTAGTTCGAATATCAAAAACTAGATTACAAGATATGAGAGACAACAAATGGGATGAATTCATTAAAAAAGGTGACTTCCTTTTGTGTTGAACACAAAATTATCACTCCCAATCTAAATGATAAATGGGTTGCCCGTGGAAGACCGCGACGTGGACTTCAAGAAATGACAAATTTACATCATTATCGAGTTGAAATATTCTACACAGTACTTGATATGCAACTTCAAGAGTTGAATAATCGTTTCACAGAGGCTAATACTAAATTACTTTTGTGTATTGCTTGTTTGAATCCATCGAATTCGTTCAATGCATTCAACAAAGAGAAGTTAATTGAAATGGCAAACTTATATTCAAGCGATTTCACTCCATCGGATTTGATGATTCTTGATAATCAGTTGGAAACGTATATTATGGATATGCGGTTTGATGTTCAATTTTCACTGTTAAAAGATATAGGCAGTCTTGCTGAAAAAATGATTCAGAGCAGGAAAGAATTAGTATATCCCCTAGTTTTTAGGCTATTGAAGCTGGCACTAGTGCTACCTGTCGCAACAGCAGGGGTTGAAAGAGCTTTTTCTGCAATGGCTATCATTAAAAATAGACTACGCAATCGAATTGGAGATCAGTGGATGAATGATGCCTTATTCGCTTATATTGAAAAAGAAATTTTGAATTGTATTGACAATGATGTTATCATTCAGTTTTTTCAAAATATGAAGAATAGACGGTATAAGCTGTAAGTATACTTCATCTTATATTTAGTTCTTTATTTGTTAATAAAAAAATTTTAAAACTGCCATTGCCGGTCTCAAGCCCGGATGAAAAAAGTTGAGGGAATTTTTTTTTTAAGATGCCCCCCCTATGAAAATTTTCTGGCTCCGCCAGTGGTTTTTGTAAAGGTGATTTTGAAACTACTACGGGGCAAATAATTTTTTGAAAGCTGTTGGGGGTTTTACGAATATATTCTTTTTTGAAAAGTCACACATTAGCTTTCTTACAACTCCATATATTAGAAAATTTAGGCTTTGTTTGGGCCGGCTTTCTTACTGCTTCTTAAAACAGCTTTTTAGTATAAAAATTAAATTTTTTGTACTAAAAAGTTACTTTAAGAAGCAGTAAAAAAGCTATTCCAAACAAAGTCTTAGTTACACAAATTAAATTCTAGTCGCAAAAAAAATTTAAATAATAGTATAAAAATAGTAGCCAAACGAAAATATAGTTACAGTCCGCAAAATAAAATAATAAAAAACAGCCCCAAATAAGCCCTAAATAGCATTGAATTGATCAAACTCAAAATCAACTCATTAAAAGACTTATTATTTATATGAAAAAACAGAATAATTATAACAGATGAAATTGTAGAAAAAAGAATATTTTTAATATTTAATCGATGCAATATACCAAATGTTTTAACAATTAGTTGACAAAGCCATGGGATAATTTAATGATGCAATAAGCTTAAGCTTTGCTTCTTATAAGTTAAACAATGTATTAATTATTATCAGAATTTTTAAAAGATTTTTTAATGGCTGTTTTTATTATATTTTATAAAAGGGTTTATTTTTTAATAAATTTTTTTTAAAGAAAAAGGTAAGGAGCTTTTTCATTAATAGGCCAATACTTTTTAGGGTTTGTTCTTTGTACCACAAAAAGTAGAGACCAAAAATGAAAAGAAGCTTTTGACCATCACCTCAGCATAGAAGACAGAGATTTATTAATGGCCGATGGGATACCATTTCACTCATTAATTGAACAAACTGTACTTACACTATATATATATATATATATATATAGAGAGAGAGAGAGAGAGAGAGAGGGGGGATATGATTTTGTTTGTGATAATTTTTTTATTATTTTTTAAAATAATTTAGGATTTAGTAAAAAAAAATTTAATTAATAAAAAAATAATAGTTAAAAGCTATCCTAAACAAAATTTTAGATTTGAATAGATCAGAATTCAATTAAATTTACAGAAAAGGTACAAAAATGTAGGCCGTTATTAAAATATATATTAAAATGGAGGGAATAAGTATTAATTTCGATTTCAAATCAAATCGGCAGCGATGTTACGATTTGTCATACAACCTATCAAAAATCACTTTATTTTCACTTAATTTTTTTAATTTTACTCTTATCATGACACAATGGAGAAAAATAATTCATGTAGTCGACCCCATGTAGTTGGATAAAAGCTTGATATTGTTGTTGTTGTTGTTGTTCACAGCTAGCCTCTATAGCCTGCGATAAAACTTCCTTCCACACTCTCTTACTCCCTTTCGCAAATCCAACATTTTTTTTAATTTCGTAATAATTTCGTGCAAACTATGCGACTTCATAGTAATTGCTGGTATCAATTTTATTGTCCTGTTTGAATACTTGATGTTTGTGTTATTGTTCTTAATACTCCTATTCCTAATAATTTATAATTATTCACCTCTTTTGATGATTTTATCGATAAAATTTATGATTCTTTGTCATTTGTTTAGACATTCATGTCACAATAGTTGTCACGAAATAGTATTTATGTACTAAATTATTTTTGATTGGTCAATAGCTATGAAGTTATTGTCAATGTACTATGTAATGAGACTAGAAAAATTAATTTGGCTATTTATTTGTCTTATTTGATTTATTATTTGGTGGAGGCTTTGTCACTAATTTGACCTTTTTTTTTTATCCAAGCAAAGTTATTTTGTCAAGTTTTTAGCATATCTTTCCTCTTTAGAGCTAAAAAAGGAGGAAAGTTTCTTTTTCTAAGAAATTGACAAAAAAAATGTGAGCATACAATGGGAAAGAATAGTCTAATATTCTAATAATTGTATAAATTTTTAGGGTTCAAATCATAGTTGAAGTTATCAACTTGAATCATTCAATATATTTTGAATAATTTAGACTAATTCTATTTTTTTTCAAAAGAAAGTCGTCAAAAAAAATCTAATGTTTTTAAATTAATTAAATAGGTAAGATACGACAACTTTATCTTTCAATTTATCGTAATAATCGGAGAGTATTGCAATATAAAATTATATTCTCTGGATGATATGAACCATCGCTTTTAGGAGTATAAATATGTGTAGATTTATTCATTTGGGACGACTTTCTTGCTATTTCTTAAAGCAGTTTTCTAGTACAAAAATTTAAATTTTTATACTAAAAAACTGTTTCAAGAAGCAATAAGAAAGCTGTCCCAAACGAAATCTTAGGCTTCTTTTAAGATAGCTTTCTTATTTCTATCTAAAGCAACTTACTCGTACAAAAACTTGTTGAAAGCAGTTAAAAATTTGTGGTCAAAAGCTGTCCCAAACAAAACCTTAATGCTATATAGTATCATATCACATTTGAAATCAAAACAAATGACATTTTGAAGGGCATCCCTTTTAATTATAAATTCATTCACTAATATTTAAATTTTATAAGTTATTAATATTTTAAAAGAAAAAAAAAATTGTATTATAATATCTAATTAGGGGTGTAAGTGAGTTAAGCCAACACGTGAGCCGGCTCAGCTTAACTTGATAAATGACTCGTAAGTCGGGCTCGATGAGCTAACAAGTTGATCTTGAGCCAGCACTGACTTGACTCGTTAGCTCGTGATCCGGCTCATTTAAAAGATATTAATATAAAATGTACTTAAAATATACCAGCATTCAAGATTTGAAGTACAAAGTTTTAAAATAATATTTAAAAAAGATTCATATCAATTTCCTATTATTGATAGTTTTTAGAAGACTCATTTCAATGCATTTAACATTTATTGTCTGGGCTTATTACTCTTGTTTAACTTTAGTAAGAGTTCAACATATACAAAATCTAATTATGTAAGTGGGCTAGTTAATTAGGCCCAATCAAGGCCCACAAATGTAAACAAGAATCATTTGCAGGCGTTTCTTAGAATTTCATTTTGTTTAGAGCAGTTTTATTTTATTGCTTTGTAAAGTATCTTTGTTGATCACAATTTTAATTTTTTTTTTAAAGCTTTTTAAAGATAAACATATTGGGAAGTAAACCAAGCAACGAACATAAACAAAAAAGAGAAATTGTAATGTAAAAAAAAAAATACTAGGATTTAATATGAAAAAATCCATGTAGATGAATGCTTATAGTATATGATGAAAGATGGAGCCGCATATTTATAGTACTTATCGGGGGACACTTGTACTCATATAGTAATTGTCTTATCTTTGGCCAGCACAGTGACAAGATCAAGCGCATGTGATCAATTCAAAGCCTTTGTCATTGCTTACACAAGACTCGAACCAACAACCTCTTAATTGATACCCATAGTTCTCAACAAACATACCAAGAAGAGTTGCGTAGCAGCATTATTTTAGTAGCTGCATCTTGCTCAACTTATGACTGTGCCTCTTCTGCAAACTTTTGTCCTTGTTCAACCTTCATCAAGGCCTATACTATTTACTAATACAGATCAGGTAAATTGATCGAAATAAGTTGACACATCATTAGAAGAATTAATATAACAACAAAAAAATTAAGTAAAATTAAAAACAAATATATAAATAAAAGAAGAGCAAGAAGAGACATGAATCATGGCAAGCTCTTGTTCCCACTTTTGAGAAAGAGCCTGTTGCAACCCAAACATCTCTTGCTCCAACCTCTCAACCTTTTAGATGAGCCAGATCCATATTTAAGGTGAAGTAACTTACGATGAACAATGGATTCATCCTTCCTCATTTGTACATCTACTACTTAGAATCATGCCATAAAACAACATTGCTTCTATTTTCTCATTAAAACTGATAAAATAAAGGATTGCAAGAACTGTGATGTAGCATCTAGGATAATACCTTTGCGTGCAAAAAGATGTCTATCATATTTTTTTGGGGATTTCAAATAAAATATTTAGTGTCTCTTATAATTCTTGCGACTATCATCTCTTAAATATGTGTGTTGGATCTTGATGCAGAGCTAGGACATGAAATTTTTATCGCTATACCGCTGTGAATATTGCTGCACGCAACATAATCGTTCAATTTATTTTGTAATAAATACATTAAATAAATAAATAATTAATTGTTATATTAAAACCATATTAAATTAATCTAACGACTATAAATTTATCATGAATAAATTTAAATAAAAATATGCTGATCGAGCTTTTTTGAAAAATCTTGTTAATTTGGTCAAATTGTTGCGCTAAGTTGTAACAAATAAAATTATTATTAAATCTTAACCGCAACGGGGATGTAGCTCAGATGGTAGAGCGCTCGCTTAGCATGCGAGAGGTACGGGAATCGATACCCCGCATCTCCATTAATTTTTTATATTTTTAATATTGATAAACATCTCTCCAATAAATAAATTTAATAAAACAGGAAAGAAAATTAGATTTATATGTGGAAGGCGGCTTGCCTGCCACGTGTTGATTTTATTAGTTTTGCTAATTTATTTTTGGCCCTTTTTAATTTTAAAATGTATATATAATATTATTTTAAAATTTTGCATAACATAGTAAGAGTTTGTTTGAGGATGAGAAAAAGCTTTTTTTCATTTAATTTAATATGTCTGATTACTTTTTCTTTATTATTTTTCATATATTTTTATAATGATAAAAACTTTTGTCATTAAATTTGTTAGACTGTGATTGTTAGAAAAAAATTTACTTCTATATAAATATAAAAGAATACAATATATTAGAAATGCTTATGAGTTATTTTTTATGAGTATAAAATATATGCATGTAATTTTTTTTCCTTGAAGTAAAAAAAAAAAACAATACAAAGTCAAAAGATGATGATGATCAGTGGCATGTGGCAGAGCTGTAGTAGATGACACGGTTGTTGGTGTTTGCCAATAATGGCATGTGATGGTGACGATGAGTGGCGGTTGATGGTGGTCAGCGAATGTTGGTAGTGGAAGCGGCCCGCAAAAGCTAAAGGTGCATGGCTATGGCGCCTCTCAGAGGTGGACTATGTGCGATGGTGGTGGTGACTGTTGGAGGTAGGTGGCAGTAGTGAATGGCGGCAAGCAGCTGGTGGCGATGGGGAAGGTGGCAACAACTATCATTGGACAGTTACAACAACTATGAATTATGCTGTATTTAAAAATCACTCAAATAGAAGGAATTCAAAATATACCAATGTGAATATTAGGTGAGTAAAAAATACATCAAAATTTTACACTCCGTTTAAATTACTTCAAACTAAATTCTAATATTCTCAAAAATCTTAACTTTTGAATACTATTGACCCATTTTACTTCAAACTAAATAGCCTCTAACTATAAAAGAATTGCATTGGTTTTGAAATTTTAGTTGTTATGAATTTATCATTTAATTATTTTTAATGAATTTGAAAATTCGTTAAATTCACGTGATTTTTGAATACACCGCATCGTCATGCCTATCGCCAAGATTGGCTAACTGTCGATGCCTGCCACTGCAATCCTTCACTAGTGATTGTCAACCATTGTGACACCCTTAGCACCCCTATAATGACCTAAATAAATTTTATTAAAAATAAGGACTATTTTAAAGTACTTTATATATAAAAAATTAATCTTCTAAATTTATTCAATAACCAACCAAAAATCATAAAATATTTTAAAATAAATTTATGTACTTAAAATACACTGAATTTTTTAAATTAAATAGCTCCATAAAATTTTGTTTTTAAATATAAAAATAATTAAAAAATAATTAAATCCTTTATTTTAATTTTTTGTATGCGACGAATTTCCATTTACAATTTAAATGAGCATAAAAGAAAAAAAAATGACGAGCTTCAAAATAAACCGATGGGGGAATCTCGAGAAAGCACTTCTTGCTCGCCCAACGTCTCTTTGCTCGCCCAATTGTTCCCATGAACTCGGTCTTCTCCCCCCTCAGATGCAAACTGCGTTTTTTTCCCGCTAAGTTTAGGTTTTTCTGCACCATCCCTCTTGATTCCAGGCATATTCCACAGAACTTTCGTTGCAGAAAGTCCGCAGTGCTCGATGGAACAAATAGGGTTAGGGTTAGAATTAACAATGCTGAACTCAAGGAGAACTGGCTGGATTCACTCTCTTCCCCGTTTTTTGAAATGGGAAGGCTTCCCGTTGAGGAGACAGAGCAGCTTGAGAGGGTTTCTAGCCCTGAGTGGATTGTAGGGGTCGACCCTGATGTTTCGGGGGCTTTGGCTCTATTGAAAGAAGATTCTTCTGGCTGCGTAGCTCAGGTAAGCAAATTCTGTGGGTTGTAACATTTTCTTTTGAGTGCAGTTTTTTTTTTTTGGGCTCATTTGGTTGTTTTGAAGATAGGATAAATGTTAGAGAAAATGAAGATTTTTTTTTTTAATCATAAATTTGTGCGTTGAAGATGAAATCATTTCATTTGAAATCAATGTTGGTATCTAGACGCAACCAAATGGTGAATTTAACAAATTTAATAATTTCCAAATCCAAATTTTAATAATTTTCAAATCCTATTTTTAGGTTCAAGTAACTAAATGAGCCCTCAGACGTTTTTTTTTTTTCTCATATCTTTAAAGATAGGGTAATACGGGATGATTACTTCTCGTGTTAGGTTAATAAGAGTAGTTAATATGTTAGAAGTTAGTCCTAATGAATTGATAGCTCAGTTATTTTATAAATAGTTTATATTTGAAGAAATTAGGAAGGAATGAAAAAGAATGACTTAAGGCTCCTCAAATTTATGCTCCCTTCTATATATCTCCCCTACCCAATTAGGTAGTTGCTGGCTAACTCGAATCCATTATTCTTTTTAGTTGTCAATGAACCCGAATCTGCCGTTTATTGCAATCCCACCAAAGAGCTCCTAACACTAGTGCTTTTGTTGCACATCTCCTCACAACAGCCGTCCCTGATCTATAAGATCCATCCAAGATTCTCTCTATAAGATCATGAAGATTGCATCACTGATGTCATTTCATCTGCGCCTTTTGCTTCGTCAAGGTTTATATGATTAAAAAATCGAGCCGTGTTTAAGACCCATTCATAGTTCCTAATAATGGAGGTCCTACTAGTACTTTGCCAAGTACTGTTAGTTCTTCGTCCCTGGTGCAATTTGCTTGAATTTGCCCAAGCGCAGCCCAAATCACTTTTCAAAGAGTCACCCCAAGCTAGACCCGCCGATTCTAGCCTTGCGTTTCTATGAACCTCCGTCACCAAATCAATTTTTTTCTATGCCATTCCCTAGTTGCTAAATCTACGTCTAGCATTAACACAGTCCTCCATGCCATTCCTGTGTCCATCAAATTCAACGCCATCCATCTTCGACTCAAGATCTGTGCTAGATTTGTGGGTCTTATTGCTATCCCATTGATCTAGCTGCCACATTTGATTCCAATCACCAAATATGACATGATCCTCTGTCGCATGTCCTGCCTTAAGAAACTCAACATTCCAAGACACCTTAATTCCACCTATGAACCCCTTGTTCCTGATAATAGCCATCATTGATGGTCTCTCCTTACGACAATTTTTTCCATGTCTTGCTTGACCTCGAGGGCAAGGTCATTTTGAATGGGTAGATAATTATAGAATAATATGAGATGATTAGTTCTTGTATTAGGTTAATAAGAGTAGTTAATTAGTTAGAAGTTAGTGGTAATAAATTAATGGCTGTTGTATTTTTAAAAATAGTCTCTATTTTGAGGCATTATGAACGAATGAAAAAGAATGATTTAAGTTTCCCACAATATATATCCCTTCTCTATATCTCCCCCACTCGATTTCTTGAATTGCAGGTGAATTCGTATCCGTTGTTTATTTGTAGTTATGGGAGAACTTCAGTGATCCCAAAAATGGAGTCATAACATTGAAGTTGAGAGTGATTTACATTTCCTCGTTTAGATTATATTAAGATGGATTATACCATCATCAGCAAAATAACAAATCTAAAACAACAAGAGAAAATATTGACATTTTTTTTGTCACATATCTACAGCAGAATTCAATTTGAAGTCTTATAGTTGCTTTTGAAAGTTGGTTCAATTTGTTCTTTTCATAATTTATTGTTCTGTTAATGATGTGTTTTACATTTTTGAATAGAAATTCTCAACAGCTTTATATGCTCTCGAGAAGAATTTGACAGTGCTTAACTAAGCTAGAGGATGTGAGAACTAGAGAATGTAATAATTACATGCAGAAATCTAAAAATCGGTGGACTATCCATACCTCTATAGTTTTATTAGAGCTATCTATTGTCCAAAATAATTCCTGCTTTCCAACAAATTCATAATCATGAAGTTGTTTTCTTACGTTTGACTTTCTAGCATCATCTCCTTGGTTCAACAACAAGTTTCTCTGGACTCCATGATGAAAAATATGATTAATTATCCGATATAATGCAAATTAGTAGCGTTTGAGAATTGCTTTTCTGTGATGTACATTGGCATGTTTCTAAAGTTCTGAGTAGTAATACATGCATTTTTATCTTAATCCATTGTCACATTGAGTCATTGACACAAGTGGCAGGCCTGTACACCCCAATAATTGGGAGGTCCACAAGGATGACCACCTCATTTGATTATTTGTGGTTGTATTGCCAAAATCGGAATTTGGAGGTTCATATGGTATACCTGACATATTGAAGTTTCGAATTTCTTTAGTTTACATATACCATCCTAGGCGTTCAAGGCACTTGTCTTGTGCAAAATATATTGTGGCCATTAATGTAGCCAAATTAGTCATTGGATTGATTTGCATCCATATTGATTTTACCCAATTTGGCAAATATTGCCTACTTTTCTAATGATTTGCATCCATATTCTTAAAGTTAATGTTCACAACATGGCTTTCTATGCCACATTCTACCCGTAGTTTTGGAACTTTTCTATGATGGCAATGACGTTGTTCAAATATTTGATGGTTTGTAACAGTTAGATAAACCTGGCACAATATTATTGAACTATGGTACATCTTACTTAGGGTCAGTCTGGGGCAACTTTTTTGCTGCCTTGTTTTATGAAATACAACTATTTAATCATTTGGGGTTATGCGTTTTACTTGAGTTTTGAAAACTTTTGCTTCCTAAAATAGAGTTTCAAAACCTTGAACTCTCTCTTGCATCTGTTGTGTTATGTGGTTTGGGGAAATTCTTTTGACAAAAAAATTCAATTTAATTCCGCGCATGATGCTCATCCAACCACTGCTCCCACATTTCCAAAAAATTTTGATGACCACTCCTCTCTCTCACCATGCTATCCCTCTGAGAGAAATGCCGGTGCTGAAATAAAATAATTGAAGGGGGAGAGGGTAGTGGGGTGAAGAAGTCAACACTAACACTCTCTTCTCGTATGAAAAAAAAAAATTGTATACTTCTTCAGTTCTTCTCCTTTTTCTGTGTTAGTCTAGGTAAGAAGTAAACTTGCAATTTGAAATAACGGGAGAATTAGAGGAGGTGATTTACGTGGTAAAATTGTTGAATATGTGTAGACAACCTGTAGAGATAGGTTTTGGGGAAAGATGGAGAAACCGGGAGAGGATTAGGGCTAGAGATAGATTAATTGCATAGAGAGTGAAAAATAGAATGGGGAGATGGATTTGGAATAGATGAAAATATACTCGAATCAGGGCTGGTAAGAAGATTAATTGCATAGTGAAAGATGTATTTGGAAAAAAAGGAAAATCTAATTTGAACTGTAGTTGGGTGAAGAACAAAATATGCATGTAACAATCATAATTCATTTTTTATAACGATTGCAAAATTATTGTATATATAAATTTTTTACTTCCATTTTTCAAATGATAATTATCTTCTTTTTTAAAAAAATTGCTTGGGTTTTGTTTAATAAGTAATAATTAATTTTTATGTGGCATGATATGTGAGAGGACATCACGGTAATTTTACTTTATACAACAACAACACAACAGCCTAACCATTAGATTTTTCAAATAATAAATACTGTTTTAGCAATAACAACTTTTCCAACGACAATTTTATAATTGACTTTACTGACAGCTCTGGCTGTCACAAGTTGACGCTTAATATTTCCTTTTATTTAGTTTCTCCATAGAAATATTCTTGATGGCATTCTTCGTAGTGTAATTTAATGCAGTGCTTATCACCTGGTCTTACAGGTGTTTGACACCCCATGCTTGCAAGTATTGGTTGGAAAAAGAACTCGAAAGCGCATAGATGCTAGGTCTATCGTACAATTGCTTCATAGTATTGGTGCACCGCCTGGTATGAAACCTCTAAATCATAAAAATATTGTACAAAGGTTTTTATCTTCATGTAACATAGAGCTTGTTCCTTTTGTGTTTTAAAATCTATGGATTTTTCAATATTGGGTGCTACTGATTTCTTTCCATTGATTGTTAACTTTAAGTATTTGAGATTGCCTTTGTTTTAAGTATTCAGACCTATGAAGGATTTTACTGTTTTGTGGACATTTGGAGCAGTCAATCTACTATGGTGATGTAACAATTGCTCTGCATTTGATTCAGAAAAGAAAAAAAATAAGTAAAAAAAAAAAACTGATCTGCATGAAATTTTGATTTTTTTCATTACCTTGAATCGAAATACGTTTTTTGTGATATGCTCAAGTTATCAACCATGTTACCCCAACAAAGTCAAAGTTCAAGCAAGCTCATCTTATGAAGATTTTTTTTTTACGTGTTAAAGATAATGAGCATTCTCTATTTATTGGTAACAATTCCATTATAGTTCTAAGAACATGGGGCATAAGCCTCTTCCAAGCTTGATGTTCTTTTTATTTGTTCAAATTAGTGGGTATTACTCACTGCCCAAACATCTGGCTTGTTTGATTGATGTAGGATACAATCATTTGACATGCATTCGCATGTCTTATTTAGATTTGGCATATTAGTTTTTGTAATAAAGATTCAATCAAAAATTCCTTTATTTAGATGATCTTTTCATAAATTACCTGTCAAACTAGAAAAAAAATCCTTTATTTAATATTTTGGTTGTACTTAGATCACTTTATAGGTTTTTTTCATCGCACGTCAAATCCTCTTATAAATAGAGGAAGTTTATAGGGGTCATGAAATTTTATGAATATTAAACAATTACAAGCAAGCTTCTATTTTTCTCTCTATCTATCTAGAACTCTGAATCCTTGACCTCTTTATAGATCCTAATTCACAAGCCCTTATCTTCCTCATAGCTTGATCCTTGCACGCATGATCTCGTCAACCTCAACACTCGCCCGTGATCACAACTAAGCTTGTTTGCTCTTGTTTTCATCATTATGAGCCTACACCTACCCATGCATTTGCTTTTAAGCTTAGACTCTCCGACTTGATCATATTTTATGACTCCTAACTGCATTTTTTCTTTACCTACCAGTCACCCACCAATCATCCACATCATGATTCCAAATTCCCCAACCCATTGCAGTGTCTCGTTGTGCCCCATGTGATGCTCAGCTGCACACTATTGCAATTACACTCATATGTGCAACACATCACACCACCTTGATCATGCCATATCGAAGTTCCTTAGATGACCTTGCTTGGATTGTTGCAAGCCTTCCACTGACTATTACTAACTCCGTTTTATTGTTCTCTTGAGATGAGTTTTCCATACCAAGATTGTAACTTTTTTTTTTGGGTTATTTGTGGACCTTAACTTAAATCCTTAAAGCTTCTTGGGACTATCCGCGACAATTTAAGTTTCTATCTTTCAAATTTATTGGACTCATGGCTTTAAGAGTTTTGTAACGATGTATTATGTTAATGGATTGGCAACTTTGCCAATGATGATTGTTGCCCATCATTGCTAGTCAACCAACTAGCTTGGCCATAGATTGGGCGATTTGATCAAGCCGGACTAGTGGTGGAATCTTCTAGCACTTTTTGATCAAGCAAGGATGTGATCTACTGCATCCTTGTTAATAAGGACAAAGAATATTCTAGTATAATTTCAGATGCAAATTAGAATAGACCATTTAAAATTTATAAATCGGGTATGATTTTTTCTCCTTCCAGTAGAAGGGTTGTTCTAACTGTCTTTAATCATCTGACAACTCCTTTTTCCTTGGAAAGGGCCGTCTCTAACCCTTTGATTGTAGGTTACCTGCCGAATCTAATCACACATTGATTCGTGGTTGCCCATTGACACTAGGATGCCTGTTAACTTGTGTTGTGCACCAAGTCGCAATTGCACACCAATTCTCGATCACCCTCCAGGTCTTAGTCCCCTAGTTTCTCCTTTTTTGAAGAGAAAAGCTATTTCAATTGCCTCTAGTTAGTTGTTGATTTTAATAGCTTGCGTCTTGTCGAAGTTGTTCACCAACTCCTAGTGGCATATTGATTATGGGTTGCTTGCTAATCCCCATCGGCTGTCAACTTTAATTGCCCCAACCCTCTCTTTCAAGAAAAGAAATGCCCCACACTCTCCATTCTCCCATCTACTCTCATGCCAACTATCAATCACTTAGGATCTTCTCCTCTTATAGAATGACTCTCTTGATCCCCGTTTGTCTTCCATTGACTTCAGTTATTTGTTGACTCCAAATCACCACATTTAGTTTGTCATCTCTACTTTTAGGGGAGGATTAATCTGACCACTTCCAGTGGTCTCTGTGACCTTCTTGCATTAAGTCGGTGACACCTTTAGGTTGTGCCATCTCCATATCTAGGAGGACTACCTTGATTATCTTTAGCTATTTCTTGACCTTTCAATTATGCTTCGTTCAACCCCTTTTACAATGTATTGCCTTCGCCTCTTGAAGGAGGTTTATCCCAATTCCCACATTTTTTTATTTAATAAAATTGAGAAGAAAATTAGAGATTATTGTATGTTTGTGGTAAGCCTATGACATTATGTATTTAAACCTAATTAGTCACTTTACCATAAAGCTTGGTCTTCTACCACTATGTCAACTTATCTTAGAACTCTATACTGAATGAATTCTTTTGTAAGGTAGTGCTCCACATACAAATTTATATAATGAACCTCATTACGAAGGTAAGTGGCTTCGAAATTTTAGGGATTTCGTTAATGATGACAATCCTAAACAACCTAAATTTTATAACTCATCCATCTTGTTAATTTTAAAGGTGCATATTCTTCAAAACTCATATTTTAGCCATTTGAGTTAGTTTTTATTTAGACGATTGTTGTTCCATTTAGATAAATCATAATTATGTGGTTTGCCTGATTCTAGTTTCTTTATGATCTAATTTTGTAGGAATCTTTTGTTAACTATTAGTAGTATTGCTCATGATGCATATCAATATTTTAGTGTTTTCATTACTTCCCTGAGATCATATTAATGATTTATATGATTTGCCTGATGTGCATGAGGATATTTGTAGATAAATTGGCTACTAACTATAAAAATGATAAGCTTTTTTGCTTATCTGAACATGAGGTACATGTAATTTAAATCCGGTGATAAATTCATGGTGCATTTAAATCCAAAAATAATTTATTTTAGGAACTTTTAAGAAATTAAATGCAACGAAAGTAAGATCATTTAAAATTTGCAACACATAGGAACTATTGTCTATAAATTAAAAATTTTATAAAATTGGTATAAATTCAATTTTTATTGTATTTGATATCTTATTTCATGGACTAGATGCCAATTACTTTCTAGCTTCTTCTCTCTTTCCGTCTCGTACGTATGAATATACATTCAGTTCTCTATCGAATAATTTTATACAGCATATTTCTGAGTCTATTTTGGATGATGAGATTTTGTTCACTATTGATGGTGGATTCTAGTGTGGCAATGACATAGTGCATTGGCATGACATATTACTTCGCAAAAAGTATATTATTTATTCAAATTTGCTTTTTGAATATCAAAAGCTCAGTTCGTATAAGTTGAATTTTTTCAAGATGGGCATTTTATTACACAAACTGTAATCTTAGGACTTGGTGTTTGGCTTTATCCTCTTTCTTGGCTAGTGATATTTGGTATTATGTGGAGGAAGAAATTGCAGGGAGCTAAATTGCATTTATCATCTTTTAGGCAGTGATTTTATCCTTCCTTATATATTTGGTTTTCTATGATCTTGTCTAGAAGTTGAATTATGAACTTTGTCCTTATTTATAAGCGAGAGGATAGCTTATGGTTTTATCTTTTGTTGAATTTGATTAATGTTGGTTCAAAACCTAGTTTTTCTCCCCATTCCTCAAGCTGCAATTTTTTCCTCCATTTGCGAGTAGGTTCTGAAACGTCTATTGAGGATGATATGCCATATGTTTGTGAAGAAGTTGTTTACGGGATATGTTTAGAGAAAAAGTTGTGGATGTGTTTTACGAGTTTGAGTTGGGCTGAAGGGATAATAATTTCATATTTTAAATTAAAAGATGAATTATTTAACTGATAATAATTATCAGTTGGATTTTAGTACAAGATTATATGTTTATATTAAAAAAAAAGTTGAATTTTGAATTCTGAAGTTCCTTTGCATGAATTCATATCACGCAACATATTGATTGTATTAGGAAATTGTAACCTTGAACTTCGTACCTCATGATTGTTGTTATAGGACATAATCATCTGGTATGTTGTCTTAGTTGAACTTGGCACATTGAACATGTCAGCAACTGCCATAATAAAACTATCTATCTAATAAAAAACATAATCGAGTATTGCTTTATTTAGTGGATCTTTTCATAAAAAGATTTGTGACTTATGAAAGGTCCTTTGTTTAATATTTTGTTTGCACTTAGCTTTTCTTCAATAGATTTACTATCTACTGTTATTTCATCAAATGCCAAATCCTCTTGTAAATATTGGGAAAAAATATTTATGTAGTAAAAATGTAATTAAGTATTGCTTTATTTAGATGATATTTTCATAAAGGTTCATAATTTATGAAAAATTCTTTGTCTGATATTTTGATTGAATTTAGATTTGCTTTTATAATTTTATTTCCTATTTTTATTTCATCACATATCAAATCCTCTTATAAATAGAGCAAGCTTGTAAGGGTTCTAGAATCATATGAATAGTAGGCAATTATAAGCAAGTTTCTACTCTCTCTTTCTCTCTCTCTCTTGTGGTAGCAATTAGAATCCACGATCGCTTTTTGTGCCCTAATCCACATCACTGATCTAGGAGGATCAGGTCTGGGTACCTCCTACCGTACTTGAGAGTTTCCTACCTCATACGGCTCAGCAATCGATTCTTTTTGTGTCCCATCTTCTCTTAATCTATCCTATGCTAACTATTCTATTTTTTCTTGGGGTAACCAGAAGATGTTTATTGCATAAGTTTCCAAATCTAATTTGGATCAATGATTAGTTTTCTCTTTTCTCCCACCTTCAGAAGAATGAAGCATAGATTTCATATATTTTCCTGTAGCCACATGTGGTGTTTTTATTCCATATATTTCTATATTTTTTTCCATGAAAACTTCATTTAACGTTGCATTATCACATGGCATATCATTTGTGGCATGTAGCAATTCATTTTTAAAATTCATTTTTAATGTACTTTATGAGATCAGCCGACTAGTAAATGAGTGCAGCTAAATTTTTTTAATTTAAATTACATAATTGAATTGTTTTGCTACCATAACAAATAATACCTATGTAAACCATCTATACATAATAATACCTATGTAAACCATCTATACATATTTGTTTTTAACAAAAAAAAAAGTTTTAATGCTTAAAGTATAAGAGGATGCTCAGGTGGATGAGTGGCTTTACCCTTAGAGATAGGATACGAAATGAGCATATGCGTGAAAAGGTTGGAGTTACTCCAGTGGAAGATAAGATTAGAGAGAGTCGCCTTAGATGGTCTGGTTACATGAAACGACGGTCTTCCGATGACCCGGTTAGGAAAGTAGAGGTATTAGATTTGACTTATGTCAAGAAAGGTAGAGGTAGACCTAAAAAGACATTGGTTAGAGAATATTAGAAATGATCTTTCTTTATTAGATTTAAATGATAATTTGACTTCTAACCAGACGCAATGGAGAAAAAGGATTCATGTAGCCGACCCCACATAGTGGGACAAAGGCTTATTGTTGTTGTTGTATAATGCTTAAAGTATCAAAATGATCCATCAACTCTTTGTGAGGGACCAAAATGATCCCCGACTCTTTTGAGGGACCAATTTGATCTCTCAACTCTTTAAAATGTGATCTTTTTTATCATAACGTTCAATGTTGGAGTTAATGGTGTTATATTTAAGGGTATTTTTGTTATTTTTAATTAAACATTTATTAAATGTAATTTTTAAGTAATTATAATTTTTTTAAGAAAATTTATTAAATATTTCTTTATTAAAAATTAATAATAATTTGAAATTTAATTTCAAAAAATTTAATCATATTTTATAAAATATAATATTTATTGATTTAGAGAAATCAAATACAAAATCATATTTTTATCAATCATATTTTATAAAATATAACTAAAATTTTTGAAATTAAAACTAAAATTAGTATTTTTTTTATTAAAGAAACGTTTAATATTTTTTTTAGAAAAATTAAAATTACTTGAAAATTATATTTAATAATTGTTTAATTAAAATATGATCAAAATACTCTTTCATTTAATACCATTAACTTCAACATCAGATGTTAGGACAAAAAATGTCCCATTTTAAAGAGTTGAGGGATCAAATTAGTCCCTCAAAAGAGTTGGAGACTATTTTGATCCCTCACAAAGGGTTGAGGGACCATTTTGGTCATTTTATCTATATTATAATTCATATAAAAAACTATGAAAAAGTTATTTTCCATTCCTATTGCACTTATTTATAGATTTATATTTTAAGTTGCAGTTTTGCCCTATTATTATTATTATTATTATTATTATTATTATTATTATAGTGGAAGATATCTATTTTAGTAGCTTTATTGTTGATTCCCTTCTGAAATACTAGTAATTAACAATAACCGGCATTAAAATAGTTGCATCGAAGTTGTCCATGCATCATTAGTTCCTATTGTTCTGAAATCTTCCGTTGGTTTTTAATTTTATATGACATGCTACTATCGTCTATAGTTGCTTGTAAATGTTGAATTCCTCCCCGACTAAGCATTATGTGCTACTTTATTTCAGACTTTTATGTTTTTCCAGTATGCTGGTGCAGGCATACATATTATTCCATGTTTCTTTTACTTTGTTCTCTAGAGCCTTTTCATCCTGCATTCAATTGAAAAAAGATGATCGAATATTTCAGGAACAAGAGCATATATTGAGCAGTCAACTCCGTTTCCACAGGATGGAAAACAGGTTAGACTTCTTGTAAGAGTTAAATTAATTTATGTTTTCTGTAAACATTAGACTCCCTTTATAAAGTTTCAATGCAGCATCATTGTAACAATTGCTGTATTACCCTGCCATCAGAAAATACTAAGGTTAGATGGTTGAGTTGTGCCTATTGACCTTTATGGATTCTTGGAAACAAATCAAAATAAAATGGCAGGCTTAGGTTAAGGCTGTAGATTTTTTATTTTGAACGGCTTATCCTTTTGGGCTTTCACTTGAGGTTATCCAGCTGGAGCGTTAAAAAACATCAATGAATATATCAATGCAGCAACGAAGAATCAGATGAGTAGCCTTTGTAAGATTAAAATCCACTAATTTTTTGCTTTCAATTACTTAAAAATTTTTTGTGGGGTTAAATTTTATTCATATTCTTAGTGGGAATCTTCATTCAAAAAATGGTTGAATCCTTATTTTGTATTTTATATTGAGCAAATTTATTTGAGATTTTTGTTGGGGAATAGAGGAAATAGTTTCACCTAATTGATGGCTAAATCCTGTTGTTATTTCAAATTTTACTATGCATTGATTGTGAAGAATTACAACATTAATTTTTGACATAACACTTGGGATCGTCAAAGAATATAAAAGAAAAAATATGGCAAAATAGCTTTCGCTAAATGAAATAAGTTTCTTAAAAATGCATGATAATAAACCTACCTGATTTGGTGGATATTCCCACTATAGCAAATAGTAAACAAATTTAAGTAAGGTTAAGTATTGCTTAAATTTTATTAAGCATATATTAAGTATATTGTACAATTACTATGTAGTAAATATGAGGCCAAGGTAGAAAAGTTGCGTCGGATCTAGTTCGCCTTAGAAGAACTTGACTCGAGTTCAGAGATATTCGAGCTTCTCTTGTCCAAGCTAGCGGGTTTTGAGCTTGCAAGCATTTCCAAAGTTTATGCCCAAAATAGCTTATGAATTTAACATCACAATTAGATGTCAAGCTTCGAGGGAAGCCGTGGAGATGCAAGGTTTCACGGAAGGATAGTTTAATAGCGTTGGTTATGTCGAAAGTCCTTTTGCAAGATATAAAATAAGCAATTTTGGAAGAGCGTTGATGTAGAACTAAATGTGAAGATTGTTATACACGGTTGAAATTAAACGCCTTAGATTAGATAATTACTATGTAGTAAATATGAGGCCAAGGTAGAAAAGTTGCATCGGATCCAGTTCGCCTTAGAAGAACTTGACTCGAGTTCAGAGATATTCGAGCCTCTCTTGTCCAAGCTACTGGGTTTTGAGCTTGCAAGCATTTCCAAAGTTTATGCCCAAAATAGCTTATGAATTTAACATCACAATTAGATGTCAAGCTTCGAGGGACCGTGGAGATGCACGGTTTCACGGAAGGATAGTTTAATAGCGTTGACTGTGTCGAAAGTCTTTTTGCAAGATATAAAATAAACAATTTTGGAAGAGCAGTTGATGTAGAACTAAATGCGAAGATTGTTATGCACGGTTGAAATTAAACGCCTTAGATTAGAGCAACAATAATTATTCAACTTTAGTGACTTAAACAACGATCAAATACAATAAGAAAGGTGACGTAGCTTAGGCCAAATTACACGATAATCATTTAGGAATACAAAATTAACCAATACAATCAACTTAGCATAACATGAGGGATTTTCAAAAGAAATCCCTAAATTAACAATCAGATTAGTCACTAGTTGGGTCTACTCACACACACTCGTAATAAATTGGCTTGCAGAGGAAGCTTTCACGATCTTATATGATGCCACAATTGAAGGGGATTTAGAAGAAATGAGATTCAGGGAAGAGTTCACCTTCGTCAAGATCGGGAAGAAATCTACCACTGAACGGAAGAGTGTTGTTGGTCGATAACGACAACGAGGGAGAAGAGGATCCTCTTTATGTAGTCTTCCATGGATGGATCTATCTCCAAGTTGATATCGAAGAACGGAGACCGGATGATGTCGATTTGCTCTTGATCGTTGTAAACGAAGCCGTGATCAAGTTCTAGATCCGCCATACATGAGGGAACAACAGATTTAAGTGTACTGGAGCTTCTGGACAGCAAACGGAACTCTTCTGGATGACAGGAAAGTGAGGGAAGTTTGCTGAAATTTCTGGACAGCAATCCGGGATTGTCTGGGCAGCAATTGGGGTGATTACGGGAGGCAGACAGCAGTCTTAGGTTGCTGAAGTTCCCAGACAGCAACTTCAGGTTGAGCGGGGTTAGTTTGGGATGGATAAGAATAGAGAAATAATGGGAGATTGGGAGGGAAAGGAGGAGGGGATTTAATTTCAGGGTTTGAATTTGAATTGTGAGGGAAACAAATTCAGAATTTCTGAAATTAATTCAACCAAAAAGGGGGAAAGGTAATTGGGGAATCGATGGCTTAATTGGGGGAGCATTAATGGGTCTATTAATTAGTAGAGAGAGAGAAGAGGGGGCTGGCCAAAGGAAGGGGGGAGAGAAAACAAAGGAAAGGTGTCCACATTCATTGAACGTGGATTTGGAATCAAATCCAATTTAATTTCAGATTTGCATTGATTAAGGGGCTTTCCTAAAATAAATTAGATCATTTAGGAAAGAATTTGAATTTCAAATTTATTTGAATTTGAATTCAAAAACCTCCCAAATTAAGAACAAGGTATTTTAGGAAAGTAGTAAGATTAGGAGTGAAGGGAGTGGCCGACGACTAGGGCTTGGAGGTGGGGTTGGCCTGCGATTGATTAGTGGGATTATCCAGTGGTTTATGGAGGGTAGGGTTGTCCGGTGGTTTGGGAAAGGAGGTGGGGAGGCTGGCGATTGTGGTGGAGGTGGGGCTTAGGACCGGTGGTTAGGGAAAGGTTTAGGGGATGGGTGTGGCCGGCGGCTATGGTGGAGGGGGAGGCTTAAGCCGGCGGCTAAGAAGAAGATTTGGCCGGCGGTGGAGGGAGGAGGAGGAGGAGAAATAGAGGAAGAAGGGTAACTACGAGCCCGGATGCTTCCTACAGCTGGTGGGTGATTCGTTGCCCTCACCTAGGGTTCTTACTAAAGCTCTATCTAAAGCTCATAAGAAATAATGGCTGAAAATTTTCATAATAATCTTTCATTACCCTCTCCAAAGATGAGGAGGGGATATAAATAGCTAATGTTTACAATGAAGAAATAAAAGACACAAATACCCCCTAAGGGTCACAAACAACTAATCCCTCAAGTGAAGGTAGAAACGGAAAAAAGCATAAATAAATCAAAAACATATAATAACTCAAAAGTAAATCGGTGCTATCGTGGTTGTAGATCGTCGGCCCCATCTCTGATAAACTCTCCAAGGTCTGATGTCCTTATCAGCAGTCTTCACTATTGCATAATCGATGCTACGTTGAGAATGTGGTGATTTGAGAATAAACTCAAGACTAAGATCTTTCCAAATTGAGTTGATAATGGGTGATGGAGTAGACAACCTTTTATTTTATGACATCCTTGTAAGCGACCTTGTTGATAACTCGGTTGTCAAAACACATTCGCTAGTGCTGGAATAATAAGTTCTGACATCATGTATGTGTTGAAGCTATGACAAATATACAATTTCTGGAAAGGTAACTCACAATTTCTTGAAGAATTTTGTGTCCCTTTGAAATCATCTTGTAATTTGGTAGCTTAAGAATAATTAATCTTGGAATGGAATTAATTTTTTTGTTGATTTTCATTTTGGGGAGGTAACGGATGTAGTATTGAATCAATCACGCTAACATTGATAAATTGTTCGCATGAACTTTGTCAAGTATAAGCATTTGCTAGCACATAAAAAACACCAGCTGAGGACTTAAAAAGTATTAATACTTAAGTGTAGATGCGTACTTCCCCACAATCCGGGAGCCAGTAGTAAACCGCACCAGTAGAAGAGTCACACCAAGATTTGGAAGCTTAGAAGTTAATGCGTCACTGACATGTCTCTGACTGAACAACTTTGCTATTTTGAAAGACACTGAGACGTTCCCTAGTCTTCCATATCTCGGAGCAAGAAAGACTAGAGGCGGAAAATAAATATTCCCTTGTTGCTTGAATGACTAGAGTTTCAGCCTTTTCTGTTGCCATGGAAATGATACCCGTCTCTTTATCAACTGCTAATAGAAAAGTTAGCAGATTATCAGCGAAGTTGTTTCCACCCAAATTATGAGGCACAATAAAACCGTCTCTCGATTCAAGAAACTGAAAGGACATTGCAGCATGGACTCTGGATGGGAAATAATAAACATAAACTGACAACTTGATGCATGCAAATTTCAGTTTTTTTTAGTTTTATTGTAATATGAATGCTATATTTAATTTTTGTTTTTATTTTGCTACCCTATGATGGAAGGCAACTAATGATCATTAGTAGGTAGTGCTCTTGGACATGCAATGTCTTGGGTGTGCTAGTTTCTTTGGTGCCTTGGCTTTTGGGCTGACTTGGTTCTTGGTTTGGGGCCTGGTTGTTTCGGTTCTTGCTGCCTAGATGTGGAGCTGCTGTGTTCTACTTCTTTTTTCAGCTCATTAATATGAGCTGCTGCCTTTTCAACTCATAAATGCTGCTGTCCGGGTTCTT
Source organism: Dendrobium chrysotoxum (assembly GCA_019925795.1). Taxonomy (NCBI): domain Eukaryota; kingdom Viridiplantae; phylum Streptophyta; class Magnoliopsida; order Asparagales; family Orchidaceae; genus Dendrobium; species Dendrobium chrysotoxum. Next base: position 53,295,765 of record CM034297.1, read on the forward strand.
CCCCTCCTCTGTTTGGCCTTTCGGTTCCTCTGCCAGCCCGGTTCCTTCCCCCCTTTTTTTGCGCCTGTTCTGTCGCTGACTGTTCCTGTCTCCCGCGTGTCTCTTCGTGTGCTGCTCCATCCGTGGCATGTTGGCCTTATGCCTCCCTTTTGCTGATTGGTTCCCTGGGTGGCTGTTTGGGCTGTTTGGCTCCCTCTTTTCACCTATAAATAGGGGTGATTTTGTGGCATTTTGGGAGCAGATTTGATAAGTAAAATTATCTAAAACCTGAGGGTTTCTTCTTGGAAAGCTTGCGAGCTTTTTCCACTTCTCTTCTCCTCCCTTCTATTTCGTCTTGGTCTTCTTACCTACTTCTCTCCACAAGTTCCACTCCACTTGTATCTTTGTTCTCAAGTTATTGGAGGTGTTGGTTGGCCGGTTTGGTAGCATTTGCCGGAGGAGTTTGTGGTTGGATGTTGGCCCAAAGTAGTTGTGGTGGACCCTTGGTTTGCATGTCCTTAAGCACTTCTTTTACTTAACCTACTTTTTCGTTGCATGTGAGGTGACCTCTAGTGGGTTGTTCTGAGGGTAGCTTGTTTTTATTTAATTTTAGTTTCGTTTTGTCTAACTTTGGTTTTTTTCAAATTGGTTTTTGGTGTTTGCTTACTTTAATTTGAATTGAGAAGGTTCTACTAGCCATTGTGTTCTCTGTTTGGTTTTTCTATCTAGTTGTCTGCATCATAACTGGTCATGGTCATTTTGGTAGGATTTGGACAATCGGAATGCTTTGTTAACAAACACTCGTATTCTCTGTTGGAAGACATTTGAAGCACGTGATGAACTTAACCTCCCTCTTTCAGAGAACTCCTTTCAATGCTAGATTCCATAAGGTCTTTAATTAGTGTTTACTCTGTAACCTTTGAAGCTTTCAGAAAACAAACTTCAACAATGCTGCTCCTTTTAGTTGATAACTCATAACTTTTTATACTATTTTCTTGCTCATTCACCAATGTTTCTTCACACCAAACTTCGCCAGACATTTCAATCTAAGATCTACCTTCAGTAACTTGAAGTACTCGACAAACTAATAAAGTTAAATCTATATCGCTAAGCTTTTTCCTATTCGCAAGGACACCAGTATTTTCAGCTGCACAATTCTTGTGCATAGGATAATTGAACTCTTCAGTAAATGAAGGAATTATTCCAGGACATGCTTTTCCCATCACCTCAGAATCCAACACGGTAGACATACCAATAAAGCGAAGATGAATTGGTCCAGCCAACTTTTCCTCTCTCTTGACAAAGAGATCAGAGACAGAATGCCCATTAGCAGCATCTTCTTTTTGGCTTACGTCTCAAGAAGCTTGAAAAAGATCAGCGTTCGGATAATATTCAGCTGATAAGTCCATCCCAGTAGCCATCGGTACATCTTTTACGGGGTCTGTTTGAAATATCCTGTTTTGGAAGTGAACCCTCTCCTGATCAAAGCGTTTACTCTTGTTTCCACTCCCATGATAATCAGCTATTTTATTACCTGAAGCATGACCAAAATGTTGATGAATAGGCAACCTTGGAACTCGAGTAATAGCATCGACTATGGGAAAAATATTTGTTGAAATAGAAATATCTCTCGGGAAAATCACACGAAGTGAAGATGATTTTATGCTTATTGCATGGCTCTTGAGGATGATAAGGAGCTTTGGGAACTATATGGTGTTGATGATACAACTACTCATAGTCCAATGGAAGAAATTGTCGTTGTAACAATCATTCATCTAGAGCCAAGTCTTGATATTATTCCGACCCTTGCAACAATATGATTGGGTTTATATGATTCTACCTTGCATCCGCTTGACCCCTTAGCTTGCGAGTAACATATCTAACTTGCTTCTCTGGAGGAGTTTCTATGCATTTGAAGAAATCTTCTATCTCTTGCTCCAAATTGAGATAGCCCTCGATGTGAAGGTTGTCATCAAGATAGGAATTATTGATTAGCTTGGTTGTGGTCTTGTGGAGCACAATGAGGTGGGGACTATTCCAAGAAAGGATATATTCTACGTGAATGAAATGAAGAATCAGACCGATGATGAGGGTATTACTCGCCATCTATCCAAGAAATGTTGCTCGTGCCGGTTGGTTGGATCAACGAGGACATCACAACAACGTCAGGTATTTTGGTCATCTTGTTGCCAGATTGATGACGTTGCTATTCCGGAATGTGCCGAATCTTACGCCGCACCTCCCTAACAAGATGTTGAAACTCATCATAGTAGGTATCCAGCTTGTGCGGAGTGGGCTTTTTGGAGGGAGATCCAACCATGATTGCCATCGTAAGCTAGAATGTTGCTACCTTCCATCTCGCCATTACTCTAATACCAATATGACAATACTTGGGATTGACAAAGAGGATGAATGGAAAATTAGGAAAAGTAACTTTCGCTAAATGAAAGTAGTTTATCAAGAAATACAAAATAATAATCCAACCCTATTTGATTGGGGGATATATTCCCATTACTGTGAATAGAAAAATAAACATGTTTAACTAAGGAGAGTATTGTTTAAAAGTAATTAAAAGGATAATTGAGTCCATCATGTAAATACTATATAGTAACTATAAAGCCAAGATAAAACAACAACATCAATTTCTCAAATATAATATAAATATAATGCTCCTTTTTAAATAAATATAGAACAATCGAGAAATTTCTCTCCCAAAACGCCTTTAATGAAATTACTTGCAAATATTTAAAAGTTTTGGGGGTTTGGCCCTTAAAATCTCAAGAGGGGGCTTTCCACCTCCCTTTCAACCATTACAACAACCGTATTATGAAGGTTGACCTATGAGTAAATATGCACAACATATTTGTTTTGTAGGACAAAAATTAGGCTCAACAATTTATACTTTTCCCATATTAGCTCTTCATCACATAATGCTCTTTTCTCTTTCTTGTTTGCAAGCAGTAGTGTGCTATGCTCTCTTTACATTGATCACAAGAACAATACAAACTTGTACTAAATGTTGCCATCCTTTTTTTTTCCTTCGCGTTCAAGGGGTGGTGGAGTGGGGGATTTACATATGGATTGTGGATTGGGATTCTAGTTGCATCAGGCTTCTCTGTTGTTCCCATAGCATCTCGTCTTTGGAAAGATCAGTTTCAACTTTGTGGGAGTTCTTATACCAAGGTCAGTGCACTCTTTGGCTAGCACACTCAGGTTACAGTTCTAGCTCATTTTCTACTTGTTAACAGCTAAACATCATTTATATCTTAATTAATAAATGAATAAGTTTTTACCTGAGTAGATTATGATGTACAAAATGAGGTCTTACTTCCATGCCCAACCCATTAAGGGGTTATTTGGTTGGAATATTTTAGAGTGTAGAGTAGAGTAAATGCATGGGTTTTGAAAATTTTGGTATTTGATTTGATGAAATACAAATACAAAATGAAGTAAATGCAGTGTATTCCATTCTAGTTCATTTTTGAGATAAATAGTTCTCGACTAATTTTGAAGGAGAACCATTTACACTCATCCAAAAAACTCGGAAGTATTCCTTTTACTCTTAATTCTTTTTTCAGGCGACCAAACAGCCCCTAATAACTTATTTTTTCTGCTATATTTTCAGAAGTTAAATACATGCAGGTCACTGGATACTAATTGTACATTTTGATCTCTTATGGTTCATCCGACCCTATATTTTTCAATCCATATTCACAAACTCATTTATGACACTTTTCTATCAGGATGATAGCAGAAAAACTGCATCGATCTTGTTTCCATCAATGAGCTCCTTCTTGAAGAGGAAGAAAGATCATGGTATTTCCATTCTATACTCCTTGAAATATTCATTTACTTATTGTGGATTCCATTTGAATAGATAGATTCATTTCTCTCATTGAGAATACAGTCTCCTTTGATTTTCTTTGTACAGGTCGAGCTGAAGCTCTCCTCATTGCTGCTTGTGGAAAGGGTCTTAAACTGCAGTCAGAAGCTAACATTGCCTCAGATTATGACCTCAAAGAGTGATCAAATATTTTGAGTAGTGAATGCATTCGTTAGCATCTTCAGCTGGAGCAGTATTTCATTTCTTTCTTTCTTTCTGTTTTTTCCCACTTTCTGTTTAAGTTCATCTCTAACCATTTTGATGGAACTAAGGCTTCGTTTGGGACGGCTTTTTTACTGCTTCTTAAAATAGTTTTTTAGTACAAAAATTAAAAATTTTGTACTAGAAAGTTGCTTTAAGAAGCAGTAAAAAAGCCGTCCCAAACGAAGCATAAGTCTTTGTTTGAGATAGCTTTTTAACTGCTTTTAAAGTAATTTTTTAGTTAAAAAATTTTTAGTTTAAGAAATTTTTGTACTTAAAAAGTCACTTTAGAAATGAGTAAGAAAGCTGTCAAATCCTATGTTCTTGTAAGGCTGATAGGCATATATTAATGAAGAAATTCTGAGAGAGATCAGACTGGTTTATTGTTTATGAGGTGATTTGATTCCTTTTGTTCATTAAGAAGGGGGTTTAGAGTCCCTTTGGGATAGGATGTTATTGTTGTAATATTAGTTATGAAATTGTTATAAGAAAAAAAAAGTTATTATTAGTATTATATGTTTTTTCTCTTCAAAAAATTAATTATAAAAAAATTTTCATTGAAGAAATTTTTGAAAAATAATAAAAAAATTATATTCAGATTTGCAACTATTTATAAAGTAAGAAATTCAAAAAAATTAGCCTAAATGCATTATTAATTTAATTTTCATGTTATTTTAACTCTTCTTTAATAACTTTAATTTGTTATTCCATCTCTTCAAGCCAATTAGACATATTTGTGTGAGGAAGGAAATCTATGTAGAATGCTGGAACTGGTTCATAATATTGATGTAGGGAAGCACAGATCTTCCATGTTGTTCTTCTCAATGTTCAGCTGACCAACAAAAAACAAAGATTCTTAATAAAACAACTAATATGTACTTATTCTATTAATAAACAAAATAGAAGATAAGGAAAAAAGAAGAGATATTTTGATTTTTTTTTTAATTTTAATAAGCATCTGTTTGGGATGGTTGTAGAGTTTTATAAAGTTGATTGTGAAATTATTATGATAAAATTAATTTAGACTTCGTTTGAGAGAGTTTTTTAGTTTAAAATTTTTTAATTCAAAAAATTTATACTGAAAAATTATTTTAGTAAACATTAAGAAAATTATCTCAAACAAAATTTTAATCACTTTGACCGCAAAAAGTAGTTTTTTATTGGAAATTTTTTTGAAAATTTATGAGTAATAAATAAATAAAATTATGATTGATATCTGAAAATCAAAAATTATTTTATATATCTTTCATAGGACACCAACTTTATAAATAATATATATGCATATCATTTGATACACCAAGGAAGAGGCCTACATTTTGTTTGTCAACAACAGTGATTTGACCATCAGAGAACTCTTTCTTTTACTAGAAAAATAATTTTTTGAAAAAAAATATTTGACTTACATTTAATAACAAATAGTGATACTATGAACAAACCTCATTTAAGAATTTTTTTTTAATGATAAAAGAATAGTAAAGTAGTAATGTTGGTTCTTTAGAAACAGTTATTGATTTTCCCTTCAAGCATTCTTAGAGAATAGCTCACTCACCTACCCACTCTCATTTAAGGCATTGACCACATTAACCTCTCCTCATTCCCTCTATGGCTTCTTCAACTTTTCCTTTCCTCAACTTTCAAAGCCATGCATCATTTCAGCTATAGAGAATACATAGAGAGAGAGAGAGAGAGAGAGAGAGAGAGAGAGAGAGAAAGAGAGAGAGTAAGAGAGAAAGAGAGAGAAAGCAAGAGAGAGAGAGGAGGATTTGTTGAGGGCATTTAAGCACATAATAATGAGTCATCTGATATCTAAGATACACACAGCTCTCTTTGGTCTCTCATAGACTGCAGTGCCACTTTCAAAACAAATTACTCTCATCCATGAAATTTAAATCCCTTTTGATTTATTGACTGGTAAAGTATCTTCATCATTTCACTTTTCTCATAATTTATTTTGTCCTCTATAATTAAGAAATCCATCTGTCAACAACAGATACAAAGAGAACTGAAATTACTCTCTCTCTCTTCTTCACTTTCTGAATCATTCTTGATGACAAGTATCAAAAGGGAATTCTTACTGCTGCTTCAGAACAAGAAAGAATGAAGTGCTGTAGCTTCCTTTTGGCTGGTTATTAAGACATTAATGATAGGTTAATGCATTGGATGTTAAAGAAAGAAATTGACTATTTAAAAGGATACTCTCATATACTTATAAGGGGCTATTTGGGATCACTCTTCTTTCTGTTTATTATTATTTTATTTACATTTTGATGTGAAATAAATTTTATTTTGTACCTTAAGTTTATATTGGCTTTGTTTTTATTGTATATCAAATAATTTGACTTGTACGTTGGTAGTGGCCGTAGTCAATAGGACAACAATGAGCGCTGACGAGGTGATGAGAGTGGCGGTGGTCAATAACAGAAGTGTAATTTTAAAAAAGCAGTTGAAATACGTTAAAATTATTTTGAGTACTTTTAAAAATAACAAGATCTATTTTTAAAAATAAAAAATAAAATAATAAAAAAAAACAATTATGGGACATTTTAAGGCTAGCCACTAATGTAGGTCTATGAAAAAATTAATTTTTTTTTCTATATATAATATTTGAAGGAGTTTATTTCTTTGTCTATATAAGCTCTCTAAAGTAGTTGATGAATGTAACTTAAATTTTGTGATATATATCACACAACTATTGCCTTAGACCCATATATATATTGTATAGTAGGGTAGTAGAAAAACGAAATACTATATAAATAAAATAAAATAAAAAAATATTGTATAGTAGGGAGAAAATCTATGCCACTTTAGAGAATTGAGGGGACACAATATGAACAATGAACCATTGCTTTAAAAGTTTATTTGTTTTTTATTTTTAAAATAGTAAAAAATGATTATTTTGTTATAAATATATTATGTGTGAGAACAATTTACAACAACAACAACATCAAGCCGTTCTCCCACTATGTGGGGTCAGCTACATGAATCATTTTTCTCCATTGTGTCCTATTAAAAGTTAAATTCTCATATAAATCTAATAAAGAAATTAAGGTCATTTCTAATATTTTCTAACCAAGTCTCTTTTTATTGTCTACCTCTACCTTTCCTAGCATAGTCAAATCTAATACATCTACTTTCCTAATCGGGTCATCGGAAGGCCATCGTTTTATGTGACCAAACCAACTAAGGCGACTCTCTCTAATCTTATCTTCCACTGGAACTACTCCAACATTTTCACGTATATGCTCATTTCGTATCTTGTCTCTAAGAGTAAAGCCACTCATCCACCTAAGCATCCTCATCTCTGCAATACTTAACTTTATATTATGCTTCTCTTTTAATGGCTAATATTCTGCACCATAAAGCATTGCAGGTCTAACCACCATCTTATAGAATTTTCTTTTAAGTTTTAGGGAGACTTTTCTATCACAGAACAAGCCCGATGCATTCCTCCACTTCAATCATCCAACTTGATGTCTACTAATAATATCCCCATCTATTTCATCATCACTCTGAACAATAGACCTAAGTTTCTAAAACGTGTACTCTTATTAATGACTTGATCACCCAAAGTCACAGTCCCCCTACAAGAACTATTATTATTAAAATTACACTCCATATATTCAGTTTTAGATCTACTCAAACAAAAGCCTTTTGACTCTAAGGTTGACCTCCATAATTCAAGTTTATCTTCAACTGTCTCTCTAGTCTTATCAACAAGAAGAATATCATCAACAAAAAGCATACACCAGGGTACAACCTCTTGCAAATGTCTAGTGAGAACATCCATAACTAAAGCAAAAAGATATGGGATTAAGGCTGATCCTTGATGTAATCCAACTAAAATAGGAAAATACTTAGTCAAACCACCTTGTGTCTAAACACCAGTAACAACTCCTGCATATATATCCTTAATGACTTGAATATAAGCATTATTAATCATTTTCTTTTCTAGAACTCTCCATAGCACATCTCGTGGAACTTTATCATATGATTTCTCTAAATCAATAAATATCATATGCAGATTCTCCTTATTCTCTCTATACTTCTCCATCAAATCTCACAATAAATGTATAGCTTCCATAGTAGACCTACTCGGCATGAATCCAAATTGATTTTGAGACACATTAGTATGATGTCGCAACCTATGCTTTATAACTCTCTCCCTTAGTTTTAAAGTATGACACATTAACTTAATTCCTCTATAATTCACATAATCTTGTGCATCACCTTAATTTATTCTTAAAAATAGGAATCAACACACCCATTCTCCACTCATATGTCATCTTTCTAGTCTTCAAAATAATATTAAAAAATTTAGTAAGTCAAAAATTCCTTCATCTCCTAAGCATTTTCACACTTCTATTGGAATATCATCAGGTCCAACAGCTTTTCCACACTTCATTTTCTTGAAAGCCTCTCTAACTTCGATTTTATCGAGCAATTTCATAATTATCAAATTCAATCACATTCTTATATAATCTTCATTGAAGAGTTTATAAAAATATCTCATCCACCTTTGTTGAATATTCTCTTCTAATAAAAGCACTTTTATGATGTTCAACCTTAATACACTTCATTTGAACAATTTGAGACATTAAAAATCAATTTCTCTCACCACATAACCAAAATGATGAATTTATCATATTCAAGATTTTTTTTCAAAAATAATATTTACCTAAACTACTAAATATCATAGTCTGTGATATTATTTAAATTAAATATTAAAAAATTGATTTGTAATTAATCTCATGCTTATTTATTTGTAAATAATGATTGCCTATTTTTTAAAAAATAATATTTGAGATAGATTTATATTTAAAAAAACAAAAATATATTTTCTCATTTCAAACAAAAAAATAAGGGCTATAATCTCTGTGAGAGATAGTTATTACTTATTACTTTTGTTTTGTGTGATTGCCATTTTCTAATGTATCAAGTGGCTTGCTTTGTCCAACCTTAATTTTTGTCCTTTGTAGATTCATATAACAATATTAGTCTCTCTCTCTCTCTCTCTCTCTTCAAATAAATTTGGAATATTGTAGATTGAAGGAAATAATAAATAACACAAATATCTAACCTAATTTTATTCTTTCCCTCTTAATTTTCGAGCTCATGAGATAGTATAACTCAAAAGAATAAAATAATAATATTTTTCTTCATAAATATTTCTTTTTTTTAAGGATTTATAGAGCAATTTCATAATATCAAAGTTCATGATATATGAATAAGAATTCTAATTCTTATTGAATGTGGGGCTAAAATTCAACCATGTTGTGTTAAGAAATGAGAATGAAAACTCATATAAGGAAAATGCATAGCAAAACAATTAATTTGGGGCTCCCAAAACATAATAAGGATGACATTTAGTGCTTGGTTTTAAAAGGGTGAATTTGCTATTTATTTTTGCTTATTTGGTTCATTACAAATAAAAAATATGCTGAGAAATTAAAGTTATTTTATTTTCTCATAGGGTTTATTTCGGGCAGTATTTTCATTTCCTTGCATTTCAGACAACAACTATAATTTCATTTGGCTACTACTTTCTTGTTATGTTCTCACAGTTTTTCAAAAAATTTTATGATGAAAAGTAACTTTTTGCAACCAAAATAGATAAATTAGTTTCCACAAAAATAACTTCACAATAACTTTATTAAACTCTATAGTTATCCCAAATAAATCTTTAATTAGTATGTCAAAACAAAATCATTATATTTGTAGGAGATTTAGGGGATATCTGAAGTTTATCATTAATATTAATATTTAATTACTATGAATCAAATGATAAATTTTGTTCATTAACAAAATCTCACTCTGATTTAAAATTTGTTTACTATTTATTTTTTTACTTTTTCTTTGTTATTATTGTGAGAATGTTTATATGTTTGTAGTCCATAAAAATCCATAAATAAAGTCAATTAATCATCTCAATGCAATGGAGAGAATGATTGTTCACATAATTAAATAATAATTTAAAATGAAAAAAAAGAATATTATTATTTAAATTTGAATTTATTTTGAGATCAGTGCATAAAAAATATTTATTTATTTATTTATATGTCGCATTCATCTCAATTTTTTTTTTAAAAATCTTATGACCTTAAAATCTCTGCATCACATTTTATTATCAGCTAACTAATTTATCTGTCTTCTTCCTTTCTGAAGAGAGAGAAAAAAATTTATTCCATCCAAATATGCATTCATTTTCATTCCAACATGGTCTTCATAACTTAAAAGATACAAATATTTGAAGCAGATAGAGAGGAAAACATTAGGAAAAACAGAACTTAAGAAGAAAACAAATTTAATAATAATAAAAAAGAACTCTCAGTTATGAAGAGGATTGGGTCCTGCGTATATTATCCTCTTCTCTTCATCAAACATTTCTCCTCCTCCATCTCTCTCTCTTCCAGCTCTAGCCATTGATTGAGAAGGATGAAAGCTAACTCCAAATCCTCCTCTCAATCTCTCTACTCCATCACCATTAGACCTTACAGCTTCAAGCTGAAGCAGAAGTAGAAGAAATATGAAGAAGAAAATTCTATTCTTCCTCATGAAGTCCCTCTCTCTCTCTCTCTCTCTGGTCTTTGCTTCTTGGTTTTGAGAGAGGAGGGGCTTTGCAACCCTAAAAAGATAAAAAAATGGGGGACTTATTTATTGCATGGCTGGGATTCTGATATCTTGTTTTGGGCAATTTTGTGAAGGTTTATATTTGGAAAAAACTTAATGTAAGGATATTCTCATGCAAAATGCATCAAGTCTGGTTTCAAATTTTTTGAATTTTGACTAAGATTAATTGATGTGATTTAGAATATTATTATCAACACTAATCTCAACGTAAATCCAAAAATTTTAAATAGAATTTTTTTTTTTCTATTCAATGTGTGATATGTGTTCTTCTATCATTGAAGATAAATTAATTTGGTGCGTAGCAATATTAATTAGTTACATTTTTTGACTATTTTTCTTTCGAATTGATGTGATTTTCAAATGAGGTCAAGATCTTAGATATCATAACTAGCTCATGCCATGATAAAGCATCATTATTGTTGAATTCAAAATTATTCGTAAATTGCAGCAAATTTAATAAAAATTACTGAATGAAAAGAAGATAAGATATATGGAGACATAAAGAACAAATTCGATACTGATCTATAGCTTTGCAATTCATTTAGCGAAATGAACGGCAAGTTTACCTTTCTTTTCATATAAATAAGATATTTTGTGTTGATCTTTTGTCAAATTACATCATATATTGTAATTATTGTTACATTTGATCATACAATTTGTTGATCACATATGTAAGGTAAAATATTAATTGTATAATTAATATCTAAGCTTTATTTTGATGGCATGAAAATGTTAGCCAAATTTAACCACACCTAAAATTTTGGCTATTTGATAGCAAACATAAAGACTAATCATAATTGACATTGTTTAAATATAAATTGAATTAATTGCATTTCATTTGATAGCTAACCATATTATTATTTGAAAATCATTATTGTCAAAATAACTTTGATTAAAACATTCCATTACTAAACACGAGAAATTTGTTCCTTATTGTGTTTTTGGTCGGATTGATTTGATTATGATTAGAGCCATATCTTTCTTATTTATTTTAATCCGATCTGAATCTAAAAAAAAAGTTACTTCATATTCTTATTTCTACGTAATACATATGTATATGCTTTCATGCATATACGTATACAAATATACAGATATGCACATATCAATCTACATAAAGTATATACATCCAGACATACATTTATATATCTACGTACGATTCAATGTCGAATCAGAAAATCCAAACGAGGCATGAATTGTCGGATATCTCATAATTCCGAACAGACCTAAATCAAACTCTAAACATGATCGAACACATGAACGACCTTCGATCTTTCAGTCAAATTCCCAGCCGAAATTCAAAAACCCAACATACGATTATTAATTTTGAATTATGCTTACATTTTTTTTATATAGCTTCACAATCATAAACTACAAACTTATAAAGCACTTTGTTAGTCCTATGACCGAATAAATTTAGACTTCATTTGGGACAACTTTCTTACTGTTTTTTAAAACAGCTTTTTAGCACAAAAACTTTTAGAGTTATATATTTTTTACCAAAAAAGCTATTTTAGAAAGCAGTAAGAAAACCGTCCCAAATAAAACCTTAATCCCGCAAACAAAATGACACCATTATCAAATAAAGTCACATTACTTGGCATAGCATATAGAGTTATTGAATGTATTTATGGAGTCCTTTGAAAGCAGGCTGGTTTAGGCATTGTTAGACTAAGATGCCAAAAGTTTGTTATACAAGTCAGAATAAAGTTCTACTATTAAAAATCACTGTTCAATTATTAAATGTAATTAATAGTCTCCTGACTAGTTGTCAGGTTGCAAAGTTATTACTATTAACAACTAACAAGTGCAAGCTTTTAATGTAAATCTATAAATTTGATAGAAGAACAAAGACATGAACAACTAAATAAGATATTAAATTGGCCTTAATTAGAATATAATCATATAAAAATTACAATTAATTTTCACCCTATGTTGATCCATTTCAAGATTTGTACCATGATGATCATTGTGCAATGATGTGTGGGTATATATTCTCACTTTTAGTCTCAAAATCACTAATTTGCATCAAGATTTGTGAAATATGAAGATCATTCTAAGTTTTGGGTTAGGAGATATATCATATTCTCATCTAATTTTCATTAAAATGAGCTTTTAAATTTGACACATATATAATGACATTAAGGTTTCGTTTTGAGCGGCTTTCTTTCTACTTCTTAAAGCAGCTTTTTAGTATAAAAATTTTTAAAAAGCTGCTTTAAGAAGCAAAAAGAAAGCCATCTCAAATGAAGTCTAAGTTTGCAGTTTTGATTTTCAAATAAATTAAAAAATAATGACTAAAATGTATGACAAAATAATAAAATGTTAATATATTTGTGTATAATCATTAAAATAAATATTAAGTTTTCATACGTATCAATTTCAATATCATCTTGAAAAAAATTAGGTCAGTTTATGATCTAATTTTCTTCCTAATCTAACAAAAAACCTCCCAACTAATTATGAGTAAGTTTATGCTTTGTTTGGGACAGCTTTCTTACTGCTTTCTAAAATTATTTTTTTATAAAAAGTTTTGTACTAAAAAGCAGCTTAAAAAAGGTGTCCCAAATGAATCCTTAATTTTATTTATTTATTTATTTTATGAGGATGCATAGTTATTGCTAGTCAAATCCTATTGATTGAAGCTTTTACATTCAAAAAGTTACCAATTTCTTGATAGCATCAAAGCAATCCCTTTTAAGTTCAATTTATTGCCTCTTTCATTTTCTCTTCAATGTGCATACTAAAGTATGAGATGGCTAATTCTTTGCTTCCCATGCAAATAAGCATATAAGGGGTTAAAGTGGTGCAAGATCAAATAACCAAAAAATATAAGGCTTAGAAATATAACAATATAAGAGAAGCCCTAATAAAATTTAGCTTTTATAGCATATATACCTAAATGTAATATATATATATATATATATATATATATATATATATATATATATATATATATATATATATGAAAAGGAAATAAATAAATAAATATAAATATAAATAAATAATATATATAGTAATAATATATATTTTTTAAAAAAAATTTAATGACATTTATATCTTTCTCTATAGTTTTCACATTTTATGTTAATGCTATTAATATTTATACCTTTGGCTTTATAATTATTGTAAAGTCTTTATTTTTTCAAATATTTTATGCCAAAAATCAAGAGTGTGTGAGCATAAATACCTTAAAATTGAATACATGCCATCAAAATTTAATATTAATTTAAAAAATAAATATTTTTAAAAAAATTTCCAACAAGTTTCAGAAATAAAATTAATTAATAAAAAAAATGGAAATTTGACTTTTAGTTCTATGTCTCAATTAAAATAAATATATCATGACATTCTACATTTTGATATTATATATATATATATATATATATATATATATATATATATATATATATATATATATATTTGTAATTTGGATAGTTTTGTATAGTTGAAATTTGACAAATTTGGTGATATTTAAGGGCTACTTGGTTGAATATTTTTAAGCATCTTAAAAATCAAAGAAGTTGAATGATAATGAAGAAAATTTTCGGTAATGATAATCTCTCTTGTTCTCTCTCTCTTTCTTTCAGCGGTGTAAATGAGTCGAGCTGAGTGAGGATCTGTCTAATTGAGTTGTGCTCGAACTCAATTGACAAAAAATCTTTAGGCTCGAGTTCATTTGAAAAGTTCGAGCTTGACTCGATTTGTTAGTTTTAAATTTTTTTTTTTAAATTTACTTTCAATAAAAAAATAATTTGAAATTGTTAAAATATATTATATAATGATAATTGAAATTAATTTTTAAATATATTTTAAGATAATCAGGTTAGTCATAAGCTTACGAGCTAAGCTCGACCTCAAAATCATGACTCCATGAGCTCAACTTATGAACTCCTTCAAGAGCCGAGTTTGGGCCAGCCGGCTCGGCAGACTTACAAACCTAGACTCTCTCTCATCCATGGGGGGTCCAAGCCAGCTTGCATCTGGGGCCTGGAAAGAGGTGCTGTAGCCCGATTTAAGGCCAATTAGCCCAAGGCCCATTTAGAGACCAATACGAGTAATTAGAAGATTGGGCCGAGTGCAGTCATCCAACCCAAACTTTCCCGAAAGTTCGAAGAGAAATTTAGTTTCCGATACTAGCCTTGAGCCAGCTCGAGCAAATTGTTCATAAAAATGTTATTTCACCTCAATATTCATGGTATTTATGTATTTTCGTAAGCATCCCGCTCGTCATAAACCCTAAATCTCATGAAATTTTAGAGGCTAACAAAACCCCTCGCCGCTCTCTCGATCCTTCTCGCAACCGCAAATGGCCAAGCGATTGATACCGTCTTTGAATCGCATTCTGGTGGAGAAGATAGTTCCTCCGTCGAAGACTAACGCTGGCATCCTTCTTCCGGAGAAGACAAGCAAGGTAGCGTTAGATGCTCTAAATCTCTGAAATGTGATGTTGATGGTTTTGGGCATGGAATATGGTTGGTTATTTGATGCTGCGACCAGAATGGTTCTAAAATTGAAATCTTGGTTATGTTTACGTTTCTTTGATTATTTTCTGTTATTTTCCTTTTTCTGTGGGTCTAATGAGCTTCTAGTACGATTTGATGCTGGGTTTGGAGTTTATCTAAATTTGATATCTTGGTCTGGTTATGTTTCTTTGTTTAGTTTCTGTTGTTTCCCGTTTTTTTTATTCTGATTCTAATGAATCTGCCATGCATAGCTGAGCGAGAAGTTGTTACTTGTATGGCTACCTCTGCAGATATGAGTTCAAAATTATGGAAAGGTTTTTAAATTTGCTCTAGCTTAAACAAATGATTTCAGAAAGAAAAGCATGTTCTGGACACGGGTTGATGGATTTTCGTCAGTGTGCTTAGTTGTTTTCTTACAGTTTGCAACATTTTTTCTCTGCTTTGACCTATCTGTGGTTTTTGAAATTTGAATTCGATCTGTTATTTTTGGTGCAATTTCTGAGTTAATTTCGACTAAATTGGGTGGTGTTTATCTGTATCTGTATAAGTGTTTTTCTGAGTTAATTTAGGATTTTTCTAACCACTGTTTCGATCTCTTCTAATTCCTTCAAAACAAACAAAGTCTACGGATTCTTACCGAAAGAAGTCATTGTAGATTTTCCTCCGCTTGATTAGTTAAGTACTTAGCAGGATTTTTTTAGCAGGCATGTTGAAGAGTTGTTTGCTTATACTCTTATTTTTCTTATTCTGAAGCAATTTGTTTTAGCTGTTGCAATGATTAGTTCCCACCATCATTCTGCGTCTATGCTCATGCGATGATTCTATGATGCATGAATAGGTTTTTGTTTTCTCTTTTGTATTATTTTTTTTATTAAATCCTTCTTCTTCTGGTATAGCTGAACTCTGGGAAAGTTGTGGCTGTTGGACCTGGTGCCCGTGATAGAGATGGGAACCATATACCTGTATTTGTGAAGGAAGGAGATGTTGTTCTTCTGCCTGACTATGGTGGTACTGAAGTGAAGCTCGGAGACAAAGAGTATGTGGATTCATGTCATTTAATATAGCAGTTCTTCATTCAATTTTTATACCTTCTGAACTTATTTTTGTTTTTGTTTTTTTAAATTACATGGTATGAATTCTGCTGACAATTTCTGAATTTGGGTTTATTAAATCATATTAAAATTGTACGCTTCATATGATTGGTTAGTTTGTATACATGGATATACTCCCTGTTCATGGACACTATAGATGAACTTTTTTGCCTGGGTAGCCATTGCTGCCCATGATAAAGAATGTTCGTGATGGCCCGCTTGAACACTCTTCGTGTACATTTATGTGAAATGCAGACGGATGTATATGTATGGAAAATTATAGTTTTTGGCTTTTTTGCTTTAATTTATAATTGCTTTTGCGTTTGCTCTTTGCATATGTGCAAATTCATATCTATCTATGTTTTGTATGATGATTCATCAAATAACGTGCTTTTAAAAATAAGAAAATCAAAACTTAAAGAAGGTTTCTTTTTCTTGTTATAGTTTGCATACATTATTGAACCACATTCTCCCTCTTCATGTTAAGGATAAAAAGGATAGCAGATTGCTAAACCCATTAAAAATGATCAACCAAAAAATAGTTGAATTGCAAGCAAAAGCCTTAGAGATTGAATGCTTTGGAGACATTTACTTGTAAACATTATTTACCCTATCTCCATGCAACACACCAACTCCATTTTGGCTTAGAATGTAGCTTGTAGGCAAAAAATTTATGTTAAAACCCTTATCACAAAGCTGACTAATACTTGGCAAGTTATGTTTTAAGCCTTCTATCAATAAAACATTTTCAACCAGAAAATTCTTCGTGTTATCATTCATACATGAACCTACTACTCTCCTAGTGGTGTTATCTTCAAGTGTCACTTTGCCTCCAGTCCTAGCCTCCAGCAATATAAATTGATTTGCATCTCCAGTCATATATTAGTAATGTTGGATTTATGATGAGGATGTTTTTAATCCTTTGCTATGTAAGGATAAAGAGTTGAGGTCATGTGTTTTCCGGGCTTATTTCTAGAGCTTGGCTTTTAAACATCTTTTTGTTTTGCCGACTATCATTCGTATTTTTATTGTTTGGGAGAGCTATGTAAACTTCTAGTTTAGTTGAACTGCTTTTAAAAACCTTTGTACATTGGAAAATTGTTCTTCGAGATTAACCATACTATCTAGTTTTGTTCTAGAATCTTATAATTGATTTAAGCCTGTTAG
Source organism: Dendrobium chrysotoxum (assembly GCA_019925795.1). Lineage (NCBI taxonomy): Eukaryota > Viridiplantae > Streptophyta > Magnoliopsida > Asparagales > Orchidaceae > Dendrobium > Dendrobium chrysotoxum. Next base: position 53,313,176 of record CM034297.1, read on the forward strand.
TGAAGCTGGCTAGGAAAATTGCGCATAAATCTTGAAAGGATATACAAAAGTTGTGTGCTATCGATAGAAAATTAGGAAAATAACTGTATTGAAAGAACTTTAGAATCAGCAAAGGTGGATTGCCCTTTCTTTCTGTACTGAAGTATATGGAGTTATATGCTGTGAGAACTATTTAAGGCACTGTTGATGCAGAAGTTTTAAAATTGAACGGTTTAAGTCTTTAAGAATACGCTTCTTTGGAAGCTTTCAACTTCTGCTGTTTTTTTTTGTTCCAGTGCATATATGGCTTATCTTAATAACATATTTATAACTGGTTTACTAAACCCTTAAGCTAGATTTAAGCCTTTTAGGTTTAAGCGTATTTAAAACCCTTAACCTAATTAAATTTCTATTAGGTTATCTCCAGTCTCCCCTTTCATATAATCATTTATCAGTTTATTGTTCAGTCTATCCTTCCTAGTATGATTGAGCAGCTTAACGAACTTTAGTTAGGAGCATTTTTAAGGTAATTTAAGTAATTATCTGCTTTACTTAAATATAAGTGCAAATAAGATTTAATTACTATGAAATTTATTTTTAATTTAATTTTACTCGGTTTTGAAATTTTTTTTAAAACACAAGATTGATTATGCGCATAAACCTTCGATGATTAATTTATTTTACTGAACATTTAGTTTATATTAGTTTAAATTTCGTTAATTAAAAAAGATTTCCTTAAATACTTTAAAAGAAGAGCTTATGAAAAGATAAGCTTAATTTCTTTGAAATGATTAGGTTATAAAGGTAAGCTTAATTATGATTATAAATTTAATTTTGATTATTTTATTTTATTTTAAATTTGCTTGACTATGAAATGATAAGCTCAATTTATTATAAAAATATAAGTGTAGTTATGATTATGAAGTTTATGATTACATTTTTTTTTATTAAATTTAAAGTTCATTTATTTATAGCTAGAGTTTAAGCTTAAGCTAAGCTTTTTGTCCACTCAACAAATATTTTTGTCATTTAAGACTTTAGAATGTCATGATTAAAATTGTCTGGCTTTAAAAGATGCTAAAATAGGTTGTTTGGTTGGGCTCAAGTCTGTTAACAGGCTTAAGCTTAACTTAGGCCCCAACCAAATAACTTCTAAAGGTGTTTTGCTTCGTTTAAAATTGAGGGAAAAAAAAAAAAAACAATGAGGTGTGCGCCTCATGTTTGTCCTATGTGTTTTACATCTCAGTGGGGGTGAGGCATTCCTGTCATTGTTGAGCCACTGGCTATTGTTTTACCATCGTTGCTTCTCCTCCATTACCTCTCTTGTTGTAAATTTTTTTTCTTTGTTTTTAATATGAAGAACTAGAGAAAGTAATTAATTATAATGATGATTCTAATGAAAATTCTAAATGATGAGAACAGGTAAGAATTTTAAATTCGTAATTTATGACTTAATATTGCTTGTTTGTGTTGAACTGGGAATAAGAGAGATTGTTTATTTAAAGTTGTTTAATGTATGATTTTTAATGGTCTTATTTTATTTTTTTTATAATTTTATTTTAATATCTTACTTGGTGTTAATATATTGTTTTTTATTTCATATTTTTACTTAATTTAATGGTTCAATACAGAGGCTTATCTTTTGTGAAATTGTTTCACGGAAAGAATACGTCTCAATACTCAATTACACAATTTTAAATCATGTTTTTTGGCAATTGGCTTCCTTTTCAACTTGGTTTATTGATGGAGAATAATATTTAAACTTTTAATTTGATTCATATTTTATAATCATTTGATGTGTATTGAGGTGTGTGATAGGGATAGGTTTAGTCCCACATTGGATATATGTATAATATGTTGACTAAAAAAAAATAATTGATTGCCCCTCACACATCCTTGAGTATTTGTATACTTATTTCTGTTCAGATCCTTCATGAACAATAATCGTTGCTTGTTCTAACTGCTTTCTCTTTACACTTCGCATCTCTTTTGATAGCTTCCGCGTTCTAGAAAGCACTTTTACATCAACAAAATTCAAATACTATTATTGTATTAAACTAGGGCATCAATAGTATGTGAATTGATACTGTGTTCTGGTCTTGGGATATCTTTCCAGGTTCCAACTCTTCAGAGAAGATGATATACTGGGAACACTGAAAGAATGAAGATGAACAAGGCTAGTTACAGCCATTATTGATGAATTGGGATGAATCTGCCATTCTGTTTGAGCTAGAAATTAAACCATGGTTTCCTGTTTCTTGTAAGAAACTGGATTGATGTTGTGAGACTTTTAGGGAAGATGAAATTTTCATGGCAGTGAGTGAAATCTTTTGAGCAGAAATCAAACTTTTGAATAATATATAAAATGGGTACTTATTTATCATTCTGCTCTCTATTTATTCACAATTTCTTTGTTTGATGATGTTAGTCTCTATTTTTTGTTGTTTTTTTATCAGTTGATTTTTCCCTTCCCTAATGGTAACATTTTAGCATAGACAAATTAATTTTAGAGCAATTAGAAGTAGAGCTGTCAAAAAAAAAAAAAGCGTGTTCTTTGCGGCCTCCAACACCCTAAGTGATATATAGGTTTCTCAGGATCTACAATGACTCAGCGAGGTCAATGCAGCTCAATTTGATTTGTTGGTTTGAAGTTTCCTCTACTAATCAAGAGGTCTTGGATTCGAAGGTTTCTCATGATGTACTATGACTCGTGCGACCAATTCAGCTAAATTTGAATGTTTCATGCTCCCCCAATCTTAGCTATGCCTATAATGGAATAAATAGGGTTGTCAAAATTGGGTCACGGGTTGGGTTTTGGTCAAACTTGGAATTGGCCTGACGCATATTGATCCAACCCGTTTTTTAAAATGCGTCATTTTCTCGGACTTGAACTTGACCTGCTTTGGACCTAGGTCAACTCGACATGACCCGCTTTGAACTTGGGTCAACTTGACACGAACAGCCAACCCATTGTTGTCTCGTTGGAAGGAGTATTGTTGAAGGAGGCATTGGTTGCCACCAACAAGCATTGATTTTCGAGTCAACCCGAACTTAACCTGATTTTTGAAACAGGTTGGCTTGTTGAACTCGAATCTTACCTGTTTGACTAATGGGTTGATCCTAACTTGAATTTTTTGGGTTAGGTTCGAGTTGAATTCTCGAGTCATGTCAAATATTGACACCCCTAGGAATGAACATTTGGAGCTTGCAATAATTCAACGGTTGAAATTTTTTGAAATTATTATAATGGAATGAAGGGCCAAAAGTAGTTAGGTTGTCTATTAAATTTGGAAGTTTCTAACTAATTAGGTTGGATAGGACCTCGATTACCTCATTTCGATTTGGCCTAATAATTCTTCCTTTGATTGTTCAATCATTATTGTTTAAGAGTGTAAGCAAAGCTTAATTAATAGTACCCTTTGAGGTATGCTTCAACAACCTTTCCAATGGAATGCTCTATGCATAATTATGGAGAAATTATGAATTTCTATTTTAATGAAATGCTTTCTATAATTATATTTACATTAATATAATATATAGGCTAATCAATTCAATTAAATTTAATCTTAAACTTTTCCTTAAAAAAATTAATGGATATAAAATTTATCCTAATTAAATTTAAATTAGGATATTCTCATCCAAATATTTTTCATAATTGGGCCTTCAAACTCATGAAAAATAGAATGTTTTTGTGATCATAATTAGCATTTGAATAATGTAATATTAATTATTTACAAATTATATTCCCACAAAATAAATTAAAAACTTTGAGAATCATTATGATTAAGGTTCTTTAGCAGAGTATTTTAACGAATCTTAAAATAGGGATGTCAATAAATAATCCGACTTAAAATATTTGGGTTTTGATTGATCTGTTTAAAAAATGGGTGGGTTCGGGTTGACCCATAAACTCATTTTTTATCCCAACTAAAATAATCAATTTAATATTTTTTTTTATGATGAGTATAATTTTCTTATTTTTTATTAAATATCTTAAACTTGATGGTTATTGGTTAATATGTTATTGTTTTTTTCAACCAAAACAAGTTAACAGGTTGGGTTTGGATCATTCGTGGAGCGAGCGGGTTGGGATCAAGTTAATTATTTTCCAATTGAATTAATTTTGGATTTGGTTAATTTCAAGTCAGGCTCGAATTCAACCCGTCAACTCATTTTGACACTGTTATCTCAAAATACACATATTAAATATTTAACTTATAAAAATATACAAAAAAATATATAAATCTTGAAAAAATTAATTAATATTTTTCTTAGATTTAATTCTCATAAGATGAGCCTTCGCCTGTTGAATAACTTTGCCGAACCTCTTCAAATTCAAATCTACGTCTTGCTTATCCATATAAACCCTCTTAGTCTCCGCCCACCCTTTGCTGGTCACAAGCTTAGGATTCGTCAGAACCGGGTCGTTCTTCCCATAGACCTTCGATAACGAACTCTCCTCCGCAGTCACATTATACGCGAGATAATGTAACCCGAGCCGGCGAGCCGGTTCACCGTAGTAAGTCTCGGCGGCCCAGTCTAGCCCGAGGGGAATGACTTGGATGAGAACCGAACCGGGGCGCATGAAGAGGAGGTGGGTGAGGGCGGCGCCGTGGACGGCGAGGAGGGCGTCGGAGGAGGAGAGGGAGCGGTGGAGGTGGGAGATGGGGGTGGAGCGTTTGGGGGAGAGGAGGGTGGTGTGGAAGCCGGAGTGGTGGGAGAGGTGGAGGATCGAGGGGAGGTTGAGGAGGCGGCGGGAGTGGTCGCGGATGAGGATGGTGAGGTGGAGGCGGTGGTGGGTGGTGGCTGGGAGTGGAGGCGGCGGCGGTAGGGATTGCGGGGAGGAGGAGAGTGCGGCGGTGAGGAAAGATTGGAAGTCGAGGATGCATTTGCCTGTTGATGCAAACACAGTATTAAAATAAATAAATATATGTATTTATATAAAATTTTCCATGCAATTTATTGAATTGGGCAGTTGAATAAATGAATTTTTATTATTTGATTGTACCTTAACAAACCTCTCATTAGGTCTTAAAACTTCTATATTTTAAGCAAAGCTTTAGATCAACTCTTGTTTTCTTTTTGTTTTTTTATCTATCATTATTCTTTGTAAATGCTCTATGTTTATTAATATTTTTTTACTCCTTTTGTCTATGTCATAATTTGTTGTATTAGTAGATTTGCTCAAAATTAATCTTATTATATATTAATTTGAACAATTAGTCAATATTATGAGGTAAACGAGTCGAGTCGAGTCTTTGTTTAATTAAGCTCAAGTCACATAATTTATACTGAGCTCAAACTCAAATTCCAACTCGACTCGAGCTCATTTGTTGAGCTCAAGTGGAAGTATGAGGCTCAAGCTAACTTGAATGTCCAAGCTCGAGATTGATTTGTTTTGGAGATCATTTTTTAATTTTAATTTGAAAAAAATCATTAATCAGGTTAATATAAAAGTTGGTGTGTTAATTAATTTTTATCGAGACAGCTTGACAAGCCGAGCCAAGTCAAGCTCAAGATTGTATAATATATGAGCATGAATTTAAGCTCGAACTTAAACTCATGACTTTATAAGCTCGACCCACAAGTTCATTAGCAAGTCAAGAGTTCAAGCTGGCTAATGATCCCGCTTGGCTTAATTACATCCCTAGTCCGTATATTGAAAACCACAATATTACTATCTTCATAAAAATGTACATATAACCTAGTTAAAATAATCTTAACCTGCCCATAAATTAAAAATAAAACAATTCTTCTTTTTAGGTATATACACAATTTAATTTGAACAAAAATTACTCTATACTTCTAATTTAATAAACATTTTTTACTTCAAAATGTAAGAAGGCAGATTAGGCTAAAGACAAGATAATTTTTATAATTGATGTGTCATGATAAAATCATCTTGATCCGGCACGAATCTCGAGGCAATTTTTGTTTGGAAGTTTCAAAAATTATTTCGGAGACCATTTAAACTCCGATTTCAGCAAACTTATAGTCGAACTGAGCGTTTCAGAAATACGAATCCAACGACACCAAATTCGACTCAATCCGAGCCCAAGTGAGTCAAATCAAGTACCCGAAGCGCTATTGGAAGCATCAAACAGCCTTTTGAGTTACCAAACGGTCTCCGATTTTGGCGAGCTTATAGTCGAATCGAACAGCTCGACGAGACGAATCCAACGAGCCCAAGATCGTAGAATTCTGATATCATTAAGACCTTCAAATGCTTGATAAACGGTTCACGATCAAGGGGTTCAATATCGGCCGTTCATTCGGATCACTCCCTATTTGCCCCTGATCCCTCACATATTTACGGGCTATGCCACTCCAGAAAAACTATAAATAGCCCCTCATTTCTCTTAAGAGGGGACCAAAGCCAAGAAGAGAAGAAGAAGAAGAGAGGAAACTCATCCTGGATCACCGCCGGAATTCTGCTCTACGCCTGAATCACGCTGAAAATTTGTCTTATACCGGAATTCTGTTGTTACACCTGAGCGAAGTCAGAATTCTTGCCAAGTAAAATCAGAACTCTGTTCTACACCGGAATTCTCTTAAACGACGCCAGAATTCTATTCGACCTCCGAAGGACGCCAACATTCAGCCTGATTTCTAAATAACGCAGGAGCATTGTTTGACATTGTAACTGTCTACTCCTAAAGAGATTCATTGTAATCTAATCGTCCTAAGTTTTTAAGGACGATTCATCTCTTGTATTCCAAGAAAACGCTAGTGGATCTTTTTCCACTGGGCGCGGCCCCGTGGTTTTTTCCCTTTACAGGGTTTTCCACGTACACATACTAGTGTTCTTTTATTTTCTGTTTGTGCGCCGAATATCCGTTCAACGCTAAGACGCAATTTTTCTAAATTCTATCGCCGCGTATATTCGAGTCCGCAACAGTTTGGCGCCGTCTGTGGGAACTACTACCCCATAATTGCAAATATTGTCTCCATGACCAACAGACAGAGCAATCGTCTCGTAGGAGCCTCCCGCTCCCACTCTCATCAGTCCATAAATCATGGACGTCCAGTTTCTGCCTCCTTTTATCCTGGGGGACAACATGTTGCTGGAGAAGGAACGTCAGGACCATCTTTGGAGGAGCGAATCCGAAAGATGGAAGAATCTCAGAACGATATCCTTCAACTCCTCCGACGAGAAACTCGCCAACCAGCATCAGCCCGACGGGAGGAAATTCTTCTCCCTCGTGATCCTCCACGGGTCGAAGATGTTCAACTCGAACATCAACAAGCAGAGATTCCTTTTTCTCCACCAAGAAGACACCCGTCATTACAGCCAGATAATGAACTGGCTGACACAGCAAGTTCTACTCATCCTTCCCATACAGGTCGGCAACCTCGCGTTCCTTTGGACCTCCCTGTTGAGTTAGACCAACCGCACGTTGCTGAGCTCCCTCGCAACGTTCTACGTCATGAATTACGGAGATTAGTACGAGAAGAATTTCCTGGAGGAGGTACAAGACAAAATCTTCGACGTTGGAATCGACAAGAGTCATCACCTCTAACAGAAGCTATTCTACAACATCCTATTCCGATTGGATTTAAACTACCCAGCATAGAATCCTACGACGGGACATCCGACCCATATGAGCATATCGATCATTATCGAACAATTATGCATATCCAACGAGCTTCGGATGCACTTCTATGTCAGGTTTTTCCTGCTACCCTCAAGGGACAAGCGCGAACTTGGTTTTATTCACTTCCGTCTGGAACGATCCCTTCATTCGATAAAATGGCTAAAGTATTCGGGGAACAGTTTGTAGCCAATCGAAGAATTACTAAGGATTCCTCTCACCTATCCGGAATCCGTCAAAATGAAGGAGAATCATTGAAAGAGTATTTTCAACGATTTTCTACGGAGGCTCGACAAATTCCTGGAGTAGATCCTGAATTATTAAGAGGGGTCTTTCTTGGTGGCCTTCGTCCTGACCCCTTCTATTCAGCTCTTATGCGAGATACGGTTCATTCGTACGCTGACTTGATTCATCGTGTGGAGGCACAAATCTCTGCAGATGAAGCCATTAATGCTCACAGAAAGCAATTTGAGCAGACAAATGGGAAGCGCAAAGGTGCTCCTGAGATGGATAAGTCTCCCTTACAACGGAAAAAGCAAGGGAAAAATAATCTACCTCCTAGGCCTCCATTGACGCGACGGGAATCTCGACAGGAGAAAGAGTATACCCCACTCAACACATCTCGAGCAAATGTATTAATGGCCGTTCGAGATCAAGATACAATGAGATGGCCGCATCCTTTAAGGCCGAATACAGGCAATCAAGATCAGTACTGTCACTTTCACCGTAGTCGTGGTCACACTACGGAAGCCTGTAATCAACTCAAAGATGAGATTGAGAGACTTCTCCGCCAGGGTTATCTCCGACAGTTTATTCGAGATCCACCTACTCGAGAGGAGTCTCGCCCCCGTCCCACTGGGGGGCAAAATCAACAACAGCAGAGGCAACCACCGAATAATCGCCCAACAGTTGGTGAGATTGAGACCATTGCAGGAGGACCATTATTATCTGATCAGGTTTTTTTTGCTGTGGCTGAAAATCCAACACCAAAGAAAGCTCGTATTGATCAGTCTATCACTTTTGATGATTCAGACTTGGAGGGAGTAAAAACCCCTCATCAGGATCCACTTGTAATTAGTGCGGGGATAGGTGACCCGTGTTATAATGTCAAAAGAATCTTGGTGGATAATGGTAGTTCTGTAGATGTGTTATTCTATTCAACTTTTTTAAATATGGGCCTCACCAGAGAAAAGCTTCAGCCTGCTGCAGGTCCATTGTATGGGTTTGAAAATCGACCTGTACAGGCAGAAGGGACAATCAGTCTCCCAGTTGTGTTGGGAGAGTTCCCCCGACAGATTACTCATTATATTCAGTTTATTATTGTAAAATCAGAATCAGCTTACAACGCCATCTTTGGAAGGCCGCTCCAGTCCATTTTTGGGATCATCGCTTCCATCCCTCATTTGAAGTTGAAATTTCTTACCCCGACTGGAGTAGGTGTGGTACGTGGAGATCAACAAATAGCACAAACCTGCTATCTTAGGCAGGTTCAACCACATCCAAAGGTGACGTTAAGTATTGAGGATTTTGATCTCAGAAACGAGGATATCCCTCAAAGGGCTTCTCCTGTAGAAGACCTCACTACCGTATATTTATCACGAGAACACTCTTCAAGAACGGTACAGATTGGGTCTCTTCTTTCAGATGAAGAGAAGGAAAAATATATAGATTTTCTACGTAAGAATCAAGATATTTTTGCATGGGCTCCGGCAGATATGCCCGGCATCAATCCTGAAGTAATCATGCACTCCCTTAAAGTTAACCCTACATGCAAGCCAGTAATCCAAAAGAAACGAAATTTTGCGCCAGATCGTCAGCAAGCAATTGAGCAAGAGGTTGATAAACTTTTGGAAGCTGGATTTATACGGGAAGTGCATTATCCTACTTGGTTGGCAAATGTCGTCATGGTGCGGAAGTCAAATGGGACTTGGAGAATGTGTGTAGATTATACCGATCTAAATAAAGCCTGCCCAAAGGACAGCTTTCCACTTCCCCGTATTGACCAATTGGTTGACACCACCTCCGGACATCAAATGTTGAGCTTTATGGATGCCTATTCCGGTTACAATCAAATAAAGATGGATCCGGATGATGAGGAGGCAACAGCTTTTCGCACAGATAAAGGGTTATACTGCTACCGAGTGATGCCCTTTGGTCTCAAAAATGCTGGGGCCACATATCAATGCCTTATGAATAAGGTTTTCAAGGATCTTATTGGACGTTCTATGGAAGTATATGTTGACGATATGTTGGTAAAAAGTCTTGAGAAATCTCAACATATATATGATTTAGAACAATGTTTTCATTTGCTACGATACTACAATATGCGACTTAACCCCGCTAAATGTGCTTTTGGAGTCGCGTCTGGAAAGTTTTTGGGGTTTATGGTAACCCACCGGGGGATTGAGGCTAATCCCGAGAAAATCGGGGCACTAAGAGACATGGTGCCCCCGAGAACTATCAAGGAAGTTCAGAGATTGAATGGAAGAATTGCGGCATTATCTCGTTTCCTAGCACGCTCTGGAGATAAATATCTGCCCTTCTTCAAGGTACTTAGAGGCGCTCGTAATTCTGGGTTCCAATGGACAGACGAATGCCAAGAGGCCTTTGAGCAATTACGAAAATATTTGGCATCCCCGCCACTACTTTCTAAACCAACACCAGGAGAGAGATTATATTTGTATTTGGCTGTTTCTGTCCAAGCCATTAGTTCGGTCTTGGTTCGTGAAGAAAATGCTGTACAAAGTCCTATCTATTATGTTAGCAAAATCTTATCTGAAACGGAAGGACGTTATCCTTTAGCAGATAAAACAGCATTGGCGTTAGTTTACTCTGCCAGGAAACTACGCCCTTACTTTCAAGCCCATTCAATTGGGGTTTATACAAATCTGCCACTAAAAAGCATTCTACAAAAGCCAGAAGCATCGGGTAGGCTCGTTAAATGGTCTGTAGAGCTGGGAGAATTTGATATCCACTACTTACCTAGGCCCGATATTAAATCTCAAGCGCTAGCAGATTTCTTAGTTGAATGCACCATTCCGGTGTCCAATGTGCAACCGAATGCTTCACCTTCTCTACCAGACTGGACATTGTATGTCGATGGAGCTTCTGGAAGTTCCGGAGCTGGGGCTGGCATTTTATTAATCTCCCCGCAGAACGTTACCCTTGAATATGGGCTCCGACTCAAGTTCCCAGCGACAAATAATGTAGCAGAATATGAGGCTCTAATTGCTGGATTGAGACTAGCAATTGACTGTGAGATTCAAAATTTAATAATCCACACTGATTCACAGTTAGTCGCCTCTCAGGTGGAAGGGGAGTTTGAAATCCATAATCTGCAATTGGCACAGTACTGCAACATCGTCAAATTGCTTCTAGCTCGTATAAAGAAACATCAAATCATTCATATTCTACGAGAACAAAATGCGCGTGCAGATGCTCTTTCAAAACTTGCTACAGCAACCACTGGAGATATCTTCAAGCGAAAGTGTATCGAGGAAATCCACTTTCCAAGTATCCAAGGACCATGGGTCATACAATCAATCGACGAATCAAGAGAAGCTTCTTGGATCGATCCCATATTAGCTTTTTTACAATATGGATTACTACCTGAAGACCCCATAACAGCAACACGACTTCGGAGACAGGCGTCGAATTTCACTGTAATTGATAAGGATTTGTATAAACGCGCCTTCACCGGACCATATCTCAAGTGTCTTCCGCCATCAGAAGCTGATTATGCACTCCGAGAAGTTCATTCAGGAGTATGCGGAGAACATTTGAGAGAAAGGGCGTTAGCTTACAAGATTATGAGACAAGGATTCTATTGGCCTACAATGAAACAGGACGCACTTGAGTTTACTCAAAAGTGCGAAAATTGCCAGTTGCATTCCAATCTCACCCATACACCTGCATTGGAGCTTGCATCACTACAGAGCCCCTGGCCTTTCGCTCAGTGGGGTATAGATATCATGGGACCTTTTCCTATCGCCATGGGACAGCGAAAATTCATCATCTTGGCAGTCGATTACTTCACTAAATGGGTAGAGGCAGAACCGTTGGCTAAGATTACTGAAGCAAATGCCAAACAATTCTTATGGAAGAATATAGTCTGTCGTTTTGGCATTCCTGCAAGAATTATCACAGATAACGGGACACAGTTTACTGGGAAAATCTTCACTTCTTTTTGTAAAGATTTTCATATTCATCTAGTCCACACAGCTGTCGCCCACCCTCAGGCAAATGGACAAACAGAGGTCACTAATCGAACGATTTTAAAAGGACTGAAGACACCCCTAGGGAAGGCTGGGGGGCAATGGGCGGAAGAACTCCCAAATGTCCTATGGGCTTATCGGACTACTGCCAGAACTCCCACAGGAGAAACCCCCTACAACCTCTGCTTTGTAACAGAAGCAATTATACCAGTTGATATTGGAGTTCCAAGCAATAGAGTTCAAACATTTGATTTCGATAATAACGAGGAGAAGCTCAGAAAGAACTTAGATCTCCTTCCAGAAGTAAGAGATGTAGCCTCACTTAGGACCGCTGCATACCACCAAAGGGTTGCTCGTCACTATAATCGGAAAGTTAAACCTCGATCTATCTCAATCGGGGATTTGGTTTTACGCAGCCTCGAAGCAGCCGGAAAGGGCCCTCAACGCAACAAGCTCTCTCCCCTCTGGGAGGGTCCCTATTTGGTAGCAGCTATGATCAAGCCCGGTACCTTTAAACTGAAGGATGCTAATGGAAAAATGCTCCCTCGAACTTGGAATATTAGTAACCTTCGTAAGTATTATCAATAGATATTGATAATACCAGTTATCTTGTATTTGTTGTCTACTTCAAGCTATTCTAACGATGTTTTTGTACAAAGTTCATATGTTCAGACATCTCTTGTATGAGAACTGTGATAGAAGTATACTAAGGATTATTGTATTATCTTCTCCCATACAATAATATGACGTTCACTTTGTTGTGCTACAGTCTTAAACTCTTTACTCCTGATTCGAGAAATATACAATCTACATTGTATCTCAATCATTGGATACTCAATCCCAGGGGGATTTGATCCGACCTCTTCTATACAGATTAAGAATCATCAAGCAAGAGCTTTGATTAACAATCTTGAAAAGGTCAAGATATTCAAGGAGGATATCTCTCACAATCACTCCGGTCACCAAAGACTATCAAATATTTCTCATTGAAATAAAATTAAACCGGTCTCATGTATATATGCAAGAAAGAAAAGAGCAATATCAATAATTTCTTTATGGATCATTGAACATGACATACATCATATGAAAGCATCCACAACAAACACATACACTTATCACTATAAAGAAAATAAGGTGATACAATCAACATCAAACAATACTACAGGATATCAATATCATCCTCATCTTCCTCAAGGGAAAAAGCCTTCTGTAACTCGCTCTCTATTTCTTCGCCACCAGAATCTGAAGAAGGGTCACCGGAGGCCTGGCTAGGTGTCAACCCATCAATCTCTGCGCCAGTCTTGCGCTGCACTGCACGCACACCCTTCATGAAACCTCGAATGAAGCCCTCTTCCATACAGTCTGCTTCCAAAGCCTTTACCTCCACGTCATAGATATGGTTGCGAGCTTCTTGAATGTGATCTTCAACAATTATCTTGAATGCAGCTGATTTCTTGAAATCATCTATAACGATGGACGGTGGCTGCTGAGTTTCCCTCTCTGATAGCATACTGTGGAGCCTCTTATTTTCAGCTACAAGGATCTCCTGATCTTTCATTTGCTGATTAATCGTCGTCTGTGCATCCACTAACTCAATATGTAGACAATCTATCTTTTGATTCTGTATGGAGGCTGAAGTCATCATATTAGCTAGCTCTGTCCTACACTCTGCTAGCTGCTGCTCCACCACTTGCATCTCCTTTAATTTTCCATCATGTTTCTTCTTATATTCACCCTGAAGATATTTAATCTTCACAAATTCGTCATTCCAGTCATTCAGTGCCTTAGTCATTTGCGCCGACTGAAATAATAAAAATAACTTTTATATGAGAAATATTTTGTGAAAAAGAACAAAAAGAAGAAGGAGAAGCAAAAAAGGGAATGTACCAATTCCTCAGTACGTCGACGGCCAACACATTGATGTTTCAAAACATCCTCAGGAATGTGTGACTTAGATGGAGAAATAAGAGGATCTTTACTAGTAATTGCTAAAACCTCCTCCACCCTTTTCTTCTTGACAGTCTGCACGTTATCCTCACTTCCTGGTCGTTTAGGAGGAATTTTTGAAGATTGAACAGCAGCTTCTGAAACTTTCACTGACTTCTTCAGCATCTGAGCATGTGATCTCCCGGCTTGAGTAGATAGCCCCACTTTGAATAGATATTCTTCATCTATGTATCTGCTCAAATAACGAACCTCGTAATGAAGAGTATCAATATCAGAGAATTTGAGTATCTTCAATAATTCTTCAGCTCCAAGATGTAGGGGAATTGGTAATTCCCTCATTTTCCCCCACTTTTCCAGAAGATTCCAGTCATTTTTTACATAAAAGAAGTCACTGATCCAGCTTTTTGACGGATCCCGAGTACGGATATCCAACCATTTGGATCTGAAAGAAATGCGACCTTGTGTATCACCAATCAGACGACCCATTCGAGCAAGACAATCAGGTGATAACACTGCTCCACGGTCCCGAAAGAGTACAATCAATCCCATGATAATTGACATAGCTCTATAAGATAATTGAGCTAAACTCACCCCACAAATCATTAAAATATCGCTCAATTCAGGAGATGGTGGAAACCTTAAACCGGCTCGTAAACTGAATTCATAGACTGTCACGAATCCGAGAGGAGGAGAACAAGCCCGATCAGACCTCGCTGGCACTTTCACCACCATGTCATTAGGAAAATAATATTTTTTCCTAAAAGCAAGCAAGGCGTCGCCAGTAACAGTGGAGACAACGTCATCTGTTTTTGTCGCTTTGTATGTTTTCTTTATTCCTTCACTTCGAGCAACAAAACGATCGCCTTTTGTCGAAAGATTTTTCGTGGATGTTGGATCGCCCATGTCAACTTCTGCACCAAAAAGAACCACTGACTTCGCGTAGGGAAAGTCACCTACGAGCAGTAACAGAAAACAAGAAAGAAACTAAGAAAAAAAAAATTGGATAATGGCTGGCGGTTAAGAAACCGCCAGCAGGCTGCCACGCCAGCAGCCGCCACGCCAGCAGGCTGCCAAACGGCGCGCCCAAATGGCGCTGGCCGGAGGCGGTTCCACGCGCGGAACCGCGCGGGTCGGACGGCCCGCGAAACAGCCCGCGGAGCGGGCCAGGTGGGCGGCGGAACTGCCCGCGGAGCGGGCCAGGCGGGTCCGCGGAATGGCCCGCGGAGCGGGCCAGGCGGGTCGCGGAGCGGCCCGCGGAGCGGGCCAGGCGGGTCCGCGGAATGGCCCGCGGAGCGGGTCCGCGGAATGGCCCGCGGAGCGGGCCAGGCGGGCCGCGGAGATGCCCGCGGAGCGGGCCAGGCGGGCCGCGGAGCTGACCGCGGAGCAGGCCAGGCGGGTCTCCCGCGTGCTGCTGGGCGCGGCTGCGCCGCCGGCAGCACAGGCGGCGGCCGGCCGGTTCGGCTGCCCACACAAATCCGAGCCCAATTTTTGGCCCGGAAGGGCAAATTGGACATTTTTTGGGTCCTTGGACACGTTTTTCGACATTCCGGACTCAATTTTGATACTTTCGAAGCTCAACGAGACCCTTACAATCAAGTTTGAACAAACTCATATATTTTGGAATACAAATTTTTGCGATTCATCCGTTATACAGTGTCGGAACAAATATTTTTGGACTAGTGAAGTTTTGACGTCCAAAAATAGGGGGGCACCGGTTGTGTCATGATAAAATCATCTTGATCCGGCACGAATCTCGAGGCAATTTTTGTTTGGAAGTTTCAAAAATTATTTCGGAGGCCATTTAAACTCCGATTTCAGCAAACTTATAGTCGAACTGAGCGTTTCAGAAATACGAATCCAACGACACCAAATTCGACTCAATCCGAGCCCAAGTGAGTCAAATCAAGTACCCGAAGCGCTATTGGAAGCATCAAACAGCCTTTTGAGTTACCAAACGGTCTCCAATTTTGGCGAGCTTATAGTCGAATCGAACAGCTCGACGAGACGAATCCAACGAGCCCAAGATCGTAGAATTCTGATATCATTAAGACCTTCAAATGCTTGATAAACGGTTCACGATCAAGGGGTTCAATATCGGCCGTTCATTCGGATCACTCCCTATTTGCCCCTGATCCCTCACATATTTACGGGCTATGCCACTCCAGAAAAACTATAAATAGCCCCTCATTTCTCTTAAGAGGGGACCAAAGCCAAGAAGAGAAGAAGAAGAAGAGAGGAAACTCATCCTGGATCACCGCCGGAATTCTGCTCTACGCCTGAATCACGCTGAAAATTTGTCTTATACAGGAATTTTGTTGTTACACCTGAGCGAAGTCAGAATTCTTGCCAAGTAAAATCAGAACTCTGTTCTACACCGGAATTCTCTTAAACGACGCCAGAATTCTATTCGACCTCCGAAGGACGCCAACATTCAGCCTGATTTCTAAATAACGCAGGAGCATTGTTTGACATTGTAACTGTCTACTCCTAAAGAGATTCATTGTAATCTAATCGTCCTAAGTTTTTAAGGACGATTCATCTCTTGTATTCCAAGAAAACGCTAGTGGATCTTTTTCAACTGGGCGCGGCCCCGTGGTTTTTTCCCTTTACAGGGTTTTCCACGTACACATACTAGTGTTCTTTTATTTTCTGTTTGTGCGCCGAATATCCGTTCAACGCTAAGACGCAATTTTTCTAAATTCTATCGCCGCGTATATTCGAGTCCGCAACAATAATATAATTAGCAATATATATATATATATATATATATATATATATATATATATATATATATTATAATAAACACATCATGACAACAAATGTAAATAATTATTATTATAAAAAAAATAATTTGATTAAGTTTTTATTAGCTATAGTCATTTTAATTATTACCATTGAATTTGAGGACAATGTTATTTATTTATGTTCATCATTATTTACATTTTTGTAGGCATGCATAAAGTCAATGTCAATATGCAATACTAAAAAGAGAGAGAAATGGAAGTGGCTAAGGCTAATTATGTAATTATTAATTAATCATCTCCTATTTTATTAATGAAAACAATTAAATGTTCAACAAAGGAGAAGATAAGCCACCTTATGCCAGCTATTCATTTTGTATTACTATTAAGCTACTATGCATTATACAAATTAGTGATGAAATGGAATAAATGTTATCAAAGCAAAGCATCTCTTGGCACCATTATCATCTTTTGCTCCAAGTGGCATGATTGTAATTTTTGTTATGAAAATATTTGGGTGAGGTTATTTTATTATAAAATTTAAAATGATTAAATATATTTTAAAATGAATGCAAAATATGAAAATTTAATTAAAATTAATATTATATTTAGTCTCCTCAAAATAAGTTCAATTATTTTCAGACTCATCTTATACAACAACATCAAGCCTTTATCCCACTACGTGGGGTCGGCTACATGAATCCTTTTTCTCATCTTATAAAATAATTAATTTGATAATTTAAGCCAATTTTTGCATTATTATAATTTATTAAACTTAATAATGAGTTTTAATTATCTTAGTTTTTATTTAACAATGCAATATTTTAATATGCAAAAATTTTTATTTTTAATGTTAGAAGATATGTTCAATTTATTTTCATTATAAATCTTAAGAAAATTATTCTGTAATTTTCCTAAAAAAATAAATCTATAAATATTTTTTTCTTTTAAAAAATCTCAAATATTTTAAATCTAATTAGAGTTAATTTATATTAATCATATTAATTACTCCCACCCATAACCAACCTAATGTGATCTTTATTAGGTGAGTAGTTGGAAGAATCTGAGAGAATATAAACATTATTTAATCCAAAAAAAATTTTGGGTGTTTGATTTGAATTTAATTAATAAATAGTTAAATCCTTATAAAATTTAAGTAGAAAATAAATTCTCTTAATGGTAATTCTTTATGTCATTCTAGCAAAAAATGAACATAAAATTATCAAAAATCTTCCCTTCAAATAAAAATAAATTAAATTTCTATTTCAATCTATACTATTTATCTTTTTTAAAAATTTCATTATTATATCATTAACCAATATTTTAAAAATTAATTATAAGAAAATGCCAATTATTAGTAAAAAAATTATATCGAAATGATCTTAAAAATTATTATATTTGTTTTGAGATTAGTGCAATATAAATTTGACATAGGGAATATTAATTTCAAAATTATTTTAATAATTTTAAAACTCATAATAAAATTTTTATTATTAAAAAAATATTAAAAAAAAAAAAAGGAAATGAACTTACCATTATGCATGAGATTTGAATCAATTGCAAGGTCTCCATGAATCTTCAACCCAACAATCATCTCACCAAAGCAATGAACTCTCTTATCCCTTCTCAAATCCACAATCTCATATTTACTAATCTTCTCCAAAATTCTCCTATACTTCATAAACCACCACTCATGGTACTCAACCACCGCCAAGACCACCTCGCCGGCGAACCTCGCCGCCGTTATGTACAACGGAATGAGCCCGTCGTTAAACTCATGGTAAACATTCCCAGTATAGCCACCGGTAGAGAATACCAGAGCCGGTGCGACGTGGCGCACGTCGCAGCGTTTGGCAGCTGAGGCCGGCGATGGCCGGAGGCTGAGCTCGTCGACGGTGGACATGATCTCTGTTTCCCATTTACGCGTGTAAGGGCGTATTTTTTCCTCCGTTTTGTTCACTTGCGAGGGGCCGACGAGAAGGATGGATCGGCGATCGCTGCCGGCGGCGGTGCGGATGTCGCCAAGCATGTAGCAGACGTCCGTGCGGAAATGGGAGCGGTCGCAGCAGAGGAGATTTGTGATGGAGTTGGAAGTGTTGGGGCCGTGGTTGATGAGAGTGGAGCATGGCGGCGGGGGTGGCAGCGGTGGCGGTGGTGGCGGTGAGGCTGAGTTGTTGGAGTACTTGGCATGATGTGTTCTGGAAGTGTTTGAGAAGGCAGATGATAGAATTGGCGGAGGAGAGAAAGAAGAGAGCTTGAGGAAGGAAGCCGAGGCAAAGCAGAGGAGGATGAGGAGAGAGAGGCGGAAGAGAGAGAACTTTTGCTTGGGGTCTGGTTTTTCTCTGAATGGAGTGGAGAAGAGTTTGGTGGCTTTGGGAGGAAGATGATGGTGATGAGCCATTTTTTGGAACTTATGTGATATGCCTTTGATGGTATATGAGTGGAATTTTTTTAATGCTTTATTGGGGGAGAAGTGGGGAAAATTTATATGGGGGGAGATTCTTATGAAAATTGATTATTTTCAAAAAAAAAAATTCAACTTTTTTATTCGAGCTTGTAACCTTGAAATCCACATTGATAATTTAATTTTTTTAATTTTAATATTAAAAATTAAATATATGCTTGACTTCTTGTAAAAATTTTCTTCCGAATTTTCATAATTAAGTCTTTGTTTGAGGCAGTCTTTTACTGCTTTCTAAAATATTTTTTCAGAACAAAAATTTCTAATTCAACAATTTTTTTAACTAAAAAATTATTTTAAAAAGTAGTAAGAAAGCTATTCCAAATGAAGCCTAAGGATTTATTTAGGATGACTTTCTTACTGTTTCTTAAAACAGCTTTTTAGTACAAAAATTATAATAAAGTTGTCCCAAACGAAGCCTAAGTCAAAAAAATTTTAAATATTTGTAGTAATTTTATATTTTGAAAATTTTTTTCTCTATTATATTTATATAATCATTTGGGTCCTCTGGCCTAAATATGTTTTAAAAAATACTCAACATGCTAGTAATAGACCAAAAAAAGACACATAATTTGAATTCCTTTTTTTTTATTGTTATTTTTCGGAAATATTCTAAAAATTTTAGATTTTTTTAATTAGATATTTATTTATTTATATGAGGGCTTTGAATTTCTTCAATAGTCGTGCTGACCGGCGCCTTTGCTGACCCTTCTTTAGGGAGGCGGCAAAGAGGTCAGAATAACTGAATAAGCTAAATTAAATTTAATTAGGAAAAGAAAATTCAAAGATTTTGAATAAATTAATATAATCTAAATAATATATTAATATATTAGAACTTCTACAAAACATAATTAATTAAATCCAAAATAACATTTTAATTTATTATTTTCTTAAATATCTAAAACATATAGCTAATTGATACAAAGATAATTTATAGCGTATTAAATTTAATTAAGATGAACTTTAAATTTATTAAATTTTTTGAAGTAAATATAATATAAGAGTTTATTGATTAATATATCAAAAAAATTGTGTAAAAATATCTTGATATAATATTGCACTTAGATTAATGTTATATCTGATATGCACTAATCTCGATGCAAATTCAATGAATATGTTATCTATCTCGCACAATTTATGTTAGAATATTCTTAATTTATTTTCTTTGTATATATTGTACTAATATTAAATTAAATTTAATGGGAAAAAATACAAATTGGGTGATAATATGATTTTATTACAATTTACTTATGATATATTTTAAAATTATTTAATTTATATTAAGAATTCATATATTTCATTCACTTTAAAATAAAAATATATATATTTTTATCAATCATGATTAAATTTTGATGAGTTTTTCTATCAAATTTGAGAAGGTCTACTAATATTTTTAAAATAAATCCATTGACTCTTCTTTAACAGCTCATTTTCTTATTCCAGCTTCTAATCAATACAAAAGAAGCTAACTAACTAATGGCATGTGGCCACTATCAGAATTTTGCATTTAAATTAATTAATAATAAACAAGATAGATAACATTTCTCTTGATATTATGCACTATTTTGCCAAATGGAAATTGTAGAGAAGAAATCAAGGAGAGATTTGGATTTTATTAGACAAAGTCCAATTGTCTTTTTCAAAGTAAAAAACTATACTATTGACTTACAGCTGTTAAAATCGGGTCACGAGTCAGGTTCGGGTCCAACCTGAAATTAATCCGACACCAGTTGACCCTTTTGTACATAAGGGTCAGCTTTTTCAACCCGGATCCGACTTATGCGAGTTCCAGTGTTGACTCGACCCGACCCACGGCAGACGCGACGCAACGAGGGCAAACATGATGCGGGCATACTCAATGCGACACAAGCTGGGCAGATGCGGTCAACGCAGGCACTCGACGCAACAACGGGCAGACTCGGTCAGCGCGGACATGATGGTGGGCATACCGGTCAACACGTTTTTACCAGGCATTTCGTGTACAGCGGGTCGGAATCTGTGTCATTCCCGAGTTTTCGGGTCAACCCGAACTCGACCCGATTTTTGAAATGGGTCGGTTTGCTGAATCTGAACCTGACCCTTTTCACAAACGACTTGATCCTAACCCAGAATTTTCGGGTCGGATTCAAGTCGGGTTTTCGAGTCGTGTAAAATATTGACACCTTTAACTATTGTGTTATTACAATGTTGTTCATTCATATTCATCTCGATCAGATTGATCCAGTGAATTGATTAGCGTGGTTAGGTTCTACAACATGTTGACTATGAATTAGCTTAACTCATCAAGGTTATTGCTTCGTTTGTGACAACTTTTTTATTGCTTTCTAAAACAGTTTTTTAGTACAAAAATTTTTGGACTAGATATGTTTGTGCTAGAAAGCTGTTTTAGAAAGCAGTAGGAAAATTATTCACCTTGGATTGATGCTTGATAAGTAAAGAAGTCCAACAAATTTTACTCGGACCTCAGTTGTATATCTAAGGCTTCTTTTGAGACGGCTTTTTATTGCTTCTTAAAACAACTTTTTAGTTTAAAAATTAAAATTTTTATATTAGAAAACTGCTTTAAGAAGCAGTAAGAAAGTCATCCCAAACGAAGCCTGAATGTTACACTTATTGGTTCAAGCTAAATCAACTTAATTTGGTGTAACAAGTTTGTTGAAGTAAAAAAGTATAAAATTGTTGAACCCTTTTGGGCCGTATTGAACTCATCATGATCATGTTGAACTTGTCTTGACAAAGCTCACAAAGGACATTCCAAATTCACACTGTGTTAACCAATTTCATCAAATAATCAATGAACTTTTCATGAATTTGCCATTGAATTCTTATCGAAGATAATGTGTTTGAGCATACTCGACCTAAGGACTGACTAGGCCTAGTCCTTCCAATATTCAAAATGGCTCATCTCAATCCAACAAAACTATTTGGTCAATCTCTAAGGTTTCATTTGGGATAGCTTTCTTACTGCTTTATAAAGCAGCTTTTTAATATAAATATTTTTTGAAGTTGAAAACTTTTTAATTAGAAAATTGATTTAAAAAATAATAAGAAAGCTGTCCCAAACAAAACCTACAGCTACTCTCCTCTCACAACTTTTCTTGGGATAGTCCTCAAGTAGACAATCTATTCATATTTTTGATATATTTTGGACACATGTCTCATGCATGTTACAGTAAGTAATTGTTATATACTATTATGCATTTTTTAGTTCAAATGTAGCCTTTTTCGTAGAGCAAAATCATGAATTGAACTTATAAATAGGGGGTCAAGGGAAGATCTTAAAACATCCAATCATTTATCTTAGATATTTGTGCTTTCAATAATCCAAATTACATCTGAAAAATTTTCTTAGAATTTTGACAACTGCATTGACGATGAGCAAAATAGTTAAAATACTTGTTCTTCTACGAAGAAAAAAAAGAAGATTCAGGGTGGGCAATTACCCACCCTAAGCTCTTCCTAATTCCACTATTGAACAAAACTATTCAGACACTAAACTAGCTTATCAAACTTTAGATTGTGCGAGCAGTGAGGAGAACTTTTCGTCCGTCGGGGAGTGTTGCAGGTTATGGGATTCGAGCGCGAGCAGCGAGGAGAACTTTTCGTCCATCAATAAATGAGCTACGTCGCTGATCCCTCTCTTGAAAAAATAGGTTCCAAAGATGAGACATGTGAATATTACATCATATCATCTCAATCTCAACTTTTCTCATAGCTTCTTTCTCTACAATCCTATAATTCCCAATTAAATCAATAATTTTTTATTGATAATTTTCTCTCTTATGTTTTCTGATGTGACTTCTTGAACAACATTTAATTCACAAATTATAATAAACTAAAATTAATAATTATATAATAAATAAATTCATTAAATAGAATATTAAGAATTCATAAATAAACAAAAATAAAAACCTGAGAAGTAATCTAAATTACTGTTCTAAAAAATTCTTTTCTGCTTTAATAAAATTATAAATTTTCTCAGCATGGCTTTAAAAAAATCTTAATAATATTTTTATTACAAAAATAATAATAATAAATATTGCAACATAATACATCATCTTCTCATGATCTCATTATGAAGAAATTGGGGGCAGAATATGGCTGTGGGTTAGAGCTGAAAGTGAAGGGAAGAAGAAGCATTATTAATTTGTTATAGTGGAAAAATGATGAGTTTGTTAAAGTTTAATTGTCCTATTCGAACATTATTACATATTCATATAATTATAAATGTAACAAGTGGATGCAGTGTAAAAAAATGTACTGTATCTGAAATATTTTGAAATTATTTTGATGTGTACGAAATAAATGCATATGATTATTTTTTTTTGTTTGATTTGTAGTAAAATAAATCATGTGTAAAATCTAAAGATGACGGTGTCGGTGTACAGCTGGCATTGCTGGCCGATGGTTAGCGGTGGTGGAACGTTAGGGGGGGGGGGGGGGGGTGTTAGTAGCTGGTGGCGACTTTAAACTAAACATCAATATTTTCAAAACCGGTGTATTTGGAATACATTATTTATTTTAATTCAAATCAAACATCTCCTAAAAGTGTTTGCTTGATATGAAAAATGGAAAATAACTAAATTTTTATTAGGAGGGAGAGAATAGTAGCTAGTGGTCATCGCTGAAAGGTGAAGCATGAAAGAAAGAGACCTTTGTGCTTAAGCTCCAAGAAAAGTTTGTTTGGAGAGCAAATGAATAGAAGATGGTGATGGCGATAGGGTAGTTATCTGGTGGATTTGCTGTGTGGTGTAAATTTGAGACGAATTATTTGTCAGATTTCATATGATTTAATGTATAATAAAGTTTTATTTTTATTGAATTAATTATTATTATATTTTGCATAATATTTTTGTTAACAAAGAAATATTTATGACATTGATATTGTGCAAAGCTCTAACACCTAAATAGAAGTTAGGAATATATAATATTTTGCTGTTCAAATTAGAAAAGTTATTCGTTGTTGAGTTTTAGAAGTTGTTGACTTATACTATTTGGCTATTGAAATGGTTATTTACTCAAAAGAATAAGATTTTCGTATATAACACATTAACTTTACTATTTATGGGTATTGTTGCGTTCTGGAATATTCGTGACGGTAGAAAATATAAAGTTTAATGTCTTAGCTTTATACGAAAAATCTAGCACACAATCAGATAAAAGAGATGGTGCATTGTTTATAAGAGACGTCAGAATTTTTACGTGGAAACCCTTGAAAAGGGGGAAAAATCATGGGGCCTGGCCCAATTTGAATGAATTCACTAGTGTTTGCAGTCAATTATAAATAAGGCCCTTCCTTAGGGGGAAGGCCTTGGCTTGATGTAGCAAATATACATCATATAGAGTACATTACATAGTTAGTAGCTAGTGGCGACTTCAAATCAAACATCAATATTCTCAAAATCGTTGCATTTGGAATACTTTACATCCATTTTACTTCAAATCAAACATCCCTGAATGTATTTGCTTAATATAAAAAAATGGAAAATAAATAAATTTTGATTAGAATGGAGAGAATAGTAGCTAGTGGTCTTTGTTGAAAGTGAAGCATGAAAGAAAGAGGCCTTTATGCTTAAGCTCCAAGATAAGTGTGTTTGGAGAGGAAATGAATAGAAGATGGTGATGGCGACTGGGTTGTTATCTGGTGGATTTGCTGTGTGTGGTGTAAATTTGAGACGAATTATTTGTCAGATTTCATATGATTTAATGTATAATAAAGTTTATTTTATTGAATTTATTATTATTGTATTTTGCACAATATTTTTGTTAACAAAGAAATATTTATGACCTTGATATTGTGCAAAGCTCTAACACACAAATAAAAGTTAGGAATATATAATATTTTGCTGTTCAAATTAGAAAAGTTATTTATTGTTGAGTTTTAAAAGTTGTTGACTTGTACTATTTGGCTATTGAAATGGTTATTTACTCAAATGGATAATATTTTTGTATATAACACATGAACTTTACCATTTATCAGTATTGTTACGTCCTAAAATATTCACGGCGGTAGAGAAATATAAAGTTTAATATCTTAGCTTTGTACAAAAAATATAACACACAATCAGATACAAGAGAAGGTGTAGCGTTCATAAGAGACACTAGAGTTTTTATGTGAAATCCCCTGAAAAGGGGGAAAAATAATGGGGCTTGGCCTAGTTTGCATGAATTCACTAGTTTTTGCAGTCGATTACAAATAAAGCCCTTCCTTGGGAGGAAGACATTAGCTTGATGTAGCAAATATACATCATATTGAGTACATTACATGGTAGGAATTAAAAGAATCAGTATTGACATGTTTGTTTGGTCTGCAGGACCATAGTCGGGAGCGACATAGGTCGAAAATATCCAGTTAGATGACAGTGGTCAAAAGTGTGATGCCCCAAAATCTAAATAGGAAGAATTATTCTTTTAATCTTTTAATAAACAACAATCAAAACTATTAATATCATCTATCAGTAATAAATAAAAAAATATTAATATATACATCTATATTTTTTTTTTCAAAAAATCATATACAATACTCATGATTTATACAATTATATCACATATCTATCATGCCATGAGTGCAAAATAATAGCTAAAATAAAAAGAACCTGAACCTAAAGAAATCCTAACCAGCCTCACACTCATGATCCTCTGCCCTGACCTAAAATCATTTAACCACATATAATAAGCTAAAAAGCCCAATGGGTCACCAAAACATATAATTGAATTTAAAGTACGGTAAATGAGCAATATGCATATCAAGAGTTAAATCATAGCAGTTACTTTCATATGATCATTAAATCAATGCACAAATAGTAAAATTGTACGGCATAAGAGATAGTAAATCAGTACGAGTGTTAAATTTATAAAATAATCTTCGTATCAGCAATACTAATCAGTACATAAATCATATAAAGCATCAAACCAAAATATCGATAAAGACTTTCAAAATCATGTCAATGCAGTAAAATTATATAAGAGTGTACCCATACTATTCATATATTCTATATAACGTACTCAGTATATCATATGCTTAGTATTAGTACAGCAAATTGGTAGTATCAAATAGTATTAGTATCTAAATTGGTAATAATAACAATCCAGTGGCATGAGTAGTAGAATAATGTAATAACAGTAAATTTATGTAGTAATAATAAATATGTACAATAATAAGAATAATACTTCAAGAATATATTTTAGTAGTCACACTAAACAGTAAGAAGCCCTGACTATTATGATGTTTTTTAATATTATATCAATAAACTATTGGCTCAGTAAACATAGTCATCACTCTTTACCCGTCGGCACAATAATCATCTTCTTATAACTCCAAATCAGTATATCACATGAATCAGTAGAGAATAACATCAAACTATAGTATTTAAAGGAAAGCCCATCAGCCCACAATCCTGTACAGGTCAATCAGTCTCCAACCAACAGGTCAACTAGTCTTTATTTGTCTTTTATACACACATTATTATCATAGTATTGAAAGTTCGATAGGGATGTTAAGCCCTTATCAACTAGTCCCGAGGCTAACCAAGAGGGGGGGGGGGGGGTGAATTGGATATTTGAAAGAAAAGAAAAAAATTTTTATAACTTGCAGCAGAAACGAATTAAAACAATGATAAAAAGATCAATTATAGATTTCACCCAAGCAGATAATCGCAGTTAAATAAAGTGCGAAAAATAATAAGAAAGAACACACCGAATTTATAGTGGTTCGGTCCAACCTGACCTACGTTCACTCCTCGGAGGCACCCTCCAAGTATTGCACTAAACCAAATAGTGTCTCTCCTTCAGCCCCCACAGCTAGGCGGAGAAGCCCTTACAAAATCACTTCCACCTTCCCCGGTGCGGCGGAGTAGCCGGGTCCTCTGACACCAAAGAGATCTTCTTAATTCTTCCCAAAACCTCCCTCGAGACGACCCTTGAATCTGATGGTACTTAGGTGCAAGCTTGCCGGAGCAACCGTGTGAACCCCCTCACACTCCCTCGAGAATCCCCCTTCCCAGGCTCTTCTCCCTCTCAAACTCCACCCTTTCCTCTCTCCCTTCCAAGCTCTCTCTTCAAGTTTTCTTCAAAAGAACGAAGCCTCAATGGCTGCCAAAGACATCTATCAAGTGCCTTGAGAAAGCTTAAATAAAGAGCTCCAAAAACCCTTCCAAATTAGTTCTGGCGGCAAAGATCGTCCAGGACGATCGCCGGATCGTCCAGGACGATCGTCGAATCGTCTAGGACGATGTGCTCCAAAAGACGACTTCAGAAAACCCTAAAAACTCAATTTTGCCTCCAAAGATTGTCCCGGACAATCGCAGGATCGTCCTAGACGATGTGCAGAATTTGACCTGATAGTCCCATACGATCCTTGGATAGTACAGGACGATCAGTACAAATTTTGCACAAATCGTCCCGTACGATATATAGATCGTCCAGGACGATTAGAACAAATTTTGACTCTTAAATCCTTGCTTAAATTATCATGGCGGCTAGGGTTTTGAGATAATATTGGATCGTCCAGGATGATATAAATATCGTCTAATACGATTTGTTCAAAAGTTGAACTTCTGGTTTTGACAGGATCTCACTCCCCCTGAGTATGTGTACACACAGTCACAAATAAGCATACACCCTTACAGGACTTGACTCAAGAAATCAAAAAGTACATCAATGAGAAATACAACAAAGCCTATTCTACTCATTCTTGAGTCTTGAATCTTTCTTGGATTGATGCATGCTGTTCCTGAAATATTAGTACACACAAACAAATATATATTTAAAATACTAGGAGATGAACCATAATATTTGTTATCATCAAAATAAGAACTCGTGAGCCCGAGTTGCAACAATCTCCCCCTTTTTGATGATGGCAAATATTTCTGGTTGGATTTGTAAATAAAAGTATTTTCTCCTAGTCTCCCCCTCATTAAGAAAAGATTTTTAAAAATAAGGAGAAACACATTTTTTTAATTTTTTTTTAAAAAAAACTATACAATACAAATAAATATCACAAATAAAACAGTACAATTATAATACAAATAAACTTCATAAATACAATAGTACGTTCTCCCCTTTGACATTATCAAAAAGAAGAGGAGCAGAAAAAACAAAAGTAAAATAAAAATAGACTAAAAGATTGAAAACGGTCTGTGATCTTGTGAAATTTTTATAAAATCAAGAATTTTCTTGTAATGAGAAAGCTACCCCTTGATTTTATTCAAAAAGCTAAGTAAGGCATGAATTGACTACTCATAACCTAGAAAGGTTAGAAATTCAAAAATTGTTAAACTAAGCTCAGGTTTTAAAAAGGCTAAAAAACTTTTTAAGCCAATATCTAAATCAAGGAACAAATTAGATAAGGAAATAAAAATCTTTCAAAACTCCTTTCATGAAATACATCTAATAGAAGATTGATGCAAAATAATGAATCAAAAAATCTTGATTTTCAAACTCAAGTAACGAATCTATCAAAAAGTCATAAGAGTTTTCTAAACTTTAGAGATTTACAAGAATTGAAGCAGCTTTTATGGGCTAATTTTGTACCTCTTTTTCAATTTGTTTGGCGCTTTGCGCATCTTTTAATTTTTGATACACTTTGTGTATTCAATTTGGCAATTTCGCATCTTTTCAGCTTTGGGCTCATTTTGTGCCTCTTTTCAATTTGTTTGGCGTACTGCGCATCTTTTGATTTTTATAAATTGCCTCCTTTCTAAATCTTTAAAATCAGCAAACCTTATTCTTATGATAAAGACGAACAACCTGAATAAGATAATCTTGAAGTTGGTTCAATAATTTGTAAAAGATTCCTACGAGATAGACAAAATATTGGGAGATGAAAAAAGTTTTAATTTCAAAAACCAATTTATAATCTGAAACAGATTTTGAATTAAAAGTAAGATAGCCTTATTCAAAGAAATGAGATAAAGAGACAAAATCATGAGTTTTCTTCCTTTACTTGATTTTAGAGAAATCAACCACAACTAATATAGCATTTAGAAAATACAGAAGGTAAATTTTCTATTTTTTTTAGAAAATAAGATCTTTAAAAAATGATTTTTAAAATAAGAGGTTTTATGTGTGTGCTTAATCAGAAAAACAACAAAAAGTAACATAAAGAATTTTAAAAGGAAAAACAAAAATAAGAAAACACAGAAAACACAACGAATAAACAATAGTAACAAAAAAAACAAAACAAAAAACATAAACACACAAAAAGAACATTAATTTACATCAGCTTGCTCCTGATCTGATGATTCAGAAGCTAGATCTGCCCAGGGCATTTTTCGTTTTGCATTATCAGCCCTTATTATAATTTGCTTAGCTTTACCCTTTTCCTTTTCAGGAAGGGTTCTTAAGTTCGGGCACTGATTTTTCATATGTCCAGGCTTCCTACATCCAAAACAAATAACATCAGAAGAAAACTTTACATTCTTACCATTTTTACCTTTGTTCCACTTTTGATGTTGATGTTTGTGCCTTAGTAGATTTTTCAATTTGTTTGTTGCTGATGCTAACTCTTCACTTTCATCACTTTCTGAGTTATTTTTTCCAATGTCTTCAGTTTTCAGCACAATCATTTTATCTGCATCCAAAAGCTTTTGACCCAAACCTTGCTCGTAGGCAATGAGTGAGCCAATCAAATTTTCAATAGAATATTCATTCAAATTTTTTGATTCAGAAATTGCAATGACTTTGGCATCAAATTTAGCAAGTAGAGAACGTAGGATTTTATTAACTTTCTCAAAATTTGAAAGTTCTTTTCCTAAAGCATATAATGATGTCACAATTTGAGAAAACCTAGTAAATATGTCCAAGATCATTTCATAAGGTTTCATGCTAAAAAGTTCATAATCATACATTAACATATTTAGCCTAGATTGTTTGATTTCACAAGTACCTTCATATCTAGTGCATAATTTATCCCAGATTTCTTTGCCAGAAGTGCATGCAGATATTAACATACAATCATCAGAATTCAAAGCACAGAAAAAATAATTTAAACATTTAGCATTTAATTGAGCATTGATCTATCTATTCTACTCCATTCAGAAAAGGGAATATCAATTTTAATTTCATTTACAATACGTGACGGTGCAGAATAATCAATTTGAATCATATGCCACATGCGATAATCAATAGATTTCAAGAAAGTAGACATACGAATTTTCCAAAAATCAAAAGTAATATTTTCAAATAAAGGTGGCCGGGTGATTGTATATCCTTCCCCAATATTACGATTACAAAAATTAGCCATGGATCGAATTCAAAAGTTTTTAAACTTAAATTTTGAATCCCGCTCTGATACCACTTGAAAGTTCGATAGGGATGTTAAGCCCTTATGAACTAGTCCCGAGGCTAACCAAGAGGGGGGGTGAATTGGATATTTAAAAGAAAAGAAAATTTTTTTTATAACTTGCAGCGGAAACGAATTAAAACAACGATAAAAAGATTAATCACAGATTTCACCCAAGCAGATAATCACAGTTAAATAAAGTGCGGAAAATAATAAGAAATAACACACCGGATTTATAGTGGTTCGGTCCAACCTGACCTACGTCCACTCCTCGGAGGCACCCTCCAAGTATTGTACTAAACCAAATAGTGTCTCTCCTTCAGCCCCCATAGCTAGGTGGAGAAGCCCTTACAAAATCACTTCCACCTTCCCCGGTGCGGCGGAGTAGCCGGGTCCTCTGACACCAAAGAGATCTTCTTAATTCTTCCCAAAACCTCCCTCGAGACGACCCTTGAATCCGATGGTACTTAGGTGCAAGCTTGCCGAAGCAACCGTGTGAACCCCCTCACACTCCCTCGAGAATCCCCCTTCCCAGGCTCTTCTCCCTCTCAAACTCCACCCTTTCCTCTCTCCCTTTCAAGCTCTCTCTTCAAGTTTTCTTCAAAAGAACGAAGCCTCAATGGCTGTCAAAGACACCTATCAAGTGCCTTGAGAAAGCTTAAATAAAGAGCTCCAAAAACCCTTCCAAATTAGTTATGGCGGCAAAGATCGTCCAGGACGATGTGCTCCAAAAGACGGCTTCAGAAAACCCTAAAAACTCAATTCTGCCTTGAAAGATCGTCCCGGACGATCGCAGGATCGTCCTGGACGATGTGCAGAATTTGACCTGATAGTCCCGTACGATCCTGGGATAGTACAGGGTGATCAGTACAAATTTTGCACAAATCGTCCCGTACGATATATAGATCGTCCAGGACGATTAGAACAAATTTTGACTCTTAAATCCTTGCTTAAATTATCATGGCGGCTAAGGTTTTGAGATCATATTGGATCGTCCAGTACGATTTGTTCAAAAGTTGAACTTCTGGTTTTAACAGGATCTCACTCCCCCTGAGTATGTGTACACACGGTCACAAATAAGCATACACCCTTACAGGACTTGACTCAAGAAATCAAAAAGTACATCAATGAGAAATACAACAAAGCCTATTCTACTCATTCTTGAGTCTTGAATCTTTCTTGGATTGATGCATGCTCTTCCTGAAATATTAGTACACACAAACAAATATATATTTAAAATACTAGGAGATGAACCATAATATTTATTATCATCAAAATAAGAACTCGTGAGCCCGAGTTGCAACAAGTATCTTAACAGTAATCTCAATCACATATCAACATTCATTTTTAATACATTACAACAAATAATGCATAATTGAGATTAATTTAAAAAATGTCAAAATGTCCTAACAGCAGACAATAAAAATCGTACTAAGCAAAAAATTATATTTTCAGAATTTAACTAAATTATCAAATATTATATAAAATAATACTATAAAATTTTAGAAGTCAAAATAAATTTTTGAGTTGGAAAAAAATTATTGTATTTTTAAAATCACACAATAAAAATCTCAAATAGATACTCAAAATGTTCATAATCTCAATATCTATAATATATAAAAAGTTACGTGGTGAAAGTTTTATCAATACAAAATTATTTGTATTTTTCGGTAATGAAAATATAAATTTGATTGGAAAAATACCAAAAACATAAAATTCTCGAAATTGAAAATAGGGTAAAGATTCCTTACAGCGAGACGAGTAAATTTCCCAACTAACTTGATTGACGAAAATTGCTTCGCGATCTCTAAATCCCAAATTTCTTTTTCTCTCTCATCTCTTTTCTCTCAATTCTCATTTTCTTTTCTCTCTTATCTGTTTCAACTGAATGCTAAGGGAAAAGCTTTTAAAATGCTTTATAGTGACTTAGGATATTTTCATTAAAATAATAATTTAATATTATATTATTAATTTGATTATTTTCTTTTAGTATAAAATTCAAAAAATTTATTTTAGGTCTTCAAAAATTATAAAAAAGTATCCATAAAATAAATCATTTTAGTTAAAAAGTATAGATAAAATCGGTTTGCAAAATGGACACCTGACAATCTCAAAATCCCCACTTATACCGACAGGTGCCAATTGTTGACCTGGTTTTAGATCAGACCCAGGCTTTGGGTCAACCTGGTTGACCCAATAGGCATTAGTAGGCCAATTCAAGTTTGAATGCACTCTTAGTCCTCATGAGCTTGACCCCTCTTCCCTTGGACCCATTTTGACCAAGTTGACTAGGTCAACTCATCCCTTGGTCTAACCTAGCCTTGTATGGTCAAACTTGACCTATTTTGGTCAAAATTTGTCCACACAAGGTATTTAGCCTTGCCCTAGTCATCTCATGAGGGGGGACCCCATCTAAATCAGCTCCCCTATCTCCTAATTAACCCTAGAACGAATCACAGCCGTTGATCATAGCTTTAGAAGTATAAATAGGAGTTTTAGGGTCGTTTAGAGGGACCTTTGCTCTTGCCCGATCTCTAAGCCCCCAAAGCCTGTGAGATTTCGTGAGAGAGCTCCCTAGACCTCTTCCCACCTTTCCCGACCTATCCCCACCGTCAAACACCCGCCGGCGGCGAGAACTCCGGCGAATCGAAGCCACAAAGCTTCCAACCCTTATTTCCGTCATTCCAAGGCGTATTTGACCACGGTTTCTTCTACAACTAGGAGCGTGGACAATCTACAAGTGCAACAAGCCCGAGATCACTTAAATCCATTGGATATTTTCGGTATAAACCCTAATCCTAGTTTAGGACACCTCGAGTTAAATAGCTCCTTGCATGGTACGTCTTAGATCAAAATATTGGTTCCACATGATTTCTGTTCATGTATTTAGTATATGTTTAAAATTTTGCTCATTTTCGTTCACCCGATCGAGAAATTGCCAAAATAGTGAGTTAGGGCTCGGGTTCGGTCCCATGTACGCTGGAGGGTGATCTAGGCCGTTGATCTCTTGATCAACGGTTGAGAATCCGTCATTCCGCGGCCTGGGCTAACCGCGAATGTCGATCCCGCGGTCCGTTCCGTGGTCTGATCCGATCTCCGCCGTTGATTCAATACCGCGGGAGATCGAACGGCTCTGGAGCCTCGCCGACATGGCTAAGTCAAGACCGCGTCTACGGTCCTTGATTGGGCAATGATGCCGGTAATCATTACCCACGGTTGCGGGAGCCAGTGCGCGCTCGACGTGTGGCCACCCAGCAGCCGCCGTGGTTCCCTCTCTCCAATCATTGCCCGGGACCGCGGAGCCAGTCCCGGGCCGCCACGTGGATGACCGCCGCCGTCGAGAATATTATTAAATATAATTAATTTTAAAAAACTATTTTTAAATACCTTTTTTTAATAAAAAAAATCCAGTTTTTTTAATTGTTTTAAAAAAAATTATATTATAATAATATCAATATTATTATTAATAATATTATTATCTTTTTTTAAAATAATAATATTATTATATTAATACTTATTATTATTATTATTATTTTATTTAAAAAACCATTTTAAATATTATTATTATTATTATTATTTTCACTCTTTCTATTATGATTATACTAATATTAATATTATTAATTTAATAAATATTATTATTTTTAATAATACTATTACATTAATATTAATATTATTATTTTAATAATATTATGTTATTTAATATTATTATTACATTAATATTAATATCATTGAATATTATCTTTAATGATATTATTATATTGATATTAATAATATATTTTTTTAATAATATTATATTCCTTAATATTATTATTATATTAACATTAATGTTATTATATAATATTATTAGTCTTAATAATTTTATTATATTAATATTAATATTAGTATTTTAATAATACTATTATTACTATTATTGTAATATATTAGTGATAATATTATTATTATTATGATAATATTATTATTAATATTATTATAATATATTAATAATATTATTATTACCATTATTATAATATGTTAATGATATGTAT
Organism: Dendrobium chrysotoxum; assembly: GCA_019925795.1. NCBI lineage: Eukaryota > Viridiplantae > Streptophyta > Magnoliopsida > Asparagales > Orchidaceae > Dendrobium > Dendrobium chrysotoxum. The sequence continues at coordinate 53,347,416 of CM034297.1, forward strand.
TATTATTATTATTATAATATATGTTAATAATATTATTTAGATTATTATTATTTACATTTATTTTAAAATCCAGACATTATAATATATGATTTATTTTAAAATTATTAATTATTTTCAAATATTAATTATTTTAAAATATTTAAAATTAATTTTTAACCTATTTAACTTAGGAAAATCATAACTTTCTCGTTTTAAATCAGATTTTGACGCACAATACCTCGTTCTTTTCATAAAAATGAGAACTTTAATTTAAAATTATTTCCTGCATCTGACTCTGTATTTTCTGGATTATTTTCTGTGCTACCTAATTACTCGATTATTTGATTATTATTTAATTACTTTAAAATTAAAAATTAATTTTAAATATGAAAATATTTTGAAACGCCTTGGTGGTGGCCAGTGGATCTCCTAGGGATATAACATGAAATCATTTTCAAACTATCTTATTTTAAAATTATATATTTATGTACTTAATACGTATATGTATTTTAAACCTTTTTTAAAAAAACTACATATATTATTAAATCCTTAATCTTGGGAGATCCACTGGGTGAAATCTTAAACCTAGGCTATGTATGCGAAGAGCAATTCATCTGGGAGAAGGATTAGTGGGTGATTGTGTCCCAATCATTCACTAATCACTTCATTAAGTTTCCTTAGTATTTTCGTAGTCCTTGTATGTGTAGGTTACACAAGCACTTAGCCTAGGCTCTCCTAGATCTAAGGACATAGTTTGGTGTGTTTATATTTGCTGCATTTACCCTCCATGTTATGCCTAAGGGTTAGTTACTTCATTTCATTCATATATAACGTAGTGACACCCTAAGGACAACAATTAAGGACCGTCTAGCGAACTTAGAATATTTCTAGGAGCTAGGATAGATCCCGGATTGCTATGAAACTTTAAACACTAGTGCTTAGTGACATCTGGAACCCTATAGAATTTTTTAGGAATTTTTTGGACTCGTTAAAATACTTAATTAGCAAACCCTAATTTACCTGTTAATTAAACCTCAGAAACTTCAGAAAAATCTAATAAATCCATTTTAAATCATAAAAAAACCCATAACATCTCAAACTCTCCAGAATTCAGTCCCCAACCTTAGATAATTAGGGCCCCTTTATTGGATATTAATCTAAACTTTAATTCAACTTTAATCAAAAATCACCTTTTTGCCTTAATTAAATCATTAAAAATTATTAAAAATTCTAATTTTTCCCCAAACACTTGGGAACACCTTCTTAGGTCATTTATGACCTTTGGGGGTGATTCTAATCAGTTTGGAGCTGATTTGGGCCAAAACCCCCAAAGTACCCCTAATTTGGCAATTTCGATAATTTATTTAATTGCCCCAACTTCTAAAAATCATAACTAATTACAGAAAACTCCTAAATGGGAAAACTAAAAGGCATTCAACTCTAAATAAAGTCTAATATTTACCAAAAATATTAGGTGTCCATAAATCAGCCTAAAATGAAAAGTCAACTTTCCGGTCAATTGTAGCCTATAGTATAGGGCCTGAAACTTCTAAAATTCATAACTTTGCGTAGGAAACTCCAAATCCAGCAAACTCAAAGGCATTCAACTCACATTAGGGTCTAGTATTTATTAAAAATGTTAAAATTTCAGAAATCAACTTAAATCAAAAAGTCAATAATACGGTCAAACTTAGTTCAAAATAAGACCAAAACTTCAGAAATTCATAACTTTGGATAGAAGAGTCCAAATTGGGCATGCTAACTGTCTAACTGATCAGGTTAAGATCCAGTATTTTATAAAAATATTAGCTATCCACAAATCCCCCTTTAATCAAAAAGTCAATTTTAGATCCTCCTTAGCATAGTGTATAGGTGGACCCCGAACCTCCTAAAACTCACTAATGCAATTTAAACTTCAAACATCATTATCCTAAGTATTAAAACTGACATACACATCAAATTAATTAAAATAGACCCTAATTCACTAATATTTGGAATTTAATTAAAATTTCCTGTTCAGACCTACAACAAACCTGGACAGTAGGCAATTGTAACTAACGACCCAGCTTAGGATCTACCTCAGCCACACGGGCTTCTACACACACTATAGAATTATTTGCTAGAGCACCACTTCTAGATTTAAGCTAGGCCGGTGTTTACTTTTCCTGCTGTATGCCGAGCTTTTCTGAATTTCACTGCATGTCATGATTGAACTGTTGGTGTGTTTGCTTACTTTTACTGCACTCTGAAATTTGATGTGGCTGCACGATAGACTACCCATAGGTTAGGATCGATGATGATACTAATGATATTTTTTGTAGGTGGCCATGCTCATGCAGCGCTAAATAAAAGGGGGGCAATAATCATGATTTAAATACTAATGTCATTTTATGCAGGTGCTTCAGAAATTGCTCAGCCCCCCTAAATAAATGAGGGCTAATTAAAAATCATCATAAATTACTACAAGTGCTCCAGAACTTGCTTAGCCCTCAAAATAATTAAGAGCATGACCAAGTTTGACTGGCATGAATATTTTCTTTACATGTGTCTATAACTGCTTGGGATAATTTTCACTAGGATAACCTTGCAGGAGAGTCTAGATTTACTGCTTTCATTTAATGTAATTACTTGTAATCTGGTATAGAGTTGTGAAAGTTTATTTTGAGTGGAGATACAAGAATCCAAAGGTTGAATTTCAAAGAGGAAAGGACACCCAATATGAGGATAGTCCTTTTCTATTTGGAAATCTAAATTTGAATCATTCTACTACCTGAGGAGTACAAGGAAGAGGAGACCCAAGGAGTTCAAGGAAGTTGAGATCCAAGGAGTCCGAGAAAGAGAAGATCAAGAAGATGAAGATCCACAGTATCCCATTCAAAATAACTTGCGTCTGTATTAGAATTAGAAATCCGGGTTGTTGGCAGTGGTGCCTGACCACTTTATTTTCTACAGACCCTGATTTGTAATTAAAGGACAGTTGGCCTATGGACATTTAATTGATTTATTTAATTATTTATTGTGTTTGATTTGATGTTGATTGCATATATGATACATGCTTTTCTTAGTTTCTTAGCGTTTGTGTGCCACTTTTGTTTCAGCCTGGATTTTGTTAGGCTCTCTAAGGACTAAAACTTTTTCTACTCATAACTAACATTCAAAATTCTAATGTTTAAATAATTTAGCAACCTAACGATCTAGGGAACTACCAGAATCGTCCGGGGTCGCATGCATATTATTACATTTCTCTCTTTCCTTCTATAAGACACTTCCCCGCCTGCGGGTAGAGTCTGGATAATCTGACCTATGAGGATGAGGTGCCGGACCTGGGGAAGCCCAGTCTAATTCTAAAAATTATTTTATAAGCCTTTTTAAAGTTCTATGCATACCTGATTTGGAAGCTTCAACTAGCATGCATTGCATTAGAAACTAACTAAATCAAAATTTTAATTGCATTAGCTCTAGGAGCATTCAGCCAACATTAGTCCCGGGCTAATTAGGAAATCCTCTAGTCGTCGGTCCTACTTTCAAGAACTATAACCTACCCACCCATATTTCATAAATGACTGGACAGCATGGTTTTTAAAGCGATTAGGTGGTTAGCTGGCTCCCCCTTCCAGGCCAGGGTAAGTCTAAGTTTTGGCATTGCATTAGTTAGGACACTGGTGTTAGTGTTGCGTAGAACATTAAACCCATTAGATTTAGGATTCAAGGCTACTATTATTTCGTAGTACGCTTCATCAGTAGGTAGGTCTTCTGTCTTCCAGAGACCGTAAGCCCTACATATCCGCGTCACACTGATGACGCCACCTCTATCCTTCTCTCCTGCATGCTATGAGTGCATGACTTTTAGTTTATCCAGTTTCTTCTCACTGCCTTAGTCCCTCCGGATGCTGATATGAGCCGTGCATGTTAACTAAGCCAGTTTGAGCCTTTCTTCTCCTTTGAGTAGGATTTCCTAGTCTCCTCCCTATGTGCCAATCCCAATTTAGAAAGAATAATATAGAATCCTTAATCGAGAGTTTTCTCAAGCTCCGGCTTGAGATGTAATTAACCGCGGGGGCTTGCGCCCATGGGAAACCGCATCCCACTCTCAAATAAACTCCATTCGAGCTAATGTATCGGGTGGGGGAAACCCGTTGTGATTAGATCATACATGTTGTTATCCATCGGGGTGTGCTGGTGAGAGCTACTATCCTCAATGGCTAATTATATATGTGATCGAATCTGCCCTTCCAATTGGCAAAATATTGTCTCCCCTCGCGGGGCGGCGGTGTTATTTTGTGTCCTTTCGGAGGTCCACACCAATTTCGTAAGGATTTTCACCAGCGCCAGAAAATTAAAAAAAAATTGTGTAATTAAAACACTACAATAACAACACTATGGAGAAGACAGTTTATAATTTGGAGTTATAATGACTCCAGGAAAAAAATTTAACTGGGTCAAGATACAAGTTATTACAGAAAGGACCGTAGTCGATAGGTGATGGAGGTCAAAAAAACTATTGTAGGGTGACGATGGTCAAAAGAATCATAGTAAGTGGGTGACGAAGGTTAAAAAGACAGTTGTTTGGCAATAGAGGTCAAAATGATCGTAGTTTGGCGACGAGGGTCGGAAAGACTGTAGTTGGGGGGCAAAGGAGGTTGGAAAGATCGTTGTCTGGCGACGGAGGTTTGAAGGGCCATAGTCGGCCGGCAACGGAGGTTGGAAAGATCGTTATTTAGAGACAGAGGTTAGAAGAATTGTAGTCGGTGAGTGATAGTGGCTAGAAAGACCGTTGTATGGCACTAGAGGTCAGAAGGAACGTACTCGGCAGGCGGTAGAGGTTAGAAAGATCGTTGTCTAGTGATGGAAAGATCGTAGTCTGGCAACGAATATCGGAAGGACCATAGTTTGGTGACGGAGGTCGGAAGGACCTTAGTCGGGGGCGATAGTTGTCAAAAAGATCGTAGTCTGGAGATGGAGGTCGAAAGGACCGTAGTGGACAGGCGACAGTGGTCATAAAGACCGTTGTCTAGTAACGGAGGTCGGAAGGATAGTAATTGACGGGTGTCAGTGGTTAAAAAGATCATAATCTAGCGATGGAGGTCAAAAAGATTATTGTCTAGCGATAGAGGTCGGAAGGACCGTAGTCTGGCAACAACAGTCGAAAGGACCGTAGTCGACGAGTAATAGTGGTCAGGAAGATCGTTGTCTGGTGATGGAGGTTAGAAGGATCGTAGTCAATGTTTGATGGAGGTTGAAAAGATTGTAGTATGTCGACAAAGGTTAGAAGGACTGTTGTCTAGTGATGGAGGTCGAAAGGACCTTAGTATGGCGATGGAGGTCAGAAGGACTGTAGTCGGCAGGCGACATTGGTTCGAAAGACCGTTGTCTAACGATGAAAGTCGGAAGGACCGTAGTCGGCGGACAATATGTGATGCCCTAGAATCTAAATTGGAAGAATTATTTTTTTAATCTTTTAATAAACAATAATTAGAGATATCTAATATCATCTATCAATAATAAATAATAAAAATAGATTCTATGATTTAAAACATTAATATACACATATATATTCATTCAAAAAAATTATATAATACTCAGAATCTATACAATCATCTAATATCTATTCTATCATGAGTACAAAAGAATAACTAAAATAAATAGGAACAGAACATGAAGAAATCTTGACCAGCCTCACACTCCTGATCCTCTGCCCTTACCTGAAATCATTTAACCATATATAATGAGCTAAAAAGCCCAGCAGGTCATCAAAACCTGTAACTGAATTTAAAGCACGGTAAAAGAGCAATATGCATGTTAAAGATCAATTCATAATAGTAGCAGTCATATGATCATTAAATAAGTATAAGAATAGTAAAACTCAAATGTAGTAACAGTAGAATTTGTAAGCAGTAAAACACTATGATACAACAGTTAGTAAAGTAGTAACCTAGTATAAGTGTCAAATTTATAAATCAATCATGTCTATATAATCGAATAAAACATCAAATCAAAACATCGATAAAGACTGTCAAAAATCAAATCAATACAGTAAAATCATATAAGAATGTACACATACTATTTAGGCCTCCTATATTACGTGCTTAGCATCACATACTTAGTATAAGTACATTGAATCAATATTATCAAATAGTATCAGTATCCAGATCGGTAATAATTATAATATGGTGGCAGAAGCAGTAGAATAATGCAATAATAGTAAATTCATATAGTACTAATAAATTCGTATAATAGTAAGAATAATACCTCAAAACATGCATTTAAATAGTCATACTAAACAAGTAAGAAGTCATGGCTATCACGGTATTTTCAATGTTAGTATCAGTATTAATAAATTATTGGCTCAGTAAATAGAGTCGTCACTCTTTGCCCGTCGGCACTGTAATAATCTCCTTATAACTTCCAACTAGTATATTACGTGAATTATTAGAGGATAATATCAAACCACTTTATTTAAAGGAAAGGCCGTCGGCCCACCATCCTGTACAGGTTAATCAGTCTCCAACCAATTAACAGGTTAACCAGTCGTTATTTGTTTTTTACATGACACATACATTATTATCACAAATTATAATAATAATAGTGACTAGCTACTGCTTAAGTACATGTCCACATTAATTTATAAAATATTACAACAAATAAAGCATATTTGAGCATAATTCAAAAAATGCTAAAATATTCTAATAGTATACAATAAAAATTATACTGAGCAAAAATTCACATTTTTAGAATTTAACCAAATTACCAAATATTACATAAAATAAATTTTGAAGCTTTAGTTGAACTACACCATTTTTAGACATCAAAGTAAATTTTCGAGTAGACAAAAATAACTGTATTTTTAAAATCACATAGTGAAAAATGTTAAATAAATACTCAAAATGTTCATAATCTCAATCTCTATAACATACAAAAAGTTACACAGTAAAAGTTTTGCCAATACAAAGTTATTCACGTTTTTCGATAACGTAAATACAAATTTAATCAGAAAAATGCTAAAAACATAAAATCTTTGAGAAATAGGGTAAAGGTTCCTTACAACGAGACGAGTAAATTTTCCAATCGGCCCGACTAACAAAAATCGCTCCGCGGCCTCCAAATTTGAATTTCTCTTTTCTCTCTTCTCTTTCTCCCTTAATTCTTATCTAAAACCTCTCTGTTATGCCGAATGCTTTGGGATTAATGGCTTTTAATGAAAAACATAAGTACTTTAAGATATTTTTATATAATATAATATAATTCTTTAATATACTATTTATTTAATTATTTTTTCAATAACAAATTCATATAAATTATTTTGGACTTTAAAATTTACGTAAAAATATTCATAAAATAACACATTTTATTTAAATGATTATGGTGAAATCGGTTTGCAAAACGTACACTTGATGGTCCTAAAATCCTCACTTGTATCGATAGATATCAACTTCTTAAAGATTTTCGATAGTGCCCAAAAATTACGAAAAAATTCATGTTATTAAAATATTATAATAACAGTGCTATGATGAAGACGATTTGTGATTTGGAGTTATATTGATGCCAGAAAAAAATTTATTTACCTAGGCCCAAATATGGTTTATTACACGATAGTGGTCAGAAAGACCGTTCTCTGGTGACGGAGGTCGAAAGGACTGTAGTCGACGTGTGAAGAGGTCGGAAAGATCGTAGTTTGGCGACAGAGGTTGAAAGGACCGTTGTCTGGCAATGGAGGTCGGAAAGACTATTATACGGCGACGGAGGTCAGAAGGACCGTAGTTGGCGGGCAATAGTGGTCAGAAAGACCGTTGTCTAGCGACGGAGGTCAGAATGACCGTAATTCGTGGGTGACATTTGTCAAAAAGACCGTTGTCTAGTGATGGAGGTCAAAAAGACCATAGTCGGTGGCCGGGTTTAGTAGTTGGTGATCGGCTGGTGGCAACTTCAAACTAAACATTAATATTTTCAAAACCGTTGCATTTGGAATACCTTACATTCATTTTAATTCAAATCAAACATCTCCTCAAAGTATTTGCTTGATATGAAAAATGGAAAATAAATAAATTTTGATTAGAAAGGAGAGAATAGTAGCTAGTCGTCTTTGCTGAAAGGTGAAGCATGAAAGAAAGAGACCTTTGTGCTTAAGCTCCAAGAAAAATTTGTTTCGAAGGAAATGAATAGAAGATGGTGATGGCGACTGGATAGTTATCTGGTAGATTTGTTGTATGGTGTAAATTTGAGACAAATTATTTATCAGATTTCATATGATTTAATGTATAATAAAGTTTATTTTTTCTTGAATGTATTATTATTATATTTTGCGAAATATTTTTGTTAACAAAGAAATATTTATGACCTTGATATTGTGCGAAGACCTAACACATAAATAGAAGTTCGGAATATATAATATTTTGCTGTTCAAATTAGAAAAGTTATTTGTTGTTGAGTTTTAGAAGTTGTTGACTTGTCTTATTTGGCTATTAACTCAAAAGGATAAGATTTTCGTATATAACATATTAACTTTACTATTTATAGAAAAATAACTCTGGCCTCACCCTTTCTATTATAATTTTGTCAAGTGTACGATGATGCATAAAAGGAGAGTTGCGGACAATGATGAGTTGACAGATGGTATTGGACGCTCGGGTAAGGGCGAACAAAACTGTGGCAGTGGTCCTGAGAGATAAAGTGGTTGGTGTCGAAAGGCATGCAACGGTGGGTTGACGATGAGGTCTAGTTAGGTTCTACGAAATAAGGCAATTGCTTGTAAAAATGTCTGACATTTACATCTACGAGGTGGAGTTTTTACCCTTCGCTTCAAAATTATAGCCAAAATGTCCTTCTCTAGTAAGATCCCATTTCTACCCTTTCCTATGAGACATATCCCTTCTTTCTTAAATAGCATTTGGATGATGGAGATTGCATCGATAAGATAAATTTTGAATTTGATTTGAACTTAGGGTCTATTTGGGATAGCATGACTGCTTTATTTTTAGATAACAATCATAATTTCGTTTGACTACTGCTTTTTCGTTGCTTTCTTACTATTTTTTAAAAATTTTATAGTGGAAAGCTGTTTTCTACAATTATAGTAATGAAGTTATTATCTTCACAACCAATTTTATAAAATGTTATAGCCGTCCAAAACAGACCCTGATATGATATTGCTCTTATTTTGGCTATTCTTCCAAGAACTTTTTTACCTAAATTGAGATATATGTCACCAAGACTTAGGCTTCATTTGTGATAGCTTTTTTACTTCTTTTTAAAACGGCTTTCTAGTACAAAAATTTCTAATTCACAAAATTTTTATACTAAAAAGCTGTTTTAGAAAGCAGCAAAAGAGCCATCACAAACGAAGCCTTATGATATGTTTGAGACAATTTTCTTTTTGATTTACTTTTCATACTGCTACAACAGTTTTTATTTGGCTACTATTTTTTCATTGTTTTCAAAAACTTTTTGCGCTAGAAAACTATTTTATCAGCAACTTTCAAAAAAGTTATTTTCTCCATAATAGCTTTACAACATCTTTTATAAAATTTGATACAATTTATTTGGTATAGCTTGCTCTCTGCTTTGCTTTTCAGACAACAATTATAATTTCATTTTTGTTACCATTTTCTTGCCACTTTCTCATATTTTTCAGAAATTTATGTGGAGAAAGCTATATTTTGCAACCAAAATAGCTAAGTTGATTTCCCTACATCAACTTCATAACTAGCTCTATAAAAAGCAATTACTATCCCAAACAGACCTTTAATTTGATTCATTCAAATCTAAACATGAACTATTTGAAATATATCATGATTATGTAGCCATAGTCTAATTTTAAGATTTGCAAAATTTTTTATATTGTCACTTATCAAGAATTACGAGAATTATAAATTATATTAAACATTTTATATAGTTGAATTAGTAAAAAGAAGAGAATTAAAATTGGAGCAGATATTCAAATATCACTCTATTAATATTATTATTTTAAATACTTGAGATGTAAAGTCACATTCCCTTAACAAATATAATATTAAATTTAATGAAAAAGAAATAAAACTGTTACGATTTTGAAAGGAAACCGTAATGAATATTATAATTCTTAATGTTAGGTATATAAATAGTATTATAAAAATGATATGTATGTAAGTCCTTAAATAAAGGGGAATTTACATATGTACCATTTTTATTTTATGCTATTTACATATTTAACATCTAAAATTTTAATATTTTATGTCTATCACTTATATATAATTTTAATGTCAAATATATCAATCCTATATTTCATTCATACAACTCATATCATCTTATAAATTTTAATATTTCATTTCATGCATCCAATTTGTTATAGGATTTTTTTTTAAGAAGGAGCATGGTGTTAATTTAAATTAGGAATATGAGCAAAATTTTAAAAAATTTTAAAAAGAAGCAAACTAGCTAAATCATTTGGCACATTCTAAAGAATGCACCAAATGATTTAGAGCATTCAGAACTAGCCAAATCATTTGGTGCATTCTTTTGAATGCACCAAATGATTTGGCTAGTTCTTTCATTTGGTGTATTCACCCCAGTCAGTAAAATTAAAGTATGAAATAATTCATTATAGCAATGCGTCAAACAGTTTGGTGCATTCAATGGAATGGGCCAAACTGTTTGGCTTATTCTAAATACGCCAAACTATTTGGTAGAATTAGCCAAATAGTTTGGTGCATTCACTGGAATGCGTCATTTTGTTTGGCTAGTTTGTTTTTCTTAAAATTTTTTAATACTCTGCTCTATTTTTAATTTAAATTATATATTATGCTCCTATTTATAATATTTTATTTGTTATATGAGTGATACGTATGAAATATTAAAATTTTAAATATTAGATATATAAATAGTATTATATAGAATGATATTTATGTAAATGCCCAAATAAAAAACTATACTTCGCTGCTCCTGTGAGTGTGTTCCTCTACTCCTCTCTGGGTGTCGATTGGCCGGCGAGGAGGACGATGAACAACGCTTCGATGAGCAATACGTACGAGTATGGAGATGCCGAGTACTGGGATGCGAGGTATTGGGAACAGGCCGGCTCGTCCTTCGATTGGTACCAGCGATTCTCCGCCCTCCGCCCCTTTATTAACAAATTCATCCCAAGCTGCTCTAAAATTCTCATGGTCGGCTGCGGAAATGCGCGTACCCCCTTCTCCACCTCCATTCTTTTCAAAAAATTTGGTTTGTTGATTGAAATTTCGCTATTAGGTTTACTGGCTTGCTGTTTCAAGCTAATTTGCTTACAAAATAGCTTTTTTATAGTTAGGGAGTAGGATCAAAGTTGGGCTGAACATGTCAATGATTAAATATGTTTTCAACCCCAAAGTTTAAACTTGTGGGAGAATGCGAATTACATGATATTTATACACAAATATATATTTCAAATATCTGCATTTGGATTGATTTTCTACTTATGTGTATCTTAAAAGATCATAAATGACATTTTCATTGAATCAGTTAAGTGAATGAAGTGACTTCTGAAGGGCTTGTAGAAGCATCATTGTTAGGCAGTGTCTTCTAATGCAACAGTTGTAGTGTTCGAAGCATGTCACTGCCTTCAATAGATTGAGCTGAAATTAAAAAAATAAAGTTCATTAGAGAATTGTTGGAAGTTGTATTTTAAAGTATGGTCGCATTTGTCTTGCTTTAATAAAATTGAAAGGACTTTATGGGGCTTTTTGGTTACAAGTCTGATTTAATTCAAGTTGGATTTAGTATATCATGTAGATCTAGATCTAGTAAATTCTTGAGGTATTAAATCCTGAATACTAAAATTATTTCACATGATAGATGTTAAATCTGGTTTAGTTATGATAAATCGTTTGATATATATTTGAAGATTTAAGATTTTAATGAAGGAAAAAGAAGAGGCACAATAAGAAGAAGTGATGTAAATCTTTCAAATCATACTTCCTCCAAGATTTACTAAATTTGCAGTTTAGCCTAAAACCTTATTTAAGAAGGTAGTAAGATTTATTTGGCTTAAAAGTTGTTTGGCAAGTTTAGCCTAAATCATGGCTAAATCTTGCAACCAAGCAGCTCTAAATGATTTGCTATATTTACTATCCTCATGCATATTATTTGACAGGTATTTCGGAGGATATGGTGAAGGATGGATATGCAGACATAATGAACATTGACATTTCATCAATAGTGATAGAAATGATGAGAAAGAGATGCATGCACATTCCTCAGTTGAAATGTATACTTCTTTTCAATTTTCCAAAATAGATTAATAATGAAGCAAGTCTTATTTCTTCATTTCAAAGCAAGAAATGGACCAAGTCCTTTGGGTATCCTAATGTGGTATTTTTGCAGATATGCAAATGGATGTAAGGGATATGAGCTTCTTTGAGGACGAATCATTTGATTCTGTGATTGACAAAGGTTTTTTGCTTTTTAATGATATTGTGCTTTGGTGCACTTCTTGAAAATTTAGAACTATTGAAGCATTATCAGCTGATGAATCTTCTTTTTCTATTTATTTTCTTTGGTGATGCCTTGTTGACTTTTTCTATGAAGGGACTCTGGATTCTTTGATGGTAAACTTGATATTTTTTGTTTTTAGTATCATTTTCTGTGAGTTTGAATCGCTGACTCTTTTATACCTGTTATGCTCTTAACATCATAGTGTAGCACTGATGCTTCGTTCAGTGCTTTTTTGATGATAGAAGAAGTGAACAGGTAAGTTTTCACTCTATTTTGGATTTCATTTGAAAAGAAAATCATCAACTGCTATTCCTTTTTTCAAACTTAATGCAATTTTTACCTCTGACAATTAAGATTGTCTGATATCTAGGCTTCTTAAACCTGGTGGGATATATATGCTGGTATATCCTTTGTTCTTAATATTTCTTACTAAATTTTCATATTTTTTTACTATTAAATTATTTTCAAGTCTATTGAGTTTAGAAATATCTCATGTGTTGCAGATAACTTACGGTGATCCATCAGTGAGGATTCCTCATTTGAATCAACCCGGGTGTTGTTGGAAAATTACTTTGTACATTATACGTAAGCATAGATATTCTCATTACACTATTACATGCACTTTGGATTTTTATATATTGGCATCATGTAGTTTTGTCATAATGTGATCGCCAAAAATCTTGCTTTAAAAAGAAGAATTAGGTTGACGAGTGCCAGTTTCATGTGAATAATTCAGTTGCAGCATCATTTTTAATGTCCATAATACATTATGATCAAAATGATTGTATGCATTACAACCTTGAGAGGTTAGGGTATTATTGGTGTTCTTGGCTTCTCCATATCTATCACCTTCTCTAGGCCCAAGCAATGCCTTCTATGATTATAATTGCCATAATATCCATGCAGTTCTCTTTTGGAACTAAGACTTTTAAAGTTAACATCTCATTAAATCATGTATATATTTGGAATAAAAATGTTAGCAACGCAGCCTCAACATGTACACAACCTGTTACAAAATCATGAACTTAAGCCTTACATAAAACATGAAGATCATCATCTTACTTCACAAAATTCAAAGCACAAGGAATTTGAACACATATATGTTAGGTTTCGTCCTAGTTTGGATTTCAACATGCGTTAAATCAATTGCCATTGTCCTTCCTTAATTGTATTGGCCAATCCCTCTCCCCAAAGAAGTGGTTCTAAGCATTCCTACATATCTTAGTCAAACCCTCCTTATTCTCAAAGCAACATGTAATGAGTCAAGAGTATATTCCCTTCTAATTATAACTTTACCGACCTATGTACTGCTTAGTTTAGGTTTGATTCCTTGTTTTTCTCTCTAGTAGCTCTATACATACAAGCTTCATATAGCCTGATTGATTCGATGAATGGAATTACAAACTTTGGTTGCTTGTTGTAATTGATAATTCCTCCATCAAACTAGCACCCCATGGTTCTAGCCTCCACTCTCCATTCCTAATCTAGCCTAATTTCTAAGGCAAGGGATGACTACCCCATAGAACTAGTAAACCAAGCCTCTCCACTCCACTCCACCTTCTATATCAAGGCTTCCTCCTCATAATTTTTGGCTGAGCTGTTAGGTTTAATTCCTTGTATTTCTCTCTTGTAGCTCCATACATACCTGCTTCATATAACCTTTTGATTCAATGAATAAAATTACAAACTTTGGTTGTTTGTTGTAATTGATAATTCCTTCGTCAAACTAACACCCCATGGAGGTAAGGGATGACTACCCCATAAAAATAGTAAACCAAGTCTCTCCACTCCACTCTACCTTCTATATCAAGCCTTCCTCATAATTTTTGGCCGAGCTGCTAACCGTAATTAGTGCCATACCAAAACAATCCTAAACACCACAAAACTCTTATAAGATTGTAACACGCCAACCACCCCTTCCTCCCTTCAAGGGCATCCCACAATAAGCAATCATACTACTTGTTTATAACTACGAAAGCAATTACCTTTCTCATCAAAGATCTTCCCACCAACATCTATCATCTTGTTGAAGCTTTACAAAATAGGAATTGTATGAGGAATATCTATACCTGTCGAACATTGATTAAAGGCCAAATGTCAAACATATATATGAAATCATTGTGGATACTGAAAAGTAAAATGAATGAATCTAAGTTATTGGGATTTATAAGCCTTTAGGCACATTTTTAGAGAAAATCATTCGCTACACTATTAATAATTTTTCGCAGCATCTGTGTTGTTCCATTGGTGCAATCTTTGGATAAGCAACATGTGTTTTATAAAGGAATTTCGAAGATGCTATTGATTATACTTGTAATTATATTGGGAAACAATCTCATGAGGTCTATAATGTTAAGATGATTTCTTAATGATATTGTAGGGGCCAGCTTGAGACTACTATAAGCTTAACTCAGATGATTAAAAATGTTCCCTTTAAACAGTTCTAATTAGTGGAATTGCTAAGAATACATTATTAAATGTTTAGGGTGCGTGAGAATTGGGTGCAAATTCTTAACTTAGAGGTTTTGCAAACTCTTTCAATTCTATGAACCATGGGATAGTGCTGATATAAGATATGATGCTTGGTGTATGGATGAGGAAAGTTTAAGCTCTCAAGTAATCGTGGTTCACCCAACTACATTAGCATGCATGGAATGTTCGCTGAATATTGGTAGAGGGATGATATTTATGGCTCGACTCAAATCAGAAGCAGATAAGAAAGATCTTACAAAATAAGCCCAGTTGCAAGAGTAAACCTCGAAAACTCCACCATGACGTTTGCAAGTCAAAGCATAGTTTTACTTGGTTTTTTGTGCTCCCGTTCAGGAGGTATTTATAGGAGAAACCATTGCCAAAAAGCTTTCAGTAGATTCATAACCATTTAACAAGATTCCTACAAGGTAAACTTACATTTAGGACATTGAACTTAGAGTTTAATCTTTTTGAACATTCATACTTCACTACATTTCCTCATCTCGAAGGACCTCATATTTTAAGCTTTGTCATGTAATCATTTAATGGTTAGCCTTTTGAATTGTAAATCTATCATACGCTTAGCTAAAACCTAAGATGTCCCGAAAGAAAATTTTGTTTTCATTAGATTACTATTAATAAGACATCTGGGCTTATCAGGCTTACAAAATTTGCACATATAAACTTCTTGATGCTTTGAATGGTTGCACTCTGCATATTTAAGGGCCTTTCTCAGAGCCTTTTGGTGCTACTAGTCTAGCATGATGAGGATTGTGTAGCTTCATACCTGTGGTAGGTCAAGTATTCCTTTAATTTTTCCTTAAGATTGAACCCTTATGGTGTAGCTATGCTTGTTCTCTAGCTATACCCACCACTTGGTAGCGGCATCCTTGGTCTTGTATATGTATTTACTTGGTAGATTTAAGTTTGTAGTTGTGCCTACTGCCAAACCATCCATTAAAAATAAATTGTGATTCAGATATGACCATTGAAAAATGAGTAATGCTATAGTGCCTATACAAATCGACAGAGTCCAAAAACGTTGCTTCTTGTGCGCTAAATCAGCTTCCACTATCCACATCTTATCTATTTCATTTTATACGAGGCCACATGCATCTACATCAACACTGAATTTAATGTATGAATTTATTGCAGCTCATCTTAGATCTGTTAGTTCGGAGTTTTGGCTATCAATTAAGAGGTCTTTAATTCGAAGCTTGCATGTGAGATGTCTGTGTGAGTTTGTCTTAATTGGCTTAATAGTCTCAAAAAAATGTATGAATTTATTTGGCAAGTATATCATTACTCTTTCCAATTTATAAAGCGTTCATTGTGCTAGTAAAACTTTGTATGAAGTTCTGTGTTAGGATATCTTGCTTGAGAATGATTGGGACTTTCTGTTTAGCGGTTTGCTGTTTGCTGCTTAGAACTTCGTGCTTTAAGAACCATCCCAGGTTAGAATTTGGCCTTCTACTTATGCTAACTGTGCGGGTTGAACCCAAAATCTTCTCTTCTGTGGGAGCAGTGGAAAACTTCTTGGTTAGAGTAAAGAGTGAAGTGAAAACCCTTCTGGAAACGGGAATTCTACATGCCTCATGAAACTGGAGCAAAATGCATGTTTTGTTTTGAGGTGATATCTAAGATTTGTTAGGGTTATTCCGTAAATCATGTTCTGAAAAAGCTTGCTAGCGTACTCGATCCTCATGGATAGAAGACGCTTGTGACATAGTTGGGCTACTGGAGTATTTCTATCGATCGATCAGTCATCATATAGGCTCTAGGCAGATAAAGTTTTCTACTGATCTTGTATTCCAGTTCGCTAATGAAATTATTTGAGAAAAAAATCAAAATGGTCCATTGACTCTTTATGAAGGACCGAAATGATCTCAAACTATATTAAATGATCATTTTAGTGTTGTTTGTTTTTAAAAAGGAATTAAAATAGTCTCATAAGATTATTTTGATTTCTCTTTAAGGAGTTGAACCAAAATGTTTTTTAAATATAGTTTGGGATCATTTTAATCCCTTATAAAGAGTCTGAACTATTTTGATCCTTTTCTCGAAATTATTTATTGAGAATGCTAAGTCTGATCATTCTTATATGTTCCAATATGCAAAAATATGTATTAAGCTTGATAAATAGTTATTGTTTGTAAAGTTTTAAACCTTGCAATAAAGCTAATTACGGGTCAGTGCATGGAACATTTCACCATCAGCTCATGAAAACGCTACAATTGTTGCTTTTCAATTCATATTTGAACTCAAACAAGAAATATTGCAGATCATGCTTCATCAGAGAAGCATTTCACATTTCATACTTCTATTTCATATTATAAATCCCTCCTCCCAACATTTTTGCTGAATTTGTTCAGCCAGGGCAGGCTTTGAAAGTGTTGTAGGCAGTAGCAGCTCACTGAGATCAGTCATGGAGCCTGTTCCACTTACAGAAGATGGTTTACTTGCACCAGAATATGTTCTTGAAGATCCAGATTCTCACTATATCTACATCTGCAAGAAGATGGAGGATTAAGCGACCCCCATGTATTTTGAATCCTTTTTTTCTTTTCAATTGAAAAATACTGCGCTAATGCCCATTTTTAGCTGCTGTTATCTTCTCCTAGTTTTTGTTGCAGTTTGTTGGAAAATGTCTTTGATCTATCTGTGTTTCAAAGAGAAACAAAAATAGAGAAATGAAAATACACCATTACTATTTTTTTCTAGTATGGTTCCTGGAACAGAGAACCTATTGAATCTGCGAAATTACTACGTGCGGTCACCGGATGCCATCCGGATGCCAATCAGGACGTGCCACATCACCAATTCACTGTGTATCGTCATTGTGTACCGCTGTGTATCGGGTGATGTGGCGCATCCTGATTGGCCTCATGACTGTCTGGTGACCGCACGTAATAATTTCTCGTTGAATCTATTGGGATAATTGCCTGATTTCTTGGCTCAGCTCAGATGTTTTGTAACTTGGGCTTCGTTTGGGATGGTTTTCTTACTACTTTTTCAAAAAAAGCTTTTTAATATAAAATTTTTTTGAAATAGAAATTTTTGTATTAGAAGGGTGCCTTTGAAAGTATTAAAAATGCTGTCACAAACGAAGCCTTGGTGATATATCCTACTTGAAGTTTTTGTATTGTAGAGTAATTTTTTCTTGAATTTGTTGGCAAGAATCACTTGATTTTGAATTAGAAGCCTCCTCCAGGCTCCAGGTCTCTATTTGAAGAACTGTTCCACTTCCATGATTTGGCTTTGTAAATAATTATTTTATTTAAATGTTTATTATACATTTTTTTATATAATAAAAAAAAATATTATATTAACACTTAAAATTTATTTATTGAAGTAATATTCAACTATTTTTATTTACAATAATTCAAACAGATGAATTTTTAAAAGAAATATTTTTCAATATTGATATTATATTATTGTTGAAAGTTGTTGTTTGTTTGAATGTCCTTAAGATTATATTTGGTAAGATGATAGCAAATTTTGGTGCAATTTTAAAAATTCTAAGTGCTTTTGTTTTCTAAGTGAAATGATCTGTTTTGATGAGAAACCTAACAATATTAAGAACACCTTAATTGGAGTTTAAGTAGGCTTAAATTGAGCACTTGAAAGTAGAGTTGGAAATTTTATAAAATAATTTAAGGGATTAGGGTCTGTTTGGATAAGCTTTCATACTGTTTTGTTTTTTATTTTTCTAGCAATAGCAGTCCTATTTGGTTGTTACTTTTTTGATGTTTTTCGTTACTTCTCAGAGATTTTTGTGATGAGAAATTATTTTTACAATCAGAGTTGTTGATGTATGATAACTTTAAGAAAGTGGATGTTCGTTTTTTTAAGAACAAAGTTATAATATATACAACATTTTTTAAAAAAGTCACTTTCTCCACATCGGCTTCACGACCATTTTGATAAGGTATTATAGTTGTCATAAACAAATGGTAAATGTCCTCTGAATCTTATATGTTTATGATGAAAATAAGCATCTTGATGAGACCCAAAAAGCTCTCAAATTTGATATCACAAAATTATTATGCTATTGATATATATACTTGGATGCATACTTTTCAAGAATTTTACTTGAGAAGCAAGAATCTTCATGTAATATTTCTATTGAAAATTTTCAGAATTAAATATAGAATCTTTCAAGCTCCAATTTTAGCAAATTTCAAGTCAAATTGAGCAACTAGATGAGATGAATCCAATGAGCTCAAAGTCACTCGATTATGATGTCATTAAGACACTTAAATGTTGAATTATTTATAATTAAATGATTCAATATGAGTCATTTGATGAAGTTTTATTTTGACTTATTTTATCAAATTGCTATTCCCAATATATATATATATATATTCTCCGCATGTAAGTGATATTTGAGTTTGAAGAGAGCTTGAAGATTAGATTTGTAGAGCTCTACCTAATATTTGATGCTGACAATCACCACTAGCCTTTATTGTCGCTTGGCTACCGTCGTAGCCCCTATCATCATCTGACTGTTGTCACCCGCCATCATCCTTTGACCGCTGTTATGAGATTGCCACAATCCATTCACGTTCGTTAAACTGTTGTTACCTTCTCATCATTGCCCAATTATCAGCACTCGACCACCATCATCTAATCATTGTTGCTCACTAACACCATCAAGTTGTTGCATATTTAGTATTCTCACTTACATTCATAGAAAGAAACATGTATTATCTACTTTGTAATATTATTTTCTCCAATTAAGGGGAAAAGGATACTCTTGTAGCCTAGAGAGAGAGAGAGACTAAACTCTCTGGTTATTTCTCTTTCCGAATTTCCACATAAAAATATATGATGCCTATTATTATTTCTTTATTTGTATGTTTGTTAGATCTTTGTGAAAAGCTAGGATGTAAAAACACTCTTCGTCGTTGTGAATTTTCTAACATGCAACAATGATCAAGGGGATCAACATGAAATTGATGGA